>CM077193.1:24715361-25916611 GCA_039654625.1 Rhinogobio ventralis | reverse complement strand
AACATAATAGCCTACTTCATTTAAAAAAAAAAAAAAAAAAAAATTAGCTATTGTCAGTCATTTGAATAATATTGTGACACTGACATGTCAACTCCAAATTTGCTTTGTAAAATGTAAATGCTGAACTAAGAATTCATTCGTGCATGGCTGTACTAACAAGAAAAAATAAATGAATAAACAAATAAAGCCACATGCATGCAAGACAACAGAAAACTGACGGATGTCTAAACTTTATCTAAACCGATGTCATTGATGCCAAACAGCTCATCATATCACTGGATTTTAGGCTTTTGTTAAATGTGGTACTTCGGTAAATTACCGTTTGACATTAGACTTTGCTCATTATTCTAGCGCAAACAAACTCATACATAACCAAACACCATTTGCTTTGCACACAGCATAACATATTTCACAGCACAAGTTTTATGATCATTTTAAAACGTTAAATATATGTAATACATAATACCAAATCCATTAAATTCAAGAACACTGAATAAACGTCTTCATGTAAAGACTGGTGATTTATGAAGTAGGCATGTCGTGTAATATTTGTGGAAGCAGCATGCATTTTGATGAGAAAATGACACATCTGGCCATTGCGTTGGGTCGTTTGTCCAGTCACAGATACCGTACAAACAATCCAACCCAATATGGCTCAGTTTTTCAATGTATCTTGCTCTGTCGAGCGGCAGAGATGATTCTACTTAGGCTATACTGGATTAACACCATGCTTTTCCATTCAGGGGGAAAGGATTGTTTTCCCCCCACGCCGACTCCGACTCCGCCCCTCGCCACACCCCCAGCTATGACACGACACCGACCAAGTCTGTAAAGTTGTATGAGGGTGCATGTAAACACACTCAATATTCTGTCCAGCAAAAATCTATTTTTATATGCAAACAGCTGTGTGATATTAAAATATTGATTTATTACAATTTATGACAGTGCAACAATTTATAAATGCAATATTTTGCTATCCAGTATCCCCGAATTCAAAGCATGCAGCTAAAGTTATACACCAGACCAAGACACGATTATAGTTTATTTGTTGATCCATGTATTTCTCTTAAACCCCTCCCCACCATTTTTTTTTTAAAACAAAGTGATGCCAATGCTGCTGAGGTTGTAAAATAAAGACACAAAACTGACTACATTTATGCTTTTTTATGTGGCAGATATGTGTTTTTGTCTTTTTCATGCATGGCAACCTACAGAAGAAGGTGAACTCCCATAGCGCTGAGTGATTGAGGTGCTCTATGGGGGGTGTCACAGTGGCTTCCTGCTGCGCACAGGCAGGTGTGCTGACACCTGAGGGGGGCATTTGGAGGACATTAGAGACATGGTTGTCAAACCTTGCATCTGGCCACTTCCTAACAAAACTTCAGACACGGTTCACAGGGCGTGTCAGCATTAAATCTTGACGTGCAGATGTAAAGATTTGATCCTTTGGTGCAATGTTAAATCCTCTTCTGAGATCCTCCATAGGAAAATTCTGAAATTCAGGCCTATAGGGAAACAGTCAACATCAGGAAGTGCCAGCTCATTATAAACATTATTTACCACACGCCAAAAACACACCTCACTTTCACAGTTATATCACTGCACATTCAGAACCAACCAAGATAAAAGGAACAGCAAACAAAGGTGGCTATTTCAGGGAATAAATAGTACCTTTCAGTTGACAGACATTCATCTCCGCTTGATGACACTTTATCAATGGCAATATGAGCGGAAATAATTTCCCACTCATTTACACTCTTTTCAAAGGTGACTTCATCACCGGTCTCTGAAAGACACAGTGCCCCTTAGTAACAAATGATTACCGCTAAATGAATCCCAGAGGTTCCGTCACTAATGCAGAACAAAAGGGAGCGCGAACAAGGAGGCAGAGCGACTTCAAGATCTATTTTTCAGCTCCGCATCATTTCTTGCTTCACTGATCTATCACTAAACAACAGCTGCTGTGCCGCAGCCAGCGCAGCGCTTGCTAGGGATGGTGATCAACAAATAAACAGGGAGGGAAGAGGGAAAAAAGAGGGGGAAAGGAGACGTTTAAGCTGTAAGGTCACGTGTGATAGCCTAGAGCTCTCGAAAGTGTTGCGATGAGAGAGAAGAAAAATTGGGAACTCTTGGCAGGTCTGTGTCACATGTGATGGATGATATGTCTCCTGTAATGGCTGACTAGGTAGCTGCATTAGACAGGCATTTTGCAATCATTCCCATTTATATTCTCTCACTTTTCTTCATTCATTGTGCCTCTCTCTCTCGTACAAAGAACTCTACACACTTCAGGTGTTTGAGTAGCCGAGACGTGGCCAGTGAATTCATATGATTTACACATCTCTAAAGGTTCGATATAAACTTTCCCTACCTATATAAGATTTTAATTTGGTCCCATTAGCACAACTGTTTTAAAGTGTCATGGCTGGAAATCTTAAAACTGTTGTGTGTAATTTTTAAAAGTTTATTCATTTTATTTAGCATAATCAAATGCTCAGTCATTACCATCATTTATCACATGGATTTAAGTTACTCTTTTCTTTCTTCCAGACGTACAGTAGATTAGCTGGTAATGGTTAAAGGTTTGATTGTTGGGGAAAACATGATAAAATATATTCACTTGATGTTGCTTTAAGCAAAACTGTCTGCTAAATTAATAAATGTAAATGTTTACACATATATGAACACATAATACTATTGCAAAACCACAGTGTGAGCCCAGATGTCACCTCCTGAAATATTATACAGCACATTTACATTTTTTTGTACTTTTTTTAAAGTTATTTAGCAGTAAGTTATTTTACTGAGAATACTAAGGCTGTGAAATGGGAGTAGCACGCGCCCGTTGTGCTTTCACACTGGCAGCGTTTGTCGCGCGCAGTTGAACCGTTGCGTGTGGACCACAAATCTACAGACGAGCATCGTCCATCCTGTCACCTTTTCCGGTGTTCTTTTCTGACCACTGGCCATGTGCTTTGATTTATGATGCCCACTTGGGCAGCATACTCTGCTGTGATGCAACCATGTTCCCCTCTGTCCCACACACATATGCATATAACATGCTGTATATCCCTTTATAATTCCTGTAAAATTCTTCTTGATGTTCTTGAACCATTTGGAGTATATGCATAGTTTTGGTCTCTTTTGAAAGGTGACAATCTGAATCACTGTAAGTCATACTGGTATTGGGTCATAGAACTTTGAACACACTGAAAATATAAAAAATAAAATTCCGCCAACATTTTTTTTGTAAAAAGATAGCAGGGAGCTATTAGCTGGAAAACACAATGCGATCACAGCATGAAGCCTTACCAAATCCCATTTCACATTTGATAACTATACCTTTAGAGAATGAGTGTTTTGCACATGCTTATCCAAGTTTGTGTCTAGGCGCTTCCCAAAAAAAGCCACTTGGAGACTCCAAATGACCCTTTGTAACCATTGACACATACAATGCTGCTATTCTTGAATGCTTTGATGTACAGTCATCATTTTGGGCTCTAATGAAAGGTTACACTATTCTATTCCTTATCCAGATTTAAAATATTTGGGTGAATAATTGCTGAAACATAAACATTATAGTGTTTTTCCAATTTTTGAAACTAAACTTTGTGCAAATAACGACAAAACAAGTGCTATGGTATTTATAAAACTCTTTAATATTAAAACTCACACTAATATATAATAATATATATAATAATATCAAACTATTTGCACACTTTACATTTCACGCTCTCCCCCTCCCCCCCCTCTCTGGGAAGAATATGGCATCTCTGCAGGAGTGCTGTCCTGTCCCCTCTAACACTTCATGGTCAGTGAGATGATAGTCTGTGATATATAAAAATAAAAAAAAACATTTACAAAACATTTACACGCAGACACACACACATACACGCGCGCGCGCGCGCGCACACACACACTCTTGCGCGACACCCAAACACGACAGAGCAGTAATGGATCAGAACACATCAAAACACTGACACATACATCTGTATTTGCAGTAAAATGAGTTATATAATATATAAAAAAACACTTACTTGGCAAGAGTCTTTTCTCCCCCATTCAAAACATCCTGACTGGCTCCAAAACATTGCTCTTCTTCAGAAATTTCCTGATCCAAGTCCTCAATAACGCCGAGTACATTGTTCAACAACATCTTCGAGTGAGAAGCTTACTTTTCCCCGTTATATTTGGCATCTAACACGGATAAAACCTCGTTTCCCCTGTAAACACTCTCCCAACGAGCTATTGCGCAATACCCTGTCACAGAGCGCACGAGGAAGGGACTTCGTACGCACACACATAAGCGGTACAAAGGTCGAATCCTCCCACTAAAAATACGTAGAGTCTTTTTAGAAGTTCATTGGCTATCAGAAGTGTCAGTCATTTGCAATCTCTGATGCAATTGGTTTTGCTGTCAATCAGACAGTGTGCCAGCAGAACTGAATGGCCCGGGCATACTGTAGCCTGAGTGGCTCTGTCAGTCTGTAAACACCTCATAACATGCCCCAATTGGTTGAAATGAGCTGTCAGTCAAGAGTTCAGAGGTCAGCGGCCATTTTAGAATCAATGAATCGGCAGTGCATATCTTTCGCTGTTATTTTCATATACATCACAACTTCTGCTCACAGAAGATTGGATTTCACTCTCCGCTTTTTGGAAATGGTACCACTACATTCTGTGGCTGTTTATTGCTATATATATGTGATATGGACTAAATATTTCACTGAATTTGGATTGCCTGGACCCTATAGAGTGGAATTACACCGTTTTTGTTGGGATGTTATTGATCATTGGATTACTTCATAGATGAGTTTGTTCAATTTTGTTGGCGGTTTCCGTTTGTTGGTGGTCTGACAAAGACACTGATTGTACCTGCTGTGTTTATTGCATACTTGTTTATTGCATACTTGTGATTCGAATGGTTTACACCATTCGAATCACAAGAATCTCAGCTTTCCAAAGGTATGTGGCATGTTTAGCTTTTATGTTTGAGTTGTTGTGTATCATGCAATTTAACCCCTTGCTGTGTGTAACGTTAGAACTGGAGGGGGATATAGGTAGTTTACATGATACACATAATCTTAATATTAAGATAATTGCAGCTAATGGGGTTTAGAAGCCACACACAGTCAAACCAAAAAAAATTCAGACACCAGATATAATTTTTTACTAGTGAGTGCAGGACACTATTGTTCATTTATGTAAGTGAGGATAGCAAAATAAATATACAGTGAACTACCAGTAAAATTGATAAAAATTTGGGACCAAAATTATTCAGACACTTTGACCTGACCATGTTTTACTTAAGTGTTTTTTCTTTAATTGCTAATTTGACCTTTTACACTACAGACTGAACACAATTAAACATTGCTTGGTAATGTTGACCTAAATTGGTATTATGTAATTGTGTACTTAAATTTAACAGCTGACAGCTGATTGGTTGATTGTAATCCATTACATACCTTTCTATCAAAGTTATCTGACATTATCAAGATTAATTTGTTCCGACAGTTTAACATTGAGTTCTTGTCATATTTTATTACCATTTTCTAAACTATAGCGAATAAACTGTTATAATGTGAGACAATGTAGAAGGTGTCTGAATAAATGTTGGTTTGACTGTAAATAGTTCATGTGTGTGCACTCGTATGGCTTTAGTTGATTGAATAATCACACCTTTCACCATCTGATAAATCTGTATTTTTGCAAAAAAAGAATGTTCCACACAATGTGTAAACTGGACACAGATGCGAGAAGATTTGTAGGTCATTGAATATCCCTTTAGTACAATTAAATCAATAATTAAGAAATGGAAATAGATCAGCTATAAATCTACCTAGACTGTGCATGCTACACATTTTGCCCTTGTGTTTCACCAGACACAGATTTAAGGAAAATGGGTGAAGTGAAAGCCACTGTTAAAAATGTCATATGACATCTCCGCTACAGCTTGCCTCAAGGCATGTGGGAAACTCTATAGCCAGCTGGATGAAGAGTTTATGGTCTGATGAGACCACAATTGAACACTTTGGCCGTCAGACTAAACGGCATGTTTGGCGTAAGCTACACTGCACATCATCAAAAATACACTATCCCCACTGTGAAGCATGATAGTGGCAGCTATCACGCTGTGGAGATGCTTCTCTGCAGCAGGTACTGGAAGGCTTGTGAAGTAGATGGTAAAGCAAATCCAGCTAAATACACGTAGATCCTAAAGGAAATCCTGATGGTGTCTGCAGAACATCTGCAACCTGAAATGTTTCTTTTCCAGCAAGACAATGTCCCCAAGCATAAAGTCAAAGCTACACAGTAATGGCTTAAAACAACAACATTAATGTCCTGGGGCCTCATGTATAAAATGTATAGATATCATCTTAAATGCATGCGTATGTGTACAAGTTTATGTCCAAAAGTGTCCAGATTTATACAGCCATACATAGCATGACATGAGATAACATCTTCTGTTGATCTGTGCCAAAAATCCTCTGGTTCATTCTTGTAAAACAATAAAGCATGAATTAAACATGGGGGTTTGTCTCTTATACCAAAACATAAGACAATACAGTTGGAAAACTGATGTTCACTATGGTAAGCATTCAGACTTTCAGCGTTGACAGGTGCCTCATATTGATCTATATATCAATAATGTGTCTGTGGACATATGTCTGTGTATGACCTTGAGAATTCTTCCACCTTTTTCCTTCAGGCTTGTGTTCACTATAACAGAAAAGAATATATAGTAATGTACAGGGGCATGACTAGGTCCCCCACAGGTAAGTACAGTAGCGGCAGCCTTCTCTTTCTAAGGTGATGTTTGTTCATTAATTTTAATCACTATAATGTTAGAGGAAAAGGTTTTAGCCTGTATAACTGTTGTTATATGGTTACATTTACACAGTTTTTGTTTGGGATTGATAACCATATTAATAGATTGACTCTCAAATTGACATGTTCTTATAACAGCTTACAGGAGTGGCATGAATATTGTCTGTAAATCTTTAAAGAATGATTGACTTTTACATGCGCCAGGTGACCTGTAAATGCAGAAAAAAAAACAGTTTCCATTGCAGTTTTGCAAAATATTCCTTTTTCAAATTGCCTGAAAAACCACCTCGTGTGAGCGTACATTTTTTTTTTGCAATATATGGGATTTTTGGTGAAATTTACACGTTTCCATAGGGCGTATTTTCAATTCGCAATTTCAATTTGTGCAATTAATGGAAATACAGCTTGTGGCTTCTCCTACTGTATCAATGTCCATTTTATTTATCACCGGTTTATCAGGAAGTGACAATTTTGTTCTCTTCAACTCATTGGATGGAAACTGTGCTTTATTCGCAAATGTTTTATGCAATATTTCAATTTCGATTCGCAACTTTGGATGGAAACAGGGCTAATCGAAATGTGCTTGAACACTCCAAAACAGTACATACATCTGTATTGTATTGCTGTGAATGTGTGTGATGACCTGCTGAGCTCAGTGTTAGAGTTTTAGAGCTCAGAATACAGATCAGACAGATTTATTAATGGACTCTAGCTTGCAGCACTTCTGTAATGGCTGTGGTAATAAAGCAATAAGCCACAGGAGGCCACTGGTAAGGAGTGTTCTTAGTCATGACACAACAGGAAACTCATTTTTAAATAAATATTGCTATTTATTCATGAGTAATTGCAAGTAATATAAACTGTAATCATAATATACAAGTGATATAAAATATGATTTCATTGTATAGACAGTGATTATAATGGGAATGTTGTCATTTGTCACTTTGTAATTTAGTTGATAACAAAGAAGATGAGAAATACTACAGATGAATTACAGATTAGATGCAGTGGTGGACCGTAACAAACATTGGCGGAGAGGGGGGTAACAACTCCAGGAAAAGTAGATGCACTTCTCCTTTAAAAACACATTTAAAGGATTAGTTCACCCCAAAATGAAAATTTCCTGATAATTTACTCACCCCAATGCCATCCACGATGTCCATGTCTTTCTTTCTTCAGTAGAAAAGAAATACAAATTTTTGAGGAAAACATTTCAGGATTTTTCTCCACACAATGGACTTTAATTGCAACCAATATGTTGAATGTCCACATCAATGCAGTTTCAAAGGGCTTTGAAGTGCTTCAAATGGTACTGCGCGATCCCAGCTGAGAAATAGGGTCTTATCTAGCGAAACGATCTGCCATTTAAAAAAAAAATAAAAATGTATATACTTTTTAACCACAATTGATCGGCTTGTGCTGGTCTGTAATGAGCCAGGCATTACGTAACGTACGTTGAAAAGGTCACGCAGAACGTGGGCGGAAGTACCGCCCCATTGTTTAAAAGTGTGGAGAAAGAGGATTGTGCGTTCGCTTTATAAACAATGGGGCGGTACTTCCGCCCACGTTTGGCGTGACCTTTTCAACGTGATTACATCATGCCTGGCTCATCACAGACCAGTACAAGACGATCAGTTGTGGTTAAAAATACATTTTCATTTTTTTTTGAAAATGGCAGATCGTTTCTCTAGATAAGACCCTGTTCCTTAGCTGGGATCGCGCAGTACCATTTAAAGCACTTCAAAGCCCTTTGAAACTGCATTGATGTGGACGTTCAACATATTGGTTGCAATTGAAGTCCATTGTGTGGAGAAAAATCCTGAAATGTTTTCCTCAAATTAATTTCTTTTACACTGAAGAAAGAAAGACATGGACATCTTGGATGGCATTGGGGTGAGTAAATAATTTCATTTTGAGGTGAACTAATCCTTTAAATAGATTTCCATGAAATAGTTTCAAGTTTGTTTCAAGTTCAGACAACAACCTGCACATCCCAGCATCCCAGCAACATCCCGCTCCTGATTAAATGATTTGTTGATAAAGTGTCTACAACGTTCACAAAACACTGTTAATTTAGACAGAAATGCAAGCATACTGTACGTATATGCGATTTGGCATGACAGAAAGTGCGCAAAGAGCGGTCCCTTTATAGAGGGTATGCATTGACGTCACTTTTTCCACCGGAACACGACCCCTCAGCCAGGACTGGCTATATAAATATTTTGATACATAAATCTTTATCACTGTCATCACAATTTTCGAGAGTGAATCCTGCATGTATATGTGGATGGGCTTATGTATTAAAGCGTGTATATGGCCGCTTCAAGAATGGAAAGTTTTATTCAAATTCTGAATATATTATAGGCCTATTAATTATTTTTTTTATATCACCCAGACAGCGCTCAAAGAGCACTCCCTTTATAATCACTGAAAGCTCGCAATCAGTCAATAAACGCGATCTCACAAAGTTCCGTTATATTAATCAGTGAAGCTGACTACACAATGCATCTCTTATTTTCATTATGTCTACACATAGAGGATTTGTGCGCATGCAGAACTCAGCACTGGACAGAAACTTGAGCGGTGAGTGGATTCTAACTTCAACACCTGTGATTGGCCAATTGCGTTCAAGAAATCAACAAACATGTCTGTGATTGGCTACATTACTAACTGAAGTGTAAACACGTTGGAAATTGAATCATTTGACGAGCACAAATACAGATCTTTTACATACTATACTTTACAATACAATACTTTTTCACTAATAATATGCTATTATTACAAAGAAAACAGATCCTAGACCAGCAGTTATGGACAGCTTTTCCCTTCTAAAAGCAATCAGTAGCAGAAGCAGCAGGTGGCAGTGGTTTGAGTGAGAAAATTACATGCTATTATCAAGTCTGTCTCCTTCGGTCCGGAGGGTGGCACAGGGATGTCCATGGGGTCCATGGCGGCCTCTGGCACTGCACCTGGTTTTGTGTGTTTTCACAGCATTCACGCTGGATACCAATGCTGCCTCTTAGTCTTTCTGCCACTCAGTGGACGTAAACTACTGTCACTCCGGCCGACGATGACGTACGTACCCTCTATAATCTCTAACAAGCTCTCACTCATTTTAGATCATCGCAAAAAGTTACCTACATCACTGCGTCTTTGGCGCCGCCCATTTGCGCATTAGTGAATAAACAACGAGAAAAGAACAAGAAAAGATTGACACAGGATCAATAACATGACCTTCCAAAGGATCCTAATGCTAGGAAAGTGGTTTTTATTATTATTATTTTCAACTATGTGAAAGTCTCAGCAGTGCATTACTTGTTTGTATTTGGTACATTTCACTGTTGATTATTCAGTCATAATTTCGGTGCAGGCTTTGCAAACAGACTTTTACGATATGGATTTGTTGGCAACGCCAGAAACATGTAAGTAGCATGTTTATTCTAATGCCTGATCTGTGATCAGTGATTTCTGATGCATAATTATTCAAGTTCAGACATTTGTCTCAAAATCGTTTACATCAGTAAAAGCGCCCAATACATCACAGACCTGTTGACCCCTTACTCTTCCTCCATCACTCTTCGTTCCTCAGGTCAAATTCTCCTGAGGGTCCCCAAAATTCGCCTTAAAACTCGGGGAGACGTGTCCTTTCAGGCAGTTGCCCCTAAACTCTGGAACGCCCTGCCCCTGTCGCTGCGTGTGGCAGAACCTGTTGATTCTTTTAAAAAGCAGCTGAAGACAATTTTATTTAGACAACGGGCTTTTATGTTTTATGTTTTGTTTGTGGTTTTTACATTGTCAAAATTGTTGAATTGTTGTACTTTGTAAAGCACTTTGTGTTTTTATCTGTGATAGGTGCTATATAAATACATTTTACTTATTTAAATCAAGCCATTGACTAAACGATCAACTTCACATTGTTTTTCTTGGTAGAATGAAAATAATATGTTATTTAAATTGTGATACAGAAATCAATCAAAGAACGCTCCCTTTTCAATCGCTGAAGCTGTCAATCACACAGCGCAAGTTTATCTGTACACTTGGCAAAACTCCCGTTATGTAATCAGTGACGCTGTTACACTCCACAACGAAGCTCTTATTGTATTTAAATTGTCTGCATTGTTATTTATGGTGAAAGCATTCATGAGAGTGCAGGAATCACGTTGCAATGATGAGATCACTGCATTCACATGATCAACAGACTGTGTGTCATCTACTCAATTCTCATCACTGCAACCTTTCATGTGAAATGGAATAGATCTAAATATAATGCTACAATCGACACTTTTCGACACTACAATCGACGATTTGTTAATCTCGACAGCTGTAATAGTAAAAACGTAGTATAAGTATTTGAGAGGGTTCCACATGTAATACTTATTTCATATGCAAAGGTGTTAGCCAATCACAGCAGTGGGTGTTTACACTGAAATCTCACAGCAGACACGCCACTTAAAACAAAGTGTTCATATCAGAGGGCTAAAATCAGGAGAGAAAATAGCCATTTATTTCTAAATTGTGACAATTTGTTGATGTAAAAATCATTAACATTATAAGTGCACCTCAGGAAACATTATACAATAATAAAAAAATCCAGTTCATGACCCACTTAAGTACGGTGCATTAAAATCAAGTACTCTTGTACTTTTAGTGAATAAGCAATACATAAAAAAATAAGCACTTATACTTTTACTGGAGTCTTGGTATGTCTTAATAGGGTTTCTGTACTTTTACTCAAGTACTTGACTTGACCACTGTGGAAACCATAAATATATAAAGACCTTAAGGTATTATTCCTTAATATTAATTTGGCTTGAAATGCATTAAAGGGACTATAAACAGTACAGTGTATGATTTAAACTGAGACATGATATTTCTGTCTAAAATGGGCCGTACGCAACCCAGTCTCATTAATAGTATTAACAGTAATGTGCACAACTCGCACACGCATATAGGGAAAAAAAAGTCTCAAAAGCACAGTCTCTGTTTTTTTTACTTTATATGTATTAATCCATTATACACACATTTTCTCTGTTACGTCTGTAGTCTTTGTCCACCAGAATATAGCTGCTTAGTAATGAACAATGGTGGCTGAGAGCTTGAAGCCATGATTAGATTAGGTCATTAGCATGGTCCAGAACATCATACATCATACATACATCAGACATAACACTGGTCTTGTACTAGATCTTCCAAAAATTGTAAGATATCCTTTTTTTCTCAATGCTGCACTTTCTCTAGTTTTTATTTATTTATTGAATGGAGTGTATATGTGTGCTGTTTATTATGTATTGCTCTTACACTGCGTGGTGCAGAACTCAACAACACTAACGATAAAAGGTCAGACAGGTACTTTAGCCACTGCCAAAGTGTCAGTGAATGAGGTATTGGGTGACCTGTTCAACTGATAAATGCAGCATGGGTCTTTTCATTTATGTGGGATGTCAGGGATGTTTATTGCTGCACCACCATAATATGCAATATATCTTCTATTGAAAACTATATGTTGACAATAGAGTGTATCAGACAAAGGGAAGGAAAGGAAAAGGATGATGTAACTCTGTGTTTGGTGCTAGATACAATTATTTGCATCTTACACACATCAAATATTTGAAGACGCATGAAGATAATAAAATTATAATAATAATGTTTGATGAAAATTAGGAATAGAACACAGTACAACAGATGTCAATCTATATACAGCCTTGTTATTTTAAAATTCTGAAGGTTTGTTTTTGCAGGGCTGTTTCATCTGGAACATTTACTGTCTAACATGATATTTAGTCTCCATGCGTTGCCAATCCAATGCAGTTGAAACAAACATCTCTTTTTACACAAGAGTGAGGATAACAGTACATTATGATTATGAAAAATCTCTGGTTAAAACATTCACTAATGGTACTGTGATAGCCTCTGTGGTCAGAGAAGCATTATATCACTGGGTTTGCCAACAACAGACAGAAGGAAAGGTTTGTCTTCATTCTAGAGCAACTGGCAATATAGCCGGGTGTCACTGTGTTGTATTTGGCCTGCTCAACTGCACCACATAATGCTTTAGAAACCACCTTAATTAGAGTCGACTGTGCATTCTAATGCAGTTTTGCTTGGCAGTATTTAGGAACATTTCCCCATGGTGTAATCCCTTGTGATACAGACTGTTGGATCTCTCCTTGAAAGGGAGAGAAAGTGGTATTACTGCAAGCCTCATTGACCAAAACCCAGCTTTTTCTCAGCCAAAAGCCTGGTAAGACTAAAGTGTTGATGTCAAACACGGAATTTGATTGTTTTTGAAAGAGAATCAAAAATTTTCCAAAAACAACTCTTTTAAATCGCAAAAAGTTAAGCTTTACTCAACCTTGTTGCAGCACCAATGGTCTGGAAATCAGCAACTCTTTTAAAATTGCTTTTATAGTTCAATAAACACATGTAATTAAGTAACTTACATTGTAGACACAATATTTCCTTGAAATGACACAATATTGAATCATTGCACATCTCTGAGCAGCACGCAGTAGAGAATCGCGAATTAATAATTCAGTGACTCTTATAAAGACCATCATATGTTTTGTTCATAAATAAATGGATTTGTTCAAAATCGCCCCCTATTCTCTTATATGGTGCACTTTTGAAGGGACAGCCATTTGTAGTTGTGTCCAAAACCATTGTGGACATTATCGAGTCCACTCATTTAATCCCATAAGGCACTAAAATAAGGATTGTACAATATGTACAATGGATAGTCCACTGGAAGGCAAGTGCAGTTTTTATTAACTCAGAGAATCAAAATCCAAAACATAAAACAAAGATGTGAGGGTTTAAATACACAAGGACTAATGACAAGACAAGGGACACCTGTGAACAATGATTAACCAATGAACCAATGACATGACACAACATGACATGAGGGCATGGGAATCACATGACATAAACCAGGAAGTGCATGGCAGGGAACATGACAGTGAACATGAAAAACTCAAAACATGAAGATGAAACATAACCAAAAACACCTTGTGACATAGAGCAGGGGTCTCCAACACGTCGCCCGCAAGCTATTAGTAGCTTGTGGCCTGATTGGAGGTAGCTCGCCAAGACGTACTTTTCATCTAATCAGAGTAAGCTAATATAGACAGGTGCCCTACCCCCTACAATGCAAATCAAGTTTGACATATTGGCCGTGAGGTTATTATTTTTATTTATTTATTTATGAGCATGCAAATGGAATTACAATATAACAGAAAAACAACCAACAATAGAAAAAAATCAGGACTTCAAAGTTGCAATCAAGCAAGATTAAGCAAAGTTAGCAAGAGTCTTACGGAGGCACAGCATGCAGCATAGGTTTCATTCTGTGTGAAAACATGACGGAAGGCAGATTAATGAGATAAATTATCTGGAAGAATGTATGAATGCACTAATATTTAAATGTATCTCTTAAGGGGGAACCAACTGTCTTTAGAAAAGTTTAGATGGCGTTTGCTTTCCATCTTCCCTCTGTGTAATGCCTAATAAAGCGCAGCTCTTTTATAAGCGCAGCACTGTTGTGTTTACAGAGGTTACACTGTTCTATTTCTGCTTTTTCGTAATCGCCACCTACTGACAGATAGTGGATTTACATTACATTCAGTCTGCCTTTATCGTTCAGACAGTGTGAAAATCGCACCAAATTTTTACTTTTCAGTTTAAAAGACAGATGGAAAAAAATCTGCATAAAGTGCATTCTAAAAATCGTAACACTTCGGATAATAAGCCTTGTAAAATAAGCAGGTAAAATGACAGTAATTTATCATTTTGACTCATCCTATCCATAAATATGATTTAAAGGCTAAAACGTGGTTTATCTTTTTATAAAACATTTTGTCAAAACTTTATTTGAACTTGTTGTACGTTAGTAGATAACATTGCAAGACACTCCTTTAAAATCTGGCCATCATTTTTAATGTTATTATTGTAATGTTTATACAAACAAAAAGTGCATATTGATCATTTTATTTGTTATTTGTTGGTTTTCTACATAAAACTTGGTGAATTGATTTCACTGTGTAGTATCATTACTTTTTGAAAATGTTCAGCACATTTTAACGATACCATGATAATAATCATTTCGGTTACTATAATCATGAAATTAAATTGTCATATCGTTTCATCTCTAGTTATGATGCACTATAAAATCAACAATGGAAATGTGTTATTACAGTATAATATGCTGTAACTGTTACTTGTATAAATATAATTATTACAATTCATAAATATACATATTCGGGAAAAATGTCTATATTTTCTCAATAGAGTAGTAGCTCTGCACACTGTTTTGTGTCCATGCCTAAACATCTAATCTACAACCATGGCTTCGGGACTATTTTATTTTTGCATATGCTTTTTGTAGCAAATAATGAAAATATAGTATCCTGTTGTCCTGTGCCTGATTGTCTTGTGTGACTAGCAGGGTGTCTAGTCTACAAAAGCAAACCTTAATACCAATAATCATAAGATAGTCACGATACGTCAGCTTCATACTGTAGTCTTTGGATGACTTTGGATGATAGCTACGGAGTACAGTTGCTACTTATGTTGTGAGGCTGTTTCATTTCACCAGGGCTCAGTACTTCATCAAAAAAAAATTTTACACTTACATTTATACTTACATATCTATTTGACTTTAAATACTTTTTTTAAATGTCTGATGAAATACTTCCATAGCCCTGCACCCCAGCTGCATATGCAGCTCAAGGCAAGTCTGCTCAGCAGTTATCTGCTATGTGAGAGAGTGGAAGAAGGAGGAGTTAGGAAAGAGAGAGATGAGAGAGAAAAGGTAAAGATGGAGCTGCCTGATCTCAAGCGGCAAATTAGAGCTCCCTCCGATCGATAGCTGGAGGAGCTTTGCACAGATTTCATTAGCTAGCAGAGGCACACAGTTAAAGCAATGCTAAGGGGTATTGATGCTGCCAATTGATTGCTCAGTCTTATTTATAAAAAAAGGAGAAAAAAAAACCCTGTACATTAAGACACGATGCTGGGTCTGGATCTGTACCTTAACCATCCATAGCTGTAATTACTGTTGATTCAGCATATCAGGGCATCTTAGAGGTCACACATTCAAAGATTTAAAAATCTCAGGGATGAATATTGAAAACCTGCCATTTGTTTTATATTCCACAGTGAGATTCGAATTCCCCCTTCGCTTTTCCACTTTCTTTTAGTTTGAGAATTGCCATGTCTTATCTGGTCTCCTTTAAGCACTTATTTATTAAACAGGGTAACTTGTCAGGCGGTGGTCTGTCGGAGAATGTTTTATTCTGTTTGGTCCAAAATCCACAAAGTAAAAAACACATTGAGGTCCTCTGTTAACTTAAACAAGAGAACCCAATTTACTCTGTCAGTCTTGTATTCACTGTGAGCTATCGATCTCATCATGGCTGAAGCCCTCAATCAGACCCAAATGAAGGAATGGAAAAGATGGCAATTGTTTAAAGTAACCTGAACAACACATCAGGGGAGACACAGCAGGCAGATGCTTTCTGAAGCTTTTATTTATTTATTTATTTTGTAATAACCAATGCAAGTGCTAGTTAGTGGGAACCTCCAAAAATGTGCAATACATCGTAAAACAAATCTATCGAAAATAAAACATTGACATTTTAACTTTTAACGCAAGTGAGATACGGACCTCAATTGATCATTCTTCATTGAGATTGATTCTTGTGCTTTGAGTGATCAACCTACAGTAGACCAAAAAGACCAGAGGAATGATATGCACATATGTAAATTATTCATTATTGTTATGATTTATGACTTGACTGTGTAATGTTGGTCTTGCGACTTTAATATTTCATAACTTCTTTGATTTTTGCTGTCATCTGATAAATGTGTTATTAAGGTGCTGTTAAATGATTAATAGATAGTGAATGTATGTACCTACGTCTCTCTCTCCGTCTCTCTCTCTGTCTCTTTTTCATTACAGTGTGTCACATTTCATCAGGGTAGTACTTAATCTTATTCCATATGCATTTTAATAGTTACAATGCTACCTGTATCATAGAACGGGATGATGTGATGTAAATGTCTTTGGCTGTTCTGGCTGACTGTTCTGAGCTCAGTAATGTATGACATGTTAGCGACTCTAAACAAAAGAGGGACTTTCTGGTTAATTATTTGAAGCTTTTTTTTTCATTTAAGTATTTTTTGACTGTAAACAGAAGGTGTTGTGGGATGGAGAGCGACAGTAAGGAAAGAGAAGACATGGGAAGCTTCATTCTAGCATTTGAGAGCAGAATAACAGGTTTTATATAATAAAAGCTGCAGATTCATATAGTCTGACCAATATATATCAAGTATCTGGAAGGAGGATCAGGAATCTCTCTCTAGGAATATATCTCATTCATTATGAACTGATTATAGATAAACACCTGCAGTCTGATAGAAACTCGCTTTTACCTCAGAGAGCTCATAAGCTCAACTGAACAAAACTATCCCCACCATCAGGCATATTGAACATGCGAAAGGAAGCTGACGCTAATCAGAAATCTTTATGCAGGTCGTTGTGGCAGGTTCGTTTCCATTTTCTAAAGAAGCAGTTGCACGGTAGAATGTAGAATGATAGATGACTGCTCTGGCAGACGGAGGTTGGATGAACGTGTGCATTCCATCCCAGGGGAAACCCCATCGGGGTGAGACTTTTCTCTGTGGGACGTCAATCTATTTCCTGTGTCTCCTGCAGAGAGCAAGTCTATTACAACTCTATTACGCCAAAACGCAGATCATTTTTATTCTGTCCTTATTACCTTACTCAGGCAGGAATCACATGGCCAGCCTTTCCCATTTCTCTCTGCTTCTTTAAAGGTAAGACATACTAATCCTCGCCCTCTCCAGATATCAAAGACTAACCTTTAGCCACATAACCAGGGATTTATTTGACACTTTGAAGCATCAGCAACATATTCTGGTATACTATTTGCTGCTATGTGTGTCTGATAGTCTGTGAGCTTTGAAATTGTGTCATGTCAGAACTGTTTTTGAGGTCTTTTAGCTTATTAAACAGTATTATGATAGGTAACTGTCATGCTCAGGATTGGACACAATGAGCAGAACTGAGGTAAAACTCAATAACTTGTATTTTATTGTCTTAGTCTTACAGAAACTCTGGAGCACATACACACGACATGAGGAAACAACACTGAGATGAGGGATGACTGAAAGAAGACTTGGATGATATGATGACTGGAGGATGACTTGGATGACTGGAGATAGCAGTAGCTAGCAAGGAAGTCAGGAACATCAAGCAGGTAAGTAGCAAGGTAAGTCTGTAGCATCAGATAAGGTCAGACAATGGTGATAAATTCCAGGTGACCGTGCTTAGGTACCAGGGAGGATGATAGGGAATTCAGTCCGTGACAGTAACAGCATGTGGACTAATATGCGAAAGATCCTAGATAAAAAGTATGTAGTTCATACTGTAATTCTACAATGAGTCCACTAGTCTAGTTTTTTTTTTTTTTTTTTTTAGCCAAGGGACCCAAATATGATGAATCCTATTGCGCTGGACCTCCTTCCTAAACTATATATACATTATAATGATATTGTGAAGATTTTTAAATTTTCAACAAATAACTATGGTGACCTGGAGGGGACATGTTGGGTTTACTTAGTTTTGTCGTGACCATGACATGCTAACTTGTGACATGGAAACGTGATAATATGTTGTGGCCACAACATATTTTCCTTTTCACATGAGTTAACATGACGTGGCCACAACAAAACTAAGTGAACCGAACATGTCCCTTCCCGGTCACCGTAAATAACTGGATTTTATATGGTTACTTTCCTAAAGCCAAATATTAAATATTATCTAGAAAATATTTAATTGTTTTTATTACATTGAAAATGTAAACGTAATAAAAAATAAAAAAAACACATTTTCCTATCCACTACTACAGCCATATAAATGTTAAAGAAGATTTTTCTCAGATCTCACATTCATTTTTAAAGAGCTTTTCAAAATAAATATTGCTCCAAAGCAGCATGTGTCACGGTGTGGTTATCTTAGGAACAAACTGAAGAATCAGAAGATCAAATCCAAACAAAAACTTTAATTATAATACTCAGGAACAGGCAGACGGGCAAGGAAACACACACTAACAAAACGGTGACTGGACAAAGTGTGCAGGGAAGGGTGCAGGTTAAATAACAGACAGAAATGAGATGATTAAAAACACATAGCTGAAACAACTGAACTAATAATGACAGTAACCATAGAAACAAAGGAGCGGTGGAAACTGAACAAAAGGAACAAAATCAAACACCGGAAGGCGTGTCCTTATGCCATGATAACTTCCTAGGGGTGGGCACCCTGGAGGCAGACGAGGGGTGGCTTAGTCTGGTTTAGTCTGAGGAGGAAGCCTACAGGACAGTGCCGGTGCTAAAAAGAGCCAGAGTGATGCCGGCAGCTCAGGGGACCAGGGCGGAAAACGGAGCCCTCTCTGGACTCGGGACAGGAGACATCACCGTCTCTGGGCAGAGACAGGAGACGTCGCCCTCACTGGACAGGGACTGGAGACGTTGCCTTTACTGTACTCTGGACGGGGACTGGAGACGTCGCACTCACTGGATTCTGGATGGAGACTGGTAGTGGTTCTGACCAAAAGTCAATTAGCCAATGGTCCCCCGCTGGTTCTGGAGAGTACTAATTTCCAGGTGCGGCCCTCTTGCCTGAAGACTCAGGCGTGGCAGTAATCTTGGCTGAAGACTCAGGCGTGGCTGCCATCTTGGCTGAAGACTCAGGCGTAGCGGCCATGACAGGACGAGACTCTGGGTGATGGTCAGGGGCCGGTTACATGACAGGTGTGAGGTGGAGCTGGACGATGGTGATGGTGTCTTCCTCCGATCTGCCAGCGTCGAACAAGGACCCATCTATTCAGAGTGTGAAGTTGATATATTTCTCTAGCGTCCAGCATGGGTCTCCTCGCGGCATCACAAAGCGGATTGTATCATCAAGCCCACACCAAAATTCCTCCATTAAGGTGAGGTTGCTGCAGGTGGCTTGGTGGCAGGTGTCTAAAAACTCCTCCACATAGTTCTCTAGACACCTACCACCCTGGAAGATAAAAAACAGTCCTTCAAAAAGTCCATCTCCCTTCCCAGGGAGGACATTTATGGAGGTTATCTCCATATATCTTCTTCTAGGTCCGGTCATCTGTCACAGTATAGTTATCTTAGGAACAAACTGAAGAATCAGAAGATCAAATCCAAGTGAAAAGTTAAATTATAATACTCAGGAACAGGCAGGTGGGCAAGGAAACACAGACTAACACAATGGTGACCGACAAAGAGTGCAGGGAAGGGTGCAGGTTAAATCACAGAGAGAAACGAGATGATTAACAACACATAGCTGAAACAACTGAACTAATAATGACAGAAACCATAGAAACAAAAGAGTGGCAGGAAGCTACAAACACACTGAAAACATGACAGAATGCATTTAATAAATATGAAATACAATTTAAAATTAATATTATACATTTTAATATATAAATATAATATAAAGCTAACATGTTAGCTTATTAAAAATACATTGTATGCAATAACATATAGCAGGGAAAACAATGCTGAATGACAACAACAACAACAATAATAGTAATAATTTGACACCAAGCAAAATAAACCACCATCTACAAGTGTCCCAATGATTTCCACTGTTTTTTTTTTTCCCCCCCACAAAATTGTTTTTACAATTTTCCTCGTTGTTGCCGCATTATCATATTGCATATTGTTGGCCCTATGAACTTCTTCAATGTTTATAAATTTGGTTAGGTTTAGGTTAAGGATATTTTTGTTTTGTCTTTCTGCAGTAAACAACTTTAGTACTGTGTCACCACTTGATCTGCTGTAAAATGTAGTTCTTGAAGCAAAACCATTTGAGAGCCACTGCACTAGTGTTGCTGGAATCAAAAGAGTGCTGCGGTCTCATTTCTGCTGGGGTATTTTGTTCCCACGCTACACAAGTACACTCTACATGAGTGTCGAGATAAAGCCTACAGTAGATAAATGTGTACCTGTGCTTTTTTCCTCCTCTCTTCTCTCTTTATAATCCCTCAGTTCTATCTTTAGAGTGCATCTGTAATGGAAACAAAGCACTTTTATCTATCCTCAGCATTCTAAGAGTTTTCCTGCCTGCTGGTCTTCTCTTCATTGGCGATGCCCTACCCCTGTGTACAATATGTGTGTGTGTGGGAGAGAGGGAGGAAGATGCTGAGAGCGAACGAGAGCTGGGAGTTGCCCTTGGTCTGCTTCAAGTCTGTGCTATAGGATCGATACACAAGAGTGGGGCCTCTCCCCTTTCTGCACTCAGGCACTGGGGATTTCTCCCCCATTACACAGTTACAAGGAACAAAGTCTAGAAGAAGTCTATTGATCCTTGCATGTGGCCAGGTTTCAATGAACAATACAGTGCTGTTGGAAAAAAAAGAAGCAAAGAAGAGAAAGAAAGATACCAACCTAACTAAGAACCTGAATTCCTTTGCTTACCCTTCTCTCTCTCTCTCTCTCTCTCTCTCTCTCTCTCTCTATATATATATATATATATATATATATATATATATATAAAGAACCTGAATGGACATTTTCGAACAGATTCTCTGACCATATCTGGTCAAAAAAAGCAAACTCTGCAGTGCATTTGTGATTTAATGGTCATTAATTACATCCTATTTTAATAATGTTTAAATTAGAACAGTAAGACAGAGCAAAATGTGATTAACTCTAGTATCAATGCATTAAAGCAGTGGAGCTGAAATGGTAACATTAATTTAGGGACTGTTTGATTGCCAAGCTGTTTGATTATGGGAATCAACTTCTATAAGCCGCCATCGGAAATGCTATTCTGTTGGTAATGAGATGCAATGACAATGCTGATTAACAAAAAGACATAGAGCTTAGAAGTCAGATTGTGTTCACGCACTGCATAATGCAAAATATGTACGTGGAGTGTGACCACAATCAAATATTTCCCTTGTAATTGTTTTCAGCCAAGGATATCACAACAGATACGAATGGAATACGGGTTTAATTAAAAGCAGAATGGAAAAAAAGCCCCAAAGTCCCATGTTGGCTGCATCCCACTGCCATTGAGCTGTCCTTGCCCATTATGCGGTTTAACTAGTCGACTCCAGATGTTGTATGTGTGTGCGTGCACAGGAGCGTGTGCGCTTGTGACGCCCATTTTGGTTTGAGAATAGATGGACAGACAGTTTGAATGGGAAATATGTCTCCCCTGCAATGTTAATCTCATCCTCTCCAGCATTCAGCGTGCCACCCTAATGAAGCCCCTACAGACAGATACTTAAAAAGAGTTAAGAGTAAATTAACCTTCAGGACTTTGCAGTTCGTTTTTAATACACTTTATGCATCCATGTCCCGTACACATCCCTGCCAAGGACAACCCCTCTTTTAACAGAAGGAGGTCAGGACAAAAACGTCCCTTACTAGTGGCAACCTTGTGGAGCACCGATGTGGGATAGAGTAAAGAAAGTGGAGGAGATTTAGAGTGAATTTCCTCTAAGAAAAATTTTTAAAAAATCAATCGATATTCCACCAGTTGATTTGTTTATTTGCACCATATAATTATGTTTTTAATGACAGGTTGATCTCCAGTTTTGCTTTATTGATTTCAGTCACCATAAAACTGAGAGTTGTAATATTTTCATGGAATGTTGCATTAATATTGTATCCTAATCTAGTTATTTACATGTAGCAGCAAAAAAAAAAAATTAAAGTTTTGCACATTCACAGGAAATGGTTCAGAATCACTCCTCTCCATTTAGTTTGCAACACCACTTTCTACGATCCAATCAAATCCTGATGGAAAAAATCATGTCCCGCCCTAATTTTTTTCTCATTCACTCATTTTCAAATTTTTCTCATCATTTCATTCTAGCAGTTTTACTCGGATATTCGTCACAATAGGGAAGAAAAATGGCAATTTCAGTTTCATGCCAACTTTTAAATATGTACTTATCACAGACAGACATGCAATTCATCTAAGCATGGCAGATCAATGGAAAATACCTGTAATATTCACACCAAATGCAATTGAATAATCCACCCAAAGGGAACAAATGCCTGACAGGTGCTGTATATTGAATGAAACTTCCCATACTCAGACTTCAGGAACTGTGTGTTAGAGATAAACTAGTGACATAACTAGAATTTAGAGCTGGGTACTGTCGTATCACTTTCTTGCAGCCTTTCTTGTATGACATGAGCTAATTCTGACTTAGCTTGAATGAACGACTGCCTTTTTATATCTGCCCCTTAGTCAGCTGCTATTTAACACTGCTGATTCCATTGTGTATGCTTTTCAGCAGGCTAAAACTGAGCTGTGTTGCCGTTCTTTTTTTTTTTTTTCTTTTTTTCCCAGATGACTTTAGGGATGGAAAGGCACACCAGGAGTTTTAATACACCTAGTATTTTAATAATCCTTGCTTCTCCCAATCCTTTTGATGCCTTTGTTCACTTTGAGAACGTTATCATTATGCAGGCCACACTGTTGGTGGAGAGTGAAATGTAGAATCACTCTGCCTACCTTTTCTTCCACATCCTTTCCCAGCAAAGAACATCTACATATCCCTTTTCTTCCTCTTATCTCTGACTGCAGTCGCTGAAGCGAATTCCCTGCGCCACCATGCACCCAAAGCTCTGCAAACTCAAAAAGAATCAGCCACGCTTATCTGTGACTGCTACGGAGGGAACTATAACGACAGTCAGTTATCCCCAGTGAAAAGCTTAATAATTCATGTCTACATTCATGCATGTAGGTGAAGTCATTTCACATTACCACCTCTGGTTTATTCAGTATGCCTTGGATTTAGGAAAGTTTCAGGAAATGTTGCATGAATATACATAATAAATTATATTTAACTACATAAATAAATATAAACATGTCTTTGGTAGGCTGTGTATTGATTGTTTGCTGACCCTTTGCATGGTTAATGATTAATTAGAACAAGTTTATGCATTATCAATGAACAATACTTTTAAGCTACATACTTTATGTACTAATATTTTTTATTTATTTCAAATTGTCTAAATGAACAAAGTATTATCAATGAACAATAAGTAACAATGAATTGAGACAGTATATTTATAAATTAACATTATCCTAAAATAATGAATAGGTTGCTTATTATTAGTTCATGATGCAATAACTTCTAATCATTTATTGTTCTGTTATGACCAGTTGACTGTACATTATTCTTATCATTACATGACATGGCTGCTTACCAAATAAATAAATACGATATGACAAGATAAGACAGGTTGATTTAATTATAATAATTTATGTAGAATAAAACATTATATATTATAATAATGTGTGTAAAATAAAACATTGTGGTCAAGTTGAAAATAATATCCTATCATCTGTGCTGATAGCCTTGTGGGCAGCTCGGGTGACTTGAGTTTGAGTTCCGGCTGATGGACCTTTCCCGATCCCGTCCCCCTTTCTCTCTTCCACTTTGCTTCCTGTCTACTCACTGGCCTATCATAATAAAAAGGCAAAAACGGCAAAAATACCAGGCATTTGGTGAAAGTGCGGGGTGATAAAGCTAGGCTGAATGGAAGAACTCGATATTGGTATGCTTCGCCCCCGAAAGCAAACCTCAGGAACTTCCTGTGTTGTGGAAAGATGGATACGTGGAAGTATGTATCCTTGAGATTTATTGGAACAAACCAGTCCTCAGATCTGATCTGTGGTATGATTTGTTTTAAGGTTAACATTTTGAATTTTAGCTGCATAACTAACTGGTTCAGAACTCTCAGATCCAAAATGGGACGCAGCCCCCCATCCTTCTTTCGAATGATAAAATACCTGCTGTAGAAACTGGTTTCTTTGTCGGGAGGAGGTACACGTTCTATGGCCCTTTTCCTTAACAGAGTTTATACCTCCTGTTTTATAACCAGAGCTGGCTCAGGGTTCATTGAGAGAAATTTGGCAGTAGCTTCTCTGCTGCCAGAAAATCTACCAAGGTAACCAGCCTCTCAAGGCTGGCCTCTGGTGTTTTTCAAACAACCAATTTGATGTCCTGAAGCGGTGCACCGGCAGAAAAAAAAAGGAACTGGTAGCTCTGAAAGGGGGCAAGCATCCCAGAGTTGCTACGTTTCCGGACGGACGCTGAGATATGTGCTCATTGGAGACCGCTGCACCCTGAAGCACACAAGGTGGCAGGGTTGGCGGATTGGCCCCCTGAGGGCACCGAAGAGAAATGGGCACCGTATACTGAGGTGTTGACCATTTCCCTTCGGAGGGACTACCCTCAGAGGTCTGACGCTTTGGGTGTCAGGACCTCTTTCCCGTGGCCTTCTTGGCGATAAGGACGGTCCTCAAATAATAATAATAAATAATATGTTTTATTTATATAGCTTCTTTCCCAAGCTCAAGGACGCTGTACAAGAAAAGCGTCTTGCGAAAAGCGAAAGATCCATCTTACCCCTCGAAGGTTGCGGTTGAGAGCACCTCCCCGGTCACCCTTTTTTCTGGGGGGCAGCCCGGGTAGCGACAATCTGTTTTTGTACCGCACGGTACGAGGAATTTACTTTTTAAGTCTGCTCCCACTCAGCAGCCCCAGAGACCTGAGATCGGCGGGGGACGAGCTTCTGGAATGCCGCCGCCTGCTTGCTAGCCTCCTGGAACCTCTCGACGACTGAGTTGACAGCATCGCCAAAGAGGCCAGGGGGCGTCCATAAGGATGCACTTATCTTTCTCCTTTATAGCTCTGAGATTTAATCTTAAGTGCCTCTCCGTGGCCACCAAGGCTGCCATGTTGGTAGACAGACAACAATAAATATGACACGCAATTTCACATAGAACGCTTGTTGAAGGCACAGAAGCTATAGATTGTTGGGGCATGCTTTATAATTTCCTGGTTAGTGATGTCACCCGCCTCTGACGTCTCCAACACAACCTGTTCAGCCAACCTGCTCTACTTACCTCAGATCGCCTTCATCTGTCTTCTGTCTTCAGCCATCCGTATTCTGTCTTCTGCTGCTTCCCTCTGTGGTCCAGTCCTCGAGTGTTCCGTTCTCCATCTGCAACAGAGAACTCTGTTAACATCTACAAACTATCTGACTGCTGATATACTCACCATTGACTCTATCTCCCACTGTTCTCCAGAACCTGCAAATCAAGAACTGTTTACTAGTAGTTTTGCTACTCACCTTCTTTTTCCTCAAAAGACCAGGCTATTTACCGACAACAGCAACCATGGACATCAGATCTTTTGACCCAGCGAATATGCTCCTCTCCATTTCACAGGATGGTCATCCCATTGAAGATTATGTTGAGGAATTTCTTAATCTTTTCAACCAGGCACCATGGAATGATGGAACCTTGAAGACAATCTTCTGGGGCATCTTAGATGATCATATTTATCAACAGATAGCCTACGTCAGCTACCACCTTTTCCATGGAGCGCTATCTTGATTATGCACTTTTGTCTTTCACTGTTGGTGAAACCAACGCCAGCTTCCCTCCTCTGACAATGCAATGGCAGCTTTCAATACCATCATGGCAAGTTCTCTGGTTCTTCTTTAGGCAAGGAAAGCTGTCAAAGTTAGTGGACCTACCTATCATGGCCGTCAAGACAGCTCTTAAGAAGATTTCCACCCTTCGGTCATCATGTCCAAACTCTGTTCCAGTGAGAGATCTTCCCGAGTCTGTTCCCATGAGTAAAATTCCTGAGTTTGTTCCTGCCCCGAGACTCAGGGTGACCATCCTCTTAAAGCGTACACTGCAAACTTTTTGGAACTTGCCTTGCAGAACCAATGTTCTGACCAGGACCTGATTCCCTTTTTTCATACTGGGTTAAATGAACAGTTAAAAGACAAACTATCTAGTTTGGCATATGATCGTCAAGGGAAATTTATTGACTTTGTTGAACTTGTGTTTTCTGTTAATGGTTCAACATTCCCAAATACAGAGATGGCTCCAGCCCCTCTCCAGCCATCATGGCTGAGCCTAAGGTTAGAGCAACGGAGGCCGATCCGCCCTGGCCCCATGAGCGGCCGGCGCCGCTCTCGAGACCTCCCATTCTGCTAGGCCACACAGAGAGATAGAGTCCGCAAAGTGATACAGGACAAAGTTTATAAACTTAACCTTATTGTAAAGTGTTAACTATATAAATTATAATTTCTATACTACAGAGGGTAATCAAAAAGTATTTTAATTGCTTTAATAAATGTTTATGTAAATAATAATACTGTTAATACTAATACTGATATACTAATAGTGCTATTAAAGTTCTACAATTTTGAATATTTCCCATAATACCAGAAACTTTTGCAGGATCATTTATCCTCCTACTCTTTTCTGTCGTCTATTTTTGAGGACATATCTAAGAGTGTCAAAAGCATTTCTGTTTTTCACGGATAATGAAATCGGACCCGGTGTTACTCAGCAGTCACTTCAAACAAATCAACAACAAAACGAAAACAATAGTAAGTCAGTACAAACATGGCTGTGACTCAGCTCTCAGACAGAACAAGCAAAACTAAAACAGATCTGTCTGTGCAGAACGTCTTCTGTTGTCATATCCTGTCACAGATTGAAGCTACCATCCTCAAATAGCCAAGTTACAGAGACACATGTCAAAACATCCAACATCATCCTTGCTTCCCTTTAGTCACACTAAATATTTCATGGGGGAGTGTTTAAAAATTATGAATGCAGGACACTCTAAATTTAATGCTGTTATTTCTGTTAACAGCCCTGACATGAGAGACTAGATGTGCCCTTTCTAATCTTCCAAAGGGGTGGAGATGCACAAGCTAAAAGTCACACGCAGTTTCATACGGTCTCACACATACACACAGGTGCATTTTTTCCTGTTCTTGAACCCCATCCAAGAGCGCTGTGACTAATCAGAGGGAGTAATGTGTAAACATTTATACAAACATGTCAGTCACATCTTCACATTCTCAGCTTCAATCAGTGGTTTATTTGTCGTTGTCTGGAATGAGATGCACAGTGAAAGGAGGATGAGTGCTTGTCAACTCTTACCAAGGCAACCTTGAAGAGAAGAGGAACACGTTTTCATTTTCACCATCTCGTTTGATTGAACTTTTACGTTCAAAATAGCTTTTCATTTATCACAGAATCATTTGGCATAAAAATGGTGATAATTTAATGACACAGATTTAAATTTTTCAGAGCTTCAGATCTACATCTGCACAAATAATTAAAAACAAATGAGTAAATCTGTCTGTTTAACATTCTAGTTAAAGCGTCTAGTGTAAAGCACCCAAAGCGTCTAGTGTTCTATCATTCATTCTGTCCAGCATTCAATTGTTTGTTCTGTCTAGCGTACTGTCTAGCGTACTGTCTAGCATTCTGTCTAGCATTCTATCGTTCATTCTGTGTAACGTTCAGTTGTTCATTCTGTCTAGCATTCTATCGTTCATTCTGTCTAGCATTGTATTGTTCATTCTGTCTAGTATTCTATCGTTCATGCTGTCTAGCGATGTATTTATTCATTCTGTCTTGCATTCTACCATTCATTCTGTCCACCGTTCAATCGTTCATTGTCTAGCATTGTTTAGTTCATTCTGCCCAGCATTCCGTCATTCATTCTGTCCAGCATTCTATCATTCATTCTATCTAGCGTTCTATTGTTCATTCTGTCCAGCATTCAACCGTTCATTCTCTATAGCATTCTATAGTTCATTCTGTCTAGCGTTCTTTTGTTTATTCTGTTAAGTGTTCTATCGTTCATTCTGTCCAGCATTCAATTGTTCATTCTGTCCAGCATTTAGTCGTTCATTCTGTCTAGCATTTAGTCGTTCATTCTGTCCAGCGTTTAATTGTTTATTATTTCTAGAGTTCTGTCATTCATTCTATGTAGCGTTTTATCATTCTACCCTTGATTCTATCCAGCATTATATCATTCATTCTGTCCAGCGTTCAATCGTTCATTCTATCTAGCGTTTTATCATTCGTTCTGTTTAGCATTCTATCGTTCATCCTGTCCACCAGTCAATCATTCATTCTGTCTATCATTCATTGTCTCTAGCATTCTATCGTTCACTGTCTAGTGTTCTATCATTCATTCTATTGTTTATCATTCTACCCTTAATTCTGTCTAGAGTTCCATCATTAATTGTGTCTAGCGTTCTTTCATTCATTCTGTCCAGCATTTAATCATTCCTTCTATCTAGCGTTTTACCATTCTACCCTTAATTATGTCTTTCCGATCTGATGTGATGGGGAAAAGGGAGTAGAGCTAATTCGGCAAAAGGCGGATTTGAACACAGGTCGATTTTTGTCAACTTTCTGCCACGCGCCTTACCTCTTCACTATTGTTGACATTGCAGCGTCTTCCGTAATTTTGTCTGACCCAATCAAACGTCAGTGGGCAGAGTTAGTGTAAACAGCCTCTGCCAAAAAGGTGGACTATTTACACTTATTGTAAATAGACACTCCGATTTTTAACTCTCCGAGTTTTCAAACTTTGTCAGTCAACATTCTATTGGGAACGTCTTTATCATGACCAGCTGTGAATAGTGTGTTTAACACGTCAATGAAATTGACCCGGAGGTATTATAGCCTCGGTTGGTGATGATTACTGCTTTGTGTGTTTGGGGGAAGAGCATGCGGTCGCTGCATTGGAGTCAGGTGAGTGCGAGCATTGCAAGCTCTTTACAGTTAAAATGCTTCATGCTCGTCTTGGCTACTTTCAGTCCGCACCCGTGTTGCGAGGCTCCTGAATGGGTTTGGCTAACGAGCAAGAGACGGGTCCGTCCCCTTGCTCGCTCACCAAATCTACACATTTCCTCGCGTGATCCTAAAGCACACTCCGGCGCTTCTTCGGTTCGCGCGGGGGATGATGATGAATCTCTTGGGTCAGCGTTCCTCACATGATAGTAAATCCGTCAAGGAATTAATCGAGGTGGTTGCTCGCGCGATGGCCAGGTTACAGCTTGACTGGCCCCGTGAACGAGAGATCCCCAAACACAGTAAGCTTGAGGATAGGTTTCTGTCCGGTGGCAGGGGGGAGGGACCACAACATCAGTCTCTCCCTTTCTTTGTGGACCTCCATGACGAACTATCAAAGTCACAGAGAAAACTATATACTTCACGTGTTTTTGTGCCCTTGACGTCGACATTTTCGGTGCAAGATTATGTGGGTATGCAAAGATGCTCCAGGTGGAAGAGACGCTCGCGAGCTATCTCTCTCCTGGGTCTGCATATTCATTAAAGAGACCTACCTCCCCACGAAGCCATTTAGAACAACTTCGGCTCTCGTGGGTAAAAGCTTATATATATAAATTAGATATTATTTTATATAAATTATATACAGTATATATATATTATAAAGAAAAAAAAAAAAGTTCAGACTGGTGCTGCGCTGCACACTATGGTTGTGTTTCAGGCATACCAGGCTGACCTCCTGAAGGATTTGAGTGCGGGGGAGACGATCAAAGATCGATCAAGATTTTCTTCTTGATGCTCCTATCTCCCCCCTCTGGTCTGTTTGGTTATTGAGTTAACTCTGTGGTTGCCAGATTTAGACAAGTTAAAAAATATGAGGAAGTGTTTGTTCAGTTTCTTCCTTGCTGCACTCAAGGGGAGGGGCCATTGGCCACCCAACCTCTCTCTCTGTCCTTCAAGAGTTAGGGAGGTGAAAAAGCAGAGTGTGGCGAGTTGCTCTCCCCCTCTTGAAGACTGGGGGCTGACTTGTCGCCCTCAGCAACCTTCTAGGGCGGACCTCAGGACTATCATCAATAAAAAGAAGTCCTGATGGTCTGGAGCCCTGTCTGGTGTCCCCACGGGACGGGGTGCGTCAAACATTTGCTCGCCCCGTCCCATTACCCTCACAAAACCACTCCATCCCCGCCACCTCTGGTGATTTGGGGGGCAGTGGTTTCCAGTGAAATGTTAGACATTCTGTGTTTAAATTCTGCTATCATCCAGGACATAGAACATCTAACATCCCCTCAACAGGAAGTGTCAAATCTTGTGTCCAATCTTAGATCTTCGAGGCTTAAACCGTACAGTTAAAGCGCTCAAGTTCAAGATGTTAACCGTAAAGTCGATCGTGTCACAAATTCAACATTATGTTTGGTTTGGCATGATCGATCTGAAGGGGGCATGTATTCACATATAAATATTGCCACAACACAGGAAGTTCCTGAGGTTCGCTCTTGGGGGCAAAAGCTTACCAATTTCGGGTTCTTCCATTCGGCAATCGCGAGAGATGGCGCTTCAACACGGAGACAGTGTGTTAGCTCATCTAATTGTCATCTAAGTGTTCTTTCTCGTGCCCAGGGAACGACTTATCTAGGGTTTGTTTGGGATTCGGTAACGATGTGGGCACAATTGTTTCCCACTCGAACCAAGACCATTTAGCATACCCTGAGCAAAGTCAGGCTAGGCCAAGATCTCACTATTCTGTGTTAGGTCTCATGGCATCAGCATCCACGGGTATTCCTTTGGGGTTTTGTCACATAAGACCATTTCAGTTGTGGCTCAAAGCCTGAGGATTTTAGGGCCAATCCTCAAAGGCAAATAAAAGTGGCATGCCGCGTGGCTTTGTACACTAACTATGTGGTTCAGACCCCGGTTTCTTGCCTTGGGTCCCACTCTAATGGCGTCTTGTCATTGCAGATTATTATCGGCAGACGCCTCCCTGTCGGGCTGGGGTGCAGTCTTAAGTGGCCGTCCAGCCCAAGGGGAAGGGGAGGGTCATCAGCTCGATGGGCACATTAACTGCCTCGAGTTGATGGCTGTATTTCTGGCCCTGAAATACTTTCTCCTCCAGTTAAGGGGTAGTCATGTCCTAGTGTGTGTGGACAACACAGTAACAGTCTCTTACATAAATTACCAGGGAGGTCTGCGCTCACGCTATCTGAAGTATAGCGAGACAGATTTTCCCTGGGCCCAGGAAAACTTCCTGTCACTTAGGGCAGTGTACATTCCAGGGCGATTGAATGTGGGAGTGGTTTTTCTGCCAGACAGAGTTTACAGATGAGGGAATAGAAATTCCACTCAGAAGTAATGTCTCAGATTTGGATCAGATTTTATGAAGTGGAAATGGACCTCTTCGCCTCTTATTAGACAGGGCAATGTCTCCTTTATTTCTTTCTGAGTCACCCATCCATCCTGGGTCTGGACGGGATGGCACACAGTTCCTCCAGTCTCTCTGCTCCTGGGAGTTCTAGCCAGAGTTCGCCAGCAAGGGTCTAACATCTTACTGATAGCGCCACGTTGGCCGAATAGAGTGTGGTTCTCCGAGATAATATCTCTCCTTAACGGCTCGCTGTGGGCGATTCCGGAGAGGAGGGACCTTCTTCTCAAGCAGGGCCATCCCAGGCCTGACCTGTGGAACCTTCATGTTTGGCCCCTGATGGGTACCAACTAAAGGACGCTGGGCTTTCGCCTGCTGTTACTGAGACCAGTCTAACTGCTAGAGCTTCCTCCACTGGAAAAAGTTATGTCAATAAATGGGGTGTCTTTGAAGGTGGTATACGACACAATGCAGATCCAGTTAATTGCCGGATTGTTTCAGTTCTGGACTTTCTGAAGGAAAAGTTGTCAACAGGCACATGCCCCGCCACTTTCAGGGTTTATGCGGCCGCACTTTTTAGCTTGCCACGCTTTGGTGGACAGGGTGCCGCTCGGCGATTGAGACCGCCTGTAGAACCAAGATCCCTTCATGGGACTCAGCGTCTGATAGACTTCTGACCCTGAAGATGTTTTTTCTCATGGTTATAACTTCTTTAAAAGAATCGGACTTGGCCCCAGGAATGGTGAAAGTGATTTTGCATCTTCATCCTGATTACCTGCCTAAGGTTTCTTTTTCAATTGTACATCATGTCACTCTGAAGACCTTCTGCCCTCCGCCGTTCTCAACGCCGGATCAGGAGAGACTTCATAGACTGTGTTCAGTTCGTGCTCTTCAGGCCTACATCCACTGCACTAGCCAGTGGCATAAGTCAGAGCAACTATTCGTCTGTCATGGGGGCCGTAACAGAGGTTCTGCCACCACGAAGCAGACCATGTCACATTGGGTCAGGGATGCTATTGCTTTTGTCTATGAGGCGCGCGGTCAAGCTCAATAGGCTTAAGGGCTCACTCTATCAGGGGGGTCGCCTTCTCTACTGCGTTAGCAAGGGGGGCCCCCTTGCAAAGTGTTTGTGATGCGGCAGGTTGGTCCTCTCCGCACACATTCATAAGGTTTTGTAGTTTGGATGCTCATGTCACTCCGGGCTCTCATGTCCTTGAGTCGACATCACAAGCTAATGTCTGAGGCTTTCTTGCATTCTTGTGCACACCTACACAACCATAAGAGGTCAAGGCACCATCAAGCATGGCGGTGGTGGTATTCTCGTTCCCAATAGCGCTAAGCAGCGCAGCATTAAGTGTAGCTTTTGAAAGGGAATGCTTGGGGTTACTTGACTGTAACCCTGTTCCCTGATAAAATGGAATGAAATGCTGCGCTACTCTGCCGTGCTGATGATGTTCCAGGACTGCTCTTCAAACAAAAAAGACCTGAAGGCTTGCAGCTGGGGCTCATCTATTTATAGCCTCGTGCAGCAGGTGCGCGTGTGACGTCACCAACCGAGGCTATAATACCTCAGGGTCAATTTCATTGACATGTTAAACACCATTCACAGCTGGTCACGATAGATGTTCCCAATAGCGCTAAGCAGCGCAGCATCTCATTGCGCTTTATCAGGGAACAGGGTTACAGTCAAGTAACCCCAAGCGTTTCCTTTGCTTTTTGATTTTAAAATACACAATTTACATATGAATACATATGAATTTCTTTGAATTTCAAATTATTACTAACATTTAAATTTTAATTGCAATTGAATTCCTCACAACCCTATTCAAAAGTCCTCTCTAAATCTGAGGCTTATTCATTTGTGTCACAGTGGTATTTTAAACATTCGAAACTAGGGTATGCATAGCTAATGTCATGCACCTGGTGTAAAGGCTACATATATTCATTAGGAGGAGTTGTGTACCCAGGGGTTTTGCAGCACTCAGACTCACTGAGATTCCAGTCTCGATCTCACATGTGTCATTCTGGACTGCCTGTGGGCAGTCTGGCCTGGCCACCGTAGTCCAGCGATCACTCACTTGCGCCACATCTCTGAGGCCCCTGTGGCGATACTTTGGTGAGTCAGCAAGCTAAGGTGCTTATTTGGGCTTTGACAGTGCTCTACCAGTAAAAGCCATTTCTAGATTTCCCCCTGCTCTCTATCCTGTCACTTTTTCTCACCTTGAACACATTCAGTATTTTTACCTCATACCAGGGTCAAATTTTAAATTTTATTATTTTAGTCATTAGACATTAAACATTAGATTTATTAATATATTTATTTTGATATATTAAAAGATCACATTCTTTATGTATTTTTATTATTTTTATATTGCAGTGTTATTTTTCAAACATATTTTAGTTAAACATTATGTAGACATCATATAGGCAAAAAAAAAAAAAATTTTGTTTGCAATTTTGGTAACAACCTTACCTACCTTGTACACCTTTAAGCAATTCTGTCTCCTCATACCTTCTTGTGAAAATGTTTCCATCTAAACTTTCTCAGTCATTTTTGACTGGCCACCTAGCAATGGCATGTGCTCCATAACTACAGCTTCTTAAAATGCCATAACACTCTCTCCCATAACTCACTCCATGGGAAGCTGTCGACTTTGGACAATGGCAGAGTTGGGTCTGGTCTGTGACCTCTGGCATTGTATGTGGAGACGTGTCCCAGATGAGCTGGCTGGCAGCCCGTGGTTCCACCTCGGCAGGAGCCCGGGCTGAAGCAGCTTGGCAGAAGCAACGGCAGGCAGAATGACCTTGCTTAGCACTCTAATGGAGAGTCTGGCTCAAATCCACCTCTCAGCCTCAGCACAGAGGCTGTTTCCAAATCAGAGGCCATGATCCCCCTGCTTGCCTCCACTGCCCCTTCACACATCATACTACTGACACTAATTGTCACCAGCAACTGCAGCTGATAAAAGCTTTGCTCTACAGAAGAGACAATGAGTGAGGAAACTGGCAATGCTCTAGGAACCCGGAAAGTGTGTATATTGAATCCTCAAGATTCAGTTTCTCTGGATCTCAAAGTGACACAAGCAAAACAAGAATGTCCTTATAAAGTAATATATTTGCCATTGCTTTTGGATTCCCCTTGGTATTTAAGGCATTGCTCAGCATGTGACATGTACTTTTAAATACCTGTCCTGGTTGTTGCCTAGTGCAGGGGTCTTCAACGTTTTTTAGGGCAAGGACCCCTTAGGTGATAGAGACATGGAGCACAGACCCCTGATACAAAATATGTGAAACAGAGCTACATAATAAGCCTATAGCTTTTGATATCAATAGAAACTAACCTTATTATGATTAAAAATAAGATATATTATGTTAAGACAGTAGATCAGAACATTATTGCACATTATGCACATTATTGTTGTTGCACATGCATCACTGTCTGTATTTTACTTGCCATTGTTCAAATTGAGATTCATGCATCATGATGAACAACATGCTGCGATGAAAATCACAATTCATTAGTTGTTTGCAGTTGTTGTAAATTATTTTAATTGATTTGCAGAGTCATACATTTATTTTACTAATCATATGGATGGACAATTAAACTGAATTCAATTTTGGTTTCAAGTTTACTAAAACAATATTGATACGAATATTTTTTTAATCTATGATTCTTCATTTACATCGCATTTTGCATTTTGATGTGCCATTTTTTTGTCCCGGGCTAGTTATCATTGTCAATTCCAATTTCGAGAGTGAATCACGCATTTATATGTAGACGTCACTTCCAAAACTTTGCAGTGTGTAATTGGCTGTGGTTCCTCTTAGCAGCATCAAAAACAATACTTTTATTCAATGGATTATATAGCTATATAGCCTTGAAAGCACGAAAGAGCGCTCACTTTACAAGCACATTTAAGCTGTCACTCATCTCATTTCACGATCTCACAGCGTTCCATCAAAATCAGTAAAGTTGTCTACACTGAATAATGAATCTTACTTACATTGTGTCTTTGTTAATGAGAGAATTCACGAGAGCGAGCAGAACTCAGCACTGAATAAAAACTCTGGCATTTTGAGCGGTGAGTGGATTCTAACTTAAACACCTCTGAATGAAATCAACAAGCATGTCTATGATTGGCTACATTTCTCACCGCTGCACCGCCGCTGTACACCGAACATCTCACATTCTCCACAGCGCAAATTCAATGCAGTGTTTGCCAAATCTGTTTTGCCAATAATATTATACTATTACAGCATCAATGGAGGGTGCTCTGCTTTTGTTTAAGGGTGCTTATATTTGATTTTGACTTTGTGAGGTTTTTTCCCCATGTTATAATTTTTTAATAAAAAAATTATTTGTGATCAAACATTAATTGGTGGACCCCGGTCCTGGAGAGCCTCAGTCCAGCAGAGTTTAGCTCCAACCGTGATAAAACTCACCTGTCTGTAGCTTCCTAGTAACCCTTCAGACCTTGATTAACTTGTTCGGGTGTTTTTGATTAGGGTTGAAGCCAAACTCTGCAGGACTAGGCTCTCCAGGACCGGAGTTCACCAACCCTGGTCTACTGTAAGCTGCTTTACCATTCTGTATGTTTTTTTTTTTTGCTTAATACAAGCACTTAACCTAGGGACATTCTTATAAACCGAGAACAGATTTACCTAATTATGAGTGAGAAATATTTAAAATTGTGTAAAATTAGTCATCGCTAATTAGCTAAAGTAGAACAAAGCAATACGCCAATGTTTCTGATCCCTCATTTCAGAATCGGAATAAGAAAAACCCAGTGGACTTTGCCACTAAAATCTTTGCCACTGAACGTGCCTATGGCTTTTAATGAGTTTTTTAAGGGTATAACAGAACCTGAGGTTGATGACATTTTTCCAGTTCTTTCTTTCTTTCAGACAAGACATCGATTGTACTAACATCTGATTTATTAGTTTGTATGGGATTAGATATACTAGTACTTGAAATGTGCATATATCTTCACTATAGTGACCTAAATTTTAAAGACATAATTCTCAAAAGAATCTCTGCAGGACCGGAGTTCGCCACCCCTGGTCTACTGTAAGCTGCTTTACCATTCTGTATGTCACCTTAATTTATATATCACTTTTCACAATATAGATGGTTTCAAAGCAGCTTTACAGTGTTAATAGGAAGTTAATGGAAGATAGATTGTTTTGGCTGTAAATCAGCTTTAGAAAAAAGTTATTTTAAGATTTTGGATTGATTCATTTCCGTTGTAAATAATCATTAGTTATTTACTTTGAGGCCACTTACACAACACCATTTTCAACCAAAATAGAAAATACTCAATGCGTTCCGGCCGCTCTTCCACACAGCAACAGTGCCCGGTGGCTAGAGAATGCAAACCCCGAAACAGGTTTTGAAATAGTTTTGAAATGATACCGTTATCATCTTCTCGCAAACGTATTATTATTGTTGTTGTTTTTTTTTTTTTTCAAATGTCATGCAAATGCTTTAGTCTGACTAAAATGTTATGATTTTTGCACACTTGAACTAACACACCATTATACAGCTATTGTAGCTTGGCATTAGTCCACAATTTAAGCCATTTAGTTATGAATATAAACACAAAGACAAAATTTTAATACATTAGAGTTTACAGACTAACTTTTTTAATGTATTTTTCTATAGATATTATAATATAAAGATATGTTTTTGAAGTGCTCTGCATATCTTTAATTGCAGACTGAATGTATTATATAAATGTAATGTATTATTTCTGGATTCGATATAGAATAAGACAGTAACTGTGACAGTCAGCTGTATGCATTAGAAAAATTAGTGGATTATTGGAAAGGCTCTAAGGGCATTCACTGCACAAGGACCCCTGACCATGTATCCACCTTTTGACACTCTTACCACATCTCTTTATTGATATGCTGACAATATAAGAGGCCTGTTTGTACAGAGACTTTATGACAATCAATGCACACCTAGATATTACTGTATAAACTATAGCCATCCTCTGAAAAAAAAAAAAAAAAAATTTTTAGGAGGCAGGCCTATATTGTTTATATGTATCCATTAGATAAATGTGTTAGACCGTTGTGAGATATCGTGCTGATTTTTCTGTCTCGTGGCATGAGCGTCACAATTTTTTGATGTTTTGTCAGGTTAAAAACAGTTCAACTTTTAAAAGCCCACCTCGAGACACAAGTCTTTTGTTTCATTTCATTGCGCTCCATCTAGCTTTTTAAATGCAATAAAACATCCTGTGTGAACACTTGGACTTTGAAGATTTAATGGTCTACCTTTAACCAAATCTAGTAAAAAGTGTTACATTGGCATTTATGACATGTTCTCCTAAAAATATGTCTTTAAATAACATATAAGGCCATGGCTTGTATCAGAAGGCTAAACAGTAGGAAAAAAAACATGCAGGTTGCATTATTTTCTCTGCGGTAATTAGTAATAATTTTTTATTTTTTTTGCTTAATACAAGCACTTAACCTAGGGACATTCTTATAAACCGAGAACAGATTTACCTAATTATGAGTGAGAAATATTTAAAATTGTGTAAAATTAGTCATCGCTAATTAGCTAAAGTAGAACAAAGCAATACGCCAATGTTTCAGATCCCTTATTTCAGAATCGGAATAAGAAAAACCCAGTGGACTTCCTTGATGTTAAAATCTTTGCCACTGAACGTGCCTATGGCTTTTAATGAGTTTTCTAAGGGTATAACAGAACCTGAGGTTGACGACATTTTTCCAGTTCTATCAATTTTCCCTATTCTTTCTTTCAGACAAGACATCCATTGTACTTAGATTTGATTTATTAGTTTGTATGAGATTAGATATACTAGTACTTGAAATGTGCATATATCTTATCACTGAGTTCACTATAGTGATATAAATTTTAAAGACATAATTCTCAAAAGACAAAAAAGAAAACTGAAACTTGCAGTTAATGTTTGGTAAAGGTTTGGTATAATCATAAACATTATGAATGGAAAAATACAGTAGATATGATGTTACATTACCAATGTTAATGTTCAATAAAGTATAATCTTTCTTTCTTTCGTTTATTTGCCTATTTATAATGGTAATTTATGATGTGACTGTCATCTTTGTTAGTCTGAGTGATTGATAACCCAGAAGTGACTGGAGTCTCATAATGAGATTCGTTAGGAGGACAGAGAATATGCCAGAGCATAATTTGTGAATAGGTCAATTAAATATGACAGCTATCAAGAGCTTGTATGCATGAAATCACAAGCTCACCATTCCAGCTAACAAGTTCAGCACAGACTCCTGTCCTTGGATACGTAATATGGTATTGTATGGTAATGTAAAGTACGATAAGAGGAGAATTAAAATCCAAAATTCTATTAGACAAAGACATTCAAAGTGAGCTAGTTTCCTGAGAGTCCTTCAGAGAGCTTTTTTCAAGTTAATTTTTTAGTGGAAACGATACTTGTATGTGAGCTAGTTGTTGTATGTTTCCAGTTGCCAAAAGATAAGTGGTTATATTTTAGAGAGTGTGACGCATTGAGGTAGGATGGAAGCTGCAGAAGTGATAAGGTGAGGTTGGGTGGTGTCCATGTGCACTCACCAATTCAAACACTGAGGAGTCAGCTGACAAATTCCATCGCATCTGTTGACTGTCTTGGCTTTGATGTCATATCATCTCTGCCCATAGCACTCCTGCTCCCACACCTCAGATGCCTCGGTGAGGGCAACTTGAAAGCTTGAGGTGATAGAGAGAGACAGTGGTAGCTGCTGAACAGTGGTACTGACTTAAGCAGAATCTCGAGAGCCTTCCTGTCAAATTGTACCAAGCTGTCAGAAAAAAAAAAAACTGAATTACTTGGTCACATTTTTTCACATCCCTTCTTTCACTCAGCTGAAAAACAAGGAGAGAAAGTTTCATAGATTTCCCTGAGAGTGGGTAGAAAGAGACCCCATTCCAGGTGCAAGCGTCACCGCTGCAAATCAATCATTCCATTTCAGAGAGATAATTTATTATGGGTGCAGAGGGTTATGGATTCAATCTCCACCATGTTCTGACTGCCATGTCCAATGCTTAAGCCTGTCATCAGTCTTCATCTGGCTAACTTTTACTCCTCTGTCACCACCATTATTAAAGTGGCAATTCGTCCCCTCCATAATGAAATATGACAGCATACATACAAATGGCGAGGTGGCTAAATGTGATAAATCACTTTGTTAAAAAAATTAGCATTGATTGTGCACTTTTTTATAATTCGCATTGACTGAAAAATGAAATGTTGCTTGAATGAGAATACTTACTTCACAATAACATTGTACTAAAAGGTATTATTATTAGGAATCAGGCACATATAAATTGATAATATGACACTACAAATAGACACTGAATCTCTGTTAAAAAATAACCTGTGCCATTGCTTTTTCCCTCTTGTCCTTATTTTTGGTTATGTTATCTTTGCTTCACATTTGGGTCTCATTCAATACATCACTAATCTGAGACCATTTTTAAATTCCTGACAGTGTTTTGATTTTGAGTTTGGAATAGGCTTCTAGTCGAGGGATTGTGTTGGGCTTATAACTCAAACTTTTAATGTAATATGGAAATAATTGTGCTAATATTCGGCCGATCTCTCTGAAAGCCGGTCTGCCAAATCATATAACGGGTTTGACAAAAAAGCAATTAAGGTTCATTGAAACATGTAATTTAATCAGTCAGAAATGGATGTTTTTGATGGGTAAGACATAATTACCTTTCTCTCCCCTTCTATTTAAGATGTTTTCTATAGAGTCTAAACATGTATAAGCCTTGCGAATTTGTGGGTTGATGCCATAATTATGCGGAAAATGTGCTATATTTGGGGCTGGACTGACAGCATAATTATGGCCACAAATTCTGCAGAGGGGAAAGCATTTAGACTGGGTGCTACTGCAGCCACAATTATTTCCTTTGTGACATATTGATGTTCCTGTAAGAAATGCAATGGATAAGAGAAAGCTAAACAGTACATTTTCATTGCTGTTTAATTGAGAATTCAGCTCCCACAGTCCACCTCAATTGGAACTGTCCTACAACAATCAGTATTCCCTCTCTTGTCCAACTAGTCATAATGTCGATTCCTCACAAATTACAACAAATCATCAGGAAACTTGCAAAGAATGCCAATACATTAAGAACGGCCTAATTATATTCCATTTGTGGCCCTGACAGACTAGCATTAGCTATCATGACAGCTGTGCAAAGGTTTGGTTGCACATTTCAACTTTTCTGATAAACTTCGAGCATTTTATTTGCTGTAGATGTTGATTCCATTTCAGCAGCTTTATGTTTCTTGTTAATATTATGTCTTTGCTTATTCATTTCAGGTCTGTTTTTTTCCATTGCCTCGTCTACTCATATAATCATATTTGAATGTACGCTTACGCACACACACACACACACACACACACGTCAGCACTGTGTTTGACTCGCTGCCCAGTCGCTATCTCCTGGTTTTAGATTTTCTGCTTGATTGACAGCTCTGGTACCTTTAATAGGGTTTGTAATAGATTTGTGATGCCTCTCATGCTCCTCTGGAGAGCATCCCAACAGCTCTCCACTCAGTCGTCTCATGTCATTCCTGACGCCTCAGCTTAGATTGACTTATCTCTGCCTCAGCCTCGCTGCTGACTCTCATAGGCAGATTAGTACAGATGTTCTATGTTCTATTTACAACACTACCTTCTATTATTTCTGTACAAGAAATAACATACAATAATGTAATTAAAGATTCCCAAAAGCATAGTTTAAATGTTCTTCCCTCAGCATTATTTGATTTTTTTTTTTATATTAAAATAAATAATAATTTGATTTGCTTGTTTCATTCCATTGTCTTCTTGTATATTAATACTGTATTGTTTTACTACATTTCCAGTGTAGCACAATCAGAATATTATTCTTTAAAATGATGCAAGTCGTCTGTGTTTGTTTCCAAAAAGCCTGGAACATTGTAAAGGAAGGTATGTAGATTCTCATGTAGTCTTGACAGTGGCCTTGTCTTTGAAACCTCTATAAATAAATGGGAAAGGAGAGACTGATTACTGGAATTCTCTCATTGTTTTTTCCTTGAGTCTTCTGGTGGTCTTTTCAGGAATAGACCAAATTGGCCACATGTGCCTCCAATCATCCTGCATCAGGTGCTGGAATCTGCGCTGTCTGTGATTCTGAAGAGCTGCTGATTACAGTGACAGTTCTGCTCTCTCATAATGTAAATGGAGAAAGCTATGTGTTGCATGTCATTTTATGTATTGCATCTTTGATCCACTACTGCAGCTTGGCTTAAAATACAGTATAACTCATCACTGTAAATCTAATACATTGTCTTGAATTCGGGGGTTAGCCCAGACCTCTGTGGATGCATCCGAGGACAGCAATTGATCCCTTGCTAAGCCCCACCCTAAAATGTTACCTTAGCAACTGTTCCTGTCCATCATATCACTTTTTTATGTAAATTTAATGAGGATCCGATATTATCTGTAAAAGTCTGTAATCCAAAGTCTGGCTTGTGAGACATCTGAGGTTTAAGGTGTAATTGCAGTCCTAAATGGTTTTAATTGTGGCAAAATTAAAAGTAAAAAGCCCATCTAGTGTAGTCCATGGATAAAGTTGGTTGGTTTATAGTTTCAATAATTTTATATATTATGTATTTGTGGACATAATATCTGTTCCAGAATGATCACAAAACATTTATAAATATTTATAAATAGATTGTCATTCAAATATGTAGAGAGAGAGAGAGAGTAAGATAGGGAGAGACAGAGATTATAGAGTTCTGAGCTCATGTTAGAAGGTTGATTGCTGTAAAAGTGCAGAGCAGGTGGCATGATGTACTTTTAAGTTTTAGCTTTGGATATTTTTCATATTGCTAGCTTGCACCAATACAGTGGATTTTAAGGAACTGTGGATTGTTTTTCTCTAACAGCATGAACAATACATTGTAATGGACAAATCACTTTCATATCTCCTTACTTTTGAGGAGCAACTGTCAAGTGATGAACAAAAAGTGTCCTTTTCAAAGTATTAAAAAAGTGAGGCAGTGGTTGAACAAATGGATTTGGAGCAGCGTTCCTTGTTCAGGCGCCAGACTGCTGATCAGGGTGAGTATGTGAAGTCTGTCTCAGTCTAGTCCCATTCCTCAGTGCCTGTCACAGGCAGCCAATACTTAGTTCCATCTCCATGATAGATTGCTATATTATCGTAGTGTGACACCCCACTACCATCCTCACCATGCTGAAAAGAGCACCCGCAAAACGCTTGAGTCAGCTTGATTGATCCTCTGATTTTTGTGGCTGGATGCCTCAGAGATTTGATAAAGTTTTTGACAGTTTTCCTTTGTAAGGTCAGCATGTATGAATCATCGGGCACTTTGTTGAGGGGAAGCAGCCAGCTCATTGTCATAATGACACAGCATAACACTCAAATGATACTACGATACTTAAAGGTCAGGTTCATCTGAGGTGATTAAAGACTGCAGTCAATTGACCCGCTATAAGCTCTGTGTAGGCTTTATTAGATGAGGTATAGCAGAAGATTGATTTGTCCTGGGTACTTTATGATATGCCAGATCACTCCAGAGAGTGCGGCATAGTTTGGTTATAGAAAAACTTTAAATGGAACACAATGAAATGCCTGGACAATGCAATTATATAAAACTTGAATTGAATACCAAATTACTGTATTAGAGAGAAAAGAAAAAAAAAAAGATTAGTAAAACTAGAACACTCTGGTCTGTTTTAATAATAACACTAAATTTGTATTTGTATATGTCTATGTATTAGTGATACTCAAGTAGTAAAAGTGAAATCAATGATCAGTCATGACAATGTGACATTCAAAGTTCAGAGTTCAAAGCTTGGGGACCACTATACACAAAACTGTTGATTATTATTATTATTATTATTGTTATTGTATTCATCAAATAATCCTGGGGAAAAAAAATATCATGTTTTCCACAGAAATATAACCAGCACAACTTTTTTTACATTGATAATAGTAAGAAATGTTTTATCATCAAATCAGCATATTGTAATGATTTCTGAAGTAATTATGCTGAAAATGTAGCTTTCCAATCACAGGAATAAAATACATTTTAAACTAAATTAGAAAACATTAATTTAAATTGTAATAACATTCCACAATATTACTGTTTTTACTATACTTTGATCAAATAAATGCAGCCTTCGTGAGCATAAGATACTTATTTTAAAAATCAAACTTTTACATCAAACTTTTGAATAATAGTCTAAGTTCTGAGTTAAGTTTTTTTGTATTTGGCATGCTAATTATCTGAAATTTACATTGGCAATGACCTACACCCAATGAGAGCACAAGATACAGGGCAGCGGGAAGTTCAGGGAGGAGTTATAGACCAGAATATCAGTATTTTAATGGATATACTATAACTGCACATGCTACTTTGAACAAACGCTGGTTATACATCTGATTTTAGGGAGGGTCATAAACATTAACACATATTTTAAACCACTTAGTAAATAAGGCAGCCACACACTCTTTATTTGTTTTTATATTAACCCCAAACCAAATTCATCTCAAAGAAACCACATTAATTCTGCACCCCAAACAAACAGCACCAAAAAGAAAACAAAATGTACAACATGGCATCTCGGAGATTACATTCCAGCAACATATCACTTTGACTATAACGTTTTTCCTATTGGGTAAGGCAAGATGAGTGCAAGAGTCAGAGAATGTCAGAGAATTTCTTATCTGTTACTATGACATACCCCAAATAAAAGGGCTGCTGCTCGCAAGTCTTTCTAAATATACACATAAGAAACATATATCTAGAAAGCCAATTGAAGACTCAGAATTACTCAGACTGTTATTAATATGGAGATATATAAACATTTTATATACATTTTATAAACATTAAAATGTTTAAATGTATAAAAATATTATGTGAATGTAGTATAACAACTTATAACCACAACTAAAGTGAAGCCACAAGTGTGGTCATGCTTCATTTCAAATCTGAGGATGAAATCTCTAAAATTATGCATTCTATGAAGCATATTGTATGGCATGTCATGTGAGTTTTTAGCGAATACTAAGATAAGATGCTGTCATTATGTTATTGGCATGTAAAAAACATACTTGCAGACTACTAACTAGTCTTTCAACTGCTTAATTCATACTCTATTGTTTTCACTCAATGAACTTTTCACACGTCTGTCATGAATGACTTAATCCTCATTATTATTTTATATTAATTATTTAGTTTGTATTATATCCATTAAAGCCTATTCAGGCATTCTGAATGGGGCATCAACCCCACATTCATCCCACTTTACATTAAAACCTACTATCTGAAGTCTTTCTAGCAAACAGACAAACAAAAAAAGCATGCTTTTGGTACCTTATGTGAAATAAAATATAGTTCCTGGTGTGACAGGTGCATTAGACCTACAGTTAGCATTAAGCTACATAACACAAAATAAAATATTTATATTACACTTTAACTCCAAACAGCCAGCGAGTGTTTGTATTTACTTCCGATCACGATATAATGTGGGTTTCAATTATGTTAAAATGTTATATTTAGCATTGTATATGGAGCTAATCGCTACACCTGCTTAGCATGTTACTGGAAACATTCTTTATTCATATGAAAATACACCAAATCGCATGCAAAACACATACAAATCATATGCCTTCGTAATCGTGCGTTTATTAGCTTCGTTTTCACATGTTGGCAATGCTTACAACAGAGAGATGAGAATGAGGAAGTGCACTGAACAGCGTGACCAGATGGGGCAGGATTGTTGTCACGTTGATTCACGTAAGATGATTTACAGCTGTACAGCGAATGAGAGAGCTCTGAGATCATAAGTGACGTGCAGCAGGGAGCAACAGACACAGAGATCGCTCTGAATGTTATTCAGCTCTTCAGATCAGCATAATTCAGTGAGAAATTAATAGAAATGTTATTCTGTATGACGAAATATTTAGCAAATATGTGATACTAAGTCTATATTTGTCCAAATATGCACACGTTTGGACTAAGAGCCCAAACGGATGCTGTTTAGTGCATGTATGTGACCACAAATAAAACGGAGAAGACGTGGCTGGCTTTTGATGCTTGTTGATATTTCATTCAAAATATTGTTCATTACAGATCGATTATTTTGCACTCCTGACATACAAATTAATGTCACTGCAACCTCATTTTATCATAAACAGTGATCAAATAACGAAGCTGGAGGCTTTAATCTTTATAATTATAAAAAGTTTTTCCAGATGAAGTAAGTGTGTGATGTTATAACGAGCAGTGAATGTTTGTTATTTGAGTTTAAACTGTAATCTGGGGACGTCTGCGATACTTGACTGCTAAGGGGTTAAGCATATAGAGAACAAGAAAAGTCCTTCTACAAACATACAGAACAACTTCTGTTAATTATCTGCATTAAATCAAACAAACTAAATTACAGTACAGCCACTGATAAAATAAATTGGCCTGAACATACATCCCTCAGCAATTAACTGAAAATAAAAGTTACTTACAGTTGAGCATAAAAACAAACGTTTCCCAACAAGGACTTTTGTAAACAACAGCCAACAAGGCATGTTGGCATGCTACCTGAGAGGCAGCCATACTTTCTTCCTCTACTGGTCAATTAACTTTATCTAACCCCAGCATCACTAGGAATGAAATTGCAGCCTATCAGAGATCTGGTAACAGGCTGGAAGACTGTTACATGTCCCTCTCCTCAGGAGAAGGGTTGACATACCCATGGCAAATTTTTAAGTTTTGTACATGAAAGGTGTCAACATGTCTAGGATCATCAATAAATTAAACATTTATCAATTTTGGCGGGACCCTTCCATTTTGCAGACAATTTGGCCATAACTCCATCATCTGCCTTGGATAAAGGATGAGCTCGGACCCAAACTATATCTCCTACTTGAGATACTACTCTCCTAATTCAGCCAACCACCTACCCCATTGTTGATGGTGATCCTCCACATATGAAGCCATCATTGTCTTCAATGTACAATTGACTCGTTCCTTAAGATTTGTTTGTGGGTGATACGTAGTAGTTAGTTTTTGAACTACCCCCCATTGCTTACAGACCAGGTTAAGGAGATAGGAGGTAAACTGTGCGCCACGGTCCGACACCAGGTAAGCAGGTGTTCCCCATCTTGTGAATATTTCTTCCACTAAAATTTGTGATATTTGTGGTGCTTTAGCCGCTCATAAAGGGAACAATTCGACCCACTTGGAACAATAATCTACCACCACCAGCAAATGCTCATTCTGTTTGACACTCTTAGGAAAAGGTCCCATCAAATCTGCACCAAGCATGTAACCTGGTTCCACCACGGGGTTGACTGTAAATGACCTGACAATTTTGAAAGAGAAGGTTTGTATTTCTGACAAATCTGGCAATTCTTAAAGTACTTATATGTCTGTGCGTATACTTGGCCAATAGGCGAATTCCATAAGCCTGAGTCTTCAGTCGCCCAAAATGCCCAGTTAGTGGATTATCATGTAGTGTAGGAACTCATCTTAAAAACATGTAGGAATAACTAATTGCAACTTCTCCCCCAATAGACTACCAGGAACACTACGAAATAACAATCTGTTTTCACAAACATGATGTACATGTGTGGGATCACAGTTCGTCTGGGCATCAACCTTCTTGCTAAGCTCCTGCACTTCAGGATAATCATGTTGCTGTAGAAAGGTGGGACAAGTCTACTGGTAAGTTTGCTGGCTTTACTGAGGATTTTATGGCTTTGAGCACTGTTAACATTCCTGAAGTTGAAGTGTGTTCCAATCTTCTGGACAGTACATTTGGGACTACGTTACACTGTCCCTTCCTATATTTTTAACGGCAAACTCAAAACCTTGTAAACGAATGGTCCATCGTGTCAATCTTGAAGATAGTTTGGGATGTTGAAACACCCAAGTCAAAGCAGAGTGATCAGTAATTACCTCAAAGGATCGACCTTTCAGGTATGGTCTCCATTTTTCCACTGCCCAGATCACTGTAAGACATTCTTTTTCTGAAACAGAATAAGATTTCTTTGCTCCTCACAATAATTGGGAAGCGTATGCTACTATATGTTCTTTTCCCCTTGCATCCTGTGTCAATCTGCTCCCAAACCAACTTCACTAGTGTCACTAGTGTTTGTGCTTCAAATGGCTTGGTAAAGTCAGGTGGAGCTTACACAGGTGCATTGGTTAGGTCCCGCTTGATGGTATCAAAAGCTTTTTGGCAATCATCTGTCACAGGGTGTTTTGGTTATGTTTTATGTTTAAGTTTGCCATGTTCACTGTCATGTCTTGCCATGCACTTCCTGGTCTTGTCATGTGATCCTGCCATGTGCTCCTTTGTCTTGTGTCCTGTTGTCATGTTCTTATTGGTTCATTGGGTAATCAGTGTTCACAGGTGTCCCTCGTCTTGTCCTTAGTCAATGTGTATTTAAACCCTCTTGTTTGCCATGTGTCCTTGTCTTGTATTGAATGTGTAACCCGCGTGTTGGTGAGTTATTGTCTTTGTTTATGTCAAGCCAAGTCTTTGTGTTATGTTTGTATGTTGTGTAATAAACTGCACTTGGGTTCAGTAAACTTGCCTCCAGTAGATTGATGTTACAGGTATTTGCTTTTAAGCCACGGTAGTCCACACATAATCTTGACTCCCCATCCTTTTTGGGCACTACTACTACTGGTGAAGCCCATGGCTGTTGGCCATTCCAGCATCAGCTCCTTCAGCGACTTTGTTTCGTTGCTCGGTATCAGTTTTTTGGACAAGCCGATGTATGGATTGTAGAGTTGTGTCTGAAATACCCAGTGTTGATAAAGCAAGATAGAAGTGTACTGTTGACAAAAAAGGAAAAGTTGCATCTTCATCAGCTCCTTCCAATGGTGGCAGTCAATATTGAGATCTTCTGAAGTCAAGAATGATCCCGGAGGCCAACATAAAATCTTCCTTGAAGTTCCCATTCCCATTCTAGCTTTCCGATAGCAGTCTGTCTCTGACCATTAGCTAGTAAAAAAGATTGTCCTTGGCTAGGTTGGCGTAGTTCTTGTCGTTGTAATTGTTTCCAGCAAGATTCTTTAATCAGGGATAAGGTACTAGCAGTATCAGTCATTGATTGAAAATATCTACCACGTGTAATGATAGGGAGAGTAATCATCTCTGGTTAAACAACACTTTTTCCAGCTTGCATGACTCTTGTGTTAGCTGGAAAAGATTTAGGCACAGTTTCTCTAGAAGAATTGGCTTTCCTCTTTTGTGTCTCTGTGCTGACTTGACTCCAGTATCTTCTGGATTCAGTCTCTTTCAATTTGCGTGCCTATTGTCACAAGTTAATCCATGTCTCTCAGTAGACTTGCTAGCCGGGGATTGCAATTTTGCAATTTTTTTTATTTTTATTTGAACTGCTTCCAAGTCTGCACATTCCTCTTCTCTGCCAGCCACCAATCTTTAGCAGTACCTTTTAGCACTGATGTAAGAGAAGCAAATATCTCATAATCACAGAGAGGTCGGATGGCAAAGTATTCTTCACATCTCTCTATAAAAGTAACTGGATCTTCTTCACTGTTACTAAAATTTGGAAAGTCTACTTTTACTGGAGGATATAACGACATTGTGGACATATTTTCTGGACCAGGTAACTGATTACTTGGCACATTGTAAGTTTGCATCCAAGTTTGTGGATACAGGAGCATGAATAGAAGGGTTCTGTTTTAAATGCATGGGTGTGGATACTAAGGGCACAAGATCTGTTTAGCTTATTTGAGCATCCCATCTTTTTAAACAATCCACCATGGACTTATCCAAGTCTTGGATTTCAAGATTCAGTTTATTTTGTACTCTTTCACATTCTCGTTCAAAGCAGTAACTCATTTTTTCCTCAATAGCTTTACACCTATCTTGCAATTCAGTACAGGTAACACATTCCTCCAAACGGCTTTCAAGTGTGCTACATCTTGCAGTCAGTTGTCCTATGAGTTTTGCACATGATGCATGTGGTTCTTGTACTTGCTCGTCCTCAGGTTCAGGAGGTGGTGAAGGTGGAAAAATATCAACAGGGTTAATTAACTTTATCTAACCCCAGCATCACTAGATCACCCTCTAATGGTGAGGAATGAAATTGCAGCCTATCAGAAATCTGGTAACAGGCCGGAAGACTGTTACAATACTTACAATCATATCAAACATAAACAAAGCACACACATTTGTTTAAAGGCACAATATGTAGGATTTTTTGGATTAAGATATCCAAAAACCACTAGAACAATGTTATATTTTGTTGACTTGTGTACTTACATTATCCCAGATGTTTCCAAGAATGTTAAATCCAGAGAAATAAGCAATTTTTACCATTTTCAACACGCTCAAATGTATCTAATATGATCAACAGCGCTGCGTTACCCCACATGCACTTGAGCGGAAGAGGCGACTGTGTCATAATAAAAGTTCAGCTGCTGTCGAGCCGTGTGTCACACTCGTCTCTAATTAGCAATCGCTCCAGTGGCCACGTTGCACTCCCACAACACTTGGCCCTGCTTTGCTTCATACTACAGTAACGTAAATAAAGTCATCCATGAATATTATTTCTGCCCGAGTTCCATCCCGATTCTTTTCCACCGGCAGCTACACGGCTTTTTTTGAATAGGCAATCTTCTTGCACCGAAAAACTACATAGTGTGGCTTTAACCAGCTGCAAAAGCAGCACATTGCAAAATTATTTATGTACATCCAACTCTCTTTGCAGAACACATAATCCAGTTTTCTCAGTTTCAGCGCACAGACAATTTGGATCACAAGCTTCTTGCCGGCTATCATTTTTTATAACAATTCCAGTCTTGCGTGAGAACTCCGGTCTCATGTAGGCGTGATCTTGCGTTATTTCTTTATCACTTCTCGCGTGTGTTTGATTGTGAAAACAGAGTTGTTGTTGCAAATCACATTTCATTGGTTCAGACTCATGCAATCAATAATTCGCAATGAATACTTACACAGTTGGAATGCTGAACTTACAATACCAAACTTTTGCTGAAGGGAAACACTAGTCGTTGAAAAGCGGGCAGAGAAAAATGGCATTTTTCCATGGAAAAAGGTAAGTTACTTCTCTCAGAAAATGTACAAATAAAGATACTTTTAGATGTTTAATGACTATTTTGACTATTAGGATCGCCAGACGAGGGCTTAACCATTTCCTGCCAGTGTTTTTTTTTTTTTAAAGGTTGCCAGTCACCGCCAGGGTTTTGGTCATTTTCACAAAAAATGTCATGGCCCCCAGAATATTGTTTTGTATGAATATCTGACCATGCAATATATCAAATTAAAAAGAACAGACAAAAAAACTATATTTTTTTTTTTTTTCTAACTTCATGCATTTTTTTTTTTTATCAGCACTTGAATGTAGGTAAGTTTCATTAAAAAAAGCAACATTTAGAGCGAAAAGCTGAGAAAAATCAAGTTTTTGTCAAAGACTACATCTGAATCAGATTCAGCATGATGATCAAAGCATATATGGAGTAGATCAAGTCCATCAACACCCCTAATGCTTGCACAGTCCTATAGCACTTCCTGGGTCGCCATTTTATTCACATATGTGCTCATATACGAGATCTCTTGTTTCTACTGCTTTTTTGGCTGTGTTTTGATATGGAGATACGTAATGGCGCCCCCTACCTTATAACAGTGATAACATGGAAAGCCATAACTCATCATTGGCAGGGAAGCGTTTTCTAATAAATAATCAGTTAACTCGTCAGTGCCAGGGAACGAGTTAATGAACTAATTTTTGTGAAAACCTCAAATTCGACCAAAATTGACATTTCACTTGTTTTGCCCGTAGCTCGTAATAAGCCTGTGCACATTCCGACTCATTTTTCCAGCATGGGTCACATACGTATATGTAATTTCTAAAAAAAGGATTTTTGAAAATTTTTACCATGATTTTTCTTACAATTATGTTCTATATTTCTTTTTCTTCTTTTCTTTTTCAGTTCTATTTTCATAGCATTTTTAACTTTTAAAATATATCAGTATTACTCTGACAGTTGTGTTTGTGTTAACAGGTGATTTCTGCCATCACTAACACCTTTCACCAGTCCCCAGTAACGCGGCACAAATACATATGCGCTGGAGATGACACTTTGTTATGTAAATGATGAAGCAAGCATTCAATTCCACAAATTGACATAATCATTCCATTCTTGAAATCCTGCTGCGTTTAACCTGGGTCTCAGCTGTGCCTCACCTTGTCTGTTCGGTGAGGACGGGCACTCCATCTTGGTGAGAAATGGAGGCGTTTTAACGCACCGCTCGTGCTTTGCATGTCTGCTGCAACCCTCCTGCTCCCCTCACATCTGCCTTTGCTCATCGCCATTGATTGCCTGATTCAACCAATAGGCAGGCGAGTTTTGCCGCTCTGATCGTTAATCCTGCACCAGCAACACACTTAAAAAACAGGGGTGTTCTCTCTCCCTTTTAACACATTACCTCTTTCTGGCATCGATTCAGAGTCGAAAAAAAACAAGAAAAAAAACACATGCTGTAAACACAGGTTAGGGAATGAGAGTACTGGCCTTGTCAACCAGAGGTCTTTGATCGCGTCTGAGCTAATGCCCACCTGCAGGAAAAGGGAAGACCCTTGTTCCCCCTAGAGCCCAAACCAAAGAACAGAGAAATACCTACCTGGCAGACACTGTACACTGACATATCATCCATCCAAACCAGCTTAACCAACGTCACCTAGCCAGCTCACCCCTCCTTTTTTCATTTTCGTTATTTCTCAGACTGCATAATTATCAACTGTTTTTCAACCCATTCTAAATGGAGGGGTGGGTGTTCCTCCTACCCTTGAGCTAGAGGGTGAAAATTGCATGCCTCTCAGAAGACCAGACATGCACCAGAGCTAATCAAGCAAGAGGAGAACACATTTGCGTTTCTCTCAATGTCATTATGTATAAATAGATTGGACATCAATGCGCAGGTCACATCATTGTGCACAAGGTGCTTTGGTGCTAAATATCTGCTGAGATCAACTCTGTGACAAAGGTTGATCTTGTCTGCAATTCTTCATACACTCAATATAACATACTCTATATATTATCTGTAAGTCATTGAAAGTGATATGGACAGTGGTTCCACACAATGGAAACATCTTTTATCTTTACTCAAACTTCGTGTAGGATGAACTAAACTGAATTGAGTAAACTCAAAGTAGCATAAACTAAAATGTAGATTTAGATTTAGCTTGCTAGTATGGAAACATATCCAAATGACTTACAATAAGTACAGATAACTTGCAATGACTTATTTAGCAAGCTAAATATTAGTAATGTGCACTTTGAAACCTTTGCAAATCATTTGTTTCGAACCAGTGATTCGGAGCGTGCATCAAACTGCCAAAGTCAGTTGATTTCAGTAAACAAGGCTTTGTTAGGTCATTACTGTTTCAAAATGTTTCGAAATTTCAATGGTTAGCCGATAGGGCCAATAATCTCTCTGAACCCATGAACCAGTGTCTGTATGATTTTTACTTTATCTCAGATCAATTTTATAAGTTTGCAGACCTTTAATGATACATTTGTATAATAAAAAGAAAGAGTTGTAGTTAAAAGTCTCTTATTGGTTTGATTAACCAAGCTGTACATAAAAAATATAAGCAAATATGCACATATGCACATACTGTACATAAAAGCACATAAGCACATACATAAAACAGGTATAATAAAATAACTCATAAAGACACTTCATAATTAATGGTAAAAGATGATTTGTTTATTGCATTTAATAGATCAAACCTTGAATAAAACATTTGCAATTGTTTTGTAAAAGATGTTTTTATAAATGTTTGAGGCGACCCCCCCCCCCCCCCCCCCATCCCCGCCATCCAAAAAAACAACAACATAACAGAACATCTTTGAAAATACCAATATAATATAACAATATCAATTCTAAATATGTTTCTCTTTCAAAACAGTCTAACGCATGTGTAGCATCTGTCAGTGGAAATTATACAATTCAACAATAAACAACGAGAACTCAAGTAGAACTCAAGTAGGTCTACGTGCATCACGGATTAGGTGGAGATTATTAAATGTCAGGCCTCAAGTCCAATACTTTTCTCTGCCTTGAAGTAAATCAATACTACTTATCTTTGATAAAAGAGGCCACTGAGGCACAGTAGATCTCCCTGTAATGGAGCAATGACTCTTTTTTTGAGAAAAAATAAACAACACATCTCCTTCTGTTGTTATGTTCTAGACAGTGCTCTAGCAAAAGGCAGTGTCACATTTCAAGATTACATTAGCAAGTCAATTTTAATACATGAGAAGAAAACTTGTGGATAAACAACATAGAGCATTGGTTGTTTGGACTAAGTCAGTGTGAGTCTGCTTATAATTCAAGAGTTGTTTATTTTTTCCTCATGCTCTTAGATGAACTGGGACACAAAGTAATATGCCTCGACAGGCTCATATGACTTCAAATGATGAGCAGAAAGAACCTATGTGCTCCTTGGTTCCCACTTCGAAATAATCTTCGCGATTACTGCCTGCACCAAGTGTGTATTTGCCAGTTCTCTGTGATTGAGTCGGCTTGATAATTACTACGTAATCTTATGCACTGAGCACCATCCCCGCTGATGTTTCTCTCCCTTCCCTCTTTTCCTTCTCCATGAATATCAAATGCCTCCATGCTGGGGTATGAAAGCAGTACATTTCTTCTGTAGACACACAGACATGAAAAGAGAGAAAGTACACCACACACTGACAAGAGAAAGCAGCAGGCTTCAGACATGAGGCAGCCACTCGTGTCTGGCCTACTGCTTTCATTCAGGTACTTACTCTCTCGTTCTTTCTTTTTCCTGTCATGTTTCAGAATCAGGGCATTTTCCATTCTGCTTCTTGAACTCACGCTGCATTCCAGCAAATAGCCATGAAACCACTCTGTGAACAAGGTTGGAAGACAATCGTAGCTGCCTGTAGCCATCTGCTATAGGATGCCACATGTAGACGTGAATCTCCATGCAAATATTACCATTTTGTGGTAATATTTTATCAGCTTTCCTTTACAAACACCTTTAAACTATAGATTCAGTGATGAATATGTGAATGGCACAATAGATGGACAATGGTTGTACATTCAAAGACCGAGTCCTATATAATCAAAAGCAGGAATCAAAATGTACTATTTTATTAACTGTAGGTTAACTAAAAGAGGTCTTTTTTACCCAAGCTTGCAAGAACACATTTGCCAGCTGCAAATTAATCTGTGACAATTCCATTGAGTTTTCACAGCCTCATGTCCAGTTTGATGAATAACCCCATGGAAAATTCAGATTTTCAGCAGTAAAACCAGTTAGCTCCTCACACACGGCTAATTAGTCCACTATTCTGTTGTGACAGGCTCACTTGAATCTCTTTTCTCTTTCCTGCTTTAAGAGCCAAAGGTTTCTCCTCTCATTACCAACAGCATGCTTTGCATATATTCTTATGTCCTGGTTATAAGAGCACCATCACTTAATACACTTAGCATACATTATTACTGTGTTCATTTGCTATTTACTATTTTGTATAATTTAAGGCTATAAATTCTCATTATAAAAGTAATAAAAGTAACTATTCCCAGAATAAAGTAATTGATACTTTAGTCACTAGTTAACCCTTTCAGGCCAGATTATTATTTTTTTAACAATAAAGAAACTCAGCACTTTAAGATTCTTTTTTATGTTGGTGATCTTGTTGTCAAAATTATTCATTATCATTCAATACCTAATCTAATAACCAACCATAATTGATATATTTTGGGGCCTGTTTACACCTGGTCACTTCATGCATTTTTACTAATCAGATAGCTATCTGATTTAGCAAAACAATTCCATTTACACTTAGTCACATAAATGTGTTTTACAAAATGGATATAAATCTGATCTTCAATTCCTGCGCTGTATACAGATTTAATGGTGTTCACGTCACCGAAAACAACAAATATGAGCTGCATTTTATTAATCATCAGCTCAAGTCAAAGGCCGCAATAGAGAGAGCGTGGCAACAGCACTGGTAAGATCATTTAATTTCTTTACTTTTAATGATGATGATTGTGTGTTGTTTGTGTCTTACTTTCAGTTTTATTTGCAGTAGTTTGTGCATTGGCTTGATCTCATCTGCGGCGGTGCGTGCTTCAGTAGCACTGTCATAACTGGCTAAAATATAGCCTATAACATGCTCTCACACATTTATTTTTTAGCATTGTTGGGAGAAGTGAAATTTACATATGTTGTTTCAACAACCAGATGCATTTAGACATGTGGCCCAGACCACCTCCTGACGTGGTTTGAACGATCGGATTTAAATCCATCTCGTATGCGTTTCGGAGGGCATTTACACCTGGTCTTTTCACGATCGGATAGCATTCCAATCGCATGAAGTGACCAGGTGTAAACAGGCCCTTAATATCCAGAAACAACTTATTCCACTCTTGAACCCCTGAGTATTTGAAAGTCCATACATAGTTTTAAAACGATAATATCCATGAGACTTTGCCTAGTATTATAACAATATTTCTCCCTTACCCACTTCACTAACACCAAGTTTACACTGCACGAAGTAGTCAGATCTTAGTTCTTTTCACACTGCACGACTATCTGGGGTAGCATTCAGTTGCTGCTGTGTTCACACTGCACGATTGATTGGCGACAGGTTTCACACTGCATGACTTTTCAAGAGGAAGAATCGCCGACAACTCTGTGTCGTCTGCAAACTACATTTTCACAACCAAACACACACGAGATGTGACAAGGAAACAATGCGAGATCACGCGTGTGTCAGACCGGAGGTCTGTGCGCTGATTTGCAGCAAAAAGGAGTGCTGCTGTTGCGGCTGGTCAAGCAATTGTTTGTGCTTTGTTTGTTTGATATAATTGTAAATATATATATATATATATATATATATATATATATATATATATATATATATATATATATTAAAATACTGATATTCCGGTCTATAACTCCTCCCAGAACTTCCTGCTGCCCTGTCCTCCTGTCTGCTCCTGATCGATTGCTCCTGTCTGCCTCGCTGCAGTGTTTGCAGCTCTGTACAGCTTTGCTTTGAATCTCTATTTGATATCTTTTCTTTGTTGTTTATACTGCTAAATATAACTTACTCATCACCATATATTGTTTAATATTGCCTATCACGTTAAAATTGACATTGCTAGCATTTAATCTAAATCACTATCACAACGTGTTAGCATTTCACAACGCGTTAGCATTTCACTAGCCTGTTAGCCTGCCATACGTGCATCCGGGTTTCCGGTTTTGTCTCTCGTGCCTTTACTAGTCCATCAAACAACTGTGGTGAGTTGGATTAGTCAACAAACGCAACTGAATTAATTGGATTAGCAAGTAGACTCCATCAAACAACTGTGGTAAATTGGATTAATCAACAAATACGGTAAGCCATGTCTTCTCCTTTTATTGTCAGCTGCACTACATGTTTCATGTTTAGTATATCTGTCTCCGTTTGTGAACAGGGCTTCACATGTGATAAATGTAAGGAGATAGTCAGGCTGATGGAGAAGATTTCAGAATTAGAGACACGCATCCAGACTTTATTTGAGAGCAGTGAGAACGTAACAGCTTTAGACACTGCTTTGAATGCGACTAGCTTAGTGAAATCTGTACACTGTTCGGTTCCGGCTGTAGAGCCCATGCAGCAGGGCAACTGGGTGATGGTGAGACGGCATAGTCGTGGATCAAAAAAACACTCTTCCGTTCCGATTAGAACATCAAACAGGTTCTCCCCACTCAGTGATGCACCCACTGAGAATCCTGTTGAAAGTGCCCTAGTTATTGGTGATTCTATTACACGGAACGTGAAAATAGAGACACCAGCCACCATAGTCACATGTTTACTGGGAGCCAGAGCGCCTGACATCAAAGCAAATTTAAAAGTGCTGGCTAATGCTAATTGTAAATTCTCTAAGATTATTATTCACGTCAGCACTAATGATGTTCGACTACGCCAGTCGGAGATCACCAAAATTAACATTAAAGAGGTGTGTGAACTTGCAAGTACGATGGCTGATAGCATTTTTTTGCTCTGTTCCCCTTCCCGTGATGAGATTGTGATGAGATACTTAGCAGACTATCATCACTCAATGGCTGGTTGTCTAAGTGGTGTCCGCAAAATAACATAGGGTTCATAGACAATTGGAAAAGCTTTTAGGGCAGACCTGACCTGTTGAAAAGAGATGGTATCCATCCCTCCTGGGGTGATGCCGCTCTTCTCTATAGTAATTTGGCACATAGTCTTAAAGCTAAACCTTGACTAACTAGGGCCCAGGTCAGGAAGCAGACGGACTGGCTTACCCGACCGTCTGCTAGCTGTCTCGCGTCACAGAAGTCAGATAAATCCCAGCACATAGAGACTCTTTTACCTAGATATTATCACATAGAGACTGTGTCTGTTCCACGAATTAGTAAATACAAAAAAACACCAAAACTATTCAACGGTAAAAATTTAATTGATGTCCAACAAATAAACAATAGATATAATACAGATGAACAAATGATAAAGCTCAGGCTGCTGAATATTCGATCCCTTTCCTCAAAAACGCTTATTGTTAATGATATGATTACAGATAATAATCTAGATGTGCTGTGTTTGACAAAAACCTGGCTAAAACCTGACGACTACATTACTTTAAATAAGTCCACCCCACAAGATTATTGTTATAAACACGAGCCGCGTCTGAAAGGTAAAGGGGGAGGTGTTGCTGTAATTCATAATAATATATTCACTATTACTCAGAAGTCTAGTTTCAAATATAATTATTTAGAAGTTTTGGTGCTTTACGTAACATTATGTAGTGAAATTGATAAATCCTGTTTAACATTTGTGTTGGCTACTGTATACAGGCCACCAGGGCACAATACACACTTTACCAGAGAATTTGCTGATTTTTTTATCAGAGTTAGTACTGGCTACAGATAAAATCCTAATTGTTGGTGATTTTAATATCCATGTAGACAATGAAAAAGACGCATTGGGATTGGCATTTAGAGACATTAGAGACATCCAACTCTATTGGAGTTAGGCAACACGTATCAGGACCCACTCATCGCTGTAATCATACTTTAGACCTAATATTGTCACATGGAATAAATGTTGATACCGTTGAAATTCTGCAGCAGAGCAATGACATCTCAGATCATTACCTAGTATCATGTATACTTAATTTAGCAAAGGCTGCAAAGCCGTCCCCTCGCTTCAAGTATGGCATGACTATCACTGCTGCGACTAAAGATTACTTTGTAAATAAACTTCCTCATCAGTTTCATCTCCTCAGCATCCCAGATAGCCCAGAGGAACTTGATGTTGCAACATAAACTAATGACTCTCTCTTTTCCAGCACTTTAGACACAGTTGCTCCTCTGTGCTTAAGAAGATTAAAGAAAATACTCCAACGCCGTGGTACAACGAGCACACCTGGGCCCTTAAAACAGCAGCCAGAAAAAATGGAGCGCAGCTGGAAGAAAACAAAACTGGAAGTTTTTCACATTTCGTGGAAAGAGAGCATGATTTCATACAGAAAGGCCGTAAAAACTGCTAGATCTGCTTATTTCTCGACTCTCTTAGAAGAAAACAAACACAACCCTAGGTATTTATTTGATATAGTGGCTAAATTAACCAAAAATAAAGCTTTAACTTCTGATGTCTGCCAACAGCACAGCAGTAATGACTTTATGAACTTCTTTACTTGTAAGATTGATAATATTAGGAAAAAAATTATAACCATGCAGCCGTGTACTACTGTATCACATCAGACAGTGCATTGTAGTGTCACTGAGGAAAAATGACATTCATTCACTGCTATAGGAGAAGAATTGGCTAATCTCGTTAAATCATCTAAATCAACAACATGTATGCTCGACCCTATACCGACTAAACTACTAAAAGAGATGCTTCCAGAGGTCATAGATCCTCTTCTTAATATCATTAATTCTTCCTTGACATTAGGATATGTACCGAAAACTTTTAAGTTGGCTATTATTAAACCACTTATTAAAAAAACGCAACTTGATCCTACAGAATTAGTCAATTACAGGCCAATCTCAAATCTACCCTTTTTGTCAAAAATACTAGAAAAGGCAGTGTCCTCACAATTATGCTCCTTTTTAGAAAGAAATGGTATCTGTGAGGATTTCCAGTCAGGATTTAGACCATATCATAGTACTGAGACTGCTCTCATTAGAGTTACAAATGATTTACTCTTATCATCCGATCGTGGTTGTATCTCTCTGTTAGTGTTACTCGATCTTAGCGCTGCATTCGATACTATCGACCACAACATTCTTTTGAATAGACTCAAGAATTATGTTGGCATTAGTGGAATTGCATTGGCATGGTTTAAATCATACTTATCTGACCGTTATCAGTTTGTAGCAGTAAAGGAAGAGATCTCACACCGATCACAAGTTCAGTATGGAGTACCCCAGGGCTCAGTGCTAGGACCTTTGCTTTTCACCCTGCACATGCTACCACTGGGAGATATCATTAGGAAGCATGGCGTTAGTTTTCATTGTTATGCTGACGATACTCAGCTCTATATTTCTTCACGCCCTGACGAAACTTATCAATTCACAAGATTAACGGAATGCATAGCTGATATAAAAAATTGGATGACTAGTAATTTCCTGCAACTTAATTCAGAAAAAAATGAATTTTTAAAAAAACTCCACATGTAGTAACCTAGAATACTGTCTAACACTTGATGGCTGCACTGTCAAGTCCTCGTCGTCAGTTAGGAACCTGAGTGTGCTATTTGATACCAATCTTTCATTTGAAAGCCACGTTTCTAGCATCTGTAAAACTGCATTCTACCTTCTTAAAAATATATCTAAATTACGGCATATGCTTTCAATGCAAAATGCTGAACAGTTAGTTCATGCGTTCATGACCTCAAGGCTAGATTATTGTAATGCTCTACTGGGTGGTTGCCCCGCTCGCTTAATAAATAAACTGCAGCTGGTCCAAAACGCAGCAGCTCGAGTTCTTACTAGAACCAGGAAGTATGACCATATTAGCCCGGTTCTGTCAACACTGCACTGGCTCCCTATTAAACATCGCATACATTTTAAAATCTTGCTAATTACTTACAAAGCACTAAATGGTTTAGCTCCCCAGTACTTGAGCTAGCTCTTAACGCATTATACTCCATCACGTCTATTGCGGTCTCAAAACTCTGGCCAGTTGATAATACCTAGAATATCAAAATCAACTGCAGGCGGTCGATCCTTTTCCTATTTAGCACCTAAACTCTGGAACAGCCTTCCTAGCGTTGTTCGGGAAGCAGACACACTCTGTCAGTTTAAATCTAGACTAAAAACACATCTCTTTACTATGGCATGCACATAAAATATTTGTAATTTATATTTTATTCTAATTGTTAGGCTACATTAACTAGGTCAGCCGGAACCGGGAACACTTCCCATAACACCTGATGTACTCGTTACATCATAAGAAGAATGGCATCTACGCTAATGTTAGTCTCTCTGTTTATCCCGAGGTTTACTGCAGTCAGCCGGATCCGGGCCGTATCCAGATCAGATGGTGGACCTGCGCCTGGACATTACCAACGCATCCCTGAAGTGTCTGCAGAGACCGTGTCAATTAGTCTACCCTCTGAAATTGCTCATCGACATGGCATCCTCAATGGATCCATCTCCGGCGTGATGACACCGATCTTTCGAATATTCCGATCTAATATTACTTCTGACCTATAAGGCTGCCAAAATAATAATCATACACTGTTTGTTAATTGGCCAGAGGAGAACTGGCACCCCGACTGAGCCTGGTTTCTCCCAAGGTTTATTTTTCTCCATTAGGCCACCTGATGGAGTTTTGGTTCCTTGCCACTGTCGCCTTTGGCTTGCTCAGTTGGGGACACTAAATTTTCAAATAAATATCCAAATAAATGTATTTACTAAACTAAATTAACTATATCAACTACATTACTTGAATATATATGATAATTGAAATGTGCTAGATGACATCACCGTTTTCTCCAGAGCGGCTGTACAGCTGAATCAAATTCTGTTCATTATTTTCCTGTTTAACACTGTGAAGCTGCTTTGAAACAATCTGCATTGTAAAAAGCGCTATATAAATAAAGTTGACTTGACTTGACTGTATCTTGCTGTCTCATTGGCTGTAGGTCATTGCCGGTGTCATTTTCAGTCAAAACCCTTGTCAAAAAATCCTATTGGAATCTCAGTTTATCCTGTAGGATCTTATTGGATTCTTAGAATCCTATTGGACATTCTGATTTCTTTTAATGGAATTTCACTTTGTCCTGTAGGATCTTATTGGATTCTTAGAATCTTATTGGACATTGTGTTTTTATTTAATGGAAATATACTTTGTCCTGTAGGATCTTATTGGATTTTTTGAATCTTATTGGACATTGCATTTTTATTTAATGGAATTTCACTTTGTCCTGAAGGATCTTATTGGATTCTTTGAATCTTATTGGACATTGTGTTTTTATTTAATGGAATTATACTTTGTCCTGTAGGATCTTATTGGATTCTTAGAATCTTATTGGACATTGTGTTTTTATTTAATGGAATTTCACTTTGTCCTTTAGGATCTTATTGGATTCTTAGAATCCTATTGGACATTCTGATTTATTTTAATGGAATTTAACTTAGTCCTGTGGGATCTTATTGGATTCTTAGAATCCTATTGGACATTCTAATTTATTTTAATGGAATTTCACTTTGTCCTGTAGGATCTTACTTAGAATCTTATTGGACATTGTGTTTTTATTTAATGGAATTTCACTTTGCCCTGTGATATTTTGTATTATTACCTATTATAATAAATAAATAATTAATTAATGAATTACTTAGTCACCCTGGAATGAACATAAAGTCACCCTGCTGTTGGCCATATGTCCTTCTATCTTTTTCATACCTCATAAGCAGAAATAAAAAAAAATAAAAAAACGTCCTGCACACGCTCCTCCATGGCAGTGAAATTCAGGCTAAAACTTTACAAAAAGGATACAAAAGCATCACGGAATGATACAGGAAGACGCGCGCCATATATGGAAAGTGTTCAGGAGGCATACTACTAGGTTTTGCAAGAAAGAAACCGTGTTATTCAGTCAAAACACGGAGGTCGGATGGCACCCAGGATAAGCACACACACGCACCTTTTTGAGAAATCAAATCAGACTCAATAGGAACAAACGCGACTCTTGTCTCTTTTATAAGGTTAATAAGAAATAATACAATAATACTATAATGAAGTAAACCTCCTTGGTGAATGCTTTGTACCGGTTGTCATGACAACATCGCGCGAGCGCTGACGGCTAGCGTGCACAGGAGCGCGCACAGAGTAACGGCCGGTCTCAGTATTTTGACCGAATAATACGGTTTCTTTCTCGCAAAACCTTATGCTGCGTTCTCACTAAACGCAAATAACGTCTGGAGCCAGTGATTTCCCTCCTGAACACTTTCCATATATGGCGCGCGTCTTCCTGTATCATTGCGTGATGCTTTTGTATCCTTTTTGTAAAGTTTTAGCCTGGTCGCCATTCTTTGCTATTATATGGAGCGCATGCAGGACATTTTTCAAAATTTAAAAAAAGATAGAAGGACATAGGGCATCAGTAGGGTGAGTAAAAGATGACTTTATTTTCATTTCAGGGTGAACTATTCCTTAAACTTTTATCCCTTAAACTAGAGTAACTGTGTGTGTGAGTGAGAGAGAGAGAGAGAGAGAGACCCAATTGGATTCTATTAAAATCCTGTAGAAATTATCCTACAGGATATTTATGTATTGTCTTATAAGACAATTCCCACAGAATCCTATAGGAATCAGATGAGAATCTTATAGGACAAGACATAAATAACCTATAAGACTATTTCTAACGGAATCCTATGAGAACAGTTCCAAAATAAGATAGGAATTCCAAATGGAATCCTGTACAGGTTTCTTATTGGAATCCTATAGGATTTTTTAAAAAGGGAAACACATTTCACACAGCAGGATTTTGAATCGCTGACAGATTCTTTTTGAATTGCCGATTCTTTCAGACCGCGTCTGTCACATGGGGTGTGGGTGAAAAGGAGTGAGGACTCAAGTGCAGGAGAAATTTGTTACATTTATATAGCACTTTTCTAGGCACTCAAAGCGCTTTACATGGAAGGGGGGAATCTCCTCGACCACCACTAATGTGCAGCATCCACCTGGATGATGCGACGGCAGCCATATTGCGCCAGAACGCCCAGCACACACCAGCTGATTAGTGGAGAGGAGACCGAGTGATGAAACCAATTGTGTATATATATATATATATATATATGGGGATAGATTTGGCCAGGATGCTGGGGTTACACCCCTACTCTTTATCGAAGGACATCCTGGGATTTTTAATGACCACAGAGAGTCAGGACCTCGGTTTAACGTCTCATCCGAAGGACGGTGCTTGTTACAGTATAGTGTCCCCATCACTATACTGGGGTGTTAGGACCCACACAGACCACAGGGTGAGCACCCCCTGCTGGCCTCACTAACACCTCTACCAGCAGCTACCTAGATTTCCCAGGAGTTCCCTCATCAAGGTACTGACCAGGCTCAGCCCTGCTTAGCTTCAGTGGGAAACCAGTCTTAGGCTACAGGGGGATATGGCTGCTGGCCAATCACCCTGTAGCCTAACAACAAAAACATAAATAAACAAACAAAACACCCACGAGGGGGAAAACCATAACATACCACACACAAGGAACCAGGAGACATAAAGCAAGGACGGGAATTAATGACAACGAACCAACACATGACTTTAAACACAAGGAGACTAAATAGGGAGCAAACAAGGTAATAATAGAGGGAAGACAGGTGGGACAAATAAAGCATTTATCAGGTAACAAGAGGGGCGGGGTCAAGACAATAGACAGGAGACATGACGTAAAACCAAAACATGACAAACCAAAGCACATGGCTAGAAAATAACAAAAACACCACATACTAACAAGACAAGACAGACACGTGACAGCGTCTTTGATCATTCACACTGCATGATGTTCACTCACGTGAATGCACACCAATTTGCCTATGATTTCGGCCATTTGTCTGCGATTTTCGCAAAACCTGTCGACGAGTCAATATCGGGGATAAAATCGTGCAGTGTGAACTCGGCATAGCATTCACAGGATTCTTTGAATAGAAAGCTAAAGAACAGCATTTATTTGAAAAAGAAATCCTTTGTAACATTACAAATGTCTTTACTGTTTTTTTGATCAATTTAATATGTCCTTGCTGAATAAATGTGAGTTTTGTGAATCCTAATAGCAATATCAGACTGTGTGGTGTGTTTTGAACTGGCCAGAAACAGGATCCGTATCTGTTGTTTACATTTCAAAATATACCGTTCATTTTTCCACACCATTAACAGGAAATGATGTGCTTTATATTTGCATTTAATGCGCAAAACCATTTGCCGTAAAGACACCGACTATGAGGATGTCAAAACACTGAGGACACAAATAACAGTTGCTTGCCTCACTGTCAATACAACTGTAAACAGTAGCTTCGTCCTAGTAGTGTTGAGACTGTGGCAGAGTGCTATTCACTCTAAATGTAAATGAGAGGGGTTCTGAGTGTGGTCAGGTAATGTGTGAGCTGAATGCACTGGCTCATTCTCGTCCTAAAAAGACTATTTGGAGGAGGAAGAGAAAAAAATAAGACATTGATGTGCATGTATTCAAGTTATTATAACAAAATTAAATAAATAAAAATTATTTCACACATAAAAATCTCTTAGTAAACCAATCTACAAAAAAGACAAAAATGTGTAGCTTTAATGGACATAACAATTTATTTGACTGAGAAAACTATCTCAGTAGCTGCAGGTGCCATGTGTTCTTTTGTGTAGAGGACAGAGCTGGGCAACATGTTCACTGGTGGACTATGTGCAAAGACAGAGAGTGAGAGCTGGAGTCTTCCTCAGAGCAACACCTGCAGTCTAACCCCATGACAAAGCCTCCCTAGGAGACTTCCACCCTGCCATCCAACTTTGCATAACTACATTCTGATTGTCTTTGTTGTAGGCATGTGAAGAACTGAACATTTAAATACAATAACACAATACACAACAAATGTATAGAGTAAACAAATGTTTTAAAGAGTATGTGTGGCTGTCAGTGACCGCACCGGTGTGGATACTGTATTTCGGAATCACAGATTCTACGTTTTGGAAGTATGAGCTAAATAAGAAAGTAACTAACATGTACAATAAATCGTGCTACCAACGGTGATTTAATCTAACGATCGCTTAGCTCATATCACATCAAACCGTCCAAATTATTATTATTGTTATACTTTGTTCTCAAATTGTTAATTTGAACAACATCAGCATTGCGTGACTACTAGAAGCGATTAGTCAGATAAGACGCGTAAGTGTTTTGCCAGTTCTGTTGTGTTGCTTAGTTTATTATTTGCTACTAGGAGGATTAATTTTGATTCTCTGCTTATTTGTAATTTATAATTTCATAGTAATTTATATTGTAATTATGTATGAATTTTCTTGAATACAAATATGTACATATTTGGGGGTGGCTGTAGAAAATTCTGCTACTATCATGTGATCTGATTGGCTGACCGAATCTTAATGAGAACACCTGTGGCTTTCTTACTAATTAAGCCCTAGTCACAGGCTGAATCCGAAATCGCCCCTTAAACCCTCATTCACTATTCCCTACGTTAGTCCACTAATACAGTTCACTTGAAGAAGTGAATGAAAACGAGTGAATGAATGCGGACAGCCGTTGTGTGTACATCGGCTGTACACTCATTATTGCGGTGCATTGTTGGGTAGAATTAGTGCACTCAATAACGTCCACTATGGTTTCGGACACCACTACAAATGGCTGTCCCCTCAAATAGTGCACTATTTGAGGGTATAGGGGGCGATTTCGGATTCAGCCACAGTGTGTTTGGATGTAAGAAGCCACCTCTCCTTGATTCAGACATGGCCTGTGAGGAATTGTTGAGTTGTTGACAATGTAAGTTTCTTTTGTTTGTTTGATTTTAAGTATGATGCGTTTGATATTTTGCATATATTGAATTCTAGTTGTTCTACATATTTTGGTAACACTTTAGAATGTTCCATCATTAATGAATAACTACACAGGAACAAGTGAGTAATGCAGTATTAACACTCTAGTAACTACTATTAATTAACAAGAAACTAAATTATAAATTAATAAATTAGTAAGAATAGTGCTTAGTCGAATGTGGTAGTTCACTATTAGCTAATCAGTAACTACTATTTTTTACAAAAACCTCAAAAGATTACAATGTTACATGTTAAAGTGCCCCTATTATGGATTTTTGAAAATGACCTTTCATGTAGTGTGTAACAGTTCTAAGTGAATGAAAACATCCTTCAAAGTTTTAAATCTGAAAGTGCACTGTATATACAGTAAAGTCATTGTCACTCAAAAGTAAGAGTTGACTCTGAGTCAATTAAACAAATCGTTTTTTAAACAAATCGCAAGCCGTTTCGTTGTGACGTCAAGACGAAACATTAGCATATTGCCCGTCCACTTATTGCGCGCGCATTGTGTTTCATATTGTGTAGGTCTCTGGCTAACCGGCTAACTCACGTTATTACTGTCTTACTGAAATACTACTGTAAATCAGCTGTGGGCTGCAGTATTACCTAAAACAGTGTCTATTAATGCAGATTGTCTGTCATTCTTACTACTTTGAGTAAAGATAAAGGAAGATAATGTTATATTAGTCATTCACGTCAGTGCTGGGCTAACGTATGCTCTGTTATTGATACAGTTCCTGCATGTGCACCGCAATAAATTAGAAACACACACACACCTCCTGACGGAGCTGGAGTATCAGTTATGGTAATGGCCGTTTGTTTCTGCGCTGTCCGCGGTAGACCAATCACAAAAGACTGGGCCACCTGACCAATCAGAGCAGAGTAGGCTTGTGGGAAAGGAGGGATTTAGAGAGACTGATTCACCCGATGAGTCATTTAAGATTTAATTAGTAGATTTAAGAGAATCATTGAACATTGTGGTAATGTGCAATGTATATTATGAGAAAATGACCTTTGACGCATGTAAACCTCTTGTTGGAGACCTCCAAAACTAAATTAGGAAACTTTAAAATAGCATAATTTAAATAAACTGAGAAAAAGAGACGGATGACTGAAGGAGTTTTAATGGACCCACCATTCTGGTAGCAACAGCCAAATCGGCTATATAATAATAATGATATAAGTAATATAATTGTCACAGTCACCAGGTCAGTCACCCTCAACACTACACTTCCCAGTATCCCTCAGGTTCACCACCTGCACCCGTTCATCAACTTCCGGCACCTGCAAGTCATCATGTAGTGATCACAATGTAGTGATCATAGTAGCTGTGTCTCATTTTGAAGGCTGCGTCCTCCAGAGGTCGCATTCGAAGGCTGCATGTGTCATCAAGGCTGTCTCATTTAAAAAAAAGTAAGTAGGACACTCCGAATGCGACCTTCGAATGCGCCCTTCTTTCACAGGAAATTAGAGGGTGCATGAGGTGTATCCTTCGCTGCTGCAGATAATCCACAATTCTTTGCATCGCCGTTAACAACCGTCATATTTTTTTTTTTATTATTTGAAAAAATGGCGGCGCTGGCAGATATTCATGCAAGCGAAGATGTGGTGTTTAAATGTAAGTACTTTCAGTTTGTTTTTGTTTTTTAAGCTGTATTACCTCAATAGATAGTTGTGGTAAACAGGATTACAAGTGTTTGATGATTTTTAAACGTTTAGAACAGTACTTTGCTGGCAAGGCAAGAAACAATTAATTTGTTGTTAACTGCAGAAATTGATAAATATTAAATAAATAATTTTCATTCATTTAACTGGTGTGAGAGCGCAATGACGCTGTGAACGTGTTGACATAGCAACGTGATACTTCCTGTTTCCTTTTCGCCTGTGTGTCCTACGAAGGACATCTCGTTTAATTCTGATTGAGGACACTCCATATTCCGCATCCTTCACAGGGTGCGTCCTCCGGAGGACGCAGCCTTCGAAATGAAATGAAATGAGACACAGCTATAGTCACTCATCAGCATTCCTATGTCAGCAGTCACCACAGTGTCCGATCTACGTTATGTTTAGTGTGTGTTGCGTCTGCCTGTTTGCCTGTCTGCCTGTCAAAGGAATCTTATTATTAAAACCTGTTGTTGAACGTCATTCTTAGTCTTTGTCTGTCTGCCTGCAACCACCCGTGACAATAATACTAAATGATTATATGATTTCAGGGCCGGACTGGGACAAAATTTCAGGCAGGAAAATGTCACACCCATCCAGGCCATCCCAGACACCCAAAACAAATTTTGGAGCCATATTTTTGTATGGTCATCACATAAAAAGGTTTAAATCCTTAGGCTCAGGCCGTGCAAAATAATTAAAGGTTCTCTATTGAGCTCACTTCCCTTTTCATTTTCATTATCTTCATTTTCCCTGATATGTCTCTGTCTCGACTCTATCCCTTGTGTGTGTGTTTACTTTTTTGCTACTCTTTTTGTACCCGTCACTTCTTCTTCAGCAGGTCTACCATTAGGAACAGAACTGTCTCAACGTTGTTGCAAAAAAAACAAAAATACTGTAATTTGTTTGCACAGAACCAAAATTTATTTGAGGTAAATTCAAAGGACAATGTGTTGTTGTTTTATCTTAAAATGTCTTAAATATCCAATTGATGCAAATATATAAAAATAATAAATACATCATGACAATATCTTTATAGAAAAATCATAATACTGAACATGTTATTGCATTATTACAAAAAAAATTTGTGTTGTTGTCTGCCCTAGCTCCCTCCAAACATATAAATCGACGTGAATATCTGTCTGCTAAATTACTACTGTAATGTTACAATAGATAATAATGATGTCATTTAGCATACAGTTTTTTGAATGATGATAGTAATAGGGTGCTACTGCTAACATTTGCTTGCAGTTTAATACTTAGCCACGTTAAAGAAGACAAAACCACAGTAGCCTTTAACAGGTGAAACTGACCTGCATTTGAAGCCCTGAGGAGGTCAGTAATTTTGCTTTATTTCGCTCCTTCTTCTTTGAGAGCTTTCACTCAATGCTCCACCTGGCCACTTCCTCGAGTCCGTCGCACTGATTATTACTCGAAACAGTTTGGCGAATGCGCAGAGTTCACGCAAGCTGAATTGTAGTGTTGCTAGTCAAGACTACCCGTTTATTATCGATTTATTGTTGAATGCCAAATTCGGGAATGATCAATCTTGTGTAGGCCTATATAATGTGTTTTATATTTGTAACTCATGACTTCAACTTTCAACTCAAAAGAAAAGAGATAAGATGCTTATGAACATTGTCACAACTGACCTTGCACATCACTTTTTTAGCCCTTGATATATAAAGCCAGCTTAGAGGAAAAGTTTCTAGCTCTCTATTGTGCTGCAGGTGCAGTTGTGGGCTCTGTGGCTCTGTGGCTCTCCTCTATACATCGATGGCTTTTGACAGAGGTGAAAATATATGGCCGTAGACGGTAACCACTGTCACGGAACAGCCACCTCCCATAAAACTGGCCCCACAAAACCATCATACGCATTACTGAGCCATCTGGCAACAATGTTTAGTTTCACACCCTCGTTTCACATGACTTGTGTGTTGATATGGGGAAAACTTTCCCTGCAGATGAGCAACAGACTACTCCAGAGTGAACAGAAAGTTTCTATATGTAATAAATAAATAACTCACTGTAGTAATGCTGTGGTAAGACATTAACATCTCAGTTTGGAGGATTCTGCTAAATCATTCTTCGAATATTGTCATGTGTTTAAATTACGCGAAACACTGATTTCAAATGAAATCTGTTTTATTATACAATAGTTAGTTCTGACCCTCTAAATGGATATATAGTCCAACAGCCCTGGGAATTTGAAATGTTTGTATAACTCCTTCCCCCGGTTTCACAGACAAGGCTTAAGCCTAGTTTTTAGACTAACGTGCATGTTTGAGCTGTTTTAACTGAAAGCAACTTGCACTGACATATCCATTATTTTGTCTTAAGATGCACATCATTAATGTTTAGTTTTTTTTTTTTTTTTTTTTTCCTAAGGCACATAATTGAACTAAGGCCTAATCCTGGCTTAATCGAAGCCCTGTCTGTGAAACCAGGCCCATGTGTCTGCATTTTGTACGGTCAGTCTGTGTATTGGTTGGGGTTTTGTAGTGACTCATTCTATAGGATACATTGTAAAGTCTGTAGGTGGTGACAAGTGGCTGTCTTTATGAGTGAATTATGAATCATTCATTCAACAGATTTGTTAAAAATTTTTATCAATTCATACAAGTAGCTGGCTTGATGAGTGAGTCATTGATTTATTTACTCAACCATTAAGCGGTAACACTTTACAATAAGGTGCATTAGTTAACATTATTTAACTACATTAGTTAACATGAACTAATAATTAACTGCCCTTATAAAGCATTTATTAATATTTGTTAATGTTAATTTCAACATTTACTAATACTTTTTAAAAATCTTGTTAACATTAGTTCATGCACTGTGAACTAGCATTAACAAACCATGAAAAGCTGGATTTTTATTTAAAAATGTTAACAAAGATGAACAAATACAGTAACAAATGTATTGCTCATGGTTAGTTCATGTTTGTTAATACATTAATGTTAACTAATGAACCTTAATGTAAAATGTTACCCATTAAGCATTAAGTGTTGTTTGGATACGCTCAACAGTTATTTATGCTTTGAGTTGGAACTATGATGGAGCAAATATAGTACACAAAGTAACTAGCTATACTGGTTCTAAAATTAAAGTTAGTCTAGATAGATGGATAGATAGTCTTTCACCTTCAGTGATCTTGCAGTGTTTGTCTCCATACACTTTTAAAATTCTATAAATTCTATAGGCTATTAAAATATGTCATTCAACTGTGATTTATTTTATGACCAGCTCCCATTATACTATAGTTTTCTCTTGTACAGATATGGATCTGTTTATGGCTTTGCTGAGATGTGGTGTACGATCTGTTTTGCTGGAATACATGCTGCTCATGTAGACCTCAGGTCTAGGACAAAGGGGCCTTGAGATGATGCCTGTGCACACATACCTGACAATCACCCGGTTGATCACTGAAGGGTAGGTCAAAGATCTGAAACATCTGAGTCAGCAGGTAAACAGGAAAACCGCCAGCTTTGCACTGCTAATGCTACGACCTACAGACAAGGCCGTTCGAAACTCTCAATGCAGGAATAAGAATGGCAAAAAAACATTACTTTTGAGATGTCTCCCCTCAAGAGTTTCACTGTCATACATGTTTAGGACATTTCAGTTTTGCTGAACAATCTATGAGTTAGTGTTTGAAGATGATAAATTCTTTATATAGGCTACTGTATCAAAGGCTTATTGAAATTATCAGATCAAATAAGAGACAAAGAAAAAAAAGTGTGTGGAAAAAAGATTGCTTAAAGGGTTAGTTCACCCAAAAATGAAAATTCTGTCAGGATCACTACCGTCAAAGATGATTGACAATTTCCAGACAGCAAGATGTATTTGGGCCAGGTCTTCATTAGCATTTGGCACAGATCCGCTAAACGGACCTGGGCCGGGCTCATTCTTTCCAATGGCCCAATACCGGAACAGGTTGGAATTATGGATCAGAGACAGTTCTGGGCCAGAACTGACCCAGTACAGTTATTAACTGTATCCGCGACTCATATTTACATCTGGGGCTCATCTGGCCCTGGTCTGTGATGCATATTTAGGCAGACAAATAAGGCCCAAACGCCCACACAATTTGTAATTTTCAAAATAGTTTTTTATTTTAAAAATGCAAAAGAGAACACTACAGCATGAACAATCATCTGTAGACGTGAATCCAGATGCACCAAAAAAAAAACAATACAAACCAATACAATCAAGTGAGAAAATCATATGGTTAAAGATCAATGTTAATTATATGCTAGCAGCCATATCCCCCTGTAGCCCAAGACTGGTTTCCCACTGAAGCTAAGCAGGGCTGAGCCTGGTCAGTACCTGGAGGGGAGACCTCCTGGGAAAACTAGGTTGCTGCTGGTAGAGGTGTTAGCGAGGCCAGCAGGGGGTGCTCACCCTGTGGTCTGTGTGGGTCCTAACACCCCAGTATAGTGATGGGGACACTATACTGTAACAAGCACCGTCCTTCGGATGAGACGTTAAACCGAGGTCCTGACTCTCTGTGGTCATTAAAAATCCTAGGATGTCCTTCGGAAAAAGAGTAGGGGTGTAACCCCGGCATCCTGGCCAAATTTGCCCATTGGCCTCTGTCCATCATGGCCTCCTGATAATCCCCATATACTGATTGGCTTCATCACTCTGTCTCCTCTCCACCATAAGCTGGTGTGTGGTGGGTGTTCTGGCTCAATATGGCTGCCCATTGGTGGTGGTTGAGGAGATTCCCCCCTTGCATGTAAAGCGCTTTGAGTGCCTAGAAAAGCGCTATATAAATGTAACAAATTATTATTATTATTATTATAATTATTGTCATTAACAACTAAATGTTTAGTTCTTCTAACACACTGGTTATAATTTTTGAAAATGTGGTTGTCATTACCGGCATTGTGAACTGAACTGTGCTTGTTTCAGTATTAATATTAGGCACTAAATAGTGAATTGACAACCAAATTTAGCTGAGTGTTTTTGAACTAATCCGTTGAATATTAATGATTCAATGACTCACTCATAAAGGCAGTAATTTGTTTTGTTAATGAATCAGTGTTGTTGATTGAATCGGTTGAATGAAGGATTCATTTACTCACTCATAAAGACAATCACTTGTCTCAAACTACTGGTGTAATGATGTAACCTTCAGAAAAATTCACAGTAAAATCCCCAATATTATTACACAGACTCACAATCTGTCTCGAACAAACACAGACAGGCAGAATAAGGCAAACTGTGAAAAGCAGAAAATCTGCAAATATAAGAGTTATATTTCAGTATCTAATATACCAGATAATTATTTTCATGTGCACATTATTTCACAGATTATTTGCCTGAGTTGTTCAAAAGCATAGCAAGATGTGGCATGTAAAATAAAAAGGCCTATATTTACTGAACCTAAATCTAAACCCTGACCTGAACCATAACATCAAAACTCTGCCAAGAAAAATTGCTAGCCTGTTCGATAGCTTAAATGGATATACAGTCATTAGAAAAAGAGAACAATGAGAAGGCAAATCCAGAAGAACAAAACATCTATTTATAATCATCTCCCTGTAGATGGTAAACAAAGGAATGATTACTGTTACATATTAAAGACATTATTCTAAATATGTAATTTCTCAGAAAAATGCAATGCAATAAAATGCAATTTAAACAGAGGCTAGGCAAACAAAATAGCCAACCAAATAAATAAATACCTAACTAGATAACCAAATAAATAAACAGATTCCCTTCAAACCCAACCTTTTTTTTTTTTTTTTTTTTGCTACAACATACTGCCTCTCGACATTGATAATTTTGTAAAACTTTTCAGACTGGCATCTCTTTAATGATTGTAGAATTTCAGATTGTAGATTGCAGAAATTTAAGAGAGTTTGCAATAAGCATTTCTCCTACCGCATACTTTCATGTGTGACCATGGCTCACGCATATCTAAAATATACAAGAGAGAAAAACACCCATTGCACTAGACGACTGTAATCATTTAGCGGTAGTATCATGATTGCCCCAAGGCCGGTGAAGGAGAAACACAGCACACTAATAAGTCAGCATGTTTAGTACCAGAAGTGGAACCTAAGATTTTTGGGTCAGCCAAGACTCACTGGAGGACAAAATCACTATACTGTACATACACGATTTCCTGGAAAATGGCTAACAATAATTCATCATCTCATACAGATAAAGATTCATGGTCCAGATTCTTTTCCTACTCATTAATATGCTTGCAAATGATTAGGTTTTATGTTTTTTATGTAGTAACTACTTTGTCACTTTCACTCAAAGGGCCCTATCATACACAAGTTTTTTTTGCTAGTTTTAGCCCAACGCAGTTATCATTTTCACGTCCAGTGCCATGTTGTTTAAATAGCAAATGCACTCATGCCCATCTGTTCGCCCATGGGTGTGCTGGTCTGAAAACGAGGTGTGTTCAGGCACATTTTTGGCACGTTGCTATTTTGAGGCAACTGAAAACGAATGCACCTAGGTGTAAAGTCAATAGCGCAGTATTTTTTGTGTTATTTAAAGGGCGTGTTAGTAATATGCGCCTATTGGCGGGTGCACAACGCACATACACTCTGCTTATTACACACACAGGGACGCGCAGCAGCACACAAATATTTTTAAATATAAAAAAAAAAACGATTCCTCTCTGGAGAAGCATTCAGTTTTTCTGCTGGAAAATTCAGCCATGTAAATGGCGAATCCGCCATTGTGCAAGCACAACTGGCTTTTAAAGGGAATGGGAGATGATTGCTTTATTGCACGTTACGCCCAAAACACACCCATGACTCATTAAGAAACTAGGTAGAACACTTTTGGACTATTCGCCTGGCACGCAGACAGTTTTTTTCTGTCGTTAAACTAGCAAAAGTGGATTCGGACATGCCCTAAGTGCACCTGCGACATGCACTTCAGACCGTGCACACAAATCGTTAAAATAGGGCCCCAAGTTTTAACATTATCTTAAGAACATAATTTAATCAACTTATTCAGTAAATTATCTTTTTTTAAGTGCTAAAAAAGTTTAATTTGCTTATTGCCCTTATGACATAAATATAATTTGAATGAATTCAGAGCCCTAAGGTAAATTTTGTTAAAGATTTCAGTTGAAGTGCTGTAGTGCTTGTTTAACCTTGTAATGCATGTCATTGACTGAACATAATACGACAGTACTGCTCTACAAAGGTAAAGTGATGGTAAAAATGAGATAACGATACTGAGTGAATGCTCACTGCACATAGTGTACGTTCATCAAATACTTTCACTTCAAATGCACTAAATCCCAGCCTCAGCCCATTCAGAAGTACCGGTATAGGTAGAAACCTACATAGGAGCCTGACAAAAATGCTAATTTTAAAGAAAAACATCAGACGGACTTAGAGGCTTTTGCATCTTAAGTCTTCATACATATATATATATAGTTACAGAATTATGTATGTATATATATTTATATATACACTCACCTAAAGGATTATTAGGAACACCTGTTCAATTTCTCATTAATGCAATTATCTAATCAACCAATCACATGGCAGTTGCTTCAATGCATTTAGGGGTGTGGTCCTGGTCAAGACAATCTCCTGAACTCCAAACTGAATGTCAGAATGGGAAAGAAAGGTGATTTAAGCAATTTTGTGCATGGCATGGTTGTTGGTGCCAGACAGCCGGTCTAAGTATTTCACAATCTGCTCAGTTACTGGGATTTTCACGCACAACCATTTCTAGAGTTTACAAAGAATGGTGTGAAAAGGGAAAAACATCCAGTATGCGGCAGTCCTGTGGGCGAAAATGCCTTGTTGATGCTAGAGATCAGAGGAGAATGGGCCGACTGATTCAAGCTGATAGAAGAGCAACTTTGACTGAAATAACCACTCGTTACAACCGAGGTATGCAGCAAAACATTTGTGAAGCCACAACACGCACAACCTTGAGGCGGATGGGCTACAACAGCAGAAGACCCCACCGGGTACCACTCATCTCCACTACAAATAGGAAAAAGAGGCTACAATTTGCACGAGCTCACCAAAATTGGACAGTTGAAGACTGGAAAAATGTTGCCTGGTCTGATGAGTCTCGATTTCTGTTGAGACATTCAGATGGTAGAGTCAGAATTTGGCGTAAACAGAATGAGAACATGGATCCATCATGCCTTGTTACCACTGTGCAGGCTGGTGGTGGTGGTGTAATGGTGTGGGGGATGTTTTCTTGGCACACTTTAGGCCCCTTAGTGCCAATTGGGCATCGTTTAAATGCCACGGCCTACCTGAGCATTGTTTCTGACCATGTCCATCCCTTTATGACCACCATGTACCCATCCTCTGATGGCTACTTCCAGCAGGATAATGCACCATGTCACAAAGCTCCAATCATTTCAAATTGGTTTCTTGAACATGACAATTCACTGTTCACTGTTCACTGTACTAAAATGGCCCCCACAGTCACCAGATCTCAACCCAATAGAGCATCTTTGGGATGTGGTGGAACGGGAGCTTCGTGCCCTGGATGTGCATCCCACAAATCTCCATCAACTGCAAGATGCTATCCTATCAATATGGGCCAATATTTCTTAAGAATGCTTTCAGCACCTTGTTGAATCAATGCCACGTAGAATTAAGGCAGTTCTGAAGGCGAAAGGGGGTCAAACACCGTATTAGTATGGTGTTCCTAATAATCCTTTAGGTGAGTGTATATATATATTTTCGTTATTGCTATTTCTGTGTGTGTTCTCTTTTTTTTTACTTTGCTGTTTGTGTTAAATAGGAATCCTGTACCCAGATGTGGGATGGTTCCGCCTCTTTCCATGATTGGACCACAATAATTGACCAGGGTTTAAAACCATCCCTTCCGCTTCCAGACATTGAGTTGTTGTGACGTCGTGGTGGTCGGCCTCTGCCCCGAGGCGCAGATCTATTCGGATGATTGGCATGGAAAGTGTCGAGCAGGTTAGGGTCGAGAATGTTGTTTCTGTGTACCCATCAGCGTTCCTCGGGACCCTAGCCCTTCCAGTCTACGAGGTATTCTAGAAGACCACCACGGCGCCGGGAGTCCAATATGTCCTGCACCTGGTAAGCGGCACCGGCCTCTAGGATGAGAGGAAGGGGGGCTTCAGTGGCTGCGCCAGGCTCTGTGGAGACAGAAACAGAGGGGTAGTGAGGTTTCAATTAAGAGACACAGAAGGTGGGATGAATTCTGTACTGAGGGGGTAGCTGGAGTTGGTAAGTGACCGGGTTGATCTGCTTCACTATGGGAAAGGGGCCGATGAACCTGGGACTTAGCTTAATACATTTTGATTTGACTGTATATAAACAAATAAACTAACTACAACCTAACATTGATGATACAGGACTAAGGAACAGGACTAGGAACATGTGCAAACTCAATTAATTACCATGGAAACAAACTAGCAAAGGGATCACAGGCAAAACAGGAACAGAACAAAGAGAAAACCAAACCAAAATAGAACTGCATGTGACATAAGCGAGTAAAATGGCTTCATTTTTTTATTTGATATGATTTCCACGCTCTGTTTTCTCGGATTCTAAAACAAGTTTAAAACAGGCCAAACCCTAGCCTGACGTCGTCATACTTTATACATAGATTCTAGTCAGAATATTAGTCTGATACTGCTCCATTGGGCTGTGATTATAGGGCATTTCAACCCAACCAGGAAAGAAAATGCCTCTGCACTCAATTTAATAGACTTACAACCAATCAGAGCAACGGAGTAAGTGACGTAGTGGGAAGTTCGGATCATTTTATGGCCTCAAATCTTTGAATCTCGTTCAGCAATGTCATTTCATTAATTTCAGCAGAATATAATTCAAATGTCACATGTTAAATTCCTCAACACATCTAGTACTTATGCAAACGTTGATCACATTTAGAATAAAAAATTAATTATAAGCTAATGCAGCCAAGGCCAAACTTTAAAAAAAGAAATTATTCATTAATTGCTTAGCTGGGTCTTCAGGCTATGCAGTCTGTTAGTTAACCTTACCTCCGAACCGGAGTCGTTCTTTCTTTTGTCACTTCACATTTAATCACGTCTGTCCCCTGGAAAGATTAGTACACCTCTCCTGTCTTTGGGTTCGAGTCGTTAGTTTGTGATCTGGGTCATGACAGTCTCATATGCAATGCATGCAGTCCCGAAAACAGAACTGATTAGTTCACCTCTTGAGTCTTCGGGTTCAAGTCATTCGTTCACCAACTCACAGCCACATAGGCTGAATGCAGAAGATCCTGTACAGAACCGATGGCCTGTAGCGCATGCGCGGTCAACACAAAATGAATGAATCGCTCTCTGAGACAACTCAGAGTCATATTAAAGATTAGTTAAAAAAGAACGAATCATTCATGTACGACACATCAGTAACACATAGTTGTCAACAGAACTCAACTGCACGCATGCTGGAAGAAGTAGAAGAAGAAGATGAGTGTAAACGATCTTTGCCGGTGTTGTAAAAAGAATTTAAGGATACAAGGAGTACTTACGAACACGATCATCATTTTTGAGAGAAATAGTAAAGGTGAATGCATGTACGAACAAGTTCTTCGTTTAGGATTAGAACGAATTCAACCCAAGCTCTCTTTGGTGATGTGGCTGATTAAGTTACTGTTGATCATCTGTCCATCATCGCATAAAGCCCGCCCTGACAATTTGATCGGTCCAAATAGCTCTGGTTCGAGCATAGTTGCTCCACAACGGATCAAGTCCAGACCGAACTTCCCGACCTCAAATGTTGTGGGCGGGGCTAAGTTCGGCTGGCATCCAGGCTAGCCAAACCCATCTCACAGGACAAATCATAACCTTAGAGAACTCAGTTTTGAAAAATTATATAGTGCTTGTATGTGTGCTTTCAAATATTTTTTTAATAATTAAGTTAAATGTGATAATTAAATGTTAAACAGCATTTACAGTGTAATGCAATCTTAGAAATTATTTATTTTTATTAAGCATCAAAAGTGAAATTTACATTTTCACATACACATATTGGCATGTAGGCATTTATGTTCTTCTCTCTTTTTCTAGCTCTAAAAAATCCTTATAGTTCAATTTGGCAGTGGCTTGATTAAATTTTGCTGGAGGCATTTTCTCGCCAACAGACAGAATCCTGGAGACATTTCACTCCAGAGTTGGTAATGAAGACAGCATGAGGATTTGCAGATGTAGATTAAAAGGTTAAGATCCCATCTGTTGTCAATAAGATGAGGATAAGAGAGACAGAGAAGCATGTTCTGAAGCCACGGATGCTCTTGAAGAGCAAGCTGCTGTTGATTTCAAAGTATGCAACTGATTTTCAAAAAACATTATGCTTTACCCTTGTTGATCTGATCATACTTTACAAAATTGGTTTCGGTTAAATATAAAGACAAGAAAAAATGCTGTGAAACGTTAAAACTTTAAACTGTGTGGCTCTTCCACTCTCATTTCACTTTTAACTTTCATTTACAAACTTGATCTAAGATAAGTCCCTTCGCCTTATTACCAAACCAAGCAGTTGGTTTACAAACACAATGTCTTCAATCTCCTGCATAGCATGGGACTCTGTGCCCCAACAGAACCCACAATAACACATGTATTTCAACCTTGAACACAGAGAGTGCTCAGAGTGTTCATTTAAATATGACCGGAGGGAGAAATTACTAGAAAACAAAAATTATTAATTCATGATTGGGGTTAACAAGTTCATGCTATACATGCACTAATTGAAAAGAGAAATGCAGGTTAAGCCATGTGACCACTAGACTAAAGAGGATAGAGTTGATTCTATTTGGTCTGCTGGACAATGCATGTTATGAGTTATGTTATGCCATAAATAAAAATATTTAAACTTGATTTCATGTTATCAAACCTTTTGTTTCATTTGATTTCCCCAGATAGTAATTCCCTGAATTATTATTGATTACACTGTGGCTGGTGCTTTTGAAACATTTCTCTGTTTGTTTGAGCATCCTGACCAGCAACAGCAACATACAACAACCAGAGATGTGAGTTTGTGGCAGGACTATCTGTTTGTCAGTGGTAGACACAAAACTATTTTGGTAACACTTTAGATTAGGGAACACGTTCACTATTAACTAGGAGTTTTCCCTCAATAAACTCCTAATTATTGCTTATTGATAGTATGCTAGGTAGTTGTTGTAGTGGTTATATTTAGGTATGGGGTAGAAACGGGTTAAGTGATGTAGAATATAATGCAGAATAAGGCATTAATATGTGCTTTATATATACTAACAAACAACTAGTATGCTAGTAATAGGGTCATTCTATAATTACATAAAGGTACATCTCATGTCCGTGACGTATATTTATTTCCATAAATATAAAGCCCCAGTGCTTATTTTCATAGTACAAAATTATATTTTCCCCAGTCACCCTACATGTGGTGCTCATATCTATAAAAACCCATATCCTTTGTAAAAAAGTTAGGTTCATATCACAAAACCCTGGTATTCAACTGTCTGATTTTGTAAAGTTGCTCATTCTAATCTGCATTTAAGCATGAAAATGATCTCAAACATAAATACATTTTTATAGTTTTACCTTCAGTTAGATTAGATAATTAAGACATTAGGTTGGGATCCCTATGGAAAACGCCACGGCTGCTGCCACTTCCAGCGCCCTGCATAAGTCCCTCAGACCCCCGTCTGTTTTCGGGGCGGGGAACTCACCCAGGGAGAGTCACTGCTGCTGCAGAGTATTGGATAACGCTGGGAAAGCATGCCCTGAGGGGCCGCTGTGGAAGCCACATCCTAGTGTTAGATCTGGCGTCGGACGCTCCACCATGTAGGACTGCCGTGGGTTGCAGAGGAGCTTAACAGGGTTCGCCAATCTGGAAAACTCTACTGGAGAATATATGCGCACGTATCCGGTCCATGAGGACGGAATGACGCAGCAAGGTTCAAAGGGTGCTCTCTGCAGTGCGGTTAGCACCAGAGATAAGTCCCAAGAGGGTAAAGAGTGAGAGCGAGGCGGATTTAATCTCCTCGCTCCCCTCAGGAAACTGACGATCAGATCGTGCTTCCCCTCGGACTTACCTTCAACTACATCATGATGTGCAGCAATGGCGGCAACAGGGTGGAGGGAGACAGCCTTCGCTCCAACCCATCTTGCAGGAAGGAAAGCACAGAACTGATCGAACATCTTTGGGGGTCTTCTCGTAAAAAAGAAAACCATTCGACGAACAGGTTCCACTTCAAAGCCTAGAGGTGCCTCGTAGAGGGAGCTCTAGCTGAAGTGAACCTCCGTGTCCCATCCAGGGACCAGATATGGAGTTTCAAGAGGTCTGGACGCGGGTGCCACAAGGTGCCCCGTCTCTGAGTCAGAAGGTCCTTCCTCAGAGGAATAGGCCAAGAAGATGCTGTCGCGAGGAGCACTAGTTCTGGGAACCAGGTCTCGATTGGGCCAGTACGGCGCAACCAACAAGACCTGTCGCCGCTCTGAGCTCCCAGAGGAGCTTTGGGTCAGGTCTACCCTCGTGCATGTCCATGAGTGCCTGGGCCTGGTGCACCTGAAGCAACACCATAGCATGCAGGGCGGACGCAGCCTGTCCACAGGCTCTGTAAGCCTTACCAGTCAGACTGGATGAGAACTTACAGGCCTTGGATAGGTGGCGTCGATTACAACACCAGGAGGCAGCGGACGCCGGACACAGTTGCATCGCGATGGCCCATTCCACCGGCGGGATCTCCACGTACCCCTTGGCTGGCCCACCATCGAGGGTAGTGAGGAGTGATGAGCCACTCGGCTGGTTTCTGGCAGAAAAAGGTGTTGTCCACGACCTTGTGAGCTCATCATGCACTTCCGGGAAGAATACCGCTATTCTGTTAACTCAACAGGTTGCGGCACTTCAGAGGGAATAGGGGCCCACGGAGTATGACTCAGCGGGGTTGCCCTAAACGTGATCCTTGGTTCACCCTGGCTATTCGCCGAAGTAGGTCTATTCTGTTGTCCGGGGCATAGGTAAAGGAAATCCGCCTTCCCAAAGGTAGGAGAGTCTCGACCTTAGTGCCGAGATAGTCATGTTCCCGCAGTGGGAACACGAACTATCCACAAACGCTGCCTCAGCGTGTTGAATACCCAGACACGTAAGGCAGTGGTTGTGACCGGTCAGCTGGTGACAGGGAACAACCGCATCCAGAAATGTGTTGCACTTTTAGAAGAAAGCTCTTTTATAACGTGCTGAAGCACCCAGGGAACGACCAAGGCAAAACAGTGTAGCCTGTGTATGCACTCACTGTTGGAACGCCCTCACCGAACCAACAAAATCAGTGAGCTTGTGGTCACCGCTGAATGTGCCTTCTCTCCCAGCACAAAAAAAGCCTCTTCTCTTGCTCTCTCTCTTGCTCTCTCTGCTGTAACAGAAACAGTCTTCACGGACACCTGTTCGGCTTCCTGTTAATACCCACGGTGCGGGGCGGATGCAAATCTCGCACGCCAATGGCAATTGGCCCGTTCTCTATACACTCGAAGCTGATAGGGGCTCCCAGAAGTGATCCCAATTCGTCGGTTACGTCCGATGTACGTTTTTTGTTAATGCATCAATCAAATTGTCATTGAAACAATTTTGAAATTTAACATTGATTTTTCATCAGGTTTGCACCCTGAAATAATGTTATTTCAACGATGAAAAACAGATCAAGATGGCCATAAAATCAATCAATTTTTCAACTTAGATTAAAATCACTTATTTAACATTTAATCAACATAAAAACTTGCTTTATGTACAGCAGGATTCTATGCCAGTTAATTGTCTCTTTAATTTATTCCTTTTAATCAGAGACCATGTATGGCTGCAATTAATATGATTTTGTATCAAAAAGTCACTTAAAGTAAACAACATCCTTCAGTTTATATGCAAATGTATTTATTTATGCCCCCACAGTTTCAACAAGAAATTTCACATTGAATTAAAACAATTACATCTGAATTTATAACACAAATGCCAAGAGAAGAGCCTGGAAAAACATGACAACCTGCATCTGCAAAATGGAAGTAAATACAAATGGAAACTCGCCAATAAAGACAGAAATGGGACAGTACTACTGAAAGAAAGAAGGTAGAAGAAATAATGAAATACTCTGAATACTCTAAACTCAGGGGTTTCGACCAAGAGCAATGCCCCCAAGCCTTTCAGGGGCGTAACGGAGCCATTTTTGCACCGTCCCAGCAAAGATGAACTCTGATGCTTCCTTTTTTTTATCAGCATTCACTTGTAAGGCATCTAAAACAACAAGAAGTTAGTAAATATTTAAATATAAATGTGACTAATTATACATTACAGATGTACAACAAAAGTGAAACTTGAAATTTGATTAAAATCTTTACATTCCAGTTAAAACACGCTGAATTTAAATTCAAGACTATTTAATGAATTTTAGTATAGACTTTTCCCTTTAAAGCACCTGCAGACACACAGGAGGAATGAATGGAAAAGCAAGGTGAAAATAGCCGGTGTTTCATCTAATATTAATATTGTATCTAATAGGAAATAAATAAAGCGTGAAAGTGAAACAAGTAAATTAATGATCAAGTAGCTAGATTAATACAAGAGGAGCTGGATACTCTACACGTGGTTTGGAAGAGATTGTCCATTTTACAACACGAACTGGAGGTGCAACAGTTTGCCAAATTTCTGCAGTTTGATATAATGTTAGTTGCCTACAGAACTTAAAGATCTCACTCTTTTCGTTTTCTTTCTTGCTGCATTAAATAACTAAATTGTTCAACTGCTTTCACGCAGGCGCGGTGAGGGGAAATAGGGCAATCAGTTAGTAGCTCTGCTTCGGCTGTGCTATTACCTCACGAGGGGCGACATGCCAGTAATTCATCCGATCGCCTCTCATTTCCCTCTGTACACTGCACGAACACCTCATGACAAACAACACATGACAAAGCTGAAAATCGGCCCGACCCAAAAAAAAGAGTCAGCATTTGGCACAAAATCTGACAAAGATCGCACAGTGTATGCCCAGTTTAAGAAATAAAGATGAATAGAAATATGATAGGGTTTGGTGAAAAACAAACTGAAATTCAATGTATTGCAATGTATAAAGAATATCCTGGCCGTTGGTTGTGTACGGAGGGCGTTCACGTGACTCTATTAACGTCGCAGTTCACTCTGACTCGCCCAGGAGAAACACACAAGCTGTAAAAAAATAAATAAATAAATAAAAACACAAAATGAAAATTAAGATGAATTTTATTCATCTTTTTGTACTTTCCTCTAAAAAACAGTCGCTGTGCTGTCTTTTTTACGCTTGAAGCCTGTTATGCCACGGTTTGATCTAGTGGTTGGCAACCGGCTTGAAGGTGCATTACCGCCACCTACTGGATTGGATTGTGGCGCATTCGATAGGTAGGGAAAAACATATTCTAAATTCTTTATTCTTTAGATAAATAATATAATGTATGTAAATTCTACATGCTTTTTAAAATAATAATAATAGCCTTTATTTAAAACAGATAGGCTATGATTTATATAATTGGATGACCACAAGAATTAAGGACTCTGTGACAGTCATTATATATCTCGCTGCATGTGCTGTAGCTAGCCGAAAACACTAGAGGATTTGAGATGTTTTCCATGATGGAGGAGATGTTTAAACAATAATTAAATCATTAATATTAATATTACTAATAATAATCAACTGGTTCATCCCACTGAGTTCAATTTATGGTAGGAGTTCTTTGTTCCACACACTCGTTGGTGGATTCGTCGTATCCTTTGAGGATAATGAATGTGCTCACATTTCACAGAAATGTACCTAATTGATTTGGATTTGCTTTAACATGTTGAATTATGGGACAGATAGATTGACAGTAAGCCTCACCAGTGGAGAATTAAGCTGACCAAAAATCAACATTGATTCAATGCTTGTCTTTTCAACACTGAAAAGCATGGAAATATCAACATTGATCCAATATTATTTAGCACTGAATTTTCAACATTGGTCCAATATTACTTAGCATTGAAATTTCAACCTCAACCAAAATGATGATTCTGATGGAATTTCAACTGAATTGATGTGAGACAGTAAACGCTATGGAATGTTAGAGAATTCCAACAATAAAGTGAAAATTGAATTGAATTGAATTGAACTGAATTTTGCCTCTGTCCCAACTTTTTTGGAAACAGAAAAGTATATTTACTATAGTATATATATATATATATATATATATATATATATATATATATATATATACATGTATACTATATATGTTTTTTTTTGTTTTTTTTGGTGTATATTTACAAAATACAATTAAGTGAAAACATTGGGAATATTTTCTTTGTCAGTTAAATAAAGGTTCAAGATAATTAACAAATCACAAATGCTTTTATTGCATTTTACATGTCACAACATTTCTGAAAATGGGGTTGTACTTACATAAAAAAAATAACTTTTGTACTCAAGTAAAATATAATAGTTCTAAAAGTACTATAGGTTTACTGGAGTAATATTTCATTTAGGGTATCTTTAACTCATATGATTTGTTTACCACTGCTGTCTGCAAGTGTGTTCATAAAACATGTTTGAAACCAGTCATTATTTTTGCAATTCCATCTTGTGCCGCTAGTATTTTGAAAATTTCACACTTCACCTTTAATGCAGTGATACGTTTATGGACGAGAAAAAAATGAAGCCTATCTCCTCTATGCAGAAGACTCCAGAGAATTTGATTCCTTTTCATGTGTCAGAATGAAGGTGTTATTCTCCTCCTCAAGGTTTTTATCACCTCACATGCCCTGACAGATTCAAGCCGCTTTCTTAAGAACATTCATAAACAGTATTATGGGACACATTGAGGAGAGAGAAAAAGGGAAGTGAAATAGGAAGGAGGAAACATCAATTGTTTAAATATTCTGACTCATGTTTTTTATTAAATCCATTTTCATTATCCATGCAAACACAATGTTATGTTAACATGCATTGAGGATTAGTGTAAAGAAATTTGTTGACATAGTTGTTTTTGTGTGTGTATGTGAGTGAGAGATGAATGATTTCCTTTCCTCTTTGCCCTTCTTCTCTTTTTCAATTTACCTTGACAATGATTTCATGTGGGTTTTGTGCCGTTAAGTCCTGAACAAAACTAATCCGACATTTTTGACACCTGTTTATTCCCCTGTATCCATCACCAATTCTTCGGACTATAAATGCTGCTTGAAAGGTTTTTTGTGACATTGTGTATATCGTCATTCATAACCAGAAGTTCAATATAATGGAGAGATAAATCCAAAGCAATTGGATTGCAGAACTTCCACAAAATCTTAGCACATTAAAGAGGTTTCGTTTTTTTCAGATATAAAGGTTTAAGAACATTATTTTCACAGGCCAAGAAGACCCAATGCTTCTTAGTACAGAAGTCTCTGTGAAACACACCGCAGCCTGCTTTCCCTCATCACCATTAAAGCCTGTCAGAAGCAGAGCTTAAGCAATAACATGGCAGACATACACAGAGTAATTCCTCACATCAGACACATGACCTGCACCCCAGAATGTAAGGAGATTAGTCAGGCACATGTATTTGCATTTGTGTGTTTATTAGGAATGTTTCTGTCTGCCTTATTTGCAATGTTAGCTGACACTGAGCTGGATGGCAAAGATCGACCTGTGCTGGAATTACAGAGTTTCATAGATGTGTTACATGAACATGCAGAATGATAGCAGATGGATGGCATTAGAAACTTATTTTGGAATTGCAATAGAGGCACAGAAATTGCACACTTTACTTTTAAAACAAGATGATAAAATATGACCTTCATCCATTTACAGGCAAAGTGAAAGCATTACAGGGATTTACAAGAAGTATTTTCTTTTTCAAAAAGAAAATACCAATTACTCAACAATACTAATTTTATCATTTTAACCGTATTATGCCCAACTCTTTCTACACTAACGTCAAGATTTTTAAAGTCTTGTATGTTCACCAAGGCTGCATTTATGTGATCAAAACTATGGTAAACAGATATATTGTGAAATAGTATTATTACAATTATTACAAATGTAATTTATATCTGTGAAAGCAACATTTAATTGTCAGCATCATTACTCCAGTCTTCAGTGTCACATGATCTTTCAGAAATCAGAAAAAAAATATTTCTTATTATTATTGATTTTGAAAACATCTGTACTGCATTTTTTTTGTGTGTGTGTATTTCAGGATTCCTTGATGAATAGAATGTTTAAAAGAACAGTATTTATTTGCAATATGAATGTTTTGTAACATTATAAATGTATTTAATGTCACCTTTGATCAATTTAATACATCGTTGCTGATTAAAAGTGTTAATTTCTTTCAAAACACTATACTGGACCCAAATTTGTGTTTTACATAAATAGTGTATAAATAGTGCATAGATACTTCACTATGAATCTGAGTGGATATTCGATGTTTAAGATTAAAGAAGTAGAAGACCATTAGGGCTTGTACAGTCACAGTTATGGATGATGTCACTATTCAAATGACACCCCATCAAAGGGACTTCCCCATATATGCGCAGGGTTGAAAGGCTACAGTTGGTTCCTGAAGAGAGGATTATGTTATACAAGGATAATTTTCAGTGTCTAATGCTTCATACTGCTTTAAAGCTAAACATGCATATAGTCAAACAGTTCCACTGACTTACCCCAGAAGATATTCAGAGGAAAGCATGACCGTGAAAAAAATTAATTAAAAAGAAACATTGTAAAATTGCTAAATGAATAAACTGACTATCCTTGAATATATATGAAATTGTATCCTTCTCAGGCTGACCATATGTCCCTGTTTTTACTGGCCTGGCACCAGCAATGTACCTGTTTTTTAGTGTGCATCCCAAAAAATTAAAATAAAGCCTGATGTGGCAAAACACAGCAGTGGAGCCTGGTGTTCATTTAAAACATTAGAGGGTGCTACTAATAATTGCAGCCTTAAGTTAAATTTTAATTACTTTTGTACTAATTTTGCAGTTGAAAACTGGATCATAGAGGACAACCTATAAGAATGACCACCAGAACATCACTGTGTCATCATTTACTAGCATTATTACTCTCAACAATCTTCATAAGAATATGTTGACTAAATTTACAGAATTTCAAAACACACAAAACGTCTCGGTTACGTATGTAACCCTCGTTCCCTGAAGGAAGGGAACGGAGACGTTACGTCAGTTACTGACGGAATGGGGGTTTCGCTTAGAAGCCAATCGCCTTTGAGCTCTACAAAACGAGCCAATGGCATGAAAATGCCATGGGTCTGCGGAATTTGCATGCCGCAACCCCGCCCCACAGCGTGGGTATAAAGGGCGTTGCGTGGCAATCTCGCATTATGTTACCTGCTGAAGAGCCGAGGCATGAGCGCCTGGCCAGTTCCAGCAGTACAGCGGTCGTGGTAGGGGGACGTAACGTCTCCGTTCCCTTCCTTCAGGGAACGAGGGTTATATACGTAACCGAGACGTTCCCTTTCAGTCAGTACACTACAAGTTACATCAGTTACTGACGGAATGGGGGTCCCAATACAATCTCGCCATGACGGCTGTCTTCCAGCATCCTGCGCTGACCCGGGCTCCCTGCCGTGAGTGTGGGCACGAACGAGGGGCTAGGCTCAACACTACCAAGGTACACTGGGAAGCATATCCCACGTGGAGAATGCAACACAATGCCAAAGGGGGGGACTTTAAGAATACACCTATGACCCGAAGGGGCTGCATAGGGGGCACTCCGGGGTGTCCAGCCGGCTCACTGGGGGAAAACGCATAGTTGCGTGGGCCCCGCGGCCAGCTGTGCGCTAGTGAGTCCGTGCCGAGGGTCCCCTCGGTCAGGGAGTAATACCAGCGGCAATGGGAAGAGACGTGGGAGGCAAACAGATCTATCTGTGAGTCGCCAAACTGTTCCCAAATCAGCTGAACCGTCTGGGGATGGAGTCTCCATTCCCCCGGAAGTGGCTGAAAGCGTGACAGCTCGTCGGCTGCACGATTCAGGCCTCCTGGAACGTGAACGGCACGAAGCAACCTCAGAAGCTTCGGACTCCAAGGAGGAGATGGCGGGCAGGTTGCGACATCGGGCGGGAGTGTAGGTCACCTTGTCGGTAGACGTACGCTACTGTCGCCGCGATGTCTGAATGGGCCAGTATGTGTCTAGCCTAGAGCAGGGCTCGAAGCGGTGCAAGGTGAGACGTACGGCCAGCAACTCGAGGCAATTGACAACCAAAGGCGCTGGGGTCCTTCGCAGGAGCCCGCGATAGCATGTCAATTGCGCATGGCACCCCAGCCCGTGGGAGAGGCATCTGTTGATACAACAATATGCCCAGAAACTCGTTCTAAGGGAACTCTGGCCCGTAGAACAGTGAGGTTCGCACAGGGTGAGGAAAAGATGGCAGGCCCGAGTCAATGGGACCCGGAGCGTGCCCTGTTGCCGTGCCCATCTCAGGACTCGATCGCAAGGCCAGTGCTGAAGCGGTCTCATATGAAGCAGTCCGGGCGGCATTAGCACGGCCACGGATGCCATATGCCCCAGGAGCCTCTGAAATAACTTCAGTGGAACCGCACTCTTACCCTCGAAATAACGGAGGCAAGTCAGCATTGACTGTGCACACTCGCACTATGTGCACGTAGCGACCGAGCCGGAAAAAGAGATCCTCTACCCAAGGGAGAGTGTTATTTTCCCAGATGACCCGAAGGCCCAAACGGGTGAGGTGCCGGAGCACTAGATCCCTGTGTCCGCAATCCTGGTCTCGAGAGTGAGCTAATTTAGCCAGTCATCGAGATAGCTCAGGATGCGAACCCCGTGTGCCTAGGTTGCACAGGGGCTGCCTCGACAGCTTTAAGAAGCCGCGATGCGACAGGGCTACCCGAATGGGAGAACCACGTACTAGGATGCCCGCCATCCAAAGGCAGACCGAATGGGCGGTCTGGGTCGGGAGACGCAGGGACAAAGAGTACGGCTCCTTCAGGTCAACGCTGCAGACCAGACCAGGAACAGAGGCGTTCGGGTGCAACATCTTGGAAGAAGCCTGAGAAGGGTTCAGTTCGAGACGTGCACCAGGGCTGGCCGTAACCCATCGCTTCTGCTAGGTGCAATGAAGTCAAGACTTTGAAGCTGGACCTCATCTCGGCTGGAGGGACGACCTCGACCACACCCCTCGCCAGTAGGGTGATAGCCTCCGCACGCATGAGGGGGGGTGCCCCCCAACACGGTATAGCGGACTCCCAGAGAGCGGGGAGGAGATCGTGCGAACTGAATCACAAGCCGAGCCTGTGGCGGACCAGCTGGCCAGTCTGGGAGTCGTAACCCGGCTCCAGAACTGAACCGGTGGTCGTGCGAGCCACAGACGCACCCACGAAGGGGCAGCGAGCGGAATGACCAACCCAGACATAGGGAGGCGTGGAAGCGTCCCAAAGTGTGGGTGGGGTCGAATTCCGCGTCCTGACAGAGGAGACCAGGGAAGGACTAGCGTTCCACAGGGGTCTCGTCTGACAGGGGCTGGCGACAGAGGGGGCTGAGAGTGGCGAGGCTGTGCGTCGCACACTGCCAGCCGCACCCTCTGGGAGCACAGAGATGAAAGTCAGTTCTTTCAGTTAAGGAAAGCAAAAATTCTCCCCTGGCCCTCCACCAGGGGAAGGAGTGGCCCTGTCACCATCTCCAGAAAAGAACTGAATTAATCTCTGAGGGCCCGAGTTAGGCGCGCCGCTTAACCTGCTGTTAGCAGGGCGGGGGCCCGAGACGGGCTGGGCTGCTGTCCTGCGACCTCCTCCACTGCCCAGCCTGGGTGAAGGCTGCTGCTGGGGCAGGGCGGGAGGGGCGGGAGCCACAGGAGGGCAGCCCTGGCGGGGAGCAGGCTGAGGCGTCTGGGCCGCCAGGGCAGAATGTTCAACCGCCCCAGTCTGCTTTTGTGCAGTCGAGAACTGTTGGGCCAAGCTCCCGACTGCCCCGCCAGACAGCCCAGCCTGGAGATAGAAGAGTTGAGGAAATGTGTTCACTCAAACTCCTGCACCTCTGACAGACTGCGCCATAAATAGCGTTCCTGGACCACGGCAGTGGACATCACCTGACCGAAAGAGCGTGCAGTAACCTTCGTCGCCTGTAGGGTGAGGTCGGCAGCCACACGCAGCTCACGCACGAGTGCGGGGTCAGTACTGCCCTCGTGCATGCTTCTGAGTACCCTGGCCCGATAGGCTTGAGGGATGGTCGAAGCTGCAGGTGGACACGGCCTGGCCCGTGGCTCTGTGGTTCTGCGCCATTAAGTAGGCGTAACACACAAGCATTGGACGGGTGCTTTGGGTTCCAGCGCGCTGCTGAAAAGCCCTGCGGGCACAATTGCCATGCAACAGAACGTTCAACAGGGGGAACCCCAGTGTACCTTTACACCGTGCCACATCGAGAGCAGTAAGGCGGAAGAGGCTGCCGATGGGCCGCGAAAAAGTCAAGAGAGACTGTCACGACTTCGACACCTCCTCATGCACTTCCAAGAAAAAGGGCACTGAGGGTTTGGCGGGCGCTTTCAGCGTGGGCCGCCCCCAGATACCGATCATCCCTGGGAAAGCATGGCTGTGAGCTCCGGATCAAACTCGGGCAGCGCTGAAGCTCCCAGAGGAGGCAGCACAGCCGAATTCTCATTTCCAGAGGAATCCAGCCCACCTAGTGATGCGGCGATCGACGTGACGTCATCCGCCGGCGTCCCAAATGAGACGCTGAGCCCAAAACGGGAACACCAGCACCTTCATCTGGCAACGTCACAGGTTGCAGTGTGCTAGAGGGGGGTGTGGCCCGAGGAGAATTCGTCGGGTTGTTCCACAGCATCACCCTCAATCACCCTGACCACCAGCCAAAGTATCCCCTCTCATGGAGGAAATAGACTGGGGTGTGGTAGAGGGGACTCTCCCTCCTTTCTGTTTTTTTTTTTTTTTTTTACAGAGATCATGGAGTCTTGACCGCAACACTGCGATGGCTATGTTCCCGCAGTGGGAACATGAGTCATCCATGAGCGCGCGCTCAGCGTGCGCGCCCAAGCACGCCGAACAGCGCTCATGCCCGTGAGACGGACTAATCAGCCGACCGCACCCAGGAACAGAGCACGGGCAAAACATCTTTAAAAAGACGTGCCACGTGCAGCTCTTTTAGAGAGGAGTGTTTACTCTGCAGAATGCCGAAGCACCCAGGGAGAACACGCACGCTGTGCTAGATCACTGCACAGATCAGACAGGAATGCGGAACTCGCTGGAACGCGCCGTAACACCAACACTCTGGAGAGATACTCGTCTTGAAGAGAAAACGCTCAGGCAGTCAAACTCGGCTCTGAAGCAGAAACATAATGCGAGATTGCCACACAACGCCCTTTATACCCACGCTGTGGGGCGGGGTTGCGGCATGCAAATTCCGCAGACCCATGGCATTTTCATGCCATTGGCTCGTTTTGTAGAGCTCAAAGGCGATTGGCTTCTAAGCGAAACCCCCATTCCGTCAGTAACTGACGTAACTCGTAGTGTACTGACTGAAAGGGAACTAGAATCAGTGGCAGGTCCACCCTTTCAATAATCATAATTCTTATTTGGAAAAGTTGATGATAAATTAACCACAGAACAAGTAACAAGTAACACCTTTTTGAGGTGCAAGTTGAGGAAAAAACTTGAATTAAAACTGCACAGTCTCTTAAGCATGCATGGCATTTATTTACCAACGTTTAGGCTAGTAGCCTTTGTCAAGGTAGAGTTTTACAAAATGGACAGTAGGCCTAGTATAAATGAAGGGGTAATCATACACAGGTGAAAGTAATGACATCTAAATCATCCAATAATTAACTAATTAACAATAGGATTCTAACAGAAAATAATGGATTCAAAATCAACAAATCAATATTTAGATACATAACGGCACACTTAAAAATTCCAATACAACGTTCCAAATCAAGTCATTACATTCACAGAAAACAACTTAAAACAAAATCAACTAGTGTGGGATATATGTTTTATATATATATATATATATATATATATATATATATATATATATATATATATATATATATAAAACATTTTTCTTAAATATATACATGCATGTGTGTGTATTTATAGATACATAATTAAACACAGTACACACACATATATTATGTAAACACAAACTTTTATTTTGGATGTGATTAATCACGATTAATTTTCCCCCAGCACTAAAATCAACATTTAAACCAAGGTTTTCAATTTATGTATCCAGAAAGCCTCCCGTTTAAGTAGCATTTGTTCCAAATCACCGCCTCTCCTCTGTGAAGATGTTTTCTCGATTCCTATATAACGCAATGAAGTGATAGGATGGTTAAAATCAGTAAAATGCACCAGTAAAATCCGGTTCTTAAAAATAATTCATATTTTTACATCTTATTGTACTACGATGTTCAGCAATGCGCGTTTTAAGTTCTCTGCTTGTTTTTCCTACATATTTTTTCCACAGGGGCAAGTTATAAGATAAATAACTGCTTCTGTTTTACAACTAATTATTATTTAATCAGCTACACTGATTACAAGAACCACAGCGATAGTTATCTTCTGATAGGTACCTTCAGCTTCACTTTTTCCACATTTTGTTATGTTACAGCCTTATTCCAAAATGGATTAAATTAATTAATTCTACAAACAATAACCCATAATGACAAATTTATAAAAAAAAAAAAAATTAAAAAAAAGTATTTACAGCCTTTGCTCAATACTTTGTTAAAGTACCTTTGGCACCAATTACAGCCTCAAGTCTTTTTGAGTATGATGCTACACGCTTGGCACACCTATTTTGGGCAGTTTTGCCTGTTCTTCTTTGCAGGACCTCTCAAGCTCCATCAGGTTGGATGGGGAGCGTCGGTGCACAGCCATTTTCAGATCTCTCCAGAGATGTTAAATCGGGTTCAAGTCTGGGCTCTGACTGGGTCACTTAAGGACATTCACAGAGTTGTCCCGTAGCCACTCCTTTGTTATCTTGGCTGAGTGCTTAGGGTCGTTGTCCTGTTGGAAGATGAACCTTTGCCCCAGTCTGAGGTCCAGAGTGCTCTGGAGCAATTTTTCATCAAGGATGTCTCTGTACATTGCTGTATTCATCTTTCCCTCGATCCTGACTAGTCTTCCAGTTCCTACCGCTAAAAAACATCCCCACAGCATGATGCTGCCACCACCATGCTTCACTGTAGGGATTGTATTGGCCAGATGATGAGCAGTGCCTGGTTTCCTCCTGACATGACGCTTGGCATTCAGACCAAAGAGTTGAATCTTTGTTTCATCAGACCTGAGAATTTTGTTTCTCACTGTCTTAGAGTCCTTCAGGTGCCTTTTGGCAAACTCCAGGCGGGCTGTCATGTGCCTTTTACTGAGGAGTGGCTTCCGTCTGCCCACTCTACCATACAGGCCTGATTGGTGGCGAGATGGTTGTGTAGATATGGTTGTTCTTCTGGAAGGTTCTCCTCTCTCCACTGGAGCTCTGTCAGAGTGACCATCAGGTTCCTGGTCACCTCCCTGACTAAGGCCTCTCCCCCCGGATCGCTCAGTTTGGCCAGGCGGCTAGCTCTAGGAAGAGTCCTGGTGGTTCCAAACTTCTTTTATTTATGGAGGCCACTGCTCATTGGGACCTTCAATGCTGCAGAAGTTGTTCTGTACCCTTCCCTAGATCTGTGCCTCGATGCAATCCTGTCTCGGAGGTCTACAGACAATTCCATGGACTTCATGGATTGGTTTGTGCTCTGACATCACTGTTAACTGTGGGACCTTATATAGACAGCTGTGTGCCTTTCCATATCATGTCCAATCAACTGAATTTACCACAGGTGGACTCCAATCAAGTTGTAGAAACATCTCAAGGATGACCAGTGGAAACAGGATGCACCTGATCTCAATTTTGAGTGTCATGGCAAAGGCTATGAATACTTATGTACATGTGATTTTTTTTTTATTTTTTATTTTGAATACATTTGCAAAGAAACTTTCGTTTCAAACAAACTTCTTTCAAGTTGTCATTATGGAGTATTGTTTGAGGAAAATGATGAATTTAATCCATTTTGGAATAAGGCTGTAACATAACAAAATGTGGAAAAAGTGAAGCACTGTGAATACTTTCCGGATGCACTGTTCGCTGTTAATAATTTCCATTCTTTCTACCCTTGCCAAAAACTGTGTAGTTCGTTAACTGTTAATGATTTGAATTTTATGTTTCATGTATTATTTGTTATCTTGTATTAGTATTTTTATTTTTTTATTTTTTTATTATTTGTAAATGCCATATCTGACCACATACACTCACCTAAAGGATTATTAGGAACACCTGTTCAATTTCTCATTAATGCAATTATCTAATCAACCAATCACATGGCAGTTGCTTCAATGCATTTAGGGGTGTGGTCCTGGTCAAGACAATCTTCTGAACTCCAAACTGAATGTCAGAATGGGAAAGAAAGGTGATTTAAGCAATTTTGAGCGTGGCATGGTTGTTGGTGCCAGACGGGCCGGTCTGAGTATTTCACAATCTGCTCAGTTACTGGGATTTTCACGCACAACCATTTCTAGAGTTTACAAAGAATGGTGTGAAAAGGGAAAAACATCCAGTATGCGGCAGTCCTGTGGGCGAAAATGCCTTGTTGATGCTAGAGGTCAGAGGAGAATGGGCCGACTGATTCAAGCTGATAGAAGAGCAACTTTGACTGAAATAGCCACTCGTTACAACCGAGGTATGCAGCAAAGCATTTGTGAAGCCACAACACGCACAACCTTGAGGCGGATGGGCTACAACAGCAGAAGACCCCACCGGGTACCACTCATTTCCACTACAAATAGGAAAAAGAGGCTACAATTTGCATGAGCTCACCAAAATTGGACAGTTGAAGACTGGAAAAATGTTGCCTGGTCTGATGAGTCTCGATTTCTGTTGAGACATTCAGATGGTAGAGTCGGAATTTGGCGTAAACAGAATGAGAACATGGATCTATCATGCCTTGTTACCACTTTGCAGGCTGGTGGTGGTGGTGTAATGGTGTGGGGGATGTTTTCTTGGCACACTTTAGGCCCCTTAGTGCCAATTGGGCATCGTTTAAATGCCACGGCCTATCTGAGCATTGTTTCTGACCATGTCCATCCCTTTATGACCATCATGTACCTATCCTCTGATGGCTACTTCCAGCAGGATAATGCACCATGTCACAAAGCTCCAATCATTTCAAATTGGTTTCTTGAACATGTGGTGGAACGGGAGCTTCGTGCCCTGGATGTGCATCCCACAAATCTCCATCAACTGCAAGATGCTATCCTATCAATATGGGCCAACATTTCTAAAGAATGCTTTCAGTACCTTGTTGAATCAATGCCATGTAGAATTAAGGCAGTTCTGAAGGCGAAAGGGGGTCAAACACAGTATTAGTATGGTGTTCCTAATAATCCTTTAGGTGAGTGTATATTGGCAGCAGTGCAAACAAATGCATTAATGCATATACATTGTAAGACTTATTGCCATAACAACCACTATATTAATAATACTGATACTTGACACTCAAGTAAACAAGGCGTTAAATCACTCATGAGCAGCCATATTCTGCAATATTCCTGACTGAACATGAAATATGTGAATATTAATAAAGTGATGAAAGTCTGTTAGCATCACATTGAGCACTAATCAGAATAGTGTTCAGCAAAGTTCACTGTAAAATCCAACAGTGATTCTAACTAACACTTTTTAGTTAACTTTACTTAAACTTACTTAGACTTACTTTTAGACTTACTTAGTCTAAAAATCTACTAATCTGTACTATTCACATACTATTCCTTGTTTACTCAGAAAAACCAAGTTAAGATTAATTGATTGTTTGAGTGCCATTGTGTCAAGCAAAAAAAAAAAAAAAAAAACACCATTATGGTGGTCAGTGTTCCCTTTAGGATTATTGTTATTGTTAATTAATAATTACTGATTATTATAATTCTGTTCCTATTGATGCAGCGATGCAACCAGAAATCACAGTTATTTGGTTTCAAAGTAAGAGAAGTAATAAATAGGTTGCTTTTAAAAGTTGACCTAGCTACTGACTGAATAATTAACTATAGTTCCCATTCAGTCGGTCACTCTCGACGCCACGTCGGAGTACCGACGAATAGGAATCTCGCTCGCGAGAGCCAATCTACTTCGAGTGAAACTAAACGAGCCAATGCACATTGGCATGCAATGATTGCACCAGGTGCTCATGCCACGCAGCGCGGGTATAAATGAGACACAGGTGTTTGCATCAAGTTAGCTTTTTGCTTCGGAGCCGAGTGGTAGATGGTTCAGCCAGATATCACTCTCTACTTCGCAGTCCTGACTGAAAAGAAGCCTGCCCTTTTGGAAGCGATCTCTTCAGTCGGTGTTGGTGTGACGGCACTGCAGCGGGTCGTGTGGTTCTTTGATCATCTCTCTTTCTTTTTTCTGAGCAAACACAAAGGCTGTTCTCACAGCTGGTTCGGTGCACTAGGTGGAGAGCGCTGAAAAGCCGTTCTTACGGCTGGTAAGAGAGCGCCTTCCTGTGAGAGAGAGCGTACACGTCAGGCTGCACTATCCCCTGACTGTGTCGCCGCGACCCCTCCCCCTGCGTGCTTCAGCACCAAGGAGAGCGTCCTTCTATTAGAGCAACACAGATAGAGCTTCCGCCCTTTTCAGGATGACATTCTATCTGTGTGTTTCTGAATGCAGTGGTTATCTGTCACCGAGGGATGGTCACAAGCGCTGTATCTCGTGTTTGGGCATTCAGCACGCTGAGGCAGCGCTGGTGGATGACTCATGTTCTCACTGCGGGAACATGACCATCTCGGAGTTGCGGTCGAGACTCCATCTCGCAAGGGGTGGAGTCCCCGTGCCTCTGCCTCGATCTAATCCTCCACAGAGGGTTACTTCAGGCAGGAGCGCGGGTGATCTGAGGATTACGGTGAGCGCGCTTCCCCCAGGGAACCAACCCCCGGGGAACCCTCACCCCTCCCGCACTTCGCAGCCAGTAGAGCTGCCGTTGGAACGCGGTGGGCAACCCACGAGGTGTGTACCATCCGTATCCTTCGGGGCTCCTCTTGACGATCAGATGTCCATCGCTGCATCGGAGGGAGGGTCAGAAGTTTCTGGAGATGACGTGTCGGCGCAGGGGGCTCCTTCGGGAAGATCCGCTGTGCCCGATACGGATCCGGAAATGATGGCCATGCTTTCCCAGGCCGCTGAGAGAGTCGGGCTCGTGTGGAACCCTCCACCGTGTCCCGAACCCTCAAGGCTGGACGATTGGTTTCTCGGGGTGGCCCGTGCTGGTTCTCAGCGCCCCACCACGGTTCCTTTCTTTCCGGCCGCCTGCGTCTGCCTCCGCTCCCACGTCGCAGCAGCAGCCTCCACCCAAGCGACGTCGTGGAGCCGGGCGTAAGCAGGCCGCCCCGCCCGTCCAGGCCTCTGCCAAGAGGGGTGGCAAGAGCAAGGGCAAGCGGACTGCTCTTCTGGAGACGGTGACCGCACCGTTCCATCCCCCGGAGGAGGGCCGGGTGGAGAATCTTGTGTTCCGTTTTGTTTCTGTTCCGCCGCTGGGCCCAAATTTTTAATAAAAGAGCAGTTTCCCCTATCTCCGGGTCCCCAGGGGGCTCGAAGGGTTGTGGCCGGTCAAACCCCGGACCACACTCATCCTCCTCCTACCGCCAGCGGGCAGCAGTGGACGATCCCCTCACGGTCCTTCTGCCCACCTGTGGAATCAGGTAAGTGTTGCAATGCACACTCACACCTCGGCTATGCGATTCAGTTCGCCCGGCGCCCCCCCAGGTTCAAGGGCATCCGCTTCACTTCGGTGAACGCCGCAGACGCCCATGTCCTGCGTGCGGAGATCGCAGTCCTACTGGCGAAGGACGCAATAGAGTAGGTCCCTCCAGCCGATATGAAGACAGGCTTCTACAGCCCGTACTTCATTGTACCCAAGAAGACCGGTGGGTTACGGCCAATCTTGGACCTGCGAGTCTTGAATCGGAGCCTTCACAAGCTACCGTTCAAGATGCTCACGCAGAAACGCATCTTCGAATGCATCCGTCCCCAAGATTGGTTTGCAGCGATCGAAAGTCACGGAGGGGGCCCTTGTGCCCATGAGAGAACAGGGCGTTCGCATCCTCAACTATCTCGACGACTGGCTCATTCTAGCACAGTCCAAGGATCAGTTGTGCGAACACAGGGACCTGGTGCTCAGACACCTCAGCCAGTTGGGTCTTCGGGTCAACTGGGAGAAGAGCAAACTCGCCCCCGTGCAGAGGATCTCTTTTCTCGGTATGGAGTTAGATGCGGTCGAACGGACAGCGCGCCTCACAGAGGAGCGCGTCCAGTCGATGCTGAACTGCCTGAACATGTTTCAAGGCAGGATGGCGGTTCCACTGAAACAGTTTCAGAGGCTCCTGGGGCATATGGCAGCCGCAGTGGCAGTAACACCGCTCGGCTTGCTTCATATGAGACCGCTTCAGCATTGGCTACACGGCCGAGTCCCGAGATGGGCGTGGCAACGCGGCACTCACCGGGTGAGCATCACACCGGCCTGCCGCCAATCCTTCAGCCCATGGTCAGACCCCTCGTTCCTTCGGGCCGGAGTGCCTCTGGAACAGGTGTCCAGGCATGCTGTGGTCTTCACGGATGCCTCTGCCATGGGCTGGGGAGCCACATACAACGGGCATGCAGTGTCAGGGGTTTGGACGGGCCCGCACCTGCATTAGCACATCAACTGCCTCGAGTTGCTAGCAGTCACTCTGAGCCGCCTCAAAAGGCTGCTACGGGGCAAAGATGTACTGGTCCGCACGGACAACACCGCGACCGGTGCGTATAAGCATAAGCCTGTCTTGTAGACGGTGCTCTTGGGATCTTGCTCTGGTGCTCCGAGCACTTCAGAATGCCCCATTTGAGCCCTTGCGGTCAGCAGAGCCAAAGATTCTGTCTATGAAGACTTTGCTGGTGGCCGCACTGGCCTCCATCAAGAGGGTAGGGGACCTGCAGGCATTTTCGGTCAACGAATCGTACCTAGAGTTCGGGCTGGGTGACACCCACGTGGTACTGAGACCCCGGCCTGGCTATGTGCCCAAGGTTCCTACCACTCCCTTCAGGGACCAGGTGGTGAACCTGCAAGTGCTGCCCCTGGAGGAGGGAGACCCAGCCCTAGCTTTGCTCTGTCCCGTCCGCGCTCTGCGGATCTACGTGGATAGAACTCAAAGCTTCAGGACCTCAGATCAGCTCTTTGTCTGTCACGGAGGCCAGCAAAAGGGAAAGGCTGTCTCCAAGCAGAGGATGGCCCACTGGATAGTGGATGCCACCACCTTGGCTTACCAAGCACAAGGTGTGCCCTGTCCGCTCAGGGTGCGAGCACACTCTACTAGAAGTGTTGCATCCTCCTAGGCGCTGGCACGTGGCGCCTTGCTGTCAGACATCTGTAGAGCTGCGGGCTGGGCGACACCCAACACGTTCGCTAGATTCTATAGTCTACGTGTAGAGCCAGTGTCCTCCTGTGTTCTCGCCTCAAACGGGTAGAAGCACTGAGAGGCCCTGGCTCTTGTCGGCTTGCTGCGCCCCGGCACTTTAATTCTCCAGAAGCAAACTCTGTCGAGTCCTCCATCTCCCTCGGTGCCGGACGTGGCGGAACGTCTGGCATCAGGCCCCTTGCCGCTGAATCCTTGAGAACTGGTACTGGGCTGGGGATATATGAGTGACCCTGCGGGGATCCCATATATTTTTCCACGGTCGCTCCTACGGGAAGCCCGTGTCTTTCCCTTGGGAGAGCCTTCCCGTCACTGGGAGTGAGCCCCCTCTCTCCATTGCGGGCTACGGCTCAGCATTGTACTCCACATAACTCCTTCGGGGTACGATGTGGGCTCCGCAGCGTTCCCTTCACTAGGGCACGCTTTCCCAGTGTTATCCAACAGTCACTGAACGGGTCATGCGGAACAGCAGTGATGGACTTCTCTGTGTGAGCCCCGTCTCATCAGGTAAGAGAGCTGGAGGCTCACACGGGGCACTGGACGGGGGCAGAGGCCATGGCACTTTGGTAGGGATTCCTATTTGTCGGTACTCCGATGTGGCGTCGAGGGTGACCGACTGAATGGGAACGTCTCGGTTACGTATGTAACCCTCGTTCCCTGAAGGAGGGAACGGAGACGCCACGTCCCGTCGCCATGCCCTCTGCACCCTGCTGGGGTGCCAGTCTACCTACTCGGCTCCTCAGCAAAAAGCTAACTTGATGCAAACACCTGTGTCTCATTTATACCCGCGCTGCATGGCATGAGCACCTGGTGCAATCATTGCATGCCAATGTGCATTGGCTCGTTTAGTTTCACTCGAAGTAAAATTAACCTATGTAATATTTCCCTTTATGTCATATAATGATCGTTTACCATTTTATTGCTAACATTTATGTCATAAACACCTTTGGGACTTTTAATTGGGTTGACATAATCCCTCTATATTTGTAATCTTGCAGTTGATCATGTTTAGGTCACACACACACTTCAACATTCAGCATCAAAACACAACAATGGTAACATCTATGGTAGCTATACTAAGTCAAGAGTAAACCTAAAGTAAAAGATCAAGTTCTTTTTTAGTTACTAGAACTCTTGTGTAAGTGAACTATACTATCTAAGCATTTGTTAGCACAACATACTATTCCTATTTCACTTTACCTTTACTAATTTTACAGTGTTGTAACATATAACAGCATTTAAATGACTAAAGGTTTAGAATACTAGCAACATGAATTAACTTCCCTCAATGGCATACACACAGCAATAAATCCAAACTTTTGTTAATTTAGCTCTGAAATCATAATGACTGAGAAAGTATCACAAATTAGGCACATTAAAAATAACATGCAATTTGCATGTGTATATCCTAATAATTATTAATTTGGTGTTCTGAATCCAATATGCAGTTTTTGGAAAAATGTGAACCCTTTAAAAATACCAAATATTTAGTCTAGAGTCTCTAAACAAATAACAAACAATTATATTTTCATATCTTTATTGATTATCCTCTGTAGCTCACAGTTTTTATTTTATTTATTTTCTCATTTATTTATTTATTTATTTATTTATTTTTGGCTCTATTATTAATATTTATTTTACATTGCATAGAAAATCAACTCCATGCTTTGTCTTGGTTTAAATATTTTTTCATTACTTTCCACAAGATTTTACTTTAAAGTTCATTAAGTTCATTTACAATAAACCAAATAACAAAGGGATTTTCATAAAACATATACAGGAGTCTTTATCACTTAAACTCTAAAGGCATTTGATCTCTTTTAAAAATCTCTTTTGAGATATCTGATCTTTAAGATGAAGAAAGCAGCCAATCCACCTCTAGACTCAGTATGGGTATTCCAAGGTAATCCACTCTCAAACTGTAGGTACTATCAGCAGAATAAGAGCTTTTTGGCCTTAATGAGCTTGGCAGTTATGCATTAACCTCCAGTGTGCACCGTGTTTATAATGGGGTCAGAAGCACAATAATGAGTTGCCTAATATCTGTGAGCTTTTCTTAAGCTAATTGTAGGGAACGAGGCAGAGTCAGCTCTGAGCTGTGGTGAGAGAAGTGCAGAGGGAGGAAAGGGTTTTGCGGGAGGTAGCCGTGCCATAGAATGACACTCTAGCAGACACCAGTGCTAATAGGTTTCATGTGGCTGCCCCTCCACCAGCTCTGAGGGGGGATGTGTCACACATGAACACCTTTAGCTGCTCATGCTGTCTCTCTCCCTTGCCACTCTACTCCATCACAGTCCCCTGTGAAATTCTCTGTGGGTTTGTGTGTGTGTGTGTGTGTGTTTGTGGGTTTGTGCTTGCAAAAGTGTGCATGAATTTGAGTAAAAGGCTTTTACAAAGGTGGGGCGGAAGTGTACCACAGGTACAGACTGGAATTTTGATCGTACAATTTTCATGTTGTACTGATCTATTTGTCTGTCTGCATTAGTATCCTTGTCTAACTAGTAATATAATATACTGTAGACCTTAGTCGGTAGATACCATATTTAATTTGACAGAAATGAAACGAGTCTGTGAAGGACATACAGGGCACATGGATGTCAACTTCTCATGAAACATTAAAAATATATCTCTCCAATTTCCATAACATATAGTAGATGGAAATTAGACACACTCTAGAACACATGAAGGGGCTCATAGAGGCCTCATAGAAGTGACCTGTGTGCACTTCTAGAATTTTGACTCACTATTGTATTTTCTTTTCATGTTTTGTCAATAATAAATATATTACTACCTTTGTTTTTGACAATCAATTACTGAAAATTTTGGTTTGTGACTGTTACTCATGATCCAAAGTCCACGTTGTGTCAGTGTCCAACTTTTGATTGGTACTGTTCGCATTTCCTTTAAAGGTGCTGTATGTAAGTTTTTCATTTTACTAAAGCACAAAAATACCATCATATGTTTACAGATATTTAGAAAACATGCTGAGTTCACATACTCGTTTCTCTGAAAAACAATGCTACCGCCAGTTATTTTACTTTTGAAATGTGCGTTCAGTGTCGGAATGTCTGTTTTTGTTTTGGTCTTTGCGATAACGTACATTGCCAATTTACCCAATAGTATTTTGATTGCCCAATAGTAGGTTGCCAGTTTGCGGAAAACACCGCATATTGCTGCCATGGAAGCCGGCAAACAAACTGGGTCAGTGATTGCAGATTTTTCCCCGACCTAAAAAGCATCTAAAATGTCTATGAACGGAAGCACATTAAAATGCAGAAAAATCATCTCATCATCTTGCAGTGTGTAAGTCTCCTTGTCTTCCATTGTCAATTGCGCTTGTTCCTGTTGAGTGTCCTTAATCTGACGTGAGCATCGAGTCTGAGGAGGAGGGGGTGGGGCAAACTATATTTTTAATTTGAACTGCTGTACCCATTTCAACCAGTAGCTGTCATTCCTACATACAGCACCTTTAAAAAGCAGCAGTAAAATCTGCCCAAAAGCCATGAAAAGAAAAATGAAAACATTTTGTGAGATCCGCTGTTCCTGTCCATAGCGAAATAATCAGCAAAACTGCCAGCAGATGTCACACATAAATGTAAGAATTGTATTTTTTATTAAATATTACATTTAAAAATGTATTTGTATTTTTTTTATTAAATAACCAAACAAAAATATTTGAGGGTCAAGCATTATACAATTAAGATAATACATTTTCACTTGTGTCAAATTAAATATGGCACTAGTCCCATTGAAATGCTGCCACCAGCAAATCTCTGGAATTCTGTTTTTCTACAAATAGATATTCTACAGATAGATGCACATATGCATTGAAATAAAAATAGCTGTTGTAATTGACTTGATGGAGCACGTGCATGTTTCATTAAAGGTCAGAAAGGGAGGAATAATATGCTATAGGTGCAGTATCATGTGTCTGATTGCTTTGAAGTGTGTAAGGGTGAGGGAAAGATGGGATTGGGGTTGAAAGGAGAGAATGAGTACTGCTAGAAACATGAATGGATTTGACCTCATAAAACCCCTGAAGCAGTCTCAGGTTTCTCATTAAGACTGAGTGAAGGGAATCATCAGCGCAATGGGACAGCAAAATCATGTTATTATTGAATGATCTATGCCAGTACACAGTTTAAGCATCTATATTAGAAGTAAATTTGATGATTTATATGTCATGATTGCACAATGAGCTTATAATTGACCTTGGAGGAAACAAATTATTATTGATGCAGCGCTGTATCAAAATCACTGAGAAGCCAATGATGGGTATTCACAAGGTTAGCATAAAACCAGAGCTGGAATCTCTTGTTATTAATTATTCACACTCAGGTTTACTGTGCCACTCTAAACACACAGAGCTGTTTGGTGACTGTGGCACATTGTGTTGTGATGCCTTGGGTGGGGGTGGGGGGGGGGGGTGATACTGCCCAACAACAGACTCATTATTCCCAATTATGCCTTCCCTAACATCCATCAAAAATGCCTGTTGTAAAGCATGTGGAAGGCCCATTAAAGGGTGCTATTAAAGAAGTCCACATGGGGTTGATGGAGATGGAGTGTGGGCTGGGTAGTGGGGCTAAGGAACACAAGCTAACGGTACCCTCTGGGCTCCTCTGGAAAGTTTTACTGCTCCTGTGTGGAGGATTGAGGTAGTAAGGCTGGCTTGAAGATCCACGGCACACCAGAGGCACAGTGGGCTGGATTTATGGCTCGATCAAGTTTAGTTTCATAATTAGGAACTCGGTCCTGGGAGTACTGAGATACAGTGCACATTCTAATATGTTCTGAATTATTCAGTGAGTCATCAGTTATTTTAGCTTTATGGTGACGCCATTCCATAAGTTTGTGAAGAGGGCATGAAGGTTGTCTCATGGGGTAAGAAATATCAGTTTCATAGAAGGTACAGTGGAACCAGAATAATCCATATTGTGTCTGTTATCATATGAATGAAGTTTGGCATCGGTACGATTTATAAATGTTTTTGAGCATACTCTTGTACGTTAAAAACTGTAATATTTTGAAATAATATTACACCATTAAAATTTTACATTTAAATATTTTAAATTCTAATGTATTCCTGTGATGGCAAAGCTGAATTCTTAGCAGCCATTACTCTAATCTTTAATGTCACATGATCCTTCAGAAATCATTCTAATACAATGATTTGGTGTTCAAGAAATATTATTATTATTATATAACATTACTATTATTATCACCATCATCTTATTGTCATAATCAGTGTTAAAAACAGTTGTGTTGTCAATTTTTTTTTTGTGGAAACATTTTTTCAGGCTTGCTTGATGAATTCCATCCATCCATCCATCGTCAATTTAATGTGTCCTTGCTGGAAAAAAAATTATAAAAAAAATTATTATAAATATATTATCATTATTATACAAATTGTATTAAATAAAAACATAGTATATGCACTAATATACCAATATAAATGTTATATTTGTGCTGTGGGCAAAATAAAGCTGAAGGAACAATATTTTCAAGCATAATTCATAATGCTTTGTGTTTGTTATTTTGGCTCTGTATTTTGCTTCTAAAACCGCTTAGTCGGCTACCTGCTGTCCTCTTGCTGGGAATATTTTGCTGTAACAGCCAAAGGTAGCACTCACCTGGCCTTATCTTCCTGTGCACTGTCGCTTATTGTCTGATTAGACGTGAGGCCTGTGATCTCACACTAAGGTGCCCTTAATGCAAAATGCTCTTTGAAGAGGCAGGGAAGAAATTAGATTACTCCCCTAAAACTGGGGGGCATTCAAGTCACCTGTGAATGACGTGAATTCCCTATGAAGGTCAGTCTCAGCTCACCTGTGCATCACTCTATTCATGTTTGCTGTTGCCTTCCAGCACAAAACCAATTACTACTGCCTACTTTGACAGTCAGCTCCTGATACGCACAGCATGATCACATTCGTTTAAATCATTTTAGGCAATACAGTACCATGATTAAAGGTTAAGGTTATTAAAAAATATATATTTCTGTCAGGACCATAAGATGATTGACAATTAGCATATAGTTTGGACTGGCGGTATGGTTCTGTTCTGGGCAAGAACTCCCTTCTAGAGGTCTACACGGTTCCAAAAATTTGTGCTACATGGAACCAACCCGGACCCGTCTATTATTTGAAAGCTAGAACCGAACCCGGCGGGAAGACACAGACCCAGTTGGACCCGATTGTCACATATTTCACAATAAACTGCTATTAACAAGTCAATAAACAAGTTGCGAAAAAATATAACTTTTTGTCTTAGCCTACCTATAGTCGTCGTCTCCCTTCCTGATTGTGATGCATTACAATCCTTGCAAAGAAAAAAGTTCTATCCATGTTATTCCTCTCTTGCTATTCCAAGCATGCTTAATTCACTCATCATTTCAGCTGTAAAAGTCCACTTCATGTCATGGTGACAGATGACAAATGCGACTTTTCAGATCTGCATTTCGACTCGAGTTAACTCGCATAATAACTTTGACTGTTTGCCCTTTTGAACTAATAATGATTGCTCGTTCAGTGCCATGGCCACTGACATTAGCATTATTTATTTGTTATCATCTCTGTGAGCCGAGTCTGACCACGAAAACTTTAAGATTAAACAAGATGGTTCATTCATATTATTTTTAAAGTCATTACAGTCACTGCGGAAGCTCCGGTTGCCATAGAAACATGACACGCGCTTGAGACTGCACATGCGCGTTCGCTGGAGCAACCTGAAATATGAGCTTTATTACGCAATTTGAGCGTCACAGAAAACATTTATGTGACAGTTCACCTGAGATTTTGTTGCTGATTTGAAATATATTATTTAAATATGAGTACATTATTACCGTGCGCTTGCATTAAATCTGCCCGTTTTTTTGTTTTAAACCTTATTTCCCGGCTTACACTTTTCTTATCCTAATTTTACAAGTTGCAAGTTACAAAAAACACACAAGCCGCGCTGAATGTCTCTGATCACGGCCAGGCGTTCTCCGAGTCCGATTGACTCGGGTATTACACACAATGTTAAACAAACGAACTTGACTAACGTGACCTGCCAGAACATCTGCTTCAATAGCAACTAAATAGCTTTAAGAACAAGCGTGTTTCCAAAAGCACTGCAGCTTAAGAACAAGCAAGTTTCTAATAGCACTACAGCTTTAAGGATGCTGTGTTTTCGATAGTACTATAGCTTTAAGAACACACGTTTCCAATATCAACTATAACTTTAAGAACGAACATAGATAACAGAATCAACGCTGAGCTGACTCATCTGAACAATGACTGTTTACTATTGTCTTTTTAGAGCTGCACCACAGCAGAAATTATTCTGTTTGCACCATGACTCGTTATTTCCTGTCCCTCACTGCAAGCTGCTTGATCTGTGCCATATAAAGCGCCACCACAACAAAAGCAACCTGTCTTAAGTTTAATGCACAGCATGTTGCAGTGACAAGCAAGTTGCCAATGACAACAGATTTAACACACATTTGCCAATATGATCGCGTTAGCCTAGTACAAGCTTTTACAAGCTTTGACTTGAAGCCTAAGCAACACGGATGGTTTTAGCAATGAGCAGTTGCCAATACACTGATAGCTTTTAGCAATGATCATTAAAAAGAAACTTAGCTTAGCTTCGTGAAAACATTCAGGGATGAATGTAGAGTGAAATATATCGAGCTGTGATGTGGATGTTTGATCTTCTCTTGATATCCTTCTTCATGCGGTGAGTCCAGATCTCTTCTGAGTTGTTCTTGGTTCAGTTACTTAGTACAACTTCATCGAGTCCATGTCAACGAGTCCGAGTCCATGTCAACAATGCAGCGATGTGAGAAGCAATGCCAACTCATTCACTTCCAGATCAGGCAGCTTACAATCAATGCAGTGAATCGTGTGTTCAAGTCCGCGAACTTGAATAAATCTGAGGTGAAATCCATGTGGGAAACGAATTCCTCTCGCTAAATCCGGATTGTACAGTTCCTAGTGAGATGATGTGGTCTCACGATACGCAATATCTGCTGATAGTACTGAAGGAGCTTATATATACATGCTGTGATAGACATCGTATTCCTATAGGTAGACGTGATCAGCTGACAGTCAGCTGATGCGAGCTTGACTAACGTGACCTGCCAGAACTAACGCTACACATATACAGTGGCCCCAAGAACTGTTTGGACACTTTGGTCACACATTATTTAGATATGTTTTTGTATTATAGAAATATATCAAACCAACTGGCATTTATTTATATTTGTATATAGACACTGCCAGTCAAAAGTTTGGAATAATTAAGATTTTTTTGTTGTTTTTTGATATCTTATGCTCACCAAGGCTGAAGTTACTTGATGGAATTGATCAAAAGGGACAGTAAGGACATTTATAATGTTACAAAATATTTCTATTTCAAATAAATGCTGTTCTTTGAACTTTCTATTCATCAAAGAATCATGAAAAAAAATCACGGTTTCTACAAAAATATTATGCAGCAAAAACTGTCTTTAACATTGCTAATAATATAACCATAAATTCATAACTGAGCATAAATAATAATTGATAATAATTTAGCAAAAATGTACATTTCAATATTTTATGTTTTACAGATTTAACTGAAATTTACAGTAAAAAAAATACAAATAATAATAATTAACTGATAACTATTAACAATCTGAGCGTATGGTCTGAAGCGCAGGTGCACTTAGGGTGTGTCCGAATCCACTTTTGCTAGTTTAACAACAGAAAAAATGGTTGGTGCACCAGGCACATGGTCCAAAAAGGTTTTACCTAGTCTCTTAATGAGTCATGGGTGTGTTTTGGGCAATAAAACAATCAGAGTCTTATCTCCGATTCCCTTTAAAAGCCAGTTGCGCTTGCACCATGGCGGATTGCTATTTACATTAGCTCCTGAGCAACACAATGAAAGCAGCTGAAGGATAAACTAAAAGGTAACTTAAATAGGAATGCTGTGATAGGCGTCATATTCCTATAAGTAGAAATGGATCAGCTGAGCTTCATTAGCTTGACTAACGTAATGGAAGTCACTATAGTCTTTTCTTCCCTATTGTGATGTACATCTGAGTAAAACGGCTGAAATATAGGGCGGGATTTTGTCTATCAGGAATGGATCGTTATCATTTGTTGTTGCTGTGATTTCATATGAGTGACTGGTTGGTAGAGGGGAGAGGTCATTGTCCCGCCCTTGTGCCAGTAAACACGTCATCAGAGAAAACAAGAGATGTCAATGCAAGAGGGAGGAAGAAGTTATTTTAATTAAATCTTACGAAAGCCACAGAATTTAAAAATACAAATTAATGATTTGCATGGATAAATCATTTATAATATATACTGCAATATTCCATTAAAAAAATAAGAATTGTCAATTTTGAGTTAATGATGACTCTACAGTAAGTGTGGCTTTGGCATCCAATTATTTTTCATCCAGTTGTGTTTAAGAAAAATAAATATGACTCCAGTCCTTCTATCATTAATAAAAAGTGGGTTATACTCAATTCATTCAGAAAAGTACTTTTTTCTCTCTTACTATTTTTAATATTGATGGGCATAGCACTGCATTGGGTTTGTGCCTGCCAGACACTTGAAAAAAATAAATAAAAATAATGTGTTTTTTTCATGAGGAGGCACACAAAGCAGCATTCAGGCACTTGAGGGAACAAACAAGGCTTGAGGGAGTGAACCATCTTAAGGTAAATATTATCAGTGAATCATTCTCAGTATGCTGTTGAATGGGTTCTGAAAGAGCTTGAATTCAAAGCTATGCAAAGACTATATGCCATATAGCTAAGGGGGTTTTGAAAGTCTTATTAATATGTATGAGTTTGTGGATAGGTATGTTAGAGTATGAATGGAGAGATAGCTTTCTGTTTTATTGAAAATATTTAAAAACCAATATTTCCATAAAATTCTAAACAAATTACATAACGAATAAGATGGAAACTACTGGTGTTGGACAAAAGAAATATAATAATTTAGTCTGAAATACACACACACACACACACACATATATATATATAATATCCTGATATTCTGAAATTATCTGTTATTAGAACAGCAGTTGTTCTGCTCTTCATCAAATTTATAAGAAGTTACTGAGCAGATTTTAAAGTTTTCAGGCTCATTCTCCATCCTTATGTGCCCTCTACAGACAGACAGAGGAATTAACCGCACTGCTGTGGCTGCATTCTCTCTTTTCCCAGATGAAATAAGACAAGGACATGTACATTTAATGCAGGCTCATAAAACATTTTGGAAGAGGGAGGGGTTGACCTAGAAACATGGGTTTGTCGACAGTGGGAAAAGAGCCCTAAAGCGCTTTACTGGGGCTGTGCAGAAATCCTAAATCTAAACAGTGGAGGGCAGTGAGCTCTGAGGCTTTTATACAACAAGCAAAGAACGGGTGAATTTATTTCTTCTTGCACCCTCTCTGTCTCTCTCACTCGCTCTCTCTCTCAATTTTTTCCCCCTCTCAACCATGACAGAAAGTTTCTTACTGGGTTTTGTATATTTTTTGTTAAGCTCTGTCTTCCCCCTCTCTATCTCTTCTCACACTCACCTTCTTTTGACATAAACAAATATAATGGTATAAAAAATAAATATATAAATAAATCAACAGTAAAAACAGTAATCAGCCCACATAGTTTCACAGAGTGATTGAGAGTGCTGCCTGACACTTAAGAGCCTTCTTAGATTTATAATTCTCCACAGGAGAGACCTCAGATTTATATAGTAAAGCTTAATTGAAGGGAAATGAGCACACAGGACATCAGGACATCAAAATTCACTTCATTACATTTGATTTAATGATTTAAACAATTTTAAATTATTATGTATATACTATATATATAGTATATTTATACAAAGGTTAGTTCTGGTCCTTGAATCTGATTGGCTGAGAGGCCTCTCCAACTGTGCAAAATTCTACCGGTATCAACAGGGAACCATTTCACAATTTGTATCACTCCACTTGCAGCATTTCTCACAGCCAATGCCATGGCAGACAAGCACACCCTAATTTTACAAACACTACTGTTGTTGTGTCATGAAATGTAGTTTTAAACGTTTTTTTATAGGTGAGAATGTCTTTAAATATGCTGTATTTTTATAAAGATAACGCCTATTTGAACAGCTTCAATGATTTCGGAGATGTGAGCTCCATGCTGTCAGTGGCCATTCAGACTCATGTTCCCGCCGAGAACAACTTAATCTCGGCCAGTCCTTCAGAAATTTGCCGCTGATAGTTATTGAACATGAGGTATAATTCATTTTGGGTATACCAAACGGCAATCTTTCCATTTATTAATCTATTACTTGTTCCAGATTAAATCGACTTGGCTAAGGGCAAAGTTATGTTTTGTAACATTTTATTTGTATTTATTATACAACCCTTTATTTATTATTATATATTTTATTATACATAAAATCTGTGGATTAAAATTGTAAAATTGTTTAATTGTTAAAATTGTTTAATGCACAGCTAGCCTTGGATTATCCCTTACATATTAGCATGGCTGTGATTGCCTATAACAATTACAGCCGTGATTCATAGAATACATTAAAAAAACGTAGAGTATGTTTTGTTTTTGTTTTTTATGGACGCTTAAAGGGCTAGTTCACCAAACAATGAAAATTGTGGTGTTAATATTGTGAAGCACTCACAAACAGAGAAAAGCCAAAAATATAGTCTAGTCTACATGCAGACAGATATTTTTTTTTTGGCCGCAGTGTAACAGACTAACAATTACCAAACTCCACTGAATAGATAGTTTGGTTTTGTGTTTTGCAATTAGTGTTAAGAGGTTGAAGACACTTTATGTGATGTCTGTTTAATATTTTTGTCTGCAACCATAATGTAATGTCTTCAAAGTATCTTTGTTGGGTGACTTTTCTCATTAAACATTGATATATTAATTCCAGTTTAACAACATATCATGTAAATAATTAAAGTAAAACATAATTGATTGACGCCCTTAATTTAACATACTCTACTAGCCTAGATTCAGTAAAAACCAATAAGATATGTTAATATGATTTTCCTGCTGGTTTCTGCTATACATAAATTATGAGACATGAAACAGCATATGCATATCCACTGCCACCATTCACTTGGTTAGTCTTAGCTTCAAAAGACTCACAGGACGCACCACAACAGATGAATGAGAATACTGCAAGCAGATGACCGCCATCTGGGAGGAAGTCTGACCACTTGGCGCAGACCTGTGGTGTATTCAATGAGATATAATGGAAAAGATGGTTGCAAAGACGCGGGACACCAAACAACAATTAATGCATTACTTGTGATTTAAGAAGGCAGATTATCCAAGTAATGCCTTTGAGGTAATGAATCCAAACTTTTGGCCCGTTCACACTATGACCGATAACCATAAATATAACTATAAGGATGTATAAGCATCCACACCAACGCATGATAATGCATGATTTTTTTCTGCACGCGTTTTTTTTCTTCTGTACAACACAAAATATATTTTGAATAACACTGGGATCCAAACAACACTGAACCCCATTTACTTTGATTGTATGGATGGACACACACACTCAAAAAAAAAAAAAAAATGCACGTTTTGAATGACATGAGTATGCAAAAATAAGGACAGAAGTTTTATTTTAGGGTCAACTACCCCTTTGGTCATTTCAAGAAACTGTAGCAGGATATATGAAAATGAGTCAAGCTCTGCTTGCTTGAGGGAAAAACAATGGAGATTAGGTGTGCAACTAAAAAGCTGTTCCATCTGGTACACGGGCAGCCCATGAAACAGCCCATATATGTGGCAGCCAGAGCATTGAGGGCAAAACACTCCAAATGGAAGCAGCATCAGCTTTCCTGGCAGCAGGACCGCAAAATGGATAACGATTCAGGAAATGCAATGCGTATCTGCAGCAGGTACACAATAGTCTTTGTCTTTCCACTCTCATGAAGCGACAAGGAGACTTTGATAAAATAATGAGGATTTACGGAGTGGCTTCTAGGTTTCATTCAGTTGGTCAGATAGATGAAGGCTGCTGATTCCTCTCCCAGCAGGTTCTCTGTGCTCCCGAAGCATTGTGTGAGAGGAAATGATGGTGAGCAGAGGGCCATCTGTTGTGCCACTTGGCACGCCTGCTCCTGCCAGGGTCTTTTCAGGTGGGAACTGGAGAGATTCCCTCCAGCGTGGTGTGAACAAGGTGCACACAAGATAAAATCTGCTCAGTATTCACACATTTCACACCACTTACATCTCCAGATGTGCAGAAGGATCTGCACGTATATTTGCCTGCACGTTATTTCACCTTCTGCAATGGAGTTGTTGCCATTTGTTGACGGATTAAGAAGATCAGTCGGAAATTAGTTACTTTTGTCAAATTTGCAAAAAACTTTCCTTTTAGTTCCAGAGTGGAACACAGCATGTGGCAGCCTTTTTAGAATCCACTGGCAAACAACACACACACACAAAAAAAAAAACACACATTACATGACTTATAATGAAGCCAGCGCCACGTGTTCCATTAGCCCCATGTTAATTAATCAACCATTTATAAGCAAAAAAAAAACAACAAAAAAAACCTCTTCTGTCTGATGGGGAACTTGGCTAGTGAGGAGACTTAATCAGTGTTTTGAGTGCTTCACTGTTTTATCTTTGTCTGACTGTAGTCAAGTGAGCCCTCCTGTCCTTGATGGAGGGATATGGCAGTAGTGACACAGCGGATGAGAGAGCTCCAGCCTTGGTCAGGGGAAAGTCATTTATTTCCGTTGACCTGCTCGGTCAAGTGGATTGAAGCTGAGCCTCTCGTTTCACTCTCTTTCTTTACAACCCCTGCCCCCGTCCCTCCCTTCCCCATCTCCCTCCCTTTTCTTTTCCCTTGCTGAGTGCTGACACCATTCCTGCAATTACAGCACACAGCGAGGATGATGGGACTAAGATTTTGCTCTGTTACAAGAGTCAAGACCTCGTCCCTCACACTGACACCATTAAGCCATCCTTTTGGGGAGGGGCTTAAAGTGTTGGGATGGCGTAAAAGTTGCTACCCTCCGCCTCTTCGACAGAGCTATGAAAGTGCTTTGGATGAGCCCAGATTATAACCCAGTTTTAAAGGGTTACAGCATTACAAAGGACACTGAGAGATGTGACCTAGCTCACATTTAACAGGTTTCCTTCTGGACTCTGCCGCATGGAGGCCGCTATTAAAAGTCCATTTCATCTTTAGTGGGAGTCCTGTTAGTGATCATTTTTCAGCTCCAGCAGCACCTGGTGTCAGAAGATTCGCTGGTACCATCGACACAATGTGTTAAAGTGCTGTGCAGAAGGCTCTGACAAAAGAAGGCATTAAGCGTTGTGTAGAATTTAACTCCATGCCAGTAGTATCTTCTTCCGAGGCCTGAAAGCAGAAGGCACACAAAAGGTGGAAAGCATGGAATTTGTATAAGCGCTGAAGTCGCACAAGAGGTTGTTTAACGCGGATTTAATCCAGCCTTCCGTCTCTGCCTAGAGCTTTTAATCTGAGCTAAACTTATCACGCGATAACCGACTCTTCACTGATTCATTTCCAACTGCACAAATGACAGAACTGCTGAATTACCACTGGTGTGTAGCCTACTTCCCTGTCTTTTGAAAGTAATACCTTGCATTATTTGATTTGCTGAATACATTTATTAGCTTTTAGGGAATGTGCTAAAATCTTTCAAAGATTCAAACTTTATTCATACATAGATTGCCTGTTCTCTTGCAGTAAGGAATCAATCTCTAAATAATATATATATATTAACTCCTTCCCCGCCAGCATTTTTGAAAAAAAGTTGTCAGTCAGCACCAGCATTTTTAATAATTTTCACAAAACTTTCATGGCCCCCAGAATATTTTTGTTGTATGAATATATGTACATGCAACATATCAAAATAAAGAACATACCCTTAAAATAAATGCTTAATGCATTCCTTGTTTATCAACACTTGAATGTGGGTAAGTTTCGTAAAAAAGCAACATTTTGAGCAAAAAGCTGAGAAAATCACGTTTTTGGCAAAGACTACATCCAGATTGAATTCAGAACAATGATCAAAACATAGCTATAGTAGATCAAGTCCATCGACACCCCCAAAGCTTCACAGTCCTATAGCTTGTCCTGGGTCGACATTTCATGCGGTAACATTAGGCAGTTTTGATTTACATGCTGTTTAATGTAAATTGCGTTATTTTACATATGCATCTGCTTACATATGCTATCGTTTGTTTCTGCTTCTTCTTCGCCTGTGTTTTGATCAGAAGATTTAGTACTCATTCAGAAGATGTCATAGAGCCCCCTACCATATAATAGTGAAAACACAGAAAGATGGAAATTCCTGTCAATGGCGGGGAAAGAGTTAACAAGGTTAAATAAATGCTTTATGTATAGGTTTAAAGTGGTGTTTAAAAAAGGGCTGAATGTAAGTGCTTTTTCCTTCTGTTGATAGGCTATTTTACAGATGCACTAATCAGATCTGTGGCTTAATGGACCCTACGCAGATCTCATCTGAAGAATCAATCATAACCTCATTTTTATGCTATTGAACACACATGCTGATGTCATTTACATCACTCCATTGAGATCAATCAACATATTTTCCCAGCATCTTGGTATAAGCATGCAAAATAATCTCAGATAAAGATATAGCATGGGCGCATTTACACCGCACACAGCAATAAAACTTGTTCAGCGCAAACATAGTCAACAACTGAATGGAAGTGATGTATTACCAAAATATTAAAAGAATAACAGCAAAAAAAAAAAACAGTATGGCTAAAAGAGAACTGTTAGCATGGACATCAGCCATGATAATGGCAGCTGAGTCAATGTCAGAGAGGACGAGTCCTCTTCATCTCAACTCTAATAGAAAATGACTCCACTGAATTGCACCAAGCAACAGCATCTGAGTGCACATTGCTATTCAACCAGCATCACATATCAGGTTTAACAAGTTGAGACCTACAGTATGTGTGGTTAGACTACAGACGAGAGGGGAGGGAGTTGAGCCGTTTCCCTCTTTCTCCTGCTTTTTCATTTGCCGCCTTTAATGTGACAGCGCCACACAGTCGTTTACAATGACACCAGACCCTTTATTGTTTCAAGCACATTGCCCTTGAACAATGTGAAATGCATACTCTGTGAGGTTTGTTCAAGATCACTTTGAATAAAACCTTTGTTATTCTCGATTTGGAGAGGGAATTCCTAGGAGGTTACATGTTTTGCTTTTAAATTGCAAGGTAAAAAGCTACTTAGAGATGGACTGTTTGAGCCCAAATACAAATATGCACTGTGGGTTTTTACTTTTGCATGATAGACTTCAATGCAATACTCACCTTGTGTTATGTTTGTCACTCCCTGGATTTATCATTTGTGTGATTGCAAAAGTTATTCTCACCCCAAATTGTGTATTCCTTGAGATAATCAAGGTTATGTTATTTTATTAGAGCATCTGTGGTTTAATTATGTGACTGCTTAACCTGAAGGGACTGGCTGTGATATCGCAATGATTTTTTTTTATTGCTAATTAATTCTATTGACATCAAAATAGCATAGGCTATTTTCTCCAGTCCATACACATTCACTGATACCATTGACAATGTCTGGCAAAGAAAAACATTGCTATTGATTTTTATGAGAATACTTCATTTATTATCACCTACAAGGATATGAAAGCGTTTGTTCCTGAAGGCCAGCACTTGTTGGTTGGTCAAAAGAGAGGAAATATCTCAGGCTGGATCTCAGGCTGTTTTTCTCTCTTTTTTAACAATCCAGAATAAAAGCACATTTTAAGCATTTAGGACTTTGCACTTCAGTGTTCAATAAAACTTGTGACTATATGGAGTTGTAACACAATGTAACATGCAAGAGGATCATCTAAATTATTATAGCTAAACTATCATGCACTCGACTTTCCTTTCGATACAGTGCTATTGCATTTTGGGCCAGAGAGGATTTGCAAGTCCTCAGGAAGTATTACATCATTTTCAATAACCCACTGCTATTGCAAAATGTTATGTTTGCTCAACTGCACATTCACATCCTTGTTATGAATGAATAAACTTCCTAGTTTGAGACTGTAAAACATTGAAAAACATGCATGAGAGCACAACAGACAGCAGCAGTACTAGGTCAGATGTTTGTTTTTTTTGTGGAGAAAAAGAAGAGAGAATATTAGCTTCAGGGTTGAGTCCTTTTCTCAATGTAAGAATTTGACTGTTCTTACATTAGTCTGTTTATTTATTTATTAAGATTTTTGAAAAGTATGGCCAGAAAATCCTGCTTTTCTGCATCGTAAGGGTATAACTAGGACTTTTAAATGTTTTCCCCTCCACCTAAGCTATAAAACACCCTTAAACTGTCATGACTTTCCATCCCTAAACATACTTTATGCAGACCTGTTCCCTTGGTAGTTAAAAGGCAACAAAAATAATAAAACCAAATATTCTCCCTGGATGCCTCTCATAATTGGCCATATGGACTTGTTCAGATGAAAGATTTCTCACTTGGAGGCAGATGTGCGGGGTTATGGACTTAGCTTAGTGACTGTCATGCCATGGCATCCACTAGTCCCTGGCAATGCCATTCTACATTATGTCTCTGAAGCTACTTTAGAACTTGAGCCATATGCTCCTCAGTGTTTGAGAGGGGGGAGGATCTTAATTATTTTATTTGGCTTTTTATAGTAGCTGTACCTTTGAGAGGTGTACTGTTTGTCTGGGGGTGGGGGGTTAACCAACCAACCAAACAAACAAATAGATAAGTCTGTCCGTCCGTCGTTTCCTTCCATTCCTTTTAACAAATATGTACTATTAGTCAGCTAAGGAGTTTAGGGTACAATCAATTTTGTAGTGCTTTTACATTCAAGTTGTCTAAGATAGGTTTTATTGGTAACACTTTATTTTGATGGTCCCTTTTAAACATTCTGTTGACTATAAGTAACTTTGCAACTACATGTCAAATAACTCTCATTAGAGTATTAGTAGACTGTCTGCTTAATATCTGCTAACTCTTTATTCTGATGGTCCTTAAACAGACATTCAACTGACTATAAGTAACTTTGCAACTACATGTCAACTTATTCTAACCCTAACCCTACCAGTCTACTAATACTCTACTAACACTCTAATGAGAGTTAATAGACATGTAGGTGCAATGCTACTTATAGTCAACAGAATGTGTTAAAGGGACCATCAAAATAAAGTGAAACAGTTTTATTTTTTGTTATTTTAAGCACAAAGCTTAAATGTTTACTCAGTATTGCGAATTAAAGTGAATTCCTGCTTCCCTGCCAAGCCAAAGTAATTCAGTTTCGAGAGTGTGTATTCATTTGGCAGATGCCAGACATGGGGTCCCTTTAAGGTCGGCCCAGGCTGTGGGCTTCCAACCCTTGGTTCTATTTGCATAATGGAATTATGGGAACTATGCTGTGTCTTTAGTGGACCATTAGGCAGAACTTTGCTGGATTGTAATTAGTGGCTTCTGCCCTTAACCTTCATTAACATGCAAATGCAAATCCTACTCTGGAAGAAATGCACGGCACATTGGAGCAAAAATGCCAAAACGATTAACAGGCAATCCATGGCTAAACTGCCTATTTTTATTTATCACTTTTGAAATCTCTTCATGAAGGATGACGAGGGAGATGATTACAGTGCATAGTTTATGTGGTTGCTGTTTAATTGCTTGCTACAGCATTAATGACATTGTCAGCATTGTTATGACGTTATATTATTGTGTAATCACACATTGGATATGATATGGGTTTCTCTTAAAATAAAAGTCCAGATAAATGTACTGATAAATTATAACACACACACACACACATATACATATATATGTATATATATATATATATATATATAAATAATGTTAATGGCCGCAGGAACTAGGGGTGCTGAGCCAGCCAGTGTTGCCAACTTACCGACTTTTCAGACCCCTTTAGAGACTTTTATTTTTAATTTTTTTTAAAAGCACCTAGCGACAAATCTAGCGACTTTTTGGACAAACCTCAGCAACTTTCCAAATGTTGCAAGTACTGTCCTGCAAGTGCGAGGTCTTGCTTTCCTCCTGCCATCACACCTCTTTCTGCGTCTACCCTGTTCAGTGAGTGGCTGAGAGAAGCAGCAGCACACTTCGTTGAGTGCATGGCTGTTGACAGACGTGAATGAGCGAGCTACACTTCAGCACAGTGTTCCCATGGAAGATAAATGATCTGTTTTTCCTTTGTTTTTTAATTTAAAGAATTTTGTTTGACCATTTTGATTTCCAGTCTTCTCGTGTGCTTATCACCTATAGGCCAGGGTTAAACATTAAACTTTATTCACATAAAAAAAAAAGTATTAATTTTCACAGAAAATATGTACATGAGAACGTCTCGGTTACGTATGGTAACCCTCGTTCCCTGAAGGAGGGAACGGAGACGTACGTCGGACGTCACCGACGAATTGAGATCACTTCTGGGAGCCCCTATCAGCTTCGAGATATAGAGAACGGGCCAATGGCCATTGGCGTGCGAGATTTGCATCTTGCGCTCGGCCCCGCGTTGCGGGTATAAACAGGAGGCGAATGCAGCGCACTTATTTTTCACTGAGGAGCCGAACTAGTGACTCGGCCATGCAGTGATGGTACAGCAACTGTGGCAACGGGACGTATGTCTCCGTTCCCTCCTTCAGGGAACGAGGGTTACCATACGTAACCGAGACGTTCCCTTTCAGTCGAATTCGGATCCCTTTGGAAAACGCCACAGTTACTACCACTTCCAGCGCCCAACGAGAGGCCCTCAAACCCCGTCTGTTCCGGGCAGGGAAATTCATGCAGGGAAGTCACACTGCTGTTCCGCAAGACCCACTTCAGCAGACTAGTGGATAACGCTGGGAAAGTGTGCCCAGAGGGACGCTGCGGAAGCCACATCATGCCCGAAGGGAGTTACCATGTGGAGAATACACGTATGGACTGGCCGTGGGCAGTGCAGCACACAGAAGTCCCAGGGGTGGCCCTAGCCAAACAGGCGGGGGAACAACACCTAACTGAGACGGCAGAGCGCTCTGCCGAGGGAAAGACCTGATGATCAGATCGTGCTTCCCTAGAGACTTACCACCTACCATGTCATGATTAGCGGCGATAGCGGCAACATAGACTTTGAGGGTGGAGGGAGACAGCCTCGCTCCAACCCATCCTGTAGGAAGGAAAGCACAGAAACGACCGAACATCTCCGGGGGTCTTCTCAGCGAGAAGAACACCAGTCGACGAACAGGTTCCACTTCAACGCATAGAGGCGCCTCGTAGAGGGAGCTCTAGCGGAAGTGATGGTGTCTACCACAGCCTGTGGTAGGCCACATAGAATCTCCGCGTCCCGTCCAGGGACCAGACATGGAGTTTCCAGAGGTCCGGACGCGGGTGCCATAGGGTGCTCCGTCTCTGAGTCAGGAGGTCCTTCCTCAGAGGAATGGGCCAGGGAGGTGCTGTCGCGAGAAGCACTAGTTCCAGGAACCAGTTGGGCCAATACAGAGCAACCAACAGGACTTGCTCCTCGTCCTCCCTGACCTTGCACAGAGTCTGTGCAAGAAGGCTCATGGGGGAAACGTATACTTGCGTAGGCCCCGGGGCCAGCTGTGTGCCAGCGCATCCGAGCCGAGGGTCCCCTCGGTCAGGGAATAAAACAACTGGCAGTGGGTCGTGTCCGGGGCGGCAAACAGGTCTACTGTTTGCTCAGGTCACCAAGGCTTATTAGCCGAAGTAGCCCCTTTCTGGTGCACCAGAAAAGAAACTAGATCAGGGACTCAACCGCGTTTGAGGTCAAGTCTCGACCGCGCATCTAAAGCGCCGAGTGCTAGCCAGCAGCTAGACGGCACACGGTGCGCTGAACACTCAAACCCTCACGAGGAAGGTGAGACGAACAACGCTCCGACGTGATCCCGTTCTCCTGAGAGAACATGGATCACCCACGAACGCAATCTCAACATGCTTATGCGAGAGGGATCGTGGGAACAACCGCATCCAGAAACGCACGGGTGGAATGACGTCTTGAAAAAGACGCAGTGTCACACCCGCGCTGCTCTTTTAGAAGAAAGCTCTTTTAAATGTGCTGAAGCACCCAGGTACGACCACGGCAAAACACAGGAGAGTAGTGCAGCCTGTGTATGCACTCACCATTGAGAACGCCCTCACCAAACCAACAGTGCTGTAAAAACAGCAGTTTATCACTGTATCAGTGAGCTCGCGGCCGCCGCTGATCATGCCTTCTCTCCCAGCACTCAAAGAACCGTCTTCTCTCTTTCTCTCTCTGCTGAAGCAGGAACAGTCTCCTTCGTCAACACCGTGCGACTGTCCTCAGTGAAAAATATGTGCGCTGCATTCGCCTCCTGTTTATACCCGCAGCGCGGGGCAGAGCGCGAGATGCAAATCTCGCACGCCAATGGCCATTGGCCCGTTCTCTATATCTCGAAGCTGATAGGGGCTCCCAGAAGTGATCCCAATTCATCGGTGACGTACGTCGAACGTGACCGACTGAAAGGGAACAACTTAACCCTTTATACACTTAAGAAGTTTAAAATATACTGGCTGACTCCCCAGTGTGAGTTTTTCAAGGTGACCGTTATTTAGAACGTATCACTTTATTGTTTCCATGATGACTCATCATTGCTTGTCACGTGACACACCGCAGTCACAATAGCGCTGTATGACTGATCTGCTTTTATTTAATTGTTTATTTTTTTTGTAAAAATATTCACAAATTTGTTAACCATAGCATGAAATATCTGATATTCCGATTGTCAAATATGAGCAAGTGCATGCGTTTTGTTGTTTAAACACCTTAAACACCATAATGATTGCGTTAGTTGAGCTATATGCGAGATGTGCGCCGCCATTTTAGTTTGTGCTGCAGTTCAGAGAATCGGATCTATTGGATTTACAACATGTGAATTCATCCACTTCTCCCAAAATACAAGTTGCCGGTGAACTGGGAAAAGAATAGAGTGAACTTTAAAGTTACTTATGTGACGAAGTGGTACAAGTTTTTTAGACACAAGGAATTTCGACTACGCCACCCTGGGAATTTCACCCAGGGAAATATGAATGACACCTAAAAAGATTGTTATTAGGTCACACAGGTTCGACTCTCTTAAGAAGGTAGGCAGAAACGTGGGTATCATATAAAAATACAAAGTTTTATTAATACAAAATTTAAACTAAAGAATGAAAAGTCACATTAAAATTGCATCCGTTGTACAAGGCAGCGTCTAACGGCTTGTTAGAGGTGCATAACTGACAATGGTTTTAAACACAAAACACACACACACACACTACATAATATTTGCACAACTCACAAAAACAAACCACACAAACTTACAGAGCTGAGGTTCACCACAGGAGGAGTGATCACCAAGCTAGTTATCCAAAAGCACACTTTCACACACACCACCGTGCACTCAGATCACACAACCAAAACACTTCAAAAGTGTTACACAGCAAACGTTGGAGGTGCACCACCACCACAAGAGATCCTTCACCCGTGGGACCCCAGCTCCTGAAAAGAAATTAAAGATAAATAAAACAAACAAATTCAAAACATAGTTAAAGTAAACCACAGTTTGATGGTATCACAGAACAGTCACGGAGTAGACAATGATAACCAAAATCACAAATCAAATTACAATAAGATGTACAAATATTCAGACGATAGAAACAAAAAAGAAAAGAAAAAGACAACTAAATTCAAACAGGGCAGACAGGTTACACGGAGCAAACACGTAGTTTATGCTCCTGATCCAGTACTCGGTAAGTGTCAACCCCCACAATGAAATGCAAACTATAAAATCAATGAAACCAGACAGCAACAATCCCCTCTATTAGTTGAAAGATTATTGCGTTCTCGCAGTATAGCAGCAGAGAAGCGACAGCGCTGTAACTATAGCGACAGCAGAGAAAATGATCACCACAAACGAGAGGGAGAATTCTAAGCCAAATGCAAATAAAGAAAACAAAACAATTACTAAAATGTATAAATCTGCTAGAATTTGCCAACTCATAACTACATGCAAGATGACACTTACCGGAAATGGACAATGTGCTCTATTATCCTTCACAGAACAGGTACACAGCATTCATATAAACCGCGGTTTAACTGGGATACAGGGATACTGCACATAACGCAAAAACATCCGCCAATCCCTAAGCCCTGAGCGAAGTTAAACGATTTGCCTTCCACAGGACATTTAAATGCACATACCTGAGAGGTGATCAGTCTTAAAATCCACTAATAACGCAAGCCGAAGGAAACACAAGGAGATGAAACGACAAGCTAGAATGCAACAATGAATCATTAATGCCACACGCACCGCAACTAGAAGCAAAAAAACTACTACATGCTAACGCACATACCTGCAGCTACGATCAGCAACAAAAAGGGGAGGAGCCAGACATGACGGACATGACGTATCTCAGGCTATAGCCAACCAGCTCTTAAATAGGAGGCACTCCTCACTGATAGGTGCTCACAGCTGTCAATCACCATTCGGTTACACTTATACAATGTGTATCTGATATGAATAAAACTTGTCTAATTATAATGGAAATGATTATTATTGCCGCTTCCATAGACATCAGTGTGTATGGTAACACTTTACAATAAGGTTCGCTAGTTAACATTAGTTAACGAACTAATAATGAACTGCACTTTTAAAGCATTTATTTATCTTTGTTAATGTTGAATTCAACATTTACTAATGCATTAAAAGCTTGTTAACATTAGTTAATGCACTGTGAACTAACATGAACAAACCATGAACAGCTGGATTTTTATTAACTAACGTTAATAAAGATTAACTAATGCTGAACAGAGGTGTTGTTCATGGTTAGTTCATGTTAACTAATGCATTAACTAATGTTAAAGGGGTGATGAATTGAGAAATCAACTTTCCCTTGAGCTTTTGATATATAAAAGGTCACGGTAATATAATAATATCCTGTAAGTTTCAGAGCTAAAACTTCCTTGTTAGTCAAAGAAAATCTTTTATTGACACCAGGCCCAGCAAACTACAGGTTTTTCAAAGTGGGGATCTATGACGTCAAAGCACATATGCGAAGGACAATCATGAATAATGCTGTGATTCACACCTGAGAGGACAAAAGAACCACACAATGAGCTGCATAATGAATGAGCCTTTGAGTCAGGTATGTGACTGAGAGGGAACTAAGAACAGGACACAATAAATAAATTTGTTTGTAGTTTATTTAGAATATAGTCAACAATATAAAGTGAGAGCCAAAGGCACAATGCCCTATGTGGGCCAGTATCAGGTCACTGTGATTCTCAAATCTGTGAGAAAAAAAAAGAAAAAAAAAAATCAGTGAGGATACTGATAACAGGATCAACTATTGTATTAACCTTAATACAATGTCCTCTCTTAACAGAAAACATGATTGCTGATATTGCACAGTATGTGAACACAATTTTGTATAGGCCTAATATACTAATGATGGACACATTACTCTTTTTAATGTCTTTGAAAGAAGTCTCATGCTTATCAAGCCTGCATTTATTTGATCAAAAATACAGAAAAAAAGCAATATTGCAAAATATCGTTATAATTTAAAATAATGGTTTTCTATTTTAATATACTTTAAAATATAATTTATTTCTGTCATGTAAAACTGAATTTTCATCAGCCATTACTCCAGTCTTCAGTGTCACATGATCCTTCAGAAATCATTCTGATATGCTGATTTATAATCAATGTTGGAAACTGCTGTGCTTCTTTATATTTTATATAACCTGTGATACTTTTTTTTAGGATTCTTGGATGAATGAATGAAGTAATGGCTGAATTCAGCCAAAATTCAGCTTTGCATCACAGAAATAAATGGCATTTTACAGTATATTAAAATAGAAAACCATTATTTTAAATAGATTTTTTCTGTATTTTTGGTCAAATAAATGCATGAGACTTCTTTCAGAAATATTCATTTGAATAGTAATGTGTCGAAACGTTTGACTGGTACTGTATTTATAGCATCTGAGCAGAAATTTGCAAACAAAAGCTTTAGTGATGTGACAATAGGCTATTTTACAGTAAACACTTCATAATCTGTCCAAAAGAGGCCAAATAAATCTTGTCTAAACAGTCTTACATCTATGACATTTTATGTTGCAGCAGGATTCATATTTAAACAGTCTTTTTGTGGTTTAATATTCACAGACACTAACAGAATAAACTTACCTCGCAATCCTCAACTGGATCCGTTGCTATTTAAATTAAACAGCTTTTCTTCTGAGGTAAATTATTCCAGGATTATTCCTCAACGTGTCTCAAAATGATGTAAAGTATATGAATCTCTCTAAACTTGATGTTTTTATTTGAGTTGATGCAGGTTGGGAATACTTGCATGGATCGCGTCAGTATTTGACTTTCAAAAGAAAGCGCGCTCTGTGGGCGTGGCCGCATTAGTGGATAATGAAGGCGCTCGCGAACAACTGACATCTCTCTTTTCAAACAGATTACATAAACAGAGAATATTTGTTTTCAATTTTCATTTACATTATTTAAAACATGAACATTGCAACGTTTCTTTAGACATATGTCTCATGCATGTGTGACAAGTATTCACTAAGTTACAGTTCATTTTTATCAGAATGAACTTCATTGAGAGAGAGGCTGCAGATCACACATCATGTTTGTTTTCTTTATTTTCCAAAAAGAACAACATTTTGTTTTTATTGGGAGTATACACAAATAAAAGTAGACACTTAACAGATTATAGTGATGTATAACACTTGCCTGAATGACCAAAATCGACGGAGTATTTTGAGTCTCTTTCGCAGTTAAAAGAAAAAAAAGTGAGTTGGTTGTGCCGGCACGATCATCGACCTCAGCGGATTAATCATGAGTTCTGAGCGTTCTCACAACTCTGTCCTTATTCACTTGTATGTTCATCGGTAAGTGTTGTTTGGGCTGTTTAATATTAGGACAACGTTTAATTGTTGTTTAATTTGTTGCATTAATTAGGTCAGCCGGAACCAGGAACACTTTCCATAACACCCGATGTACTCGTTACATCATAAGAAGAATGGCATCTACGCTAATGTTAGTCTCTCTGTTTAACCCAAGGTTTATTGCAGTCTGCCGGATCCGGGCCGTATCCGGACCAGATGGTGGACCTGCGCCTGGACATGACCAACGCATCCCTGAAATATCTGCAGGGAGTGTGTCAATTAAACTCCTCCCTGTAAATGCCGCATCGACATCCTCATTAAACCCATCTCCGGCGTGACAACTCCAATCTTTCGAATAATCCTACGAATATCTGTTGATCTAATATGACTTCTGATCTGTAATGTTGCCAGAATCATAATCATACACTATTTGTTCGTCGGCCAGAGAAGAACTGACACCCGACTGAGCCTGGTTTCTCCCAAGGTTTTCTTCTCCATTCTGGCCCTGAAGGAGTTTTGGTTTCTTGATACCGTTGCCTTTGTCTTTTGGCTTGCTCAGTTGGGGACACTTAAATTTCAACTCTATTACTGATCTGCCCGCATTGACACTATATGATAATTGAAATGAGCTGGATGACATCACCGTTTTCTCCAGAGCGGCTGTACAGCCTAATCAAATTCTGTTGCATTATTTTCCTGTTAACACTGTGCAGCTGCTTTGAAACAATTGGCATTGTAAAAAGCGCTATATAAATAAAGGTGACTTGACTTGACTTGACTTGACAACACACTGCAATGTCAAACCCCACCCCCAGCATCCCCCTGATAAAATATGTTCCCGTGGCTATGGTTACATAATGAAGATGGTGATCCATCATCCAATATATTAGGGGCCACAAATGGAAACATTGCTAATATAGCTGTCACAAAGCAAAACTGATAGCTACCAACAGGTGGGTTTTATTAGTATATTATTTTTATCGTCAAATAACGGCATCAATTTCCTTTTCGAGGGAACTCATGCTGCGTCATATAACATCACTTTGGGGAAAGCCTCCAGCATGACAGTGTCTGAAGCACATGTTAAACTAGTCCATTCATGGTGATAGATACAATTATGGGTGGGGATGCACACAAGTTTTTTGTACCTGGGAATGGAGCATGCACGGGCAGCTCCCCAGTGTCGCTCAAGACACTCTGATCCCGCCTGCTATTGTTTGATGAGGCGGGCCAGGCTCGCATTCCTCGCTGTTCGGGACCGACATCTACCGAGGCGGCACAGCGTCTTAAATTGTAGGTTTCGCAAGTGTAGATTGCAGAGGAGGTGGAAATGGCTTTGGCCCTTTTCGGGATACGAAAGCCTCCTCTGTGGCTTCTTCAGCCCTGAGCAAGAGCCCGAGGCTTGAGCTGTCTATTCTGAGGAACTGGAAGCTCTTAGCATCGAGGCATAGGAGATTGAGGACTCGCCACACTCCTCCCCCGCTTATGAGGAGCTGGTTGAGGTTGTGACTGGGCCAAACTTAACATTGAGTGGCCACCAGAAAAGGAGGAAGCGAAACATAAAAGTAAATTAGACAAATGCCTCCTGTCAAGCAGAGCACACCCTCAACGTCTCGGCTTGCATTTCCTTCACAATCTCCAAGTTGAGTTATCGAGATTGTGAAAGAAGCATTATGGGCTTTAAAGAAAACAGCTAAGGGATGATGTCACTGGTGGAAAAGACTTATCACTCCCTCGATGGTGCTTGGTGGACAAGGCATATATGGTGGCTAGTCATGTTGGTGCATCCTTGCATACCATGGCCATCATGCAGGCGTATCAAGCAGACCTATTAAGGAACCTAGATGACGGCGAGGGCCCGATGACATTAAACAGCTGTGTTGGGCAATGGAGCTTTCTCTCCACATCACCAAGGTGATGGCCAAAGCCATTATCAGAATTGGTGGAAGTAAAGAGGAGCTTATGGTCCCCCCCGCCTTTTGTGCTTCAGGGCACATCGGCTCCTAGTGAACGCAAATTGCAGTGTCCACCTGAAATCATTCGCCTGTTACAAATCATGTTTGGTTGCTTCCTGCTGGCCAGTCACTTCAGGGCACCGAACTCAGTGTTTGCAAAGCACCTGATGTCAGTTTCGACAGACTGGGATCAGACTGGACACTTCTACCAAATATATCTATGTGGGCCCTGCATATGGTAGAAAACAGGTACAGAATCGAGTTCAGGTCTCAACCAACAAGGTTCAAAGGAGTATTGTGTACTGTGGTGGGCCCCGAGCAGGGTCGGGTGTTAGAACAGGAAGTGCAGTCCCTCTTGGCGAAGGAGGCCATAGATCGTGGTCCTCCACTCAAGAGGGAATCCAGGTTTTGCAGCTTTGCAGTTTTTGCAGGGGGTTGCGTCTGATCATAGATCTTTGGCAGTTAAATCGTTCTCTGAGGAGATTCATGTTATAGGACTGGTTTTTCACAATTTATTTTAAGCACGGAAAATTCTATATATCCATCCTTCCTCAACATCGGAAGTTCCTGAGTTTCGCTCTTGGGGTAGTGTTCCAGTATTGTTTTTTTTCATTCGGACTAGCTCTATCCCCTCACACCTTAATAAAATGTATCGATGCAGCACTGGTTTCTCTGAGACTCCAGGGCATTTGTGTTCTCAATTATATAGACGACTGGCTGTTCTTAGCCCAGTCACAAGAGATGGCGGCTCGACATCGAGATGTCGTCCTTGCCCACATAAGGTGCTTGGGGCTGAGGCTCAATTCCAAAAAGAATGTTTCTCTGGGTAGATTGGGATTCGACTACGATGCGGGCACACCTCTCTCCTGCTCGTGTTGAATCTATCCTGACAACAGTCACCAGGATCAAGGTAGGCCAGGCCATCACTGTAAAACATTTTCAAAGATTGCTGGGGGTCATGGCAGCTGCATCCAATGTGAAACCTCATGGCCTGATGTACATGAAACATGTTCAGGATTACACGCAAATGCTTCTATTCCCTGGCTATATGGAAAAACCTTGGTTCCTTCTGTGAGCGTTGTGTCATGTCAAGTCCCTAACAGGCTTGGGAGCGGTCATGGAAGGCCACTAAGCATGGGGTCTGTGGAGAGGTCATCATCTCTCGTGGCAAATAAATTGCCTGGAGATGTTTGCTGTATTTCATGCTCTGAGGTACTTCCTCCCAGACCTCAGAGGCCATCATGTCCTGCACATACGTTACATAAAACACCAAGAGGGACTGAGGTCATGCCCTCTGTGCAGACTGGCATATCAGGTCCTCCTCTGGTCTCAGGGCAAACTGCTGTTGCTCAGAGCTATAAATATATCCCTTGAATGTGGGGGCAGACATCCTGTCAATGCAGGGGCTGAGGCCGGGGGAACTCCACCTTGAGACTGATTAGGGCACACTCTATAACATCCTCAAAGGCTCTATTGTCAGGGGTTTCCCTTCAAGAGGTCTGTGATGCTGCGGGCTGAGCCTCCCCGCTCATATTTATTATATTTTATAGTCTAGACCTTCCTTACATGCCAGGTTCTCGAGTGCTCTCATCCTCAGTTGTGCCAGGACAGGTTTCACACCAGGGTAATCGTTAGTCAGAGATGCTGTGTCCATTTGCCACACCTCCTGAATGCCTGAGAGCAACTTGCTTCAGCCTATTAAAATCTGATGCTTTTGTGTGCCGGCTTCCCTTTGTAGCTTCTGTGGTGCGTCGTCACACGCTACCCACACACAAACATTTATTCATGCAGGAATGAAACACCATTGCGGTATGTTTGCTCAGAGATGTAACCCTAACCCTCTGTATAAATACGCATGTTTTTTATCTGGAAGATGTACTTTAGGATGTTTGCTCATCTACAATACGTCTATTAAACATTTCCTGCCAGATGTTAAGATATTCGATAGTTAGAATGCAAACTGTAAAAGATGTGTCTCAAATGTTTGTTATTTTCTAAGTGCTCTTTTACAGACGTCTTGGAGATGTACAAGTGCTATATGGATTCTGCTTTGTGTTTGCATACTGCCCCATTTTACCCCCATCAAATAGAAATCAAAACATACATCTGTAAACCTTTCACTGTCTGCATGGACATGACTCTTGTATTGCACATATTGTTCTCTCTACCTCAGTCAGCCTATATCTGTTAGTACATCCAAACAATCACAAAAACATTATTGCTCAATCCATCCAAATTCTTGACTATTAATGGATTTTTATTAGCATATCAGTGAGCTACCAGCTCTCATTTTGTAATCATTATCTGCTCCAGGCGTCATATAATTGTGTTTTAATGGCAGGCTGAGATGGCATTGACACTTTAGGGGATCAGTAAATATTAGATTTTATTGGCAAGGTGCAATTTCAAATGCACTCCAGTACAATTTTAACTGTACAGTGGAGGACTGACAGAACAGGGCAGAGGAGTGCAATACACATCATAAGATAACAATGATGTGCAATTTACAATTTGATTAGAACAGAACTTCTCACAGTGTCTTTCTACAAGGAGCATGGTGAAATAATAAAAACCCTTATCAGAGGGCAACACTGCAATATATGTCAAGAATGCTGCAAAGTAATGATCAGAAAATGTCCAGTGGTTTCATTCATATCTACAAAATGAAGTATAGCTTTCTGTCTATTTCATCTTGAAAAACATGCAAAGACAAGGCATACAGAAAATTATGTTTGTACATAGACACCACAAAGCATGCACACAAACTACACATACACTCTGACACATGCGTTCACAGACCTTAGCCCTTTTAAACTAGCTTTATTTGCAATTCAGATCAGCTCATTTGAATTAAGTGCTTCTTTGCTATGAATACAGCTGGACTTTCCAGACATGTCAGACAAGAACCTTGGCAGAATTACCCCATGGACATGGACACATTAATCAAACGAGGAATTGGCCATTCGACAGCCCACTGAATTCACCCTTTAGTTAGGGTCACAGTGGAGATAGGTGCAGTCTATGGGTCGTTCTCCTTTTGTTAACCCTGTCTAATTAAAGTCTAAAACCAGTCCTCTATGACAGGGCTTTTACGGTGTTATTTTAATACATGCCATTTTTACACCTAATTGATTTACTGAACCATGTGTGCGGTGAGGTGTTTTGTAGAAGATTGTAAAATACAACAATATGTGCTGCACGCTTTGAAACCGAGAAGCCATGCCACAATTTGAGTGATAATCTGTGATAATTCTTGATATATTTAACACCACTTGTACTTGATGACTTTGTGTTCAGACACTACAACAACACTACATTAACACTGCACTGCTTGTTTTGGGGTAGTGAAGAAAAGTGAGAGTAAGGCTTCATAAAACAACATTATGTATGACAGTATTTCTAATACTTTGAAGAGTGTATGTTAGCTCTTTTAGTCAGTCCTGACTGGTTTATTTTGGAATGTATCTAAAGTGATTGCATGATTCAGTTCAGGTGAAATCAAATCACATATCAGATCACATTTTCTGAAGCTGAGAAGGAAATTTCTTCACAAACCCCTCATTGAACTTGTTCACTTATTTTTACAAATGTCTTATGCCAATAAATCTTACAGGTTTGTCATTGTAATGTAGCATCATTATTGCACTTATTTATAGGACTAAAATCTTGTTAAATATTTTATAGTATTCTTGATATTGTGGGTTTTATGTCTTACGTAAATTCAAGTAATTCAGCAGGTATGCACAAAGGTCCAAAGGGGTCTGGAGAAAGCTGCCTTAGCCTTAATATGTTTATTTAATAATAATATGTTTATTTTTTATAGCGCCTTTCAAGAACCCAAGGTCGCTCCACAATGGAGTACAAGAGTACAATCAATTTACAGTCAGAAAGACAGTCAGCCTGTTCATTATAGCAAATAAACAAGCAGGTGTACAACAAATAACTACAGATAGACAACAACAACAAAGAAGTTATAGAATCAAAGAGAACATTAATAATAAGTAGTCATGTAGCATAACATGAAGAAGTGTGAGATCACTTGAAGGCAGAGAAAGTGAGAGAAAAATAATTATTTACTGAGCAAAGAGAATAGATGAGTTTTAAGTTGGGACTTAAAAGTCTGGAGAGTAGGTGCGTTACAGATATTCGGGGGCAGCTTATTCCATAGTTTAGGGCCAATAACACTAAAAGCCCTTCCTCCCACAGTAGAGCGTTTGAACTTAGGTACGACAAGCAGGTTTTCATTGCTGGATATGAGGGTCCGGGCAGGAACATATGGTTGCACTAACTCAGCAAGGTATTGTGGTGCATGGCCATGACTGGCTTTATAGACTAAAACTAACAGTTTAAACTGGATACGACTGGCCACAGGAAGCCAGTGAAGTTGGTTGATAATAGGAGTGATGTGTACAGATTTTTTGTTAAATGTTAGGGCTCGAGCAGCAGAGTTCTGCACCATTTGGAGGCGATGTATATCTTTAATAGGTAAGCCGCTGTATAAGGCATTACAGTAGTCCAATCTGGAGGTTATAAAAGCGTGAATAACAGTTTCAGCATCGCTAAAGTTAAGAGAGCGGCGGATACGAACAATATTTCGCAAGTGGAAAAAACATGATTTAACTGTCTGACCAATATGTGAGTTGAAAGATAACGTGGAGTCAAGCAATACTCCCAGATTTCGCACAGTTTTTGAAGGTCTAATCCGGACACCATCAATATCAATGAAAATGTCATGTCGTGGTAAACTCTGTGATTTAGGGCCAATCAGCAGGATTTCAGTTTTATCAGTATTTAGCTGTAAGAAGTTATCAGTCATCCAGGTTTTAAGTTCCTGAAGGCAGGAGTTAACAGAAGCAGGTAGACAAGCTGAGTTGGGTTTAACCGTGAAATAAATTTGAATATCATCAGCGTAACTATGAAAGTTAAGACCATGTCGTCTGATTATCTGACCTAATGGCAACACATAAATGAGAAATAAGAGAGGACCAAGTACAGAACCTTGAGGTACACCATGAGTGATAGTAACGGTACCGGATCGATCCTTACCTATCCTAACAAACTGCTGTCTATCTGATAGATACGAGCTCAACCACAGAAGAGCAGCACCAGTGATGCCTATCGCAGATAGTTGTGAAAGGAGCGTGGAGTGGCACACAGTGTCAAAAGCTGCACTGAGATCGAGCAGAACTAGGATACTGTGTGCACCAGAATCAGAAACCAGAAGGAAATCGTTTAGCACTTTTAAAAGTGCTGTTTCTGTGCTGTGATTGGGACGAAAAACCTGATTGAAGTGGTTCAAAAAGATTATTTTTCTGTAGATGTGCCTGCAGTTGTACTACAACTACCTTCTCAAGCAATTTGGCAATGAATGGGAGGTTTGATATTGGTCTGTAATTGTTCTGAATGGTGTTATCAAGGTCGGACTTCTTTAGTATTGGAGTGACAGCTGCTACTTTTAGATCATGCGGAACATAACCAGTGGCAAGAGATCTATTTATAATATGAGTAATGGGGTGAATAAGTGAGGGCAGAAGGGTTTTTAGAAGGTATGTTGGAATAGGATCAAGTGTGCAGGTGGTAGAATTAGATTTGATAATCAGTTGTTCAACCACAGATGTATTCGTGAGTAAAAAAGTGTTGAGTGGACGACCTATCAGACATCAGAGTTGAATAGGAAGAGGAAGTTAGAGAAAACGTTTGATAAATGTTACCAATTTTTTGTAGAAAAAATGACTGAAAACTTTCACAGAGATCAACAGAGCCAGTAATAGCTACGGATGAGGGTTTAACCAGTTTGTTTATTTCAGAAAAAAGAGCTTTCAGTTTGCATTTGGCTTTGTTGATGACAGTAGAGAGATAGTCAGAACGTGCAATGTTAAGTGCTTCTTTATATTCCACTACTGAATCCGAAAAAGCCATGGAATGCACAAGAAGGGAGGATTTTTTGTAAAGTCTTTCTAGACGCCTACATTTTGTTTTCAAAACTCTTAGTTCTGGAGTGAACCAAGAAGAGGAGTGAGTAGACAGAACAGTTCTAGTTTTTAATGGAGAAAGATCATCCAAAACATTACAAATAGATTCATTATAGGTTGAAACTATCTCATCAGGATTCAGGAGGTTGAGTGAAGAAGGAAGAACAGAGGCAGCAATAGTAGCAGAGAAATTGTCAACAGTTATAGATCTCAGGTTACGGTAAGATATTGTAGTTTTGGTGTTTATTTTTACAAAAGGGAGTGAGAAGTCGAAGACAATTAATTTATGATCAGAGATGCTCAAATCATGACCCTGCACATGCACTTTATCAGTACCAACAGTACAAAGCAAATCGAGAGTATGAGAGTGGGAATGTGTGGGAAAATCAATATGCTGAGATACTTCAAAGTAATCCAAAACAGACATAAAGTCTTTTGCAGAAGTACAATCAGAATCAACATGTATGTTAAAGTCACCTAACATCATGATTCTATCATGCTGGGCACAGGCAAGAGTGAGAAGTTGAGTCAATTCAGAGAGAAAGTTTGTGTTCTATCTAGGGGGTCTATAAATCAACATAATCAGAAGTGGAACAGGACCAGCGAGTTTAAGTGATAGACATTCAAAACTGGAAACATCAAGAACATAAATTTTAGTCACTTTGTAATTGTTTTTAAAGATCACAGCCAGACCACCACCTCTGCCACTAAGTCTAGGTTTTGTCAGGTAGCTATATACAGGAGGGGTTAAAAGGTTCAGTTCAATGAAATCATCAGGTGTTTGCCAGGTTTCAGTCAAGAATAGTAAGTCCAGGTTTCTCTCAGTTGTAATGTCATTCAGCAGTGCACCTTTGCCAGACAGGGAACGAGTGTTCAGAAGAGCGCAGTTGTGTCGATGGGGAGCAAGCGTTGATGAGTAGGTAGCGTCTATGTTTAAGGGTTTGAGAGTCCCGACATGATGAGGAGTCACGTTGCTATGGTAACGCTTCGATCTCCGCGACCAGATCACAGGAATTGACAAAGAGGACTTGCAATCATAGAACCATTGATGTTTTGCAGACCGATGGATATAGCGAGCACGACGAGCAATACCGAGGGTAATGCACCAATCGAATGTAGAGGTAGCCAGGCGAGAGTGTTCATTTAGGTTATGCAGCTGTAGTGAGGTATAATGAAAATCCATACTGTCATTGAGAACCAAAACAAGTCCAAAAACGACTAGGGCCAGCAATCTCAGTGCCAGCAAGTTATAAAAAGCAAAATACATCTCCTCGCAGAGTTTAAGACAGCACTCACAGAAAGCAATATGACCACCCTAAACAACACCACGTTAGCCAAATCCAGCTGATGCTATATGTGATCCACAACCAAACAAGTGGAAACTTGCTTACCGGTTACGTCAAAGTTATAGGATCCACGATATACAGCGGTAGAGGGCTCGTGGGAAAGAGTAAAGTGAGGCCACAGCAATCCATGTTAGCCAAGCCCAGAATAGGAAAACCACGAAGAGACACTACTCAGTTAACAAGAGGAAGCTTACTTACCGAGAGTGAGTGCAGAGTGGTAAAGCCTAGGCAATGGGCAGAGGGCTCGCAGGGATTTCACAAAGTGAGACGCTGTACAGCAGTTTGTAAAAGCGGTCCAAAGAATGTCAAAGGGATTTCAAAGTTGAGTTATTTATGTCCCAGAACTGACAAAATCACACAGCAGCTCAAGACGCTTCACTCAAAGCATCTTACACTGTTCCACCAGATCCAGACTTGAAGTCCCAAGCAAGTATATCCAACCTTAAGTCCCCAAAAAACCACATCCACGCGTAGTAGTCCCGTTGATGATAAATGATTTACAGACGTTTATCTGTGTTTAACAGATGATTAATAAAACAAAAAACAAAACAAAACAGAACAAAACAACGAACAGCGAATAGCGGTGAGAAGCGGCAGCCATTTCGCGCACAGCGTACTCTCAACCGCCACGTGATCTGTGGCGTACTCTCAACCGCCACGTGACATTAATCTCAATGGCAGTTGCTCATTTAACTTCTGTTAAATTCAATTTCCCCACCATTGATGGAATTTTCTGTCAATTATGACACAATGCTTCCCCACCATTGACGGAATTTTCAGGCTTTCCTTTTTTTTTTCACTGTTATACGATAGGTTGTGCAATTACACATCTTCAAGAGACCTGAATCTCCAGATCAAAACACAGACGAAGAAGAAGCAAAAAAAAGCAATATAATATTTCAGCAGATGCATATGTAAAATATCGCAATATTGAACAGCATATAAATCAAAACTGCCTAATGTTACCGCATGAAATGTCTACCCAGGACGAGCTATAGGACTGTTCAAGCTTTGGGAGTGTTGATGGACTCAATCTACTCCATCTGTGTTTTGATCATCGTTCTGAATCCGATCATACGCATCTTCAGAAAGAATACAGAATCTCCAGATCAAAACACAGAAAAAATGAAGCAGAAACAACAGATAAAAGCATTGCTTATGCATGTTGTAGTTCTGCACAAAAACTCTATGTTCAAAATGTTGCTTTTTTTAAGTGTTGGTAAAAAAAAAAAAGCATGAATGCATGAAGCTAGAATAAAATGTTTATTTATTTATTATTTTTTTTATTATTGTTGAAAAGAAGAGGCTCTGTTCTTTCTTTTGATATATGTCATGCTCAGATTTACAACAAACATACAACAAAATATTCTGGGGGCCATTAAAGTTTTGTAAAAATAAGAAAAAAACGAAGAAAAAAAAACCTGTCAGGGAAATCAAATTCAAATTCATTTTATGTTCATGTTCATGTTCATGTTAGTGTCTTGTAATATCCCATCTACTAACAAAGACCAGTCAAGAGAGATGATTTAAGTGAGAAAACAACAGCACAAACTTGTAATAAAAGTGCACTTTAAGTTTAGTTGTTTGTAGTGCTGGGCAATAGATTAATCACGATTAATCGCATCCAAAATAAAAGTTAGTTGTAATGTCTAGTGTTTTGGTTTTGTTTCATGTTCATGTTCTTATTTGGTTATGTTCAATGTCATGTCTCCTGGTTTGCCATGTGATTCCATCGTGCCCTCATGTGATCATGTCATGTGCTTCCCTAGTCTCTTGTGTCATGTTCTCATTGGTTCATTGTCTTGATTGTTCACAAGTGTTTCTTGTTTAGTCATTATTCCTTTTGTATTTAAGCCCTCATGTTTGCCTTGTTCCCTTGTCTAGTATTGTTCCCTGTATTACTGTTGTTTTATAGTATTAGTTGGTTCTGATTAAAAAAAAACATTTCATTCTCTTTGGGAAAAAAAAAACAATTGTTAACTTTAGCATTGTTTTCCCATTCTGTTCATTTTCTTGCCATTGTGTAGATAATTAAAATATATTCACTAATATGTATATTCATGTTTTTAAAAGTTACAGAGCTTAAGAAGTACAAATAACAAGTGTTTTTTCTTTCTTCTTTTTCTGTCCCTCTCGACTAAATAAGAGGTCAGCCATCACCTTCCACACTGCAACTGTACTTATTACATTGGCAACCAGGAGACAGTCTGAGTCCCGCTCAACCGCAGGAGGCCTCTGGAACATATGCAAGAGTTGGTAAATCACTGACACTAGTGACTTATTAGGTTAAGCTTTGGGCGCCCAACCATTTTTAGCTGCTAGCAAGCTGTAATGCCATGCTGCGTCCTGTAGAGATGGTAGAGCACAGATGGTATTTAGCATGGCTAACATTTCACCTGATTGATTAAATGTTCCAAAATTGTCATAAATATCTATGACCTGGGTATAAATGTGCTGCATTTAAGAAACAGTGGTAGGTAAACAATTAGCATAGCAGCCCGTTCGATGATGAAACGCACATTCCCACTCATTAAGAAGCTGTGTCTTTTAACAGTTTATCCCTGCTGTTTTATGAATTCTGAATTACACCTCATTAATGTGTCATTTACATAATTACAAGGAATAGGGACAGCGCGCACAGCGGGATGAGCCCTGATCGGAGGAGGACGTAAAGAAATAAAGATGAACTCGCATGAAATTCACTCACAGTCACATAAAACAATCAAGTCTTCCCAGACCTGTTACATTAAGTCCGCCACTTCTTGTCCCAGCGTGACACCGGCTGCTTGATGGCAGCCAGACCTCTGAATTAGCCACATCCTTGATCGCGGTGAAAATCGTCTTGATGAACACTGTAGAAAGAGAGGTGCAGCTGCTGATGGACCCTCAGCACAGGATGCTAGATTGTTTTGTATCTGTAATTAATCTACCTCCAATAAGGAGTCTCACGCTGCTTCTGAAACTACCACATACATTAAAAATGCATAATTATCAAGTGTAGCACAAAAATCCAGGGAGACTTTGTGAAGGCATCCATCCGTTCTTAATTTTAAAAATGTGTATCAAACACGACGCACATTTTAACAAGAACACTGTCACTAATGTAATACATGGGGAATAAGTAAAAGCAAATTAGGGCAAACACTTCCCAAATTTACTGAATATAAAAAGTCTCTCATTTAGCATAGCGAGGTGGTGCAGCACACCTTCTGTAGGTTATTTGTAAGATAAATGGGACCACAGAAACAGATGACAGGTCTTTAGCTCAAGTATAGAATGCAATTAACCGGCAAATGAGGCCAGGCAAACCCAAATGACCAATAAGAATGGGCAATACTTCAGAGGGAATGAATATTCAGACTCATATCCAGTCTTCAGACAGCTCAGTCAGTCCTACTGAGGTGTTAAATGGCATGTGACATTTTAAACAGTAACCACTGATTTGTGTATTCAAATTTATTTATCATTGTTTAAGAGAAAGGCTTTTGCTTGTGTCTTTGACAGGAAATCATTAGGCATAGTACAATAGGGCAGAAAAATCCTCTCTGGATGAATTTTAGGTTAAAATAACAAAAACAAATCTAATGTGTTGCTGTTCCTCAAACAGGGAACAGCGTAAGTAATGCCAAGGTCATGGGTTTGATTCCCAGGAAATGTATGAATTGATAAAATGTGCACTTTGAATACAGTGTAAGTTGCTTTTGATAAAAGTGTCTGCCAGATGCCTAGCTATGAATGTGCATGTTGTAGGTTTGAAATGGTTTTTTTTTTGTTGTTGTTGTTTTTTTAAGCCTGATCGGCTCCACCTGATCCAAACATATAATAACAGTCTTTGGAGGTCCTGCAGAGACCCTGAAGCTCACCGCTCTGAAATATCCTCCACTGTTATTGTGTGGGTGAAACAAGCTTAGCATAATGGAGACTGGAGTGGGTGCTTTTATCTCCTGCTCTTTGCTCAATCCCCAACATTGCTTGTTTTTTTTTGTACTTCAGCCAAATAATATCCATGTAAGCTTGTCGCTGATATTAGTATGGGATTCACTAAAGTTACATGACAGTCATTTCTAGGTGTTTGAAATAACAGATGGGGCTTGTTCCGCTGAGAGGAGTGACTCTTATACAGCACAACACCCAAAATGCTGAACTTCATTATCATATGCACAGATTTGATTGACAAGAGGCAATGAGAGCCTACAGTGAGAGATTGCTCCTGCCCACCTCTCCCACGGGCCGCAACTGCGTGACACATTGCCAAGGCGCGTTACTCCAGTTCCTAATGTATCTTTATTACACCGTTCCCATTGCTCCTGAGCATAGAACAAACTTCATTTGTCTTTATCCAAATCATGTTGGTGCCTACTTTAAATGGAAAACTCCAATGCAAAACGGATGAACGGCATCAGCAGCCCAATTAAAGCCTTGCCTGAAGAACAGCTTGGTCCAGAGACAAGAGCTCTCATGTGAAGATGAGCTCCTAAATGTTCTACAAAACACCCCAAAGAGACAACACATCCATATATTTCCTCTTAAATGAGCCAACTTTATCATCCACTAGCATAAGCTGAAGGAAGTTCCTTTGTGCCACCTCATCTCTCTCTTTATCTCCCCATCTTTCTCTCTCTCTCTCACACACACTTCTTGTCTCCTCCCCAACTGAGAGTTTCTGAGATTTATGGTGGGCTCTGATGAATCACTGGTGCAGCAATTCTTAAGGGGTTTTTGCATCCCCCCCATTTGTTTTTCACATTACTGATGTTTCACTTAATGTTCTCCGAGCATTCCCACGAGATGGCAAGGTAGGCTTGTTCTCAAGTTGAACCTTCATTTGGCTTGCTCATCTCCTCTGGAGATAAAGTCTGACGTACAGGCCCTCTCCGGAGGAGCTATTAATGCAGGGAGAGGCTTTGGGTGTTCACAGGGAGAATGTGCATTATCTGGGAATTTTACCTGTTTGTTTCAGGAATTAATGGAAATGGGAGGGGATTGTCAAAAAACTTCTGAAACTAGAGATGACAGTTATCATGATAGTAATCAGTGTTAATTGCATCTTTGTGCAAAGGAATCTAGAGATAAAAACCACAAATAAATCATAAAATCCCAAAAAAAGTAAAGGCATTTGAACACAGTGTAAATGTGATTGTGAGAGTGAAAGAGAGAAAAAGAGAGAGAGATAATAACACTCCTAAATTACTAACTTGGTGTGTATTCTCATCTAGATGTGAAGCTCAATTTATGCAAACCATGTAAAGCAGCAGTAAAAGCTCTATTGTGTACACTCTAAAAAAAAATCAGTGGCTTAGTAAATATCACAGTAATAATTGACTTTATTAACTTAATACAATCTCTGAATATAATTTACTTGATGGTTTGAATTGAACACACCAAAATAATTGACAAAAAATCCAAGAGTTAATTTTGACTAAAATATAGTTATATTTAGCCTAAGCTTTTTTTACAAAAAAAAAAATATAGTATTTGAATAACCAATTATTTATTTAAAATATACTTAATATATTTGTGAAATTTCTATCAAAATATTTGAAAATTGAGAATTAAACATATCTGTTTCAAGAACCACAAATATTACTTAATTCAAATAATATCATAATATTTAACACACACTTGATACATTGAGTAAATGCACTCAATTAAAACAATGAATGCACCCCTCTCGCATCCTCCGACGGGACGGGACTCAACAGTTGAGTAAGCGCGGGCTGTTTAAATTCTCTTTAGTCTCCAGAGCAGTTCCTTCTTCTCAGCATCGCCGAATTGGTGCATTTCCTCTGTGAAATTCAGGTTTGTGTGTTGTATTTTATCTATAAAATCATTACTGTGCTTTAAATGATTTTATTTAATGCAAAACAACATACAGGGACGAAATGTGAGTCACCTCGTCTGTCTTTTTGCGTGATTGAAACACCTGATACCTTGCATAAAACACGACTTTATTCTTAAAGTTAATGAATAAAATTATTTCGGATGATAAAAATGTTCTCTAAAGTGTGCACTGTTTGTTTATTGGCAAGTTATGGAGTCAGTCGCGTAACAGCATCTTTCGGCTAAGAGTGAAAAGCAGGACAGCGGTCTGAAGTTCAAAGTTCACCCGCAGAGCGCAAGTCCACCTCAGGCACAAGAACCAGCGCTGATACGGTGGAAATGGAATAACAGACTGGTTGATTACACTTGAATTACTTTTAAATTGTTTAATTTTTACTTCTTACATGTTTGTTACATGAGTTTAAATGTAGGCAATATTGTATACATGTTAAAACCGTAATATATGCTGTATTGCTTACTTCTACAATAAAGGCCAATGCTTGTACCTGTGGTTGTGTGGAATATTTTAAAGGTTTAGAGGAAATTAAGAGTTAATATTAGCAATACTATAAAAAATAATATTACTCATAAATAAAAACAGTTAATATTACTCTTAAATATTGGTTTTTAAATGTTTTTCCACAATTATTTCTACTCAATTTTATTTGTTAATGTAGCAAATGCTTCGCCCTTCCCCAGGTTCCCGACTGGAATGGGTGTGAGAGGAGGGGCGCTGAAATACCAAGAACTGGCGGCGAGTGCTGAGGCACACCTGAAGATAATAAAGCCTCATCACCGCCTCTGTTAACTGCCGAGCACTCCTCTCCTCAGGAGACCAGTCTCTCTCTCCCCCCTGCATGCACTGGGTGTCCTCGTGTGTCCAGGAAGGGAGCTATGTCTGTGTCTGCTATGTCTCACTATGTCTGTCGTTTGCTCCTCCCGTTACTATATATATATATATATATATATATATATATATATATATATATATATATATATATACACTCACCTAAAGGATTATTAGGAACACCTGTTCAATTACTCATTAATGCAATTATCTAATCAACCAATCACATGGCAGTTGCTTCAATGCATTTAGGGGTGTGGTCCTGGTCAAGACAATCTCCTGAACTCCAAACTGAATGTCAGAATGGGAAAGAAAGGTGATTTAAGCAATTTTGAGCGTGGCATGGTTGTTGGTGCCAGAAGAGCTGGTCTGAGTATTTCACAATCTGCTCAGTTACTGGGATTTTCACGCGCAACCATTTCTAGAGTTTACAAAGAATGGTGTGAAAAGGGAAAAACATCCAGTATGCGGCAGTCCTGTGGGCCGACTGATTCAAGCTGATAGAAGAGCAACTTTGACTGAAATAACCACTCGTTACAACCGAGGTATGCAGCAAAGCATTTGTGAAGCCACAACACGCACAACCTTGAGGCGGATGGGCTACAACAGCAGAAGACCCCACCGGGTACCACTCATCTCCACTACAAATAGGAAAAAGAGGCTACAATTTGCACGAGCTCACCAAAATTGGAAAGTTGAAGACTGGAAAAATGTTGCCTGGTCTGATGAGTCTCGATTTCTGTTGAGACATTCAGATGGTAGAGTCAGAATTTGGCGTAAACAGAATGAGAACATGGATCCATCATGCCTTGTTACCACTGTGCAGGCTGGTGGTGGTGGTGTAATGGTGTGGGGGATGTTTTCTTGGCACACTTTAGGCCCCTTAGTGCCAATTGGGCATCGTTTAAATGTCACGGCCTACCTGAGCATTGTTTCTGACCATGTCCATCCCTTTATGACCACCATGTACCCATCCTCTGATGGCTACTTCCAGCAGGATAATGCACCATGTCACAAAGCTCCAATCATTTCAAATTGGTTTCTTGAACATGACAATGAGTTCACTGTACTAAAATGCCCCCACAGTCACCAGATCTCAACCCAATAGAGCATCTTTGGGATGTGGTGGAAACGGGAGCTTCGTGCCCTGGATGTGCATCCCACAAATCTCCATCAACTGCAAGATGCTATCCTATCAATATGGGCCAAAATTTCTAAAGAATGCTTTTAGCATCTTGTTGAATCAATGCCACGTAGAATTAAGGCAGTTCTGAAGGCGAAAGGGGGTCAAACACAGTATTAGTATGGTGTTCCTAATAATCCTTTAGGTGAGTGTATATACAGCTCTGGAAAAAAAAATTAAGAGACCACTTAACATTGTTAATGTTAAGTGGTCTCTTATTTTTTTTCCAGAGCTATATATATATATAGTTTTGGTCAAAATTATTGGCACCCCTAGCAAATATGATCAAAGATGGCTGTAAAAATAAATCTGACAACAGACAACAGAGAACAGTTGTAAGAAAAAGTATGTGAACCACTTGCAGAATCTGTAAAAATGTGAATAATTTTAACTAAATAAAAGAGATCATACATTATTTAGTGCTGTCCTGAATAAGATATTTTACATAAAAAATGTTTACATATAGTCCACAAGACAAAAAAAATTGCTCACCTAAAGGATTATTAGGAACACCATACTAATACTGACCCCCTTTCGCCTTCAGAACTGCCTTAATTCTACGTGGCATTGATTCAACAAGGTGCTGAAAGCATTCTTTAGAAATGTTGGCCCATATTGATAGTATAGCATCTTGCAGTTGATGGAGATTTGTGGGATGCACATCCAGGGTACCAAGCTCCCGTTCCACCACATCCCAAAGATGCTCTATTGGGTTGAGATCTGGTGACTGTGGGGGTACAGTGAACTCATTGTCATGTTCAAGAAACCAATTTGAAATGATTCAAGCTTTGTGACATGGGGCATTATCCTGCTGGAAGTAGCCATCAGAGGATGGGTACATGGTGGTCATAAAGGGATGGACATGGTCAGAAACAATGCTCAGGTAGGCCGTGGCATTTAAACGATGCCCAGTTGGCACTAAGGGGCCTAAACTGTGCCAAGAAAACATCCCCCACACCATTACACCACCACCACCAGCCTGCACAGTGGTAACAAGGCATTATGGATCCATGTTCTCATTCTGTTTACGCCAAATTCTGACTCTACCATCTGAATGTCTCAACAGAAATCGAGACTCATCAGACCAGGCAACATTTTTCCAGTCTTCAACTGTCCAATTTTGGTGAGCTCGTGCAAATTGTAGCCTCTTTTTCCTATTTGTAGTGGAGATGAGTGGTACCCGGTGGGGTCTTCTGCTGTTGTAGCCCATCCGCCTCAAGGTTGTGCGTGTTGTGGCTTCACAAATGCTTTGCTGCATACCTCGGTTGTAACGAGTGGTTATTTCAGTCAAAGTTGCTCTTCTATCAGCTTGAATCAGTCGGCCCACAGGACTGCCGCATACTGGATGTTTTTCCCTTTTCACACCATTCTTTGTAAACTCTAGAAATGGTTGCGCGTGAAAATCCCAGTAACTGAGCAGATTGTGAAATACTCAGACCAGCTCTTCTGGCACCAACAACCATGCCACGCTCAAAATTGCTTAAATCACCTTTCTTTCCCATTCTGACATTCAGTTTGGAGTTCAGGAGATTGTCTTGACCAGGACCACACCCCTAAATGCATTGAAGCAACTGCCATGTGATTGGTTGATTAGATAATTGCATTAATGAGTAATTGAACAGGTGTTCCTAATAATCCTTTAGGTGAGTGTATATATATATATATATATATATATATATATATATGAACACTATATATTAATGGGTATAATAAAATATATATATATATATATATATCAGTTTCTAATGCTCAGTGGGGTTAAAGTAAATGCGATTAATTTCTGCAGACAGACATCTGTGAGAAACGTCCTTGGAGGTTTGTGAAATCCATTGCAGGTCAAATATTGAGCATTATGTAAGCAGTACAAGGAACTGCAAATTATTACTAATATGCTAATATCTCATGTGAATCCAAGCCTTTCAAGCAAACAAGCTCATTGTTCAATGCAGTGTAACTAAGCTTGATAGCTGGAAAATGCATGTCATTATGTCACATGCTAAGGCAGTCATCACTATAGTTTGACGTGCAAATCAGCTCATCCCATTTAAACATGCAGAGGGTCCAGCTCTAATTAAATTCCTTCCACAATAAGAGCTGAATGACAGGTTGGACATTGTGCTTTTGATGAGGATTTATGACCCTTTGCCAGTTCCTCTAAATGGCAGTTTTGGAGCAAAAGCTTGTGCCGGTTTCCCACAGCGCCACCACCTCCAAGCCCATTGTGGGTATTTTAATAAATTACACCACTGATCCTTCCATACGAGCCTGACATAGTTCCATCAGCCGGGGAAATCTCTCCAGACCTAGGACTCACACACTGAGCTTGGATCTAGTGGCTCCCTAGGCCAGGTTATATAACCTTCATTGTAGCTGCTTGCTGGATGAGTCCCAGGCCACACGCCTGAGGAGAAAGACATGGCTTTCCCATCAGGCTAAAACAAGGTTTTGCATATCATATTCCAACACCTCAACAACCCCTTGACACATGCAAGGGCTCAAATGAAAGATGTTTGATATATCTCTGCCGTGGGGATCTTGTCTGAAATAATGAAACAGTTATTCCCATCAAGTCCTTTTTGTGTGTCTACATCTATGTCAACACTCTGAGGGGTTAAGAATAGAGCTTTTTGACAGCTTCCTATTATAGCTTACTGGCCACCTTCAGATGTGTGTATTTTTGACCTGGAGTGAACAAGTTTTTTTTCTTGTCCCCAGTAATATTTTCAGTCAACTGCATGGATAAAGGTATCTATTGTCTCAAATTATCTTTGTTATATTGTTTGCATTACTGCAGTTTTTGCAAAATAATATCAGTCACTCAATAGTGAATAGAGAAATGCATTCTACCTGTGGTAGCATGCCATCCTTGTATTGTATAAGGTATTATAGTTCACCCCCCCAAAAAATGAAAATTGTGTCATCAATACACAATTGATCATATCAAATATGATAAACAAAAGCTCAAACATGCTTGTTTGACACGTGAGAATATACCTTATTGGTTCACGTGTCAAGCAAGGACATTTGCGCTTCAAATCCATTCAATTAAACAGCTCAAATCATAAAGATTATGTTTACGATGTCTTTGACGTGTCAAAGTGTTGGTTGTGTGGACTTTCAATAGAGGGACAGAAATCTTTCAAGTTTCATTAAAAATAACTTCCAATTGTGTTTCAAAGGGTGAGTAAATAAACATAATGTTAATTTATGGAAATTAATCATTATTGTATTGCACAGAATAATATAGTTTGTTATTATTATTATTTTTAGATTTTTATTAATACTTTTTAATCCATGAAAATGGAGACAGGAAACTAGAGAGTAAATAAAAGGTACAGATATTGAAACTTTATTTCTTAAAATTGCAAGTTCAATAAAAAAAAAAAAAAAAGATTTCCTAAGTAATGTGTGTAATCATGAACTTTGTTTTTTCACTATTTCAGTGGAATAGTGGCTTGTCAGCTTGACAATTGTTGTTCTGTCATGCTACACTGGTAAGTTGATAAATTGATCAGTGTTGGTGAAAGTTAAGTAATGTGTTACAATATTGTGTTACTCCTTAAAAAATAACTAATTGTGTTACTTAGTTACTTTTTATGGAAATGAATGTTACTTTACTTTTTCTCACCTTGACTGGGCTTACTTGTTTGTTTTATAATAACAAAAAAAAAATATATTTTTGGAAGATGTAATTGCCCTTTCATACCAAAAGTGAAATGACGAAGAAGAAAGTTCAGCGAATAAAAACAAAAGAATGAAAAACAAATGTGATATTTATCTAAAGTCATTTTTGCTTATTAGTATGGTTGAATTGGTCAGCAGCAAATACATTGGTTAATAAAGTGAGTTTAAATACATATATTTTATTTGTGTTATTTAATTACGGCAGGTTTTTATATTCTGAGTTTGCATTTCACTGTTTTTGTTCATTTTGAGGAATACTGAATCTATTTTTGTGCAAGTGAGATGAGTAAATGCATGCTCACATTTAGTCTAGAACTACAATAACCATCAAGTTTACACAGGGCACACACCTCTGCACCTTACACCGTGTTGTTGTTTTTTCAACATGGGGAGAGGAGAGGCGTTAGTCATTAAATAGGAAAGCAAAGTAACTTGAATAACTTATTTGAAAAAAGTAATTCAGATATTTTGTTGTAAATTTAAAAGTAATGTGTTACTTTACCCATTACGTGAAAAAGTAATCTGAATATGTAACCTAATACGTTATTGTAATGCATTACCCGCAACACTGAAATCGATAAACAATGCAGAATTTCCTTTTATGCACACCTTGGCTTATATGAGCAACTTAAGACCAAGAAAAACATATAAAAGCCAGTAATATTGGTGATGAGCTGGCTTGGAAGGTACAGCTTTTTTCACAGCCTAATTTTTGGAAGTGAAAAATGTAAAACTGGAAATAGGGCTAGGGATGTATGGGGCACTTGAGGGGACCTTCTGTAAAACCTGTAGCTTTTGTCTGCATGCCCATTGAAGCTAAGCTGGGTTGACCCTGGTCAGTACCTGTATGTATGGGAAATATTTTGGGAAAGCTATAGTTTCTGCTGAAAGAGATGTTCATGTTATGAAGCTAGCAGGGGTGCACATCTTGTGAAGCACTTTTGCACAAAAATGCAGTCCAGCTTAATTTGCCTGGGTCTGGTTACTACTAAAATCATATCGCAACTAATGGGATGATGCTCTAAACCGTAATGGCAATTCTAACAGATTGGGAACAATATCAAGTCTGGCACAGCATATGACCCATAAAATCTGTTATGGAATACTAAGAAAACGAAAGCCACTGCTCGTCAAGCAGCTTCTTCATTGGCAGCAATAAGCTTTCATGATTCTAACAGCATCTTCTTTGAAATTTGAATGGATCTAAAAACATCCATAATATCACATCTTCACATAATATCTCATGTTTTAACCCAATGCTCACCTGCTTCTGGCATTTCATTCAGCTTCTCAAAGAGACAAGATTTAATTAATTTTTCAGAACAAAACCTAAGCACTCATCATTCAGCGCAGGAATAAATCGACTATCAAAAGGGAAGGCAATTCGCTTTCCTCTTCCCTCAGTGGACAAGGTCAATTAGAGGAGGACATGGATTGGCAATCAAAACTGACACCAAAGATTGACTATGGTGATTACAGGCATGCAGATGGGAAGCTTTAAAGGTTATTAATAATGATTTATAGAATTAATTAAAAGTAAGACAGGAGAGTGTGCTTGAAATACGTCAAATAAGTTGGGTATGCGAACTGACCAAAAATGCTTGAGAACCTCAAATTACTGTACACTGTAAAAAATAAATAGTTGAGAGAACGTAAAAATGTAAGGCAACTTGATGCAGTAAGACTTTTGAGTTGTCTCAACAATTATTTTTTAATTCTTCCCAGTAAAGATAATTTGTTTAGCCAACATAAATTAGTTTGTTCATGCAATATTGATAGTCGTATTTTGCTAATAAAAATATTCTTGTCACAGCAACTGAAACAACAATTACTGTTGTTGAGGTAATTTATTTTTTTCTGTTTCTTGGATGGAAAAAAATTAATTAGTAAAATAAAGTGTCACCACACTATCCTTTCTTCAATTATTTTAGTGATTTTACGTCTATTTACAAATGACAGAAATGGAGTTATTTCTTTATCAGTTTATTTCAGTTGTAAGCACATGCAAGCACATACATTGTAACAGAATGTAGTGAAATGTTATAGAATTCCTAAAGGGATAGTTCACCCAAAATTAAAAAAATTGTCATTTACTCACCCGCAGGTTGTTCCAAACTTGCATGTGTCTGTATTCTGTTGAACACAAAGGAAGATATTTTGAAGAATGTTGGTAACCAGACAGTCGACGGCACCCATTGACTTCCATAGTAGGGGGAAAAAAATACTATGTACAGTACAGTCAATGGCTACTGTCAACTGTCTGGTTACCAACATTCTTCTAAATATCTTCCTTTGTGTTCAACAGAATACAGACACTTACTTACTTTTTTAGACTCTAAACAGTTTTACTATTTTAAGGCGTATCAATATATGAGTGCAGTGTTTCATTGTAAAAGAGCTTCAAAAATCTGTTTAACTGTAATTAAAAACATTTTTAAAAAAGTATCGACAACACCGCAAGGCACAGTTTTCATACGGTGTCTTTTGAGTAAAAGCAGGTCCATTTAAACAGTCTGTATAAACGTCAATGCTTGTTTTGTATTTATAATGTCTCGACAATGTAAAATCTTAAACTTTAAAACATTAAAAGAACTGGAAACATGCCTCAAGCACAACCATTTTTTTTACAGTAAAAAAAAATCTTTGTTGGTGACAAGGTATGCCACCACAATGTTCAGTTTTTACCTATAACAGTTTGTTTTTAAAAGAAAGCACACATTGGGTGCATCCAGACCCTAGCTCCATGAACACATTCTGAATCGTCTCAAAAGTACTTGAGGTTTTTAGGATTGGAAAAGTTCTTCTAGAACATCAACCTACTCCAGTACAACAGCAATGTTCTGGAACATTGGTGATGTTGTTTGGGTGTGATCTTCCAACACATAGAAAATGTCAACAGAGACCCCTTTTGTCCCATCTTCAGTTTCCTGTGACACAAACACAATAAGAATATAGTTTAGTTTAGAAATAAATTTGTTAGTGTCAAAAGCGTTTTAATACTATGAACAGACTATGCATTAATTGTATGCACTAATTTTAAACTTTGTAGTTTTATAATGTGAAATCCTTAATCAAAACATTTTTTATGGACATTTTATGGACATTTTAATAAAACAGATATAACAAAGAATGGCATGACCAAGTAAATAATAAGAAGAAAACACCAAATCTGGAGAGTTTAAACTAGGGGTATCCAATCCTGTTCTATGGGTCACTGTGCTGATGAGTTTAGCTTTAACTCCAATTAAACATATCTGAACCAGATAATCAAGGTCCACAGGATTACTAGAAACTTCCAGGTAGGTTGGAGCTACACTCTACAGGTCATTCGCCCTAGAAGAGCAGGTTTGGACATCCCTGCTTTAAATGGTTCACCCAAAAAATAATATTCTGTCATTATTTACTCACCCTTATGTCGATCCAAACCCGTAAGACTTTCCTTTATCTTCAAAACAGCAATTAAGATATTTTTGAAGAAATCTGAGCAATTTCTGTCCCTCCATTGACAGCCAATACAACGACCACTTTCAAGGCCCATAAAGGTAGTAAAGACATCAAAATCCATGCGACTCCAGTGGCTTAACCTCAGTTTGATAAGCGATGCAATTGCTCTGTGTGTAAAGAGCAATTTACCAATTACCAAAAAAATAATTTGTTTTTTTTTTTGCACGCACTGTGTTACGGTACAGAAGGGACGGAGACAAGAAGTATGGGAAGTGGTGTTTATTTTGAGCAGACCAGTATGATGACAGAAGTGCAGGTGAATGGTGATGAGGATCGTGAGAGGTGGACGAAGGAATCTTGGAGAAATTGCTCGGAATACTTGCTGTTGAGATCGCTGGAGAGAGGTGTGGAATGAAGAAGAGGATGGAGACACACACACACGAGGGTGGAACTCAGGAGACTCTTTGGAGGGAACAATGGAAGACGGTAAGTAGCATATAAGAAGTCCTTGAAGTAAGCATAGAGGTAAGTACCAATTTCAAACGAGACCGGACAGTGACTGAGCGTGTGAGTGTGTCTTTTGTACTGTGGGTGATTGGAGTGATGATGAGCTGCAGGTGCGCGTGATCAGTACTCAGGGGAAGGCGTGCGCTGTGATTGAGTGACGTGGGAGCCTGGCGGGTCTGTGACATTACCCCCCCCTCCACGGCCCGCTCCAGAGGGCCGCGGACCCCGACGTCGTGGTGGTCGGCCTCTGCCTCTGGGTGCAGGTCTGTTGGGGTGAGAAGCATGGAAGGTTTCGAGCAGGTTCGGGTCAAGGATGTCGTTTCTAGGTACCCATGAGCGTTCCTCGGGACCATAGCCCTCCCAGTCCACTAGATACTCTAGGAGACCACCACGGCGCCGGGAGTCCAAGATGTCGTTCACCTGGTATGCGGTACCGTCCTCCACGATGAGTGGGAGGGGGGTTTCTTCGGCTACGCCAGGCTCTGTGGGAATAGAAACGGAGGGAAAGTGAGGTTTCAGTAATGAGACATGGAAAGTGGGATGAATTCTGTATTGTGAAGGGAGTTGGAGTTGATACGTGACTGGGTTGATCTGCTTCACAATAGGAAAGGGGCCAATGAACCTGGGACTGAGCTTCCTGCATTGCAGACGCAACCTGATGTCCCTGGTGGGCAGCCAGACCTTCTGACCCGGTTGGAAGGAGGGAGTGTTGGAGCGACGAAGGTCGGCTGTCATTTTGCGTCTGCGCAGGGCCCGTTGAAGCTGGTGATGTGCAGAGTCCCAGACCCTCTCGCTCTCCCGGAACCAGTAGTCTATGGCTGGAACATCCGACGGTTCCCCGGACCAAGGGAACAATGGGGGTTGGTAACCGAGCACGCACTGGAATGGAGTTAGACCGGTGGTAGACTGACGTAGGGAGTTTTGTGCGTACTCGGCCCAACCCAGGAACTGGTTCCAGGAGTCCTGGTGGCCGTGACAGAAGGTACGGAGGAAGCGACCGATCTCCTGAATCTTCCTCTCCGTCTGCCCGTTGGTCTGTGGATGATAACCGGAAGAGAGGCTGACAGTCACACCTAGGAGTGAGAAGAACGCTTTCCATACCCGGGAGATAAATTGAGGTCCTCTATCGGAAACAATGTCCTCAGGGATACCATAGTATCTAAAGATCCTATTAAACATGAGTTCTGCCGTCTCCATGGCAGTAGGCAGTCCTTTCAACGGAATCAGACGACAAGATTTGGAAAATCTATCCACTACCACTAATACACAGGTACAGTCCCCAGACACAGGAAGATCAGTAATGAAGTCTCCTCCTAGGTGTGACCATGGACGGTTGGGAACGGGCAGAGGATGGAGTTTGCCGGAGGGAAGATGTCTAGGGCTCTTAGAGATGGCGCATTCCTGGCATCCTCTCACGTACCTTCTGACGTCTGTCGCCATGTTGGGCCACCAGAAGCGCTCCTTCAGTAGCGAGAGGGTTTCATTGACCCCCGGGTGGCCAGTGCCCAAAGACGTGTGGGACGTGTGAATGAGGGGAGTGCGTCGTGTCCGTGAGATGTATTGTAACCCTGGTGGGCAACCCGGCGGAGCATTGGTGGAGACATTGGAAGAGGGCAAGGTCTCCTCTGACCAGGTGATGGGACTCACGAACAGTTTCTCAGAAATAATGGGTTCAAACTTCTTGGAGTCCTCTTCGGGGTTGAAGAGACGGGAAAGGGCGTCTGCCTTCACATTCTTGGGTCCAGGCCGATAGGAGATAGTGAAATTGAATCTAGTGAAGAACAGTGCCCACCGGGCCTGGCGGGGATTGAGTCTCTTGGCGTCCCTGAGGTACTCTAAGTTTTTATGGTCCGTGAGTACCAGGAAAGGAAGTTGGGAACCCTCCAACCAATGCCTCCACTCTTCCAGGGCCATCTTGATGGCGAGAAGCTCCCGGTTGCCGATGTCATAATTCACCTCCGCCGGGTTGAGCTTGCGGGAGAAGAAGGCACATGGATGGAGTCTACTTGGAGTCCCCTGCTGCTGTGAGAGTACGGCTCCCACTCCTGTGGTAGATGCGTCTACCTCGACTACGAAGGCTTTCGTGGGGTCTGGATGCACTAGGAGGGGAGCCGAAGTGAAGGCCTCTTTAAGGTCCTCGAAGGCTTTCGTGGCCGCGGGGTTCCAGGACAGAGACTTGGGCTTACTACGGAGTAGTTGAGTAAGAGGGCAAGAAATAATACTATAGTTGAAAATGAATCGACGATAGAAGTTGGCAAATCCTAAGAATCTCTGGAGTTCTTTTATGGTTGTGGGAGTGGGCCAGTTCTTGATGGCTTCCACCTTCCCCTCGTCCATCCGGATGCCACTGCTGTCGATGTTGTATCCAAGGAACTGCACTGAGGGTTGATGAAAGGAACATTTCTCGGCCTTGAGATACAATTGGAACTCCCTCAGGCGTTGCAGGACCTCCGCAACGTGGTGGCGATGTTCGGCCAGGCTCCGGGAGTATATCAGGATGTCGTCGATGTAGACCAGTACGAATCTGTGGAGAAACTCCCGGAGCACCTCGTGGATGAAGTCCTGGAATACGGAGGGGGCATTGGAAAGTCCATAGGGCATGACGAGATATTCGTAGTGGCCAGTAGGGGTCACGAAGGCTGTCTTCCACTCGTCCCCCTCACGTATTCTGATGAGGTTGTAGGCGCTGCGGAGGTCCAACTTGGTGAAGACAGTGGCACCACGGAGGTGTTCCAGCGCCGTTGGGACGAGAGGAAGGGGATAACGGAATTTGATTGTGATTTTGTTGAGTGCTCGGTAATCGATGCAGGGCCGCAAGCCTCCGTCCTTTTTGGCCACGAAAAAGAAGCTGGAAGCAGCAGGGGAAGTAGACGGGCGGATGTAACCTTGGTCGAGTGCCTCCTTGATGTATTCCTCCATGGCCTTCTCCTCCGGGAGTGACAGAGGGTAAATTTTCCCACGGGGCACTGACTCACCCGGAAGCAGATCGATGGCACAGTCCCATGGCCGATGTGGAGGCAGCTTAGACGCTCGCTGAGGGCAGAAGACATCACTGAAGGGGGCATAGCATGATGGTATATCAACCGAACGTTGTTCGACCGGGCTCTCGATGGAGGTGGAACACACAGACATTTTCTTGGAGCATGGAGTAGGGGGAACAGGAAGAGCCTCAAAACAACTCGGGAAGCAGCTATCGCCCCACTTCAGGATTTCGCCGGTTTTCCAGGAAATGATGGGATTGTGCTGCACTAACCATGGGCGCCCTAGAATCACGTCAGCGGTGGATTCCTCCAGAACCAGCAACTGTTGTTGTTCCGTGTGCAGGATACCCACTTGGAGCTGGATGGGAATGGTGACGGAACGCACTTGACGTCGGCTGAGGGGTTTCCCTGTTACCGAGTGGATCTGGTAGGTTGTTGGTGTAGCAGTGGTCTTGAGTCTTGGTCTTGACGGCAGAGGGCACCAGAGATGAAGTTGCCGGCTGACCCAGAGTCGAGGAGGGCACATACTGGAAGGGTAACACCGGCCGCAGTTAGGTTAACAATAGTGGTGAGAGGGTGCATATCATGTGAAAATAGGACTATAGCACTCACCATAGGACGAGGAGGACGAATGGGGCATTGGTTAATGTGGTGCCCAGTAGACCCACAGTATAGACATAGACCCTGGGTCAGCCGCCTCCTACGTTCACCTTGAGTGAGGCGTGCTTGCTGTATCTGCATGGGCTCGGGAGCTGGTTCTGGAGGACTGACGGACTCTGGCTGACGGAGGGAAGAAAGGACGAGTTCCTGGCCCTGGTGCTCTTCGAGACACGACTGCATACGAGTGGCGAAGCGTATGGATAGTTGGATGAAGCGTTCGAGCCCGATGGTATCCTCGTATGCAGCGAGATGCAACCGCACACGGGGATCCAAACCCTGACAATAGGTGGTGAGTAGAGATTGCTCGTTCCATCCACTGGCGGCGGCTAGGGTCCTGAACTGGAGGGCATACTCATTGATTGGCATTTTATTCTGTTTTAAGTGATACAATTGCTCACCTATGGAGGCATCCCAAGCTGGTTTCCCGAAGACGTCCTTGAAATGAGCTATGAAGCTCGTCAGGGTTCGAACGATAGGATTATCTTGAGTCCACAGGGTCTCAGCCCATTGCAGCGCTTTGCCCCTTAGTTGGGAAATGATGAATGCCACCTTGGATCTATCGTCAGGGTATAATTGCGGTTGCATCTCCAGGACCAGCGAACACTGTAGCAAAAATCCATTGCAGTCCTCCGCCAGGCCAGAGTAGGGCGCTGGTCTGGCCATGGGACTGGCGTAGACTGGCGGAGAGGGAGAAGCGGTGTTGTTTGCGGAAGTGATCGCTGGTGGAATGGAAGGAAGTGCTCGTCGGACAGCGTCCACGAGTTCTTGGAACGGATCCGGAGTGCTCATGCTGGTGCTCATCGGTTGTGGTCCGGTCTTCTGTTACGGTACAGAAGGGACGGAGACAAGAAGTATGGGAAGTGGTGTTTATTTTGAGCAGACCAGTATGATGACAGAAGTGCAGGTGAATGGTGATGAGGATTGTGAGAGGTGGACGAAGGAATCTTGGAGAAATTGCTCGGAATACTTGCTGTTGAGATCGCTGGAGAGAGGTGTGGAATGGAGAAGAGGATGGAGACACACACACACGAGGGTGGAACTCAGGAGACTCTTTGGAGGGAACAATGGAAGACGGTAAGTAGCATATAAGAAGTCCTTGAAGTAAGCATAGAGGTAAGTACCAATTTCAAACGAGACCGGACAGTGACTGAGCGTGTGAGTGTGTCTTTTGTACTGTGGGTGATTGGAGTGATGATGAGCTGCAGGTGCGCGTGATCAGTACTCAGGGGAAGGCGTGCGCTGTGATTGAGTGACGTGGGAGCCTGGCGGGTCTGTGACACACTGGAGTCACATGGGCTACTTCAATGTTTTTACTACCTTTCTGGGGCTTGAAAGTGTCAGTTGCGTCGACTGTCAAAAATCTCTCAGGTTTCATTACAAATATCTTCATTTGTGTTCTGAAGATGAATGGAAGTCTTACATGTTTGGAATGACAAAAGGGTAAGTAATTCATGACAGAATTTACATTTTTGGAATAACTAACCCTTTAAGCCTTTTGCAGCCTTTGATAGCTCGGTTGGGTTCTTGCAAAGAAATACAGGCAGGCCTTCTAGAGCAGCAGTCCTCCTCCTCTGTTGTCTAGAAAAACCTACAAAAGAAACAACCAAATAGCTAAAGTATAAAAACTATTTATCATCAGCCAAAGTAACATAGATCAAACTAACAAAACATTGAAATTGAATTTACCGTCATCAAGTCTTTCTAGGAGCGCATCCATGTCCTGTCTGAAAGCTCCTTTTATGTCTCTGTAAAGTTTCAGGAACTTTGCTGTGTACATGTCAATGGCTGCCATGAAGACTCCCAGAAGGTCTTTGTTGGTTATTCTGAAGGACTCCTCACAAATCTGTTCATAAACAATTAATTTGTATTAATGCAATTAATAATAAAATTCAAATCGAATGAGAGAGTTGGTATGGGGAATGACAAAGGCCATTCTAAGCAGTGTGTAAATACCTTTGTACAGAGACTGTGGGTTTGTGGAAGGCCCCTTCAGAGGTGTTGAGACTATTAGTATCAAGAGATGAGATGGATGGTAGGCTGTTGGTTTCAGTGAAGTGTTGGACCACTGAATATGCAAAACTGCTCTTTCATTGGGCAGTTCTGAGATCCCAGACAGGTTACAAAGTGCATTTTCAAAATCAGGGTCCTCAAATTGCAGAAAAAAAAACTGTCCTTGTAGTTGCAGCTTCTCTTGAAGAATACTGAGAGAGTCCACTGATTCAGGCACTTCAGGAAGCTCGACTCGCCGGGCTTCAGTGGAGGAAATGACGACTCGCAGTAGTAAAGGCTGTTAATCAATAAGAATCAATTTCAATTATTTAATTTAAAAATTAAAAATAAGTAAACAAACAAAGTTGCCACATACCATTAAATGTGCATTTAGTGCTGCAGATATGTCCTCAGGGTCACAAACACAGGCTCTCCAAAACTGTATGGAATCAAAGGGTGATAATCATTTAAGTCACCAGTATAAAAGACAACCATGTCAGCATAGTTGCTCTCAACAAGATCATAAGGCTGTCCATTGCAGTGTCCTGCAGAAATTACCATGTTCTTAGAATTGAGTTCCATGCAGACAAACATCTTTGGACAGTGACACAGTGTGCAAATGTGGAAACTTTCTTTGTACAGCACACCTCAGTGTTGCATCCAACAATATTCTAACAACATCCACTTTGGATCATCCTGGAAAATAGAAAAATATCAGTTAGAACCTTATATTGTAAACATCACAACCTTATATTATTTGAAATAATTATAAAACAAAGTTAAAATGCAATACATTTTAGAGTCATATTCTACACTTTTTATCTTTGTCCCCATATTTAAAATCATATGATGTACAAAGAAGATCTCAATGTTTTTTTTTTAAAGAATTATCTGTTCTATACAGACACACATATACATACATATGTGTGTGAGAAATTGTAATGAAACTGCACATTGAAACGGCTAAAATACATTTACATAATAGTTTATATATCCATACATCGCTTAAATGTTTCCCGTAACTCGATCTCCGCTGTCTTTCTCTCTCACAAACGCGCAGATGCACAATCAGCTAATCAGCGCCATCTAGAGACAAAAAAAAAAAAAAAAAAACTTAACTAACAATAAAGGACTTGAATAATCGTATGGTAAACAAACATATTACTCGCTAATTTCAGGTTCCTTTATCTTGGCTATTGTATTAAAACGTTATTGTATTGAGAACTTTTATGAGCTAGCTTATATATATATATATATATATAACTCCTATATTCGGAGTTTAATGAGCTAGCTAGTAAAAAAACAAAGAATGTTTGGCCACACGCCGTTTTTTGTTCATTTGGCCTACATAAAACATTTTTGTTGATGGCACGGTGCTTCCATTATATGTCTTTTAATTTATAATTATTATTACACCAACATATAAGTTAAATTCTTAGTTAAAACTATACATGGAGTATCCGCTGTTTAACAATTTGCATTTTTAACCTTACACAACCATGTCTAATAACACACTGTCAGTTTGGGAATATGCAATTCACTGCATGCATAAAATTAAAAGTAATATTAATACTTACCTACTGAAGTATGGCAATATTAGATCCTCGAAGAAGCAGGACGAGCGAACTTCAAAATGAGGAGCTACCGTGCAAAATGGAGAAGGAAACCCTGTGCATTCAGCGCGAATTTCTGGCTCATCACGCATGCGCAAACTATTTAGATCGTAGCGTTGCTGCTCAACACAAAAATGTTTGTCCAGAAAACTTTGTTTAACATGTAGCTGTGACATTTTGGAGAATTTTGTTGGACTAACATGTATTTTTATGTAGAGTCACAGTTATTCACAATTCCTAATATATGGGATTCAAAAAGCACAGTATGCTGGACAAATGGTAATTTCATTTTTTACAGTGTAGTGTTACAAATTGATAAGAGCCTTTGATTGCTGTTTTATGGAATAACAAACACTACTGGATGACAGTTTGGGGTAAATGCCTTTAGTTTTTCGTCTTATGTTCTCTCCTTGTTATGCTTTATTCTCTTGCATGCACACCAAAGCACTGGATTGGCAAACTCTCTTTGACATGTTTATGATTTTCAACATATGCTGGATCCTGGCTTTCACCCCAGGCTAACTTTGTTTTTTAGTCCAAATTGCTTAGATTGATTTTGACTAAGATCAAGCATGCTATGAATGAACAAACTGATGTATAATTGGAGGAATTTTTTGAATGCATGTAAAAAAAAGAAAGAAAGCATTTTATGTAAAACAGGATAAATTGCCTGACAGGGTAACATGTATTATTTATTTAGGCAACATGTTTTATTCTTAACGCTGTTCCCTCTTACAGTCACTTCGATATGGTGTCGATGATTAACACCTCTGATACACCTCTGATACTTTGAGAAAAGGCTAATGAGAACTGGTGAGTGGAATTTGCATGCCACGCCCTCTGACATGTAAGTTGTTACTTTAAAAAGTTTTAAATATGGATATTTTTCTTACACAAAGGCATCGATTCGCTTCAGAAAGCCTTTATTAACCTCCCAGAGCGGTGTGGAGCACGTTATTTGATGGACAGATGCATTTTTATGGCATTTTTAACAGAACAACAATCGCTGCTATTATAAAGCTTGGATTATCCAGGACTTTTTTAATATAACTCTGATTGTATTCGTCTGAAAGAAGAATGTCATATACACCTATACAAATAAGTGCCCTCTCTTTGAAGACGGCCCTCCTGACCACACTCATTTCCATCTAGAGGGTTTTGGACCTGCAGACGTTCTCTGTCAGCGAAACGTGCCTGCATGTTTACTTGGTAAACACAGCAACTCATTTCTTAAGTCTCTATGGAAATCTGATTTTAAGATCTTCCAGACAAAACAATGAAAATACAAACAATCTATAAAGCAGGTAGAAATAGTCAGCTCTAAACCATGTTGTCCGGTACAGAACAACAATCGCTGCCATTATAAAGCAGGGATTATTCAGGACTTTTTAATATAACTCCGATTGTATTCGTCTGAAAGAAGAATGTCATATACACCTAGAATGACTTGAGGGTGAGTAAATTATGGGCTGATTTTCATTTTTGGGTGAACTAACCCTTGATGTCTTCCATCAGTCAACGACAGCGGAGTGACACTTTAAGCATATAAGTAGTACCGGTCAAGATAACTCGTTGTACCCGGATAAGCGGTGCGTTATTCACTTTGGCCGTTGTTATCTGGGAATAACATACCGCTGGAATGCGCGATTGACCAATCAGAATCTAGTATTCCGCAGAGCCGTGTAGTAAATGGGTATAAAAGGGACACGGTGAGCATCACTCATTCATATGTGTTTGTCGGGGCCGAGCGAGTGTCATCTATACACAAGCTCATTTCATTCACCTCTGGAGAAGCGAGTTGCTGGTGTTAAGGTGCTGTAGCGTCTGGAGTCTCTCTGGACAGGATCAAAGATGAGTCGATTCCACTATAAACGTCAGAAAGCTTTTAGCCGTATATAAATTAGGTTCTGGTACCGAGGAGTCTGAGGAAGATGGCATCGTGGACAGTTTTGTGGCTTGGCCGAGGTAGAACAGACAGCATCGTTAGAATCCTGTGAGAACTTCAATCAGGACACAATCTCTCCCCCTATCAACACATGCCCCCCCCCCCCCCCAGACACAAACATTTTCTTTATGTAACTTTAATTAAACTATCCCAGAATGTATATGATGATCCCTGTGTGTACGCATGCTCCCTATGTCATTGCCAACATAGTCATGATGTACGAACAATGTAAAGTCATTTAAAATGCTTGTATTCATGTGTAAGAATGTATCTCTGCTCTAATATCTCCCAGCTATACTGTGTTTGATATCTAAATATTCCTCTCTCTTTCTCTTAACCAACGGTGCACAGTAGATGATTATGAAATGGATCACATTATGTTACCCCCCCCCTTTGGAGTAGAAATGTACCAAGTATGACACCATCATAAATTAGGCAAATTAAGTCATAAACAGAGACAAAGAAAGTGGTCTCCCGCCTAAAACTCCCACATTTGATTGGTCATTTCAGAAAAGATGGGCGGATGTTAATGTTTCTTTAAAGGACAGTAACACCAGCATATCTTGGCTCAGTCGGTGCAGTCGATACACAACCCTCTTGTCATCTCGGCTCGTCCCCTGGCCAGGCAGCTTCGGCCCTGACTTGGCGGCTCAGTCACGTGGGTTGGTTCCTTTGAAGTCGGTGCGCTCCGCAGCCAGGCGGACAGGCAACGTGCGCCATCTCAGCGCGCTCCATCTCAGCGCTCAGTCGTCTTCAGACGAGACAATCTTCTTTTCCTCCCCTTTTCGGCATTCACTCCAACCACCTTCAAACTTCCCACGGATCGAGAACGCTCCGGAAGGACCAAAAGAGAACACACTCCAGCTCAAAGAACGCTCTGAGAAGACTCACGTGCATTCTTTATACTCAGCACAAAACAACCCATGCAAGTATAAATTCCATCGAAATTTAGATGCGCTTTAAGATGTGTACCCCTGTTTAAGGTGATATTATTCGTTGCTGGCTCTCGGTGGTTATGTTTGTGAAATTGCCATTCCTGAACCTTTCCTTCCTCTCTTTCATTCTCTTCTTTTCATTCTCTTTCGTTACTATTCGGTGTTCTGTATATACATGTATTCTTTGTTTAGTCGTATGTATTCGTAGTATCAATTATTAAAACCATTGTATCCACATTCGATTGTCATTGTTGCCACTCACAGAGCATGGTCACTTTAATGTTCAGATCTAGCTACGAGCTCTCAAGTATCTTTGAATACTTTAATTAATATCCTAATAGTTCTGAAAGTTTATTCTTCGTAACCAGAAGGATAATCTTCCCGAAGATTTGATAAGAAAGAATAAAACTTTGTGAGAGTTGATAAAAGATTGTACTGTTCGTTCGTTAAATGAATGGATCAGATGAATTATTCTGTAATGATTAATATATATTCGGAGTTAATTGCAACCCATTGTTGTTAACCATATATATATTGCATAAATACCTAGGTTAGGTATTTCCCTTTTTGGGTGATTTGGAGATTTATAATTTAATCATAACCCGTTGCGATCAGTTATAAATAATTAAGTATTAATAATCATAATTCCCTATTGAGCTAATTTAATTTATTATTATTATATGCAGCCGAGTCGCTACAGTGCATTTCAGTGGTCTGCCTCTAAGCAGTGCATGGGTAAGTGCAGAGAGAGTTCCCCTGGGTGCCTCAGCAACATAAGAGAGCAGCTTTCCTCTAAAAGAGATGCAAACACAGATGGAGAGCATCTTTTTAAAGCCTTTCTGGATGCGGTTGATATCTTTCAGCCTCAGATGGTCAAGTAGTGTGGTAGCTCAGTCTGAGTCTGATACAGAGTTGGCCATCAGGCTGGAGTTAAACCTCTGCCCTAACTGTGCACCACATGAATGAGCATGCTCAGTTGATGCTGAACTCCCTGATGATGTTCAGGGGTAAAACAGTGATTCCACTAAAACAATTTTAGAATCTCCTAGGGCAAATGTTGTCCTTGGGTTGATGCATATGAGACCACTTAAGCATTGGTTACTGGACAGACTTAAGTCCCAAGAGGGTCATGGTGCAGCGGCCCACATTGCTTATTCAGCCTTTGGAGAGACCTTGCATTTCAACGGGCAGGGGTTCCCCTAGAAAAAGTGTCCAGGCATGTTGTGGTCACAACAGACAATTCCAAAACTCTCTGGGGTGTCATGTGAAGTCTGAAGTCACTGCGGCCCACTCATATCCCAGGCGAACTCAATCATGCAGCTGACGTGCTCTCATGATGAGTTACCCTTCAGGGGAAGTGGAGACTTCCCCAGGTGGTCCAGCTGATTTGGAGCCAATTCGGCACTGTACAAATACATAATTTCTCAGGAATCTTCTTATTGCTCCGAGGTTGGAGGGCCAGCTGTCCCCTTCCACACTGAAAGTGTATGTGGCTGCCATAGTGGCACATCACAATGCTGTGTATGTTAAGTCTTTAGGGAAGCATGACCTGATAATCAGGTTCCTCAGAGGCACCAGGTGGTTAAATCCTCCTAGGTCATGCCTTATTCCCTAATGGGATCCCTTTGTAGTCTTGCTGGGCCTACAGGGAGCTCCTTGAGCCCTTGGAGCCAGTAGAGCTAAGTGCCCTCTCTTTGAAGACGGTCCTCCTGACTGCACTCATTTCCATCTAGAGGGTTTTGGACCTGCAGACGTTCTCTGTCAGCGAAACGTGCCTGCATGTTTACTTGGTAAACACAGTAACTAATTTTTGAAGTCTCTATGGAAATCTGATTTTAAGATCTTCCAGACAAAACAATGAAAATACAAACAATCAATAAAGCAGGTAGAAATAGTCAGCTCTAAACCATGTTGTCCGGTACAGGAAGCAGGAGGCTAATTATACACCTGTGATACCACTGGGATTCCTGAGTGTTTGCAGATTAAAAGTGGCCACGGGCTATAGAGAGACTTTGTTCCACTATATTATGAGCAGACCTGTGTTTTCATGCATGCAGTATTACCCAACAGACAAGCAGTAGAACTGGATCAGTCACCTGCCCCTGCGCGGTTCATGTCTCAGTGGGTTCAGATCTGGAAATGATACATTTTGCCTAGAGCAAATCTGTTCGAGGGGTTCAAACAAAATGTGTGCTTCAGCAGCATGGGAGAGCCTCTCTGACCTCCATCAAACAATCCTCTGGTTGCTGTCTTACGCTAAGACCTCATAATGCCTCTCTTCAATTTTGTGGGTCTGTGTCTAATGGGATCAGGGTTATATATTGAGCCTGACGACCAGTTCTTTCCATCCTCCCACGAGCCTTACTAGTCCAGTAAGGGATTTGAATTTAGAAAGCGTTATGATACCTCTGGACAGTCCAGCTGGTGAGCTACTCTCTCTAGTCGGTGTTAGTGGAGCCTTTAGTGATGACAGGAAATGACAGAGAAGGTGATTTGTATTGTGTATGTGGGGTGCAATTCAGATGCCTTTCACAAGCAGAGAACTTTGAAGCAAGATCACCTTTTGTCTCTGTTGCAAATGTGTTGCACATGTTCAAAGGCTACAACAGACTGTTTCATTCTGATGTTCATTTGGCAATAAGTTTTGTTGAAAAAGGGCATGCTATGCTGCCATTGATGGTGAGGTCAAATAGGTGGTTCACACATTGTGTGTTTGCTCAGTGGGAACACAGGTGATTGACAAACTGTAAACCTTAATCACTAATGTAAGTGACAGATGAATTCCCAATAGCCAGAGACTATAATTAGGCTACGTTTTTGACCGGTAACCTTTCATCATTTTTGAAAGCACAGTAGGTGCCTTTCAGTATCGGAGATTTGAAATGCAGTTTCCTTACCCAAGAGTCCAAAGCAATTGGGAGTTGTAACAATGCATATGTTGCACATATCATGTCAAAGAATGGAATCTTTGCTTAGATTCTAAAATGTCTTGTCAAATGTCAGTTAGCTTAAAAAATGTATGTGCTTTGTTGGTCCTGCAGGTGATTCAGTAATTCAGATTTACTGATTCACAATGTGATGTAAATCTATTAATACTGCTTATGTTGCATGGTACATATAATCATATTGTTCATATACATTTTCTTTGTTTAATGTGTGATGCATTTTTATTTAGAACTGTTACCAGAATTACCAGTTAAATTTACATAGAAGTATTATGCAGTAGAAGGTAAATGTCAATAATGATAGACACTCGCATCACATGTTTGGCTTCATTTTAATGTATGATACGAAATAGTATTTGTTTTTTTGGTTTTGTTTCAGTCCACCACAGCCAGTATTGTATATTGTAAAGAGACCCAGAGGTGTTTTAATCAGATGAAGTCTAGCTGTGCTTCTCTGCCCATTTTAAGGTGAATCAAGTAATATTGCTAGTATATGCAATATGCTTTATTTTTATGTATTTCATAAAACACATCTTTCTTGCCATGCCATCTGCCATAATTACTCTAGAACAGTAATTTTCACAATTCTGTTTTGTTTTCTTCTTCCCTAATGACAAATGTATTTACATCAGTAAATGTATAAGATTTAGCTCATGCTGGGGATAAAGTGCTTTTCCAGGGGTAAGTGACATCTATTTATCAGAATGTAGTGTTTGTCATACATTTAATCTTGATCCAGATGACATGTTCAGTGTCACAGCTAATTAGGAGAGTAATACATACCCTCATTAATAACTGCCATGACAGGGTAGGAGTGATTTGGCCCATAATCATGCTGGACAGCTCAGAGAGTGTGAGGGAACATGGAGAAAGAGCATGTGGGTTGGAGGAAATAGCCAAGAGCAGTTTGCAAGTCAAGTAACTCATTGCCCCAGATCTTTCCAGAAACACACAAACTTAAAGCGTTCTTTATTTCTATGACCATTCATATTTATTTGTCTCTAATCTGTTGTGACTTTAAGTCTTGCACTAGCAATTTGTACAAGCAATTCCACTGCTATGGGTGTTTTCCCTCATAACCTGTCATACTTGGTTAAGACGAAGCAATAAAATGATTTTTTTTTTTACATTGCTCAGTGAGCAGCTGCATGACTCAAAGATATGTTATAGACCTTTGTCTGCATGCTGAAACGCACATAGACCTAGATAAAGTTAGTAATATAATGTATGCCCACAATCTAGATCAAATTAGTAATATCACACCTGCATGTGAGTGTGATATTGCTTTTGTAACAGTTTAGTAAACAAGAAATTCATATTGAGTAACTTAAATTTTCAATATGATGTTGAGGTTGCATTTTCTGTTTTTGCTCCACCAATGAAAAAAGTTCCAAAATGAAGCCACAGCTGAATGTTACACGTTGCGTGTTTCATAATAATACACAGTAGCATTCCAGAACAAATCGATATTTTTTGAAAGAAAGCAAATGATTCATAAAATACAGTCACTTGTTGTCACCTACTTGTTGACGTATCAATGACTACGTTTACATGTGCACCAATAATGTGATTATTTCTAATAATCAGAGTAAGGCCTTAATCGCAGTAAGATGTTTACATAACATGAGCAGAACTCTTCACTCCAGTTTCAACACGATCACATGAGTATGCGCATCAATAGTACGAGTGTGCAATGTCGTGGAATGTATACGCCAAAATGAGTTGCCATAAAGTGCGTATCATATGCACACGAAAAACTGCATACCATATGCACGCCAAAATGAGTTTTGGCGTATACATTCCATGACATTGCACTCTCATATTATTGATACGCATTTTCGTGTGATCGCAGTTTTCATTATTCTGATTATTCGCTAATAAGTATGGTTATACAACACTCAGATAGGCATACAGTAGCCTATGCATGTTACCAGCCACACACATCTACTCACATCAAATTCAAAGTACATTTTTATGGACGTACTGGATATTATTCGGACCCGTGATGAACATCGCAATGCCAGGTTTGCCGTCACATTTTTCACTCCGTCTGGATGAAGATATGGAGCAGAGACTGCGAGTTGTGTTGACAGAGTTTAGTGATTTAGAGAAGAGAAAACTTCAAAATAATGTCACTGAGTTCATTCATGAAGTTGTATAAACAACACACGTCATCCATGTATGTCCGCGCACATGCACACTTTGGTCAGAGTGGCAATAATGCGATTAAAGTGTTTACATGCCTGTTTATTGCGATAAAAATTGGCGTACTTCACATAGTTTAATACAATTATAGTTACTACGATAGCTTAATCACATTAGCTTCACACTAGTTTAATCAAAGTATTGCGTTAAAGTTTAAGGTAAAGTTTAATCACAATATCGCCAACATCCCCTTATAATCACATTATAAGGGTGCATGTAAACACACTCAATGTAAACTGCAAAGAAAATCACTAAAAAATCCCCATCATTAATGTACAGACTGACCAGTCTGTCTAGAACTCACAAACACAGACGAGCGATGAAAAATGAAGTCCCAATAATAGTGTTGGACTGTTTTATCAGCACTCTGGGAACTCTACTCAACCAATCAGATTCAAGGACAGGAAGTAATGTTGTATAAATATAGGTATTTATTTATATAAATTTGGTTTGCACATACACAGTGACAATTGTCCTCTTTTATGTAAAGCAATAGTTCTGGGAAAGCCTGGAGTTTGTAAAAAATTAGGACAGTGAGGAAAGACAATAGAAGCAAAATGTAAGCAAAAAGTCATTCATAAATCATGTTTGTGTAACCTTCATAGTTTGATGCTCTGTACTTTATCAGTACAGAGCATCAAGGCAGCCATTCTTGGTGCTTAACTTCCACAAATTCTCAATCTTGGTTGAAGCTTCAGGGAGATGGGCAGGGCTTGTACACCTTTGTGAAATGGGTCTAGCCTTTTCATGGATTAACACTTGCTAAAGAGGTCAGAAAACAAGGATACTCAATGGCATCCCCATAGCCCAGGCACATGCATATTTATGAGGAAAGAGAAACACAGGAAAAGGGAGTCCTTCAGTTTCTCCTTGACCTCAAAGAAACGAGAAGTGAGTTTATGCTAACGTTTTTCTGACTGTGTGCTGTTTGTGTGATAGATCACATTCTGTACTTTTGGTAGATTTGCTGGTACTTCAGTGGGTCTTTTCAAAGACCGTTTCTTGCTGTTTTCTATTTGACTTTTGTGTTCTTTGGAGAAGAAAACATGTTTGCGGTTACATGTTTGTTCTTCAGAAAAAAAAAAGTATATTCATTCTACATAGGGAAAAAGAAGGGGTCCTGGGTTACACAAGTAGGCTATAGTTTTCTAAAGACCCATACAATTTAAAACTGTTCCCCTATGAAATCGCAGGAATTTAAAACGTCATCCTATGGGATCAGACTGTAAAACCTTATTTTTAGTTTACTGCTGGTTTGTGAATCCCTTGGTGCTACATTAACTTGACATAAAAAATCTTTGTTCTGAATTAATATACAGACTATACAAAAAACAAATAAACACATATTTTCATGTGTTTATTGAAGGCATTAATTCAACACGCATAGTTCTTATTGGAAAGGAATGTGAACTATAGGTTACTCTGCTCTATGAAGACAGTAATTTGCATCATATGCTCCAATCAATGTAAGATGGCAGTCTTTTGTGAGTTAAAGAGCCCTTGTAAAATTACCTTAAGCTTCTGAGTATGCTATAGATGACAAGCTTATGAAATAAATCATGCCCTGGTCAAAAGAGATTCCTTCATGAATATTAACAGTTTGTAAGACAAACCCGTTAATATCCTGTCTGTCATGTACCTACACAGTTGACTAAGTGTGCAAATGAAATAAATTGACCGGCCAATATAACAAAAGGTCAAATACAATCCCTATCACAAAGGATCTGCAGATATCTTCTTCTTTGGCTGATGTCAGCATTAACAAATCACTTGTTTCACCAGGGCACCTTTGCCAGAGGGACAGTTATACAATTGGCACCAAGTGTAACTTTTCAAAATTGTTTTCGAACTAAAACTCAATTCTGTTAACACAGTGGGTGTGTCATACCTTGAGGCTGTGACAAAGCCTCAGGGTTTAGTTGACTTGCATTCAGAAAAGAAAACAATGAATTCTGTATTGTACAAACAAATGGTACATTAAAATATAAAATATAAGGGTAAAAGCCAAAGCATTATATTTACATAGAATATGTAAATAATTATTAATTGCCCTAGGAGTCTTCCATATTTGAAATTCAAGTGAAACAATCTTAAATAATGTTTTATATTTAAATCCTCAGAGTTATCGTTCTCATATTGTAAAGAGAAAATGGTTATACAATGGCATTCATACCATTGTGTTTGTAGACTGTAGACAAGGTCAAAGTATGGAGTCAAAAGTGTGGGGTATACTTTTAAATTGACCGTTCAAAAGTTTGGGGTCAATTTTTGAAGATTTTATTTATTTATTTATTTAAAGAAATCTCTTATGCTCAACACGGTTGCATTTATTTGATCAAAATACAGTAAAAACAGTAATATTGTAAACTATATTTTTCGGTTTAAAATAATTATTTAATTTGGATGTTTTTTTTCAATTTTAATTTATTCCTGTGATGGCAAAGCTGAATTTTCAGCAGTCTTCAAAGTCATATGATTCTTTTGAATAAAAATATTACTGACTCCAAAATTTTGAATGGTAATGTGTACATTAATCAATATTAAGTGGTCTCTTAATTTTTTCCAAAGCTGTAACACTTTTGTTTTTGCCCCCATTTTTCAAAGATCTAAGACTTTTTCTATGTACACAAAAGGCCTATTTCTCTAATATTGTTCACAAATCTGTCTAAATCTGTGTTAGTGAGCACTTCTCCTTTACAGAGGTAATCCATCCACCTCACAGGTGTGGCATATCAAGATGCTGATCAGACAGCATGATTATTGCACAGGTGTGCCTTAGGCTTGCCCCTATAAAAGGCCAGTCTAAAAGCTCATCTGCATGCTCTTCGTCCTCATCGGGGTTTCGACCTGACTACAGTTCGTCGTCGTAACCGACTTGAGTGGGCCAATGCTCACATTCGATGCCGTCTGGCACATTGGAAAGGTGTTCTCTTCACGGATGAATCTTGGTTTTCACTGTACACGGCAGATGGCAGACAGCATGTATGGTGTCATGTGGGTAAGCGGTTTGCTGATGTCAATGTTGTGGATCGAGTGGCCCATGGTGGCGGTGGGGTTATGGTATGGGCAGGCATATGTTATGGACAATGAACACAGGTGCATTTTATTGATGCCATTTTGAATGCACAGAGATACCATGATGAGATCCTGAGGCCCATTGTTGTGCATTCATCCACGACCATCACCTCATGTTGAGTTCTTGCATGGAACAGCATACTCACCGGACATGTCACCCATTGAGCATGTTTGGGATGCTCTGGATCAGCTTATACGACAGCGTGTTCCAGTTCCTGACAATATCCAGCAACTTCGCACAGCCATTGAAGAGGAGTGGACCAACATTCCACAGGCCACAATCAACAACCTGATTAACTCTATGCAAAGGAGATGTGTTGCACTGAGTGAGGCAAATGGTAGTCACACCAGATATTGACTGGTAAACTTCACATAAGGCAGTTTTTCCATTAACTTCTTAATCTAATTATAAAATTATGTTTTTACTCCAGTTTGTTGTTGAAATATAATAATTTATACACAGTGGCTGTCATTTTCATGACAGATATATTAAACATACATTAAATAATCAAGACATCACTAACAGGTGAATATAACAAGTAGAATATAATGAATGTATAGGCTAATATAGTGAAAGAGTATTTAAATTTATATTTAGCGAAAGAGTTAAATTCTCTAGTGAACTAACCAGCTGTGGACACTGAATGACTTGCCTGAGGTAAATGTAATGCTACATGACATTGTTTACAAGCTGTTTTTTGACGTATTTCCACTGATGAAACACTGATTGAGCGATTACATGACATATGATACATTTCAGTAAGTTGTAATGTATCCTCAACATACCTTCAGATGTTAATTTATGTTTATTCTTTGGTTAGGAAGAGATGATCGTGTTCACTTGCTCGCCACGCTTCTGCTTGAACTGATGTGCCTATACATTGCATCACACTAAAGAGTGTCAAAACGGCATTAATTGTTTGAATTTCATGATAAAATGGACAGAATACTTAATATGTTCATGTGGGAAGTATGTTCCGTGCGTAAAACAAGCCTACTGTTGACTGTTAAAGATTGCATTTGGTACCATTCAGTATACACGTGCACCGTACCGGAAGTCCTGTACCGAAGAGTTTTGGTACGAATACGTGTACCATTACACCCCTAATATATATATATACAGTTGAAAGAAAAAGTATGTGAACCGCTTGCAGAATCTGTGAAAATGTGAATAAAACTTTTGAAGAGGATGAAGATGTCCAAATGTTTCTTATTGTTATAAAATTATTATTTTTTTTTTTCATTTAGTACTGCCCTTTAGAAGCAACAGAAGATACTTACATGTTTCCCTGAAGACAAATTAAGTACAATTTACCTTGATCTTCAAATTTAATAAGTTTCCCCCCCCCCCGGCTCTTAATGCATGGTGTTTCCTTCTGGAGCATCAGTGAATGTTTGAACCTTTTTTAATAGTTGTGTTTGAGTCCCTCAACTGTCCTCAGTGTGAAAAGATGGATCTCAAAATCATACAGTCACTGCTGGAGAGTGTTTAAATATGCAAAATATGGTGGAAAACTGAAGAATGTGCAGGACCTGGAGGATTTTTCTCAAGAACATTGGGCAAACAAGAGACTTTGAGAACAACCATCACAAAAAAAACAGGCTTCGATCATCCAGGGAACGACACACAGTATTAAGAATCAATGGTTAATAAACTTTTGAACGTAATTTTAATAAATTCAGCTATTTTTTTGTCTTGTGAACTATATGTAAACATTTTTATGTAAAATATCTTATTGAGGACAGTACTAAATAAAAAATAACGCATTCTGTATAATCTCTCTTATTTAGTTAAAATTATTCACATTTTCACAGATTCTGCAAGCGGTTCACATACTTTTTCTTTCAACTATATATATATATATATATACACTCACCTAAAGGATTATTAGGAACACCATACTAATACTGTGTTCGACCCCCTTTCGCCTTCAGAACTGCCTTAATTCTACGTGGCATTGATTCAACAAGGTGCTGAAAGCATTCTTTAGAAATGTTGGCCCATATTGATAGGATAGCATCTTGCAGTTGATGGAGATTTGTGGGATGCACATCCAGGGCACGAAGCTCCCGTTCCACCACATCCCAAAGATGCTCTATTGGGTTGAGATCTGGTGACTGTGGGGGCCATTTTAGTACAGTAAACTCATTGTCATGTTCAAGAAACCAATTTGAAATGATTCGAGCTTTGTGACATGGTGCATTATCCTGCTGGAAGTAGCCATCAGGGTACATGGTGGTCATAAAGGGATGGACATGGTCAGAAACAATGCTCAGGTAGGCCGTGGCATTTAAACGATGCCCAATTGGCACTAAGGGGCCTAAAGTGTGCCAAGAAAACATCCCTCACACCATTACACCACCACCACCAGCCTAAAATTCTGACTCTACCATCTGAATGTCTCAACAGAAATCGAGACTCATCAGACCAGGCAACATTTTTCCAGTCTTCAACTGTCCAATTTTGGTGAGCTCGTGCAAATTGTAGCCTCTTTTTCCTATTTGTAGTGGAGATGAGTGGTACCCGGTGGGGTCTTCTGCTGTTGTAGCCCATCCGCCTCAAGGTTGTGCGTGTTGTGGCTTCACAAATGCTTTGCTGCATACCTCGGTTGTAACGAGTGGTTATTTCAGTCAAAGTTGCTCTTCTATCAGCTTGAATCAGTCGGCCCATTCTCCTCTGACCTCTAGCATCAACAAGGCATTTTCACCCACAGGACTGCCGCATACTGGATGTTTTTCCCTTTTCACACCACTCTTTGTAAACTCTAGAAATGGTTGTGCGTGAAAATCCCAGTAACTGAGCAGATTGTGAAATACTCAGACCGGCCCGTCTGGCACCAACAACCATGCCACGCTCAAAATTGCTTAAATCGCCTTCAGGAGATTGTCTTGACCAGGACCACACCCCTAAATGCATTGAAGCAACTGCCATGTGATTGGTTGATTAGATAATTGCATTAATGAGAAATTGAACAGGTGTTCCTAATAATCCTTTAGGTGAGTGTATATATATATATGTATATATATATATATATATATATATATATATATATATATATATATATATATATATATATATATATATAATGTAAATGAGTTACTGATCACTTTACAAATTCAAGCTTTTCTAACTTCTAACAATTGATACTGACTCCCCTCAATGTCATGAATAAAAATACAGATATTTTATTTACAGATCAAAGTCCTCCTATATAAACTGCAGTTAGTGTATCTGGGTCCTGTAAAGGCACATTCCCAGCAAAGAGATGTCTGCAGTGCCAGGGCAGGGCAGCTTGAGAAGATCTGACAAATGAAGCCTGTCAACTTTCCACCCACAAAGATCAGCAGTCCTTCCTCTTCCTCTCGAGGCCTGGCTGGGCAGCTGGATGGCCCATTGTGTTTTTGATCTTACCTTTCATGACGACCCCACCCCTGAGACCATCCATCTTTTGAACAGCATTGGGGGATGGCCTTTGATAGCAGGAAGAGGCCACTGCCCAGGAGCATCAGAGGTGTTTCTTCATAGTGCAGAATAAATAAATACGAGTGCGGCTCGCTAAGTCACGCTGGCAGACTATTTCTGCCACAGTGCCACAAAGTGCACAATTCTATCATGTCCATTAACTGTTTAATAATGCTGGGTGACTGATTCCATTTAGATAAAGGACCGTCTGTCTGGGTGAAGTTTATCCCCTCTTCCTTTTTTTTCACACTTCAAGCGGAGAATAAAAAATGTTGTTTATCTAATATTGAAAACAAGTTTATGGTCTCATTAAGAGACCCTCGTGGTGGATGCAAGGTAGTGTTTTGACGACTAGAATGACTAGAATAAAAGTGAAGTGAATAATATGCCACTGACCTGCTGATTTGAGACATGCTGATAGAATTGGTTTGGGCCAAATCTTAAATGTTGCCAACATTCAACAGTTGCATTGCTGCTGGATGTAAGGTGTTGTGCTGCAGTTCCAGATTTAACATCACAGCAAGCATGTTTTGGTGCCAGATGGAGATGGACGAGAAGCTTTTTGAAGTGCCAGGGCCTTTTGGTGATGGTAAATTAATTGTAACGGACCTGGTGTGGGTGCCGATGACAGCACTGGGTTAGAAAGTTCCACCTGACGTCTGGTCTCCTTTACTCTGTGCTCTCGCCCAAAGTCGAAGCATGAGAAGCAGCGGCATGTTGCAGATACGAATGAACTCTAGGGATTCTCTACTGGCACTTACCTAGATCTGTATCTGTTCTGATTAATGCCAGTCTAAATAGGTGAAAAACAATTGGAGATTTGTTTTCTGACAGCACTACATATTCCATTAAAAAAGTGTAAAATCATAGGAGGGACAAGGTCATTGACAAACAGAAGCTACAATTGTGGAGTTGATTTGAATAAGATGTAGCTGAACATATCCATACTGCGGAATTACATCTACATGCATGAAAGTCTTTTTTCATGCACAGATGACTTTCTTTTTTCAATAACGTGTGGTGAAAATGGGTCACTTGCCCAGAGTGCGTCACAAAAAGGGGACTTTGTTTACTCCAGGCGTTATATTAGAAACTTGGCTCAGTGCCTTAAGAAGTAGGACAAAAAGAAGAGTGTACGAAGGAATAAGCTTTGAGGTGAAAATGGAAATAACAATAATAAAAATAACAGTTTAAATGAATAATAAATACATATAAAGAAAGGCTTGTATGGATAGGTCTACACTGTTGTATCTGCTTGTGTCTGATAGCAACAACAATACTTTAAAACCAATTTCTGAGATCTAGGCTACTCAGAATTGTTCAAATTATTTTATATTGGGTTATGTTTCACTGTGGCTACTACTAGGAGAGATTTTTCAACAAATGCACATTTCATGTGTTGATAACATGTCTGAACACTTGAAAGAGAAAAGTGAGTTAAGATGTTATGGCTTGAAGGCAAAAGTTTAAGGTTGGTGCTAGTCAAAATAGATCAAGACTGCCATCTGCTGCTGGCTAAAAGACCTTACAATTGTTATTCTGACCGCTAGATAGGTGCTCTTGGGACACCTGATTGCTATGATCAGGCACCAGCTCATGTCACACAGAAATTAATGCCTACAAACACAAGGTGAATTGGTCAAGGAGACTGAGGTCTCAGTGGAAATGCAGGTACAACCAGACCTGGAATAGTGCTTTCAACTGGAAAAGACAACAATACAACTGGTTCACATCTGCCTCAGGTGATGCATTAAACATGAGAATTTAGTTGTTGTTAAAGGAATATATGTATAATATTTATTAATCTATTAATATATAATCTACTTTTTTCCCCTAGATGCCAATGGCAATTATTAAAGAGTAATAGGATTCTCAAGCCTAATCTCAAATGTGAAATGTCTTTCCTCTAGATCTCACACTAAGCAAGCTCACACTAAGTAAGCACACTAAGGTCTTTATTCTGTGTTCCATGGTTGTATAAGCCAGTGATATTCTGACAAATATAATCATTTAAGAGACTAGACAGGCAAATGTAATTGATTAGTTCTGGTTTCTATATCCAGTAGCCTATAGATATTAATTAATGCAATTTGAGGAGGACACCTATAATTAGACATATGAGAATAGCAATTAATTTACCAACTTCTAACTGTAAGACATGCCAGCAATGGACCATAAATCAAAACTCCCACAATTCTAATTTGTGCCATTTAATTTACAAAATGCAAATATTGGATATGACTTTGTTAAAACCTTTGTAAATGTTGCGAGAGTCATTACTCGCTGTTTGTTTTCTCAAGCTTGCCAGCATATTAGCATTTGATAAAATGCGTGTGAGATTTGATTAACCTGGAGCGTAATGGAAAGTGTCACAGAGTAATGAATTATTACAATTTAGGCTGGATTTTTATAGCATTTATTTCAGGTTAGCTAATTTATTTCAGTTTTAATGAGCCAGAAGAAGTTTTTTTTTATATCCCATAATTGGGACCTGCTAGATGTTGTCTTCCAATTTTCAAAAGAAATGGATTAACACAAAGGCCTAGAGTTGTAAAATGTCTTATAAAAAAAATGTATAATAATAATAATTGCCAAATGTTTGCTGTTACTTATTTGATTTGCCTAATAAACATGCTCTATGGTTGTGTCAGCTGACTAATAGTTTCTAGCACTTAAAGGTGACAAACCTCATGACAAAATACTGTGCAGAAGTTCTTAGCCTGCAATATTGACACATTCCTTCAATTTCACTCAACCCCTCTGGCTGATTGTGTTCAAGATAAATACGTTTTAATATTTACCACCATTTGTGAGCTATTGCAGTGGCTTATTTCATTCCTCATGCAAACAAATTTGGTCCCCATTTCAGCATTTCAGCTCAATAAGCTCTTATAGTTTTATTCAGTTTAGACATTAAACATAAGTATCAATGAGGGAAAAGTTGGTAAAATTGACAGAGTAAACAAGAAATGGAGGGGATGAAAGGTTAAACCCAATATTACCAAATGACTGCGGAAATCTTCAGGATGAAATACCTCTTTGAAGTGCTAAAATCCACTTTACTTTTTCATGCGATTGCAGATTAGGCATTCGCCTTATAAAGCTCAAAATGAGATCTATCCACTGCTGCCTCAGGCCTTGAAGCACTATGGGGGAACAATTCCCAGGACTGAGAGATTTCAAAAGTGACGAAGAAAATAAAACATAATGCAAACATCAGTTCTCTTCTTCAGTCAATACATTTTCTAACAATTGGGGTCGGTATGATTTTTTTTTTCTTAAGAAGTCTCTTGAGACTGCATTTATTTGATAGAGTAAAAGCAGTAATAATGTGATTACAATTTAAAATGACTGTTTCATATTTTATTATATTTTAAAATTATTTATGTGATGGTAAAGCTAAGTTTTCAGCATCATTACTGCTCAAGAAGCATTTCTTACTATTATCAATGTTGTAAACAGTTGTGCTGCTTAACATTTTTTCACCACAAACCTCTAAACAATAAAGAGGGAGGTGGAACAGCAGATTACTCGTAGACAGGCTGTTTGTTAAATATAAAAGAAAGTACTTCTAGCCGACAACTGCCATGTTTGGCAAGTTGATGAGAGGTAGCATTCTTGTACATCATCATTTTATAACATTTTAGGCGATATAAGCACAGCAGAAGTATTGAGGTCATCCTAATAGAGCAAGAGCATAACTGCTGTGTATCTAGGGAGAGAAAGCAAACACTGGGAACAGGAGGGTGCTTTAGAAGTTGAAATCACATCGGAGTAAGATTGTATATCATCTAGATCCAACCTAACAGCCAGTAAAGCCTTTAGTTTGCATGCCTGAAGTGTGCATATACTGAGGGCAAGAGCTTGTATCAGGCTTGGCATGCCACTGCATGGTGTCATGTGTAATCGCTTCCCCTGAGATACACCATGAGGTGCACAAGTGTGCAATAAAGACACTCCGCAATTCAGAGAGTCACATAGGATACAAAGCAATTGACTTTAAAGCAATACTTGATTCTGATTGGTCAATCCGCAGTCAGATATGTCCTAATATTCACAGTAGTCCACGGTAATGCTGTATACCAGACTGCTCATCTGAGTAGTGACGATATGTTCTATAGTAATACTAGGTAAATCGGTGGACTGAAAGGTACAGCCTATAGGGCAAATCTCCTAAACCTTTAATGTGCTCATTTATCTTGATAATGGAAAACAGAAAGCATGACTGAACACCACAATGGCAGACACTTTTGACCGATATGCTTTAGGCACGTCATACTAATATTTTATTATTAGTCCGCACGAAAACGGGTATTTTCTAAACCACAACTTTTTCTATGCGGTTTGGTCGTTCGTCCACACGCAAACGCAGTATCCGGTCACTGAAACTGAACTTTTTTGAAAACTCCTGCCAGGGTGACGCTCCGGTTGCAGTGTTGTCGTGTGGACAGTGAAACCAGAGATTTTGGCTTGTTACGTCAGAACTGGAACCGGCAATAACCTTTTTTCCAGGCTTCTGATTGGCCAACATGGCTTTACCATTAGGGTTATATTGCCATCTGTTGGTTTGGCATGCTCTTGACAGCACTTCATAGTGTGTTTTTGCGTTTTCATGTGGAGGCAATTTTTTTAAATTTTATTTTAAACTGAGAAAAAACTATGTTTAGAAAAATACCCGTGCACTTGTGGACTAGGCCTTTGTTATAGGGCTGTTGACTTGTTTGTAATCATTAAATGCTATTGAGTTTAATATTTCAAAGGAAAACAGCCTTACAGTTTTAATCTAAAGAATGATTTTTAAGATAAAATATTTTCAAAGCAAAACTGAATATGAATATATGCAATAACAAGTAAATTAGTAGTAGTAGTAGTAGTAGTAGCAGCAGCGGTTTCAGTTACATACTATAGTATAGCGGTTGTATTTGTATTAATGGTGTTTATTTATTTATACTAATTTATTTACGCAAGCACTTAATTCTTGTATGATATTAGCAGCAGATCATTGCAAGAAAGGTCAGGACAACTTCTTCTCTGTCTATGTGTTTCTATGGTTACAGTCTCAAAAGACGTCCATTCCATAGGCCAACACTAGATGTCAGTATGAGAATTGGGATTTCATTAGGTTGGGCATGAAACATTTACTAATATCATACTGGATTTTTCGGAATTTCACTGGATAAGACAAACTGCCTGAGGCAGAAATCTATTAAAATGTTTTTCTTGAAGAAGATGGGCCAGTACAACAAAGAATCAGCGGACTGAACAGTGAATTGTTCATATTTCATTTCAAAACAGCTTCCACACATTTAATCACACTCTTTCAGCTTGGAGGACCTCTTAAATGTCTATTTGAAGGAAGAAATCTGTTCAGGTACTCAAGGGCTTATATCTGACACCAAAACTCAAGGACTCGAGAAAAATAAAAATTTTCAAATGTAGGCTATCCACTCTCTATCGCACATGCATTGATCTGAAATTAAGTTTTCAACATGAAAGAGAGCGATACATTTAGCTCTGATTTCAGTTTTATTTTCCCTTATGGATTTCACACTCTATTTCACTGACAACATGCTTAAAAAAAAAAAAAAAAAAGTTGCAATAAAATCATCACAGTTTTGACAGCACTAGCACTGACGATGCCCCTTGATTGCTGTTATGAGAGAATGTGACATTTTGTTTTGTCATTTATGTCCTGGTTGACATGTAGAATGCATGCAAAAGCGTTTTTATTCATGTATAACTTGGACTTCGAATGGATAATGAAACTGAAATGTGCCACCACAAAACTTTGACAGACATGACACATTTCCAGGCTAGATTGAGACCAATGCAATTAGTTTGAGAGACCATTTGACAAGGTCACATTGCTGTCATTACACAGTCAAACCATTTTTTTCCTTATACATATTTCTGTGCTTTCACCTTTTTTTAATTTATACCATGATTTTATTATTGAAGTGATTCAACAAAATCTTGCATCTGCAGGGTATATGGAAGCAAAGTTCTAAATAGTATTTAATTATATCTGATGATTGTATCCTCACCATTTTTTCTTAATAATTTTCTTTCAAATGAAGAGTATTAATTGTCTTGTGTCTAAATGAAAGGTGTCTGGAAACCACATTACCACCAGATTATCCACTCAGACAGAGACGCCTTATGTTAAAGAAGTGCTTGTGATAAATAAGCACTGCTTTTGTAAAGAAAATATTAACAGTTTTCAAATTTCAAACCCATTTAGCCCATTATATTTAATATTACAAATTTTCAAGCAGGCAATCACTTCAAATAAATAAGCACTAACTTCCACTGTCTGTGTAATAATAGATTTGAAAGTTCCTGCTGATTCTGGGATGATTCCCATTATTCTACATATTCTGAGAACTGTAATCACATAAATGATTACAGAACTTGATTTGATTACTCTTTCTTGTATCTCTTCATCCTCTGCCCGTGTTGGCATACAGTTTCAATATGACTGCTTTCATTCAAAATCAAAGGCTTTTGGTAAAGCTGTGCATCTTTAAATGAAGATGCAGTCATTTATAAAATCAAACCAAACTAATAATGCAAATTATTTGAACATAGGAGGTCAGAATAGAGAAGTTTGTAGAGTATAAAGGAAAGATGGAGTGAAAGGAAAGGGCCAAACAAATGCAACACACTGTACTGTACCATTTTGGCAATGATTTCATGGCTGTATTGTAGACTGTACTTTGTGCTGGGCTTTATTTGAGTTATCTGTCTGAATGTGCTGTCTGTCTAAATATCCTTCAGTTTAGCCAGTTGCCATATCTAAACTGTGATGGACTTTGTAACTGTACAAAATAACAAAAAGTTATCGTTAATTTAAGCAGCAGATGCCCAATTTGTTCTCACTTAAAATCAGTTTTCCTCAGACTGTGCACCGGCATGTTTGCCATTAACATCTCTCAATGTGACAAATGGCCTAAGATCCATCTATTCCTCCACAAAATAGTGGTTAAAAATGTGTTGAGCGTTGTGTCATGTCATTGCAAGCTATCAGACTGTGAACATCACCATACTCCTTCACCAGCGCAAGTTCTGTGCTATTTCTCACACGCTGATGCTTTGCTTCAATGTCCATCACTTCAGGAAGATACAAATGGCACAAAGAAATTTTTATATACAAGTCCGCATGCATAGATTACTGAATATTTCACATAGACAATTCAATCTTTACACATTCACTATGCATTTGTACATACATTGTTAGAAAAAAAAAAAATATATATATATATATATATATATATATATACACTCACCTAAAGGATTATTAGGAACACCATACTAATACTGTGTTTGACCCCCTTTTGCCTTCAGAACTGCCTTAATTCTACGTGGCATTGATTCAACAAGGTGCTGAAAGCATTCTTTAGAAATGTTGGCCCATATTGATAGGATAGCATCTTGCAGTTGATGGAGATTTGTGGGATGCACATCCAGGGCACGAAGCTCCCGTTCCACCACATCCCAAAGATGCTCTATTGGGTTGAGATCTGGTGACTGTGGGGGCCATTTTAGTACAGTGAACTCATCGTCATGTTCAAGAAACCAATTTGAAATGATTGGAGCTTTGTGACATGGTGCATTATCCTGCTGGAAGTAGCCATCAGAGGATGGGTACATGGTGGTCATAAAGGGATGGACATGGTCAGAAACAATGCTCAGGTAGGCCGTGGCATTTAAACGATGCCCAATTGGCACTAAGGGGCCTAAAGTGTGCCAAGAAAACATCCCCCACACCATTACACCACCACCACCAGCCTGCACAGTGGTAACAAGGCATGTTGGATCCATGTTCTCATTCTGTTTACGCCAAATTCTGACTCTACCATCTGAATGTCTCAACAGAAATCGAGACTCATCAGACCAGGCAACATTTTTCCAGTCTTCAACTGTCCAATTTTGGTGAGCTCGTGCAAATTGTAGCCTCTTTTTCATATTTGTAGTGGAGATGAGTGGTACCCGGTGGGGTCTTCTGCTGTTGTAGCCCATCCGCCTCAAGGTTGTGCGTGTTGTGGCTTCACAAATGCTTTGCTGCATACTTCGGTTGTAACGAGTGGTTATTTCAGTCAAAGTTGCTCTTCTATCAGCTTGAATCAGTCGGCCCATTCTCCTCTGACCTCTAGCATCAACAAGGCATTTTCGCCCACAGGACTGCCGCATACTGGATGTTTTTCCCTTTTCACACCATTCTTTGTAAACTCTAGAAATGGTTGTGCGTGAAAATCCCAGTAACTGAGCAGATTGTGAAATACTCAGACCGGCCCGTCTGGCACCAACAACCATGCCACGCTCAAAATTGCTTAAATCACCTTTCTTTCCCATTCTGACATTCAGTTTGGAGTTCAGGAGATTGTCTTGACCAGGACCACACCCCTAAATGCATTGAAGCAACTGCCATGTGATTGGTTGATTAGATAATTGCATTAATGAGAAATTGAACAGGTGTTCCTAATAATCCTTTAGGTGAGTGTATATATATATATATATAGAATCATTATGAACAATGGAAATAACAGAAAGAGACATGTATGTTTGATACAAAGATGATGAATGTTTAATCGTGCCATATACGTCATGTTAGTGTCAAACTCTCCCTATAGCCTAAACAAGAAAATCTATACATCAGTTTATTATATTTAGGTCTTCAAATGGTTATGTGTGTTATTTAACATTAAAGAAATAATATGGTTTAATATGGAGTTGTCCCACCTTTTGCAGCTATAACAGCTTCAACTCTTCTGGGAAGGCTTTCCACAAGGTTTAGGAGTGTGTTTATGGGAATTTTTGACCATTCTTCTAGAAGCGCATTTTTTGAGGTCAGGCACTGATATTGGACAAGAAGGCCTGGCTCACAGTCTCCGCTCTAAAGGTGTTCTATCGGTTTGAGGTCAGGATTCTTTGCAGGCCAGTTCCTCCACACCAAACTTGATCCTCCATGTCTTTATGGACCTTGCTTTGTGCACTGGTGAGCAGTCATGTTGGAAAAGGAAGGGGCCATCCCCGAACTATTCCCACAAAGTTAAGAGCATGAAATTGTCCAAAATGTCTTGCTATGCTGAAGCATTAAAAGTTCATTTCACTGGAACTAAGGGGCCAAGCCCAACCCCTGAAAAACAACCTCATACCATAACCCCCCCTCCACCAAACTTTACACTTGGTACAATGCAGTCAGGCAAGTACCATTCTCCTGGCAACCGCAAAACCCAGACTAGTCCATCAGATTGCCAGACAGAGAAGTGTGATTCGTCACTCCAGAGAACACGTCTCCACTGCTCTACAGTCCAGTGGTGGTGTGCTTTACATCACTGTATCCGATGCTTTGCATTGCACTTGGTGATGTAAGGCTTGGATGCAGCTGCTCGGCCATGGAAACCCATTCCGTGAAGCTCTCTACAAACTGTTCTTGAACTAATCTGAAGGCCAAATGAAGTTTGGAGGTCTATAGCTATTGACTCGTTGGTGACTTCTGCGCACTGTGTGCCTCAGCATGTGCTGACCGCGCTCTATGATTTTTACGTGGCCTACCCCTTTGTGGCTGAGTTGCCGTTGTTCCCAATTGCTTCACTTTGTTATAATACCACTAACAGTTGACCATGGAATATTTAGTAGTGAGGAAATCTCACAAATGGACTTATTGCACAGGTGGCAACCTATCACTGTACCATGCTTGAATTCACTGTGCTCCTGAGAGTGACCCATTCTTTCACAAATGTTTGTAGAAGCAGTCTGCATACCTAGTTGCTTGATTTTATACACCTGTGGCCATGGAAGTGATTAGAACACCTGAATTCAATGATTTGGAGAAGTGAAAATCACTGATTATCTCTTCATCACAGCACATGTTAGTGGGTGGGATATATTAGGCAGCAAGTTAACATTTTGTCCTTAAAGTTGATTTTAGAAGCAGGAAAAATGGGCAAGTGTAAAGATTTGAGAGAGTTTGACAAGGGCCAAATTGTGATGGCTGACGACTGTGTCAGAGCATCTCCAAAACTGCAGCTCTTGAGGGGTGTTCCTGGTCTGCAGTGGTCAGTTTCTATCAAAAGTGGTCCAAAGAAGGAACAGTGGTGAACCGGCAACAGGGTCATGGGCAGCCAAGGCTCATTGATGCACGTGGGGAGCGAAGGCTGGCCTGTGTGGTCCGATCAAACAGACGAGCTACTGTAACTTCTTTAAATTGCTCAAGAAGTTAATGCTGGTTTATTGCAGTGCATCACAGTTTATTGTGTATTGGGCTGCATAGACCAGTTAGGGTGCCCATGCTGACCCATGTCCACTGCCGAAAGCACCAACAGTGGGCATGTGAGCATTGCAGACCATGTACACCCTTTCATGGAAACGGTATTCACTGGTGACCTCTTTCAGCAGCATGATGTGCCCTGCCACAAAGCAAAAATGGTTCAGGAATGGTTTGAGGAGCACAACAACAAGTTCGAGGTGTTGACTTGGCCTCCAAATTCACCAGATCTCAGTCCAATCGAGATCATGGAGGCCCCAAAAATTCAGATCCATGGAGGCCCCACCTCGGACCTTACAGGACTTAAAGGATCTGCTGCTAACATATTGGTGCCAGATACCACAGCACACCTTCAGGGGTCTAGTGGAGTCCATGCCTCGATGGGTCAGGGCTGTTTTGGCAGCAAAATGTGGACCAAAACAATATTAGGATTCATAATGTTATGCCTGATTTGTGTATTTATTTATTTATTAAATATTATCTCATAATTTGGCAGCACGTATATTATGCTGCTGTCACTTTAAGACCTGACACACAGATCCAATATACTGTTACACATGTGTTTTCTTCAGTGTTGGGCAAACTACTCTGAAACTGTAGCTTTACAAGCTACAAGCTACTTGTAAGTTAAAGTAGTTAAGTTACATTCAAGCTACCCTTTTGAAAAAGTAGCTTTTTTTTTTTAATGCTATAATATTTGGGGTTTCAAGCAACATAATGCAATGCAATTATGATTTAAAAGAGTATAGGGTGAATTCAGGTTGATTGGGACACTTTTTTCCCAGTCATTTCATTGGCAAAAACTGTCAGAATCATTTGATTTTGTAAACTATCTGATACACACAATACTCAAATATAGTCTATATCTCAAACGGGCTGTCAAAGTGCAAAATTGCTATAAAATTAACATCAGTGCAAGAACAAAATGGATGCAACTTAAATTACATATTCATAGTCAGAATTAGTAAAAAATGCAGGTTAAACTCACAGCACATGCAGTGATGGAGCGTGCAGCATTTTGAACATAATTGCTCGAAGACACCAGTCATGAGCTGCTCGCATGAACAGTGTGCTTTGCTTGACTATTTCTTTTCGTTTCAAATTCTTTCGTTTAAAAGTAGACATTTCAAGCTTTCTATACACATATTTCTCATGTCTGTGAGGCAAGTAGCCTATACGCTGAGTTTCGGTTCATTTATGAGACACGCTCCAGTTCACGTGCAATGTAAGTAATTGTGCCGGTGCCTCCATGTCATGATTATTGTCTGCTATAGCCTATTTGCTTCTTATTTATTATTTGCTTCTTATCCATGCAATTGGTTGATGAAACATTGATTAAAATTAAGATAACATTTTTCCAAACAAAATTCACTTTAAAGAAAGGCTTTCTACAAAACAAAACAAAACTTAATGAAGTGGTCAAAATAATTTCTGACCCACTCCATGTCTTTGACATATTGCACATCTTTGCACTTTTCATAATCAACATAAAAATAACATAATATTTAAACATAAATATGAAACAAAATACATTGTTTAATGGCTACAACAAGTATAGTAGGCTACAGTACAGAGAAATTTTGTGTCAGAGCAATTCATGAGTTATGTAGTTATGTTATATAGTTAATGCGCCTGCATAGAGCGGAAGATTGAGCTGAGCGTCACACCGCTCTACGCTTCGCTCATTACAGGCTTGTGACTCGTCAGAACCAAAACGGAATGTAGCTTTTGGTTGCGCTACACAGCTACTTGCTAGATAAAGTAGTTAGCTACTGGAAAAGCTACACTGTTTTAAAAGTAACTGAGCTACTGACAAGCTATTGAAAAATTTAGTTAAGCATGTCACATAGCATCCGGGCCTGGTAGGCCTGAAGGATGGCCATGGCATGCAGAGAGGATGCGAACCCCGTGTTGCCTGAGTGGCACAAGGGCTGCCTCGACAATCTTCGTAAAGACGCGAGGGGACAGAGCTAGCCCGAATGGGAGGACCGCGTACTGATATGGGAGTAGGCGTCCTTCAGGTCGATCGCTGCAACCCATCTGCTGGACAAACGCATTCGAAAAGGCGTTTCACTGTCAACATCCTGAACGGAAGCCTGTGAAGGGATCGGTTCAGGACGCGCAGGTCCAGGATCGGTCGTAACCCACCGGTTTTCTTGGGTACAATGAAGTAGGGGCTGTAGAAGCCGGACTTCATTTCGGCTGGAGGGACAGGCTCGATCGCACCCTTCGCCAGCAGGGTAGCAACCTCCGCACGCATGACTGGGGCATTGGGCCTCACCATAGTGTAGCGGACTCCCCGGAAGCGGGGAGGAGCCTGAGCGAACTGAATCGCATAGCCGAACCTGATGGTCTTCGCGACCCAGCGAGACAGCCCCGGGAGCTCTAGCCAGGCTCCCAAGAACTGCACCAGCGGGGACATGCGAACCACAGGCGTACCCCGGGTGGGGCAGCGAGACGGCGTGACCGGCCCAGACGTGGGAGGCGTAGCGTCCCGGTGTGGGGGCACGGTCATCAGCCGCGTCCTGACAGAGAAGACCAGGGAAGGACGTGCGTTCCACTGGGGTCTGCTCTGAGAGGAGACTGGCGTCAGAGAGGGACGAGAGTGGCGTGGCCCGTGGGCGGCACACACTGCCGTGCACGGCCTCTGGGTGCTCAGGGATGGGTGCTAGTTCTTACATATAGGGTGCTGCCGACCCGGGGGCCAGCAGCTGCAAGATTCTCCCCCGGCCCTCCACCGGGGGAAGGAGTGGCCCTGCTACCATCTCCTTGAAAGAACTGCCCATCCCTGAGCTGTCCGCGTCAGGAGCGCCGCTTAGCCTGGCGTAAGGCGGGCTGCGGGGCAGGGTTCTCAGCCGTGCCGCCGAAGAGGCCAGCCTGGGACATGTGAGCGTTGAGGAACCGGGTTCGCTCAGCCGCTCTCATATCGACCAGGTTGAGCCACGTCTCTCCTGGACCACGGCTGTGGACATCACCTGGCCCAGGGAGCGTTCGGTCACCTTTGTCGCCCGGAGGGCGAGGTCGGTGGCGGCACGCACCTCATTTCTGAGCCCTGGGTCAGCTCTACCCTCGTGCATGTCACATAGCATCCGGGCCTGGTAGGCCTGAAGGATGGCCATGGCATGCAGAGAGGCGGCGGCCTGCCCCGCAGCTCTGCAGTACCTCGCCACCGAAGTAGACGAGAATCTACAGGCCTTGGAGGGGTGCTTAGGATCACCGTGCCATATTGAAGCACTCTGTGCAAGAGGGGGGGTGTGGCCCGAGGAATAGTCGTCGGGGTTTATGCCACACCGCAGCCCTCAGGTCACCCTGGCCACCAGCCAAACATCCCATCACGTGGAGAGGATAATGGGGTGTGGCAGAGGGGACTCTACCTCCATACGGGGGTCATTGAGTCTCGACCGTGATTGCAACTGAGCGTCAACAGGGGGGACCCCAGTGTACCCTTGACCGCGGCCTCATCGAGGGCAGAGAAGGCGGAGGAGGGCCGCGAACGGTCACGGGAAGACAACGGGGACTTCCAGGACCGCGTGACCTCCTCATGCACCCCGGGAGAGAAAAGTAATTGGGGGCGGGGCCCGACAGTTGTCAGGACGCGCCACACCCAAAGACCAATCATCCCCCGAGATGACATGGCTGTCAACTCCGGGTTTGGACTCGGGCAATGCTGACACGCCCGAAGGCGGCAGCATAGCCGAATCTTTATCCCCAGAGGACTCCAGCCCACCATGCGGCGATCGACATCTCGTCGTCATCTGGAGCACCGAACGAAACACGCGGGGTGTCCGCAGACGGTCTGCGGACTGCTTCAGTCCGACCACTCGCGGGTAGCGGTGTGCAAGAGGATGGTGTGGCCCGAGGGGTTTATGCCACACCCTAACCCTCAGGTCACCCTGGCCACCAGCCAAAGTACCATCTCCTCGGAGACGGTAGATTGGGGTGTGGCAGAGGGGACTCTCTTCCCTTTACAGGGGTCATTGAGTCTCAACCGCAACATCGCGATGGTCATGTTCCCGCAGTGAGAACATGACTCATCCACAAACGCTGCTTGAGCGTGCTGAAGCCCAAACATGTCAAGCAGTGATTGCGCCCATCAGATAGCAACAGACATCGACCGCACCCAGAAGTGCACGCGCAAGCTCTTTTTGTGAGAGAAAGCTCTGTAGAGTGCCGAAGCGCCCAGGGAAACACACACACAGCTGTTGCAGATCACTGCACAGATCAGCAGGCAGGCAATGTGAGATCGCTGGAATGCGCCGTAACACCAACACCGACTGGAGAGCTGCTCGTCTCGAAGAAGCTGACGATAACTCAGAAGGCTTGAGGAGTGAAAAGAGATATACTCTTGGCTCCGAAGCAGAAACATAATGCGATGTTGCCAGCGTACTTACTTATATACCCACGCTGTGGGGCGGAGCTACGCTATGCAAATTCCGCATGCCCATGGCATTGGCCTGCCATTGGGCGTTTTCTAAGATCTCGAAGATGATAGGCTTCTAGGCGAAACCCCCATTTCGTCAGTCACTGATGTTACTCGGAGTGACTGAACGAAAGGGAACAATTATTTTCATCACTTGACGAGGAGAAAAATTAGGTCTGAACTAGAGTGATATGAAAAAGCAAAGTGCACTTCTGGTGAGTAAGGATGACGCATGACTGACAGCTGCCATCAAACCGTCCCTGAACTTGGCACCAGCCTATTACTTTAATGGGCTTTATCAACGCACTGAAATGGCCATCCATTATTTGAATTCCATTATTGTGTGACAGGAATTTACCTGTTTGTTGATGCGTTGTCAAAAGTGTGATTCATTAGAAACACCTTAAGACTTGGCTAGTGCAAGAACAATAATGTATTTTTGCAGTTTTATGGCACATTTGAAGGGCATCCAAAAGATCAACATTTGCATGCTAACAGAGGAAATGGACAATTTGTCAATCTAGTCAATCAAACGTTGATCGTTTTGTGACACTAAGTGGCTCAATGGACTGTGTAATTTATATATAGCCTGTGCATTTGTTCTTCTTTTTATCAGCTATTGATCCTTTACCCCCTCTATAAATAATACAATATTTGATTCAGCACATACAACTTTTCTCACTGCTCATCTGTGACAGTCATGATTTCCATGCACATGTTGCTTAGGAAATCTAGCATGTGCACCTCACCGAGAGGTTTGGTAGACAGAGGTGAAACATCTGCTCAGGCTCTAGTGAAGGTTTGCCAAAAGCAATCAGGCACCTTTTTAGGGCTGTGTGAGAGAGGTCTGTTGATTTGCATAATCGCCTGCTCACTCTACTCCATAGGGTCGGCTTCATGTTGCTCTCGCTAGGCAGCTGCCATTCTAAGCCATGCAGGATTACTGCAAAATAGAACTATCGCAGGCTGGCTGCTGCTTCCATCCCTTCACCTACAGACCTGCCTATATATATTGGGAGCTCATTAGATGAGTAATGGTGCCTAGACATCTACCTGGCTTTTTTCAGCATCCGGAACATTAACAATCTGTCTTACCCCCTTTGATGTTTAACAAAAGATAGTGATTAGCTGTTTCCGCTATCCACTGCAGTATCATAATTATTTGTGAAGCATAAACAACACACAGGCTTTCAGCGGGAAGCATTTATTCGTTAACTGTGATAAGATGATTGACAGGCCAGTTTACGGTGACAGGATGCATGTAACTATACAGAGTGTCTGTTAAAGACGCAATTTAAATGCAGCCATTTTCTAACTGGTCAGGTAATTACGTCAATGTTCACATGCCAGTGGAAAAATGGCTACAGAAATAGCAATAATTATGATTCATAGGAAAAAGCTTTTTTCTTTTTTTGTTAATTTAATGCCATTTATTAAATTTCTTAGTGCAAGCCACTTAGTGGGGGGTGGGGGCGAGGGGGCTTGAGCCCCTGCCCCTTTGAAAGTGAAAGTGCCCTTTTAGATCGCACCGCAGTGCCCCGAACGCGATTTCTACAGAGGGGGAACAATCACCTGCCCTCGGGAACACACAACAAAGGGGGTGAGATTATCATGACAGAATATGCTAATCAATGACTTGAAGATAGTTAACTCCCAACCCGTTCTCACTCTCAAGCCGTCAAAATCTAAATCATGGTCAAATGCCTTACCCCTAGACGTCTTTTTTCGACGCGCAGGTACTCCGTTGATTTCAATGAGAAACCTTTGCCGTCATACACAGACGCGTTTGGGCATGGGAACATTATCGTTATGATGAAATTATATATTGGGTTATGATTTTGCCATTATGACATGTTGGAATGTGATTCTCAATTTAATCAGCCAGCATAATTTTATTTACATTTATGTTATTTACGCTATTTAGACACGTTTGAACATGTAACCCAACCCCATCCCATCCCATCCCATCCCTAAACCTACCCATTTGTGTATTATATGCTATAAAATACAGGATATAACAGGCAGATATGACTGCATGCACAATTTATTAAAAAAGTACAAATATTCCAAGTGTTCCGAGGCCAAACGATTGATTTGTGTGAAAAAAATCCCCAAAAGCAATCAGTGATCAAAATGTCATTGGCTCTCGTGTGTCTTTTGACTGATTGTGTCATGCTCAAAAGTCAGGTGTATCATTTGAATGAGATACATGAATGAGTGTGTTCACAGAGCAGTGGGATCATCATTTCAGCGATTAAAACATTAAGATCATCTCGGTTCTTTACATGAAGATATCGTATGACTTCAGAAGACTTGGAATGCAACATGAGTTAATACTTTTATACAGTTTTTGGTCAGTTTTAGTTTTTGCAATAAATACCTGTGACTGTACTTTATTTGCCTGTTATGTGTTTTATATTGTTTAGAAGTGGGTAGGTTTAGGGAAGGAGTGGGGTTATTTGCTACAAAATATAAAAGTAGCCTATAAATATTCATAAAATTAAATGCATCTTGATCTGACGCATTGGGAACACAACTGAAATCAATGGAGCACCTGCACGTCGATATAGTTACGTCTAGGGGTACCTTTAGTGAGGAGTGAGAATGGGTTGCAACTCCACATCAGCTACATAAATTCATCAACTAACCGTTCAGGAACATCTTGTTGCATTCTGAATGCTGTCACTTCTTCTTGACTCTCTCCATCATTGTCCAACGGTTTGAAAATAAAAGGCAGAACAGTTTCACTGCCTGTCTGCATGAGGTTATCAGAGCTGCTAACTGGAGCAATGTTGCCAGATTGGGCGATTTCCAGCCAAAAAGCTCACCAAAACCCGCCCACTCCAAGAAAAAAAACGCCCAAAATAATGTGATAGAATTTTATTGCCATACCAATCAAGGTTGATAAGTACCATTTTATCACCTTAAAACATAATGTTGATGACAAAAAATAAATAAATAAATAAATAAAAAATCCCAGGAAAACAGATCAAAACAGGGAATACATTAAAGAGAATGAGCAAATATGACTAAAATTTCCAGTTGGAAATTGTCAAAATGGCAATCAAGAAATTAACCGGTGACTTTAAATTAACCCAGAAAAACATGTGCATCATTTTTAATGTCAACAATAACAATAAGCCAATTTAAGTGCAAAAAGTGCCCAATATAAGAGATCAGAAAAAACAACGAAATTAGCAAATTTCACATATGCACAAACCACTGCCAAAATGCGTCATTCATTGATAATGTACGATAATCTGCCAACAAAAAATAACAACAACAATGCGCTTACCTTTGTGTTGTGCTTTGACAGAACGTTCACTGATCTATATAGAGAACCATTATATAGATCAGTGATAACGTTACGTCTTTCGTGAAGTATACATAGAACATAACGCACTTAGCACAGTCAAAACTGATTAACCGTTGATTCAGACCTCTTTCAGCAGCTGTTGGGGATGAGTAGAGTGTAGTCTAGATGGTTTAAGAGTTGGTTATATTTATAAAGAGTCTTCGAGTCACAGGTGTAATACACGTTTTGAGAGTTGGATCATTCTCCCACTCTTTACTGTAGATGCAATTTACTGTATATTTACGGCACTTTGGCATTGCGTTCACTTTAATATATAGCTAAAAGTTATTGCACTAAAAACCTGTCATGAATGAATGAGCACGTCTGCCTGCTGATCGCTGATTGGCTGGAAGTGCGTGCTCGTCGGCGACGTCAACACCAACGCCAGCTGACTCTGCGTTGGCCTGTGCGTGTCATGATGACTGATTTTATGGAGTACATGCACACTTGAGTTTTGTTTATTAACCAATTAGGCTATAATATTAATTTTTTTTGAAAACCGCCAAACTGACCCCAAACCAGCCCAAAATTTGTCCACCCGCCCAAGCCCATTTATACCCGCACAGTCAAATTCAAAACTGCCCAATTAGGCGGGCCCAATCTGGCAACACTGAACTGGAGTTCTTGTAGCTCTGCCCCATGAGCAGCAACTCATTTGCATTTAAAAGGATACACAAAAACAGCATGTTTTTGCTTTATTTTACATCTTGTAAAAATGGGGCAGTCAACCACCCCTTTAAGGGTTCAGGTAACAAAATGAAAAAATACTATAGTATATTATAGTAAAATTACTGTACTATAAGTACTATACTATAGTTTTTGAACCATACTATAGTAAATATACTACAGTAAATTGTAGAATACCTCAGTATTTACTATAGTTTAACAAATGACTATAGTTAATACTACACTATACTGTAGTAGTATAAATTAATAAAGTTTAGTAAATAATATAATATACTACAATATTCTACAATTTACTGTAGTATCTTTACTATAGTATGGTTCAAAACACTATAGTAGCTATTTACTAGAGTAATTTTACTATAATATACTATAGTATTTTTTCATGGGCAGGAACACCTACCATTTTTAGAATACTTAGGTAGCCTATACATAGGTAAAAATAACTAATAATTGCTGGGTTTTCCAAAACATCACAAATGGTCTTATATGCTAATATAGCATATGGTTTTATTTGTCAACTGAGAGTATTTCATATGACTGACTCAACTGCTGGCATTTATTATTATAAAGTTCTGTTCCATTAAGCCAATGTCTGTGCTCCTAAGAACTTATGGCCATGCACTACTATGTATACACTTGACTTGGTGCATAGATCATAATCTATTACTATTAGGGGTGTGACGAGACACTTGGCTCACGAGATGAGACGAGACACGAGATTATGAGAATGAGATTTTTGCACAGTATTTTTAAGAAATCCTCAATGGCAAAATTCATGACTGGCAAAATAGTCTGCAGGTGCATTTTGAAATGTTTTACTAATCATCTTGTAATGAATGTCATTTCAGTTCTACTTCTGAGTATGAATTATCAAATGCATTGAAAGACAATAATATACAAGCACTGTAAAGGGTTTTGCCACAAACTCAATTGACTGGCGTCTCTCCTGTATGTTTGCATGAGTCTCTTCAGACCTTACTGTACATGAATTATGAGCTTCCAAAACTTCTGACTGAGGCTGTGTGTGACCTCCTAATTGAACTCCTTTCCACAAATTGAACATAGGAATAAAAACGGTATAAATAACAGTTTTAATCAAAGTACTCTCTCAATATTCAAAGTGCAAACAGAGAGCAAAACAGAGAGCAAGCCCAGCATAAGATAGCTTTGATATTCGGAGACTGGCTATTGTATGTCGCCTAATTTGCGTGAATCACAGAGCTCGCCTTTACTCTCGCTTTCGATGCGTGATCGCATGTACTATGCATGTGTATAGGAAGCGGCGGTGCTGAGCGCACATTCTACAAGATAACACTGTGTCTACACCGGATTCATCAGTGATGTTGTCTACACTGGATGCAGCGCGGCGCGACAAATCCCTGACAGTAAACTTATGCTTCGTTCTATTTATGAAGTACTGACACTTTATTGTCATGGCAATATCGCAAGACAGCTTTTCACTAATCTAGTCACACCCTTAATTATTATTGTTTATTTTAGGACACTTTTGTTTCTGGTTAACTCAGGATGAGAATGCAAAATTTTTTAAATAAATGCATTATTTTCATGTTATCACTGTAAAGCTGCTTTAAAATCTGTATTCTATAAAGCGCTATATAAATAAGGGTGTCTTGATTTGACTTGATTGGAAACATGCTGTGTAGAGATTTAAGTATAATTTATGTGCTAATAACGATAACAATGTTTTCCGAAACACGGCTAGTTTGCACTGTACAGTAACGTGTACTTATAAAAGTGTTACATGTATAATTATTCCCCGCCTCCTGTTCACTCACGCCACACTCTTCACGAAGATAAAATGTCACATGGAGCGTGGTGCATTATGGGAAACAGTATCCCATGCAGTGTCCTCAGATGCATACATCAGATTTCAGCAAATATAGTAGGTCATCTAGGTATTCCATGCATACAGAAAATCTGCATACTACTTACAGTATACATACTGGATAGTGCAGAAAGAGTAGTATGATGGTATGCCATTTCGAACACAACCACTATTTCTGTGGATCTGTGCACACTCTTGCCCACAACCCCTCATCAATTTCACCATCCATTGTAGTGTTTTCCCTTTGTTTCAAACTCCTCTGTCTTTGTTTTTTTTATAGGAAAAACAGTGCGGTCTTTGGTCTGATTTAATTATTTTTTGTGTCTTTGTGTCCAACATATGTCACATTGCTGTGGCTGTAGCGCCATCCTCTCTCATTCTTCATATATATATATATATATATATATATACATATTGGGGCAGCAACAGCCTGAATGCTGTCTAAGAGAGAAAGAGGGAAAGCTCGAATTAATGACTTTTGGGCTATTCCATTTAGCATCAACCGATCCTGTTCACATTTAATGCATTTTTAATGAACAGATCTTTCATGGTAAATCTAAAGCTAATTTCATAAGTTATAAATCCTGTGTAGTGGTTAGCCAGTTCACAATTTCCCTTGATTACTCTTCACAGATGGTCATGTTCTGCTGGTTGAGTTGAAAGGATCTCACAAACCCCTGTCTCTGAATGAAACCAGATGATTGTTTACCATTTCACAGTGCAAAACAATCCACACTTATTCCATGTCCAGCAGATTATGATTAATGGCCATGTTATAAGATTTGATTTGTCACTGCAGAATATTACTCTGTAATGGAAATTGCTGTTTTGAAAATGTTGGACATTTGCTGAGATAACGGGCTTCAAGTAATCAGCAAGAACAATTTGAAAAATGTTTCTGTCACATTACAAAGTGTAGGTTTGACATTCAATCTGAGTTAAGCAATATATATAAATAATAACATAGGTCATGTTAGAGTCTCTTTATACCAATTTGATGTCACAATCCCACATTACCTTTACCTAAGGCTTGTTTTGTCTAATGGCTTTGTAATTGGCTTATGCTAAAACCAGTAAGGCTTGGGGCTATTTGCACTTACTTCACTCAAACTGTTAGTAAAAACTACTGTCCGCATAGCTTTCAAAGTATACTCAACCTTGGATGGGCGCGGATGGCCGAGTTCAAAACACACTCAGTACAATTTTGGACAGGACATTTGCTTGGCAGGATTTAAGAAGTAGTGGATCAACCATTGCAACATAGTTCAGAAGAAACAAGAGCACACGAACTTCGCACAAATGCTTATCAACATGCACTGTTGTACGCACACTGTCTGCGTGGTCTCAAAAATTGGGCTGCACATGGACATCCACGAACCCTCCTAATGACGAAAATTACATCATCGGTCGAAGTATACTTTAGGCTTAAATGTGTGTGGAAAGGGAACACATATATTTCCTTTCAATGATTTCCGATCATATTCAATTTATTTTGCAAACTCTGTATGGTGCAAATGGTTGTTACAGAGTCTCCAGGAACATGGACTACCATACTGATGGTGATTTATGATTTATGATTTATGATACTGATTTATGAAGTCTCCATGTTGGAGATGCCAAATAACACTAGGTACCCCAGGGATCTGTCCTGGCTCACTTCCTTTTTACCGTCCACAAGATAGATTTCCAGTACAACCAACCCGCACCCCACCCCACCCCACCATACACCACCATACCCTACCATAGACTGTTCTCTTTTATTCAGGGATTTTCCCTTTTATTTTTTTAAGACAGCTGAGAGAGACAGGAAAGAGGATGGGGAAAGGGATCAGCATGTTATGCAGGCCAAATTGCATATCTGTGACAATGGCTTTTTATGTGTCATGAGCACATGCACTACCCACTGTGCCATGGCTCCAAAATATCACAGATTTTTTTGTTCAGACAAAAGCACACACACAAATGAGCTTTCTGCCAGATATGTCATGCTCATTCAAACTGAAGAGGAACATGTGAGATCCATCAATCACAAAAGATGCTGCATGTAAATAGGAATCGCCACAACATTGACTTATATAAAACATTACAAATTGCATTATCAAATCGAATAGTCTCTTTGCACTCTTAGTCATATTACATATATATATATATATATATATATATATATATATATATATATATATATATATATATATATATAAATATTTTATAAGTCAATGAAGTTTAGTAGTGTAGTGGTTTTAAAGTCAGTGTTATCAACCGTGACCACCAACTCCATAAAGCGTTAGAGATCAGATGTCTGCTAACCTTAAACAGTAAGCATTTTGGAGGCTGGTAGAAAGATGATAGAATGATCTATCCTTCTCTACATACTGTATATTGCATGTGTGTTGTCTTTCATTGGTTCCCATTCAGTCGGTCACTCTCGACGCCACGTCGGAGTACCGACGAATAGGAATCTCGCTCGCTCTTCGAGTGAAACTAAACAAGCCAATGCACACTGGCATGCAATGATTGCACCAGGTGCTCATGCCACGCAGCGCGGGTATAAATGAGACACAGGTGTTTGCATCAAGTTAGCTTTTTGCTTCGGAGCCGAGTGGTAGATGGTTCAGCCAGATATCACTCTCTACTTCGCAGTCCTGACTGAAAAGAAGCCTGCCCTTTTGGAAGCGATCTCTTCAGTCGGTGTTGGTGTGACGGCACTGCAGCGGGTCGTGTGGTTCTGTGATCATCTCTCTTTCTCTTTTCTGAGCAAACACAAAGGCTGTTCTCACAGCTGATTCGGTGCACTAGGTGGAGAGCGCTGAAAAGCCGTTCTTACGGCTGGTAAGAGAGCACCTTCGTGTGAGAGAGAGCGCGCACGTCAGGCTGCACTATCCCCTGACTGTGTCGCCGCGACCCCTCCCCCTGCGTGCTTCAGCACCAAGGAGAGCGTCCTTCTACTAGAGCAACACAGATAGAGCTTGCGTCCTTTTCAGGATGATATTCTATCTGTGTGTTTCTGGATGCGGTGGTTATCTGTCACCGAGGGATGGTCACAAGCGCTGTATCTCGTGTTTGGGCGTTCAGCATGCTGAGGCAGCGCTGGTGGATGACTCATGTTCTCACTGCGGGAACATGACCATCTCGGAGTTGCGGTCGAGACTCCATCTCGCAAGGGGTGGAGTCCCCGTCCCTCTGCCTCGATCTAATCCTCCACAGAGGGTTACTTCAGGCAGTAGCGCAGGTGATCTGAGGATTACGGTGAGCGCGCTTCCCCCAGGGAACCAACCCCCGGGGAACCCTCACTCCTCCCGCACTTCGCAGCCAGTAGAGCTGCCGTTGGAACGCGGTGGGCCACCCACGAGGTGTGTACCATCCGTATCCTTCGGGGCTCCTCTTGACGGATGTCCATCGCTGCATCGGAGGGAGGGTCAGAAGTTTCTGGAGATGACGTGTCGGCGCAGGGGGCTCCTTCGTGAAGATCCGCTGTGCCCGATACGGATCCGGAAATGATGGCCATGCTTTCCCGGGCCGCTGAGAGAGTCGGGCTCGTGTGGAACCCTCCACCGTGTCCCGAACCCTCAAGGCTGGACGATTGGTTTCTCGGGGTGGCCCGTGCTGGTTCTCAGCGCCCCACCCCGGTTCCTTTCTTTCCGGAGGTGCATGACGAGCTCACTAGGTCATGGACGGCACCTTTCACTGCCCGAAACCGGCTCTTCTGGAGACGGTGACCGCACCGCTCCATCCCCCGGAGGAGGGCCGGGTGGAGAATCTTGTGTTCTGTTTTGTTTCTGTTCCGCCGCTGGGCCCAGCCTGCCCACCTGTGGAATCAGGTAAGTGTTGCAATGCACACTCACACCTCGCTGCGGGCCGCCTCCACGAGACAGCCGCCCCAGCCCGGTACCTGCATTCCACCTCGCTGCCCCATGGTGGGTACGCCGGTGGTCCCTTTGGTCCCGCTTGCACGGTCTCTGCGAGCCTGGCTAGCGCTCCCCAGTCCGTCTCGCTGGCTCATTCGGACCATCAGGCTCGGCTATGCGATTCAGTTCGCCCGGCGTCCCCCCAGGTTCAAGGGCGTCCGCTTCACTTCGGTGAACGCTGCAGACGCCCATGTCCTGCGTGCGGAGATCGCAGTCCTACTGGCGAAGGACGCGATAGAGCCAGTCCCTCCAGCCGATATGAAGACAGGCTTCTACAGCCCGTACTTCATTGTACCCAAGAAGACCGGTGGGTTACGGCCAATCTTGGACCTGCGATTCTTGAATCGGAGCCTTCACAAGCTACCGTTCAAGATGCTCACGCATCCGTCCCCAAGATTGGTTTGCAGCGATCGACCTGAAGGACGCGTACACAGGCCGTTTCTGCGCTTTGCGTTCGAGGGTCGAGCATATCATTATAAAGTCCTGCCCTTCGGGCTGTCCCTGTCCCCCCGTGTCTTCACGAAAGTCACGGAGGGGGCCCTTGTGCCCATGAGAGAACAGGGCGTTCGCATCCTCAACTATCTCGACGACTGGCTCATTCTAGCACAGTCCAGGGATCAGTTATGCGAACACAGGGACCGGGTGCTCAGACACCTCAGCCAGTTGGGTCTTCGGGTCAACTGGGAGAAGAGCAAACTCGCCCCCGTGCAGAGGATCTCTTTTCTCGGTATGGAGTTAGATTCGGTCGGACGGACAGCGCGCCTCACAGAGGAGTGCGTCCAGTCGATGCTGAACTGCCTGAACACGTTTCAAGGCAGGATGGCGGTTCCACTGAAACAATTTCAGAGGCTCCTGGGGCATATGGCAGCCGCAGCGGCAGTAACACCGCTAGGCTTGCTTCATATGAGACCGCTTCAGCATTGGCTACACGGCCGAGTCCCGAGATGGGCGTGGCAACGCGGCACTCACCGGGTGAGCATCACACCGGCCTGCCGCCAATCCTTCAGCCCATGGTCAGACCCCTCGTTCCTTCGGGCCGGAGTGCCTCTGGAACAGGTGTCCAGGCATGCTGTGGTCTTCTGCCATGGGCTGGGGAGCCACGTACAACGGGCATGCAGTGTCAGGGGTTTGGACGGGCCCGCACCTGCATTGGCACATTAACTGCCTCGAGTTGCTAGCAGTGCATCTCGCTCTGAGCCGCCTCAAAAGGCTGCTACGGGGCAAAGATGTACTGGTCCGCACGGACAACACCGCGACCGTTGCGTATATCAACCGACAAGGTGGTCTACACTCCCGTTGCATGTCGCAACTCGCCCGCCATCTCCTCCTCTGGAGTCAGAAGTGTCTGAGGTCGCTTCGTGCCATTCATGTCCCTGGTGTGAGCAACCGTGTGGCCGACGAGCTTTCACGAGCTGCGCTCCCAGGGGAATGGCGACTCCACCCCCAGGTGGTTCAGCTGATTTGGAGACAGTTCGGAGCGGCACAGGTCGACCTGTTTGCCTCCCCAGAAACGTCCCACTGCCAGTGGTTCTATTCGCTGACCGAGGGTACACTCGGCACGGATGCACTTGCGCACAGCTGGCCCCAGGGGCTGCGCAAATATGCGTTTCCCCCAGTTAGCCTACTTGCACAGACACTGTGCAAGGTCAGGGAGGACGAGGAGCAGGTCCTGTTGGTGGTGCCTTACTGGCCCAACCGGTCCTGGTTCCCAGAACTTATGCTCCTGGCGACAGCCCCTCCTTGGCCGATTCCTCTGAGGAAGGACCTTCTGACTCAGAGACGGGGCACCCTGTGGCACCCGCGTCCAGATCTGTGGAAGCTTCATGTCTGGCCCCTGGACGGGATGCGGAGGTTCTAGGTGACTTACCCCAAGAGGTAGTTAACACCATCACTTCGGCATCCGCGCTCTGCGGATCTACGTGGATAGAACTCAAAGCTTCAGGACCTCAGATCAGCTCTTTGTCTGTCACGGAGGCCAGCAGAAGGGAAAGGCTGTCTCCAAGCAGAGGATGGCCCACTGGATAGTGGATGCCATCACCTTGGCTTACCAAGCACAAGGTGTGCCCTGTCCGCTCAGGGTGCGAGCACACTCTACTAGAAGTGTTGCATCCTCCTGGGCGCTGGCACGTGGCGCCTCGCTGCCAGACATCTGTAGAGCTGCGGGCTGGGCGACACACCCAACACGTTCGCTAGATTCTATAGTCTACGTGTGGAGCCAGTGTCCTCCTGTGTTCTCGCCTCAAACAGGTAGAAGCACTGAGAGGCCCTGGCTCTTGTCAGCTTGCTGCGCCCCGGCGCTTTTATTCTCCAGAAGCAAACTCTGTCGAGTCCTCCATCTCCCTCGGTGCCGGACGTGGCGGAACGTCTGGCATCAGGCCCCTTGCCGCTGAATCCTTGAGAACCGGTACTGGGCTGGGTATATATGAGTGACCCTGCGGGAATCCCATATATTTTTCCACGGTCGCTCCTACGGGAAGCCCGTGTCTTTCCCTTGGGAGAGCCTTCCCGTCACTGGGACTGAGCCCCCTCTCTCCATTGCGGGCTACGGCTCAGCATTGTACTCCACATAACTCCTTCGGGGTACGATGTGGGCTCCGCAGCGTTCCCCTCACTAGGGCACGCTTTCCCAGTGTTATCCAATAGTCACTGAATGGGTCATGCGGAACAGCAGTGATGGACTTCTCTGTGTGAGCCCCGTCTCATCAGGGCACTGGACGGGGGCAGAGGCCATGGCGCTTTGGTAGGGATTCCTATTCGTCGGTACTCCGACGTGGCGTCGAGAGTGACCGACTGAATGGGAACGTCTCGGTTACGTATGTAACCCTCGTTCCCTGAAGGAGGGAACGGAGACGCCACGTCCCGTCGCCATGCCCTCTGCACCCTGCTGGGGTGCCAGTCTACCTACTCGGCTCCTCAGCAAAAAGCTAACTTGATGCAAACACCTGTGTCTCATTTATACCCGCGCTGCGTGGCATGAGCACCTGGTGCAATCATTGCATGCCAATGTGCATTGGCTCGTTTAGTTTCACTCGAAGTAGATTGGCTCTCGCGAGCGAGATTCCTATTCGTCGGTACTCCGACGTGGCGTCTCCGTTCCCTCCTTCAGGGAACGAGGGTTACATACGTAACCGAGACGTTCACTCAACATTGCGTAGCGATGACATCAATGGGAAACGCCCTGATGCCAGGAGTGCTGCGTGAGCAGCGCAGCGTCACTCTCTTTTAAAATATGGAACGTCATCTTTTTTCTTCAGAAGCGGTTTATCTGGCCTGTGCTAGTTGAGAGATTTCTTTGGATATTCTCATTTTTGTGCTTCAGCGACCACATTTAGTGGAAGTGATAGCTTTGAGCGTAGGTTCAACCAGGAAGAATCTAATTTTTTATAATGGAAATGTAAAATGCTACAGTGGGCTTTTAAGTCCATGTCAGCCTATCATTCCGAATGTCATTGAACTGTCCTGTCAACTACTCGCTTTTCATCATCAGATGTTTATTGCTAGAGAGCAAAATCTTGCAATTCAAATTTCAGAAGCATACTGGTCCTCTCCTTGTGGATGTCGTCTTTCGTCTTCGAATTTTGTCTCAGCAGTCACTTTCATTGAGGACTCCAGGCATACTATCAAAGACACAGCTGTCAGCCAATCAATGGCTCTTTTACTCAAAATACACCAATGTACATTTTATGTCATAATCAGGGCTGTAGTGCAGTTGCACGCAAGTGTATGAGACATGAAACAAAGGTTCAACCGCAGCTCTAATTTAATTCTGTACTCAATCTGACCCATTTAACATTAAGATTGCATCCCAAACCACACCCAAAATAGCAGCATGGAAATATAACATTATTCAAATAGTCAATGAATACAGAAAGCGACCAAAGCGCTCTGTCTAACACTTCAGTTCAGCCAACTCCTACACTAACGAAAACACCCATTATAGTCTAATCTGACTACACTGAACAGCTTCATCTTGATTGTGTGGATTCTGTGCAAAAGTAAACCCTTCCGATTGGCCATTTCATTCATGCATTCAACAGATTGGCTTTTCAACACCGCAAAACACATTGTAAATACAAATGTTTTACACTTTTCAGAGCATAAACACAAATATGCAGAGTGTTTGAAAGCTGTCTATCATCCGATATCGAAAATAGCATTGGCTATTTGACAAAAAAAGTCACCCGTGCCTATTGAATCGAATCGAATGTAGGGCGTCAAGCTTCGTCTTTCAAGGTGCTGTGTACATGGTTATCATTAGTATTCAATTTCCATGCAAGATGTGACTATAAAACTAATTCAAATGCTCAGCAGGCATGCAGGCACTTTCAAGTAATAACCAAAGTATGTTCTTTTTCAAAGCTACTAGTGGTGGTCTGTTTTGTTTTCCCTTTCCTTTAATGTTGGTCCAAGCTTCCCTTAATATTGTCTCATAACTATTCTTAGCAGTTTTATTTCAAGTAATAATCAAAGTATTTTCTTTATTTAAAGCTTCTTTCTGTGTTAATCGGACTAATGTTGTGGCCTCTCATGCCTATAACTTAGGGTTAGGCCTATAGCTAGTCATTTGTTTATAAATATTCTTATCCAATCTTATTCGCACCCCTTTCGGAGGAAACAGCCATTTTTGAGCGATCTTTATCACAAAATCTCAAGTACCTGAAAGCAGCCTTTTTCTGACTTTTTTTTCTTCCTTCTAAGCCCTATAGGACCACAGAGATCCTGACCTGGTGCTCTGTGTGATTAAGCACACTGCATGCACACTTGGGCGCACAATGGCGAGCTTGGTGGCTGTCAAACACCATCTTTAGTTAATTCTCACTGAGATTCTCGAAAAGGAGACATTTTTCCTACTGGACACCTCTATTTCCCAGTCAGGTTTTGTTTGGAGAAGCGGTCAGCTCAGTGCTCAATAAATGCCTTATTGCTAAGACACAATCTGCTGCCCTTAAGCAGTTCATGCCTAGGAGGCCCCACAAAGCTCCCACTCCTGCCTTTGTGACCAAGGACCACCTTTCACACTGGAAGATGACCTCTAGAAGAAATGACAAGCCGAGACATCCCCACCTGGAACGGTTTTGGGAGCTCGTGCCATACTATGCCTTGCCAGGGCCCCTGTAAGTACGTTGATCTGGCTATCTCTCTTCAATTCCCCTGCTCGCTCAAGCTGCTTCACTCGGGTCGGATGCTCCATCCCCTACGCCTGACCCCAAAAAAAGAGAAAACTCTCCTCTGTAGCCCTCATGGGACAGTCTTCGTTGCCAGAGGATGCCTCAGACCTTCTTCTAGTAACTTTAGCTTTGTGCCCACCACCTCTTGCTGGCAGCCACATAGTCTGGCGGCCGAGCTCCCACCAGGGCCCATTCTTATGCAACCCCCGTCTTTTACACCTGGCAGCATGGAGGCTTCTGCCAGATGTGTCATGCTGGGTTCTCTGCACAATCCAAATCGGATACACTCTCCAGTTCTGTCGCAACCCTCTTTGCTTCAACAGGGTTCATCCCACTGTAACAAACAGTGCCCTAGAGGCTTCTGTTCTACAGCAGGAAGTGATGTTACTCCTCCTAAAGGGGGCGATAGAGGAGGTTCCTCCTTTGGACTTGAACCGCTGCTCCTTCAGCCACTACTTCTTCGCTCCAAAGAATCCAATATCGGGTTCTTCCATTTGGTCTGTATTTGGGTCCGTGGACGTTCTCCAAGTGCATGGATGCAGCTCTGGCCCCTTTGAGGCTCCAGGGCATCCGTGTACTAAATTACCTACATGATTGGCTCATTCTGGCTCAATCCAGAGAGTTGGTGTGTCGTATCTTGGTCTTCATGCTCGTGCACCTTCTACTAGATAGCTGTATTTTTCCAAACAGAAGGTCTTTGAGTCTTGGTGTACAGCTCATGCAGTGGATCCAGTCAGCTGCCCGGTTGGTTCAGTGCTGGAATTCCTGCAGGATAAGTTTGCGGCTAGTGCGGATGTGACTACTTTGAGGGTTTATGTCATGCTATCGCTGCCCGTCGGGAGACAGACGAGGTCCCCTTGGGTAGACACCATCTGGTCTCTTCGTTTATGCATGAAGTTAGACACTTGAGCCCTACACATGCTGTTAGTGTCCCTTCCTGGGATTTGTCGGTTGTTTTGGAAGGGTTATCAGAACCACCTTTTTTTGACCTTTGGAGTCATCTCCCAACCAGATTCTGACCCTCAAGGTAGTGCTTTTGTTAGCGGTGGCCTCTCTCAAGAGTGTGGGGGATCTGCAAGCTCTCTCTGTGAGTGGGCCTTGCATAGAGTTTGCCCCGGGTCTTGTGAAGGTGTTTCTGCGACCGGGCCTGGTTGTGTCCACAAAGTTTTGTCCATGTCATTCCGCTCTCAAGTGGTTATGCTTCATTCTTTCTGTCCTCCTCCCTTTGCCTCCACGGAGGAGGAGAGGCTTAATTTGCTTTGTCCTGTTTAGGCTTTAAAGGTGTATGTGGAATGCTCTGGCCAGTGGCGCAAGTTTTCTCAGGTATTTGTGTGCTTTGGGGCCGGCTGCAGAGGGCTTGCGGCATCTAAGCACAGGATCTCTCATTGGGTGAGAGACGCAATTCTTTGGCTAATGAGGTGTTGAAGCTACCTTCACCTCTGGGCATTAAAGCTGACTATACTAGGAGTGTCTTGTCTTTCCAGGCTCTTTTTAGAGGAGTCCCTTTGGAGGACATTTGTGTTGCGGCAGGTTGGTCCTCGCCGCACACTTTATATCAAGTTTTATAACCTGGATTTGGATGCGGCCCCTGGTTCCCGGTGTTTTCCACATGAACCAGTCACCTTGGTCCTAGTTGAATGTGGTCTGGTTAAAAAAAAAAAAATTCTACGGGACAGATCTGGCAGTGCTTAGCTTGGCGTGTGTGGTATATTGTTCGCAGTGCGTCATTGCTACACAGCATTGAGTGAACCTATAAAAGAGAATAGGGAACAAACTCTGTGTTCGCTGCCAATCTCCTATCGCTGTCGAGGGGGGCTTCTTCGGTTAAAAATCTGAGGAGCAGATGGTGTGATCACTATATCAAGAGTGAGTGATACCTGCAGCATCAGCCAATATATTAGCGTGATTCTATATGGGTTCAAACAATCAGCATGCAAGTTATTCAAGACGTTCATATGCATGTCTCTGTCTGTCTGTGTGCTCCCTCACAAAAAATAGATGCGTGACAACCCTTCTTTCTGGCACAGCAGCAACATCATTATATATTTGAAAGTGTCGTACCATTCAGCCTGATCTCACGGGAAAACAGAACTATGTTACGAGGGGGTAATTTCATGGATTCGTACAATGTGACTCATACATAAGATTTTTAGAAAAAAAGAAAGCATGAAGGTCCACCCCTAAACATAGCCATCACTGGGGAATAATTACAGTGTAATTACACAGAAAAAATTACACAGCCTACATGTACTAGGGGTTAAGGTTAGGGTTATGACTTGGTTAAGAATTATTTTATAAATAATTTTCTTTTATGACTATAGTAAGTACATGTAACGTGTAACTATGTCACGTTAAAATAACATGTAACCCTAGATGGACTTCCATCAGATCTTTGATGCCACTGAATTCCAAAGCTTTTATAATGTAACATTTGTGTCGCTCAATCTCTCATGCTATAGAAGACTGCAACTGATTTTTAATCAAAGACAATCTCAAAAAGGACACCCCCCATAACAGTGTCACAGCTTCATTCACCATGCCTGTCTCCCCAGCACTACACTGCCCAGAATACTTCCTGCTCACCACCTGCACACACTCCACTCCACCATCTCCCGCACCTACCAGCAATCACCCTCGTTACCTCACCCTATATCTGCAGTCACTGACCTGTCTTCATCGTCTCCTTTCATCCATCCTCTGTCATCCTGTACCAGCCACCTGCAGTCTTCCTTAATGGTTCTGTTCCATGTCTTGTTCAGTCATCCGCCAAAGATCTCTATTACCTGCAAGCTAAGTTTAACCAAACTATCAGACTGCTTGAAACTCACCCCCTCATCTCTCCTGCTGCTTATCCGATACCTGCAAATAAAAAATAACTGTTTGCTACTTACCTGTCGTGCCTCCTTATGTTGCATGACAAACAGACAGGGTATAACCACAGGACTATGATTTTCTCGGATTACAACAATTGCTGAAACATCTATTTAACAGGATCCAGAAACGTCATTTGGACCTTCAATAAATAATGTTTCCCATAATCAATATTTTTAATCATGTGTTAGATACAGAACAACCATAAAATAATCAGCTTATCACTTATCAAAGAAGGTGCTAAATAAATTCAGCTCCAGACATTGCAGCCAACAATGGACACCCCCGCATGTTTGGAGCCTGGGGCTTCAGCCCCTCCTAGTCCTTATAGTAATCTTATAATTATATTATATTTATATTAAGCCCTGCTGAGGAAATATTCTGTCTATAGTCTGCGTTATTTCCCCTGTGATTCTCAGATAATTATTACAGGTTGTAGACAGAAGATGAGACACTTCACTGTATTACCTGCCTGTGAACACTGTCCTCTCTTACAGAAATGAAAGCTCATTACTGAAATATGAGGTGTGAATCTGAAACTTGACCAGGTGAAAATGACGGTGTCTTAAAAAAAAAATTATAAAATAAAATAAAATAAAATAAAAAACACTGACAATTCAAACTCTATTTTATTGCAAATTCACATGACATTAACTGAGCAAGATTTATTGATTGAACTATTACTGCATTCTGGGTGCAAACACATGAAGTTGGCATTAATAACCCAGCTTACATTTCAAGTGGCAAGTTTAAAAAAAATAAATAAAATTATTGCCGATTGTGCATAAAACCGCCTTGTTTTAAGTAAACTTGTTGATACCAGGCACCTTCTTCATTAAAGAGATTGTGAACTTTCTTAATTTAAATTGACATTTTTAATTTGCCTCTGCAGTCAGTTTCATTTAAATGATGGATTGCTTTGTATGTGTATAATTGAACTTTTGAGAAAGAAATGGTCGACAAAGGTATCAAAATAAAAAGAAAGAAAATAAGCTTGTGTTGCTGCTTCATTAATTAGAGTGAAAAGGTTTTGCACCCAGATCGGAAGCAAGGGCTGGCAATCAGACGAAAGGCCCAAATGAAAGGGCCAAGCCAGCCTCTTCCTGCTATATCACTCTAATGAACACTGAGGGAAAATCTTTTCCGTACCTTTCCCTTGTGTCCAGCCAAGTCTGACAGCCAAAATTAAATATCCTTGTCCCTTAATAAATAAATAAATAAATAAATCAAATAGGACAAGCTACTCCAGAACCAGTTAAAAGTTTGGGTACTCTTTATTATTATTATTATTTTCCAAATTTACACACACATAACTATAGAATAGCACAATTTGAATAATGGGAATTATTAAACAAATTAATACCACCAAACATACCACCACACCTGTCCCTAACTTTACCCATATCCCACCTCAATAGCAGCAAAAGTGTTTTGCAATACAATATGAACACAATAAGTACATAGTAGTTAAGGCCACCTAATATAAAGTGGGGCCCACATTACAACTTTTAACTCATATTTTAAAATAATAAGTAAGATAATGATAAAAATAATAGTAAGATTCTTTAATGTATAGCTTTGCTTTTCCATAATCACAACAAATAACGTTTTCCTGGTGCTTTTATCAGTTTCAAATGAGCTGCTATTCCTTCAGTAAAAAATAAAAACAAATAAAAGTTGTTTGTTAAGACAAATGGATCAGGATAGGATAGGATCATGTGAAGTATACATAGTCAGGTGTGTCCAAACTGCTTCTTACCTTAGGTATTATCATATGTTTGAACATTTATTTCAGGTGGCTCTACACTCTGAGTAAAATATGGCCATGTATTTTCCATATTGATCACAGGTGTTTTACCCTATGTAATACCCTTACATATTTTGAATTACACATTGCATTGTGTTGTGTATTAGAGTTGAATGAAGTGTCCCTACGGAAAAGGTACTAGTAATTTTCTGCTAGGACATTATCCATTTTTCTTACAATGTGCTACATTCTATCTTACAGTTTGTAGGAAACAAAAAACAAAATGACAACAGCAATGTCAATGTATGTACATTCCCAGATGTTGCAGCATCACTTTTTTAACTTAATCTTTACTAGAAAATGTTAGCATTTTCTAAACAGCTAAAGTCTCTTTTAAGCACACGATAGAAACTTAAAAATCAATTCCTGAAACAGTCAAATATACAGTAGTTACTTTGACTTAGTATTTTAACTGTGTAGCAGATTATGAGCGAGGCTAAGAACTAACAGAGCTAACACTATTTTCAGTGTGTAAGCAGTGTCTATTTTCAGTTAAAACATGGTAATTGTAATGAATTGGTTTCAGTTTCAAAATATTTGCAGTATTAAAATAAATTACTGATGAATTATCATTAATAATAGGATCAATTATTGTTGTTAGAAGAACAAAAAAGTGCAGTTTATTTGTTTTTATTCAGACCACTTGAAAAAAGGAGACATTACACCTTCATTTTGACAATTGGCAGCAGAAAAAGAAAAGGAAACTGCATGTATTGCAGCTCCTTACAGTTGGAGAAACCAAATAAATAGGCTGTGAACTCATTCATTGACATGTGCTCTATTGTCTGTCACTTGATTAAAGAGTTTTGTTATAGCAGAAGACTTCTTTCCACAAAATAATGGTAACTCTCTTGGAGCGTACACTGGCATTTCTCTTTTGACAATATTCAGCCTTTATGTTTTCAAGGATCTTGTTGAGCACCGCATCAAGCAAGAATTCTTGGTGTCGGAACCAATTTAACATTTCTCTGTCATGTAGCGCATTCTCTTGTCTTCATGTTTCATGACTGGTATATCAGAGCATGAACATCATACCTGACATCAAACCCCAACCATAACTCAAAGGGTTTATGTTTATAATGAAATAATCCTTGTTGTTGTGTCTTCACGGTAAATAAAAAAAAGAATGACATAACCAAAACTACTTAATGCTACTTGAGTTAAAACAAATGACAGCCTCCCACTCAAGTCAGGTTATCATCACATGTCTGTTCTGGGTCTTCTGGGTTCATCTGGGTCCACTTGAAGTTGATTGCATCTCAGCACTAGATTTTAGAGCACTCAAACACTGTGTGAAGCAAAAGATTCTGAGGAAAAGTATACTTGAATTTGAAACAATTTTAGGCTACTCAGAAAAATAACCATTGCCAAAAAAACAACAACCCTATCTTAAAGCAATTTTTTTTTACCCATTTAACAATTGAAAAAAAATGGAATGTGCGTATGCACTTAAGATCTCATTCTGAAACGGCGTAATTTATATCCAATCCAATCCCTTTTCATCCCTTTTTGTTTGGTGTGTGTGTGTGTCCCACTTCTTGTATGCCCCTGTGTATAGACTGATGAATGTATCCAAATGTATGTTTAACAGCTTCTTATAAGATCTAAAAATGTACTTTAAATTCTAGCACAAGAATATCTACAGAGCTTTTTAATATGCCATTCAAACATGGATAACATATGGACTTCTTTATGCTGGCTTCCTTTGGTGTTAGCATCCAAAAAATTATATTTGCTGCACCCCAGGGTTTGGCTAGCGGGAGATACACCACATATGTGCAAAAAAAAAAAAAAGTGAGATGTTTAAATGCCTTGAGCTAAAAGAAAAAAAAACTATTGAACAGTAACATGTGCAATATACATTCTGATGTTTCTACAATAAAGCACAGAAAGGAAATTAAATGTACACAGTGGTCATTACATGTCATTGAATATGTGTGCACTAGTTAACATACTGAAAAAAAGTCAAATATGAGACACTTATATGAGGCAGTAGGTTCTATAAAGAAAGAGATATGTTGTTATATGAAACATTTATTAAAAGCTTCATTATTAAATTACATAGCGCCATGGGGTGTCACTCTAGTGGATTGTGTGCAATAATCAAGATAGTAAAACAAGTTACATACCACACTAGAGGAATAAATAGTGTTAATAAACTTGAACAAGAAGGCAGAGGATAATCACCAGAGACAAATACCCTTCAGGGATGTGGCCCAAAATGCCACACTTATGATGTGCACGCTAGTGCACACACTGCAAAATTAGTGAACCAATAATCAAGTGCAAACCACAGCAAATGGTGAAGAATCTTCAACAACCAGTAACCAGCATCCTTGGTGCAGACTCAAGGCATTTCCTGGAAAGATTCATATTAACAATCAACCACAGCGACAACAACATGAAACAGCATTCATTTCAGCACCACAGCACCCAGGCATTGCTCCACAGGGATCACATGATGTCCAATCCGAGTGGAAGAACAATCCAGCCGTACTCTGAAATGTCACAACGAAGACAAAACCAAAACTATTAAGATTATTATTATTACTTTTTTATTTTTTATTTCTTTGTTTATAAATATATTACACACACACACACAGACAAACACACACACACACACACACACACACAAAATATACAAATCAATAACAAAAATATTAATTGTTACAATTTAAAAACAGATATTTAAACAAACAAACAAAAAAACAACAACTATTTTTAACACCCATTCCAAAAACAAACAAACAAACAAAAAAAACTGTTGGCAAACTGTGAATCAATATTAATCATGACATTTTTTATTTTAGTTTCCATTTAAGCATCATTTGCATATATAGATTACCGGTGTCATTTAACATGTGGAATACAAATGGTCATGACAGTAAACACATAAAAATGAGGACTAAAAAAGAATAAAAAGAATAAGAAGAAACTACATATTTAGCAAGGTGTGTGATAAAGGGATAAAAAGCCCAGCATTTAGAAAGTCATTATCCTCAAATCGGTGAAGCAGTAATGGTGCTGTCAGAAAGAGAAGGCATGATGTACATGCTGAGAGAAGCTACTGCACTGCAGACACCAGTGTTCCTCTCCGCTCTGATAAAGTCTGCTGTGAATTCCTTCAACAAGGCTTTCCTACTGCCTGCACAAATACAAAACGGCCCTGTTCAACTGCTATCCAACGTCTTTACACCTGGAGAGCTTTGTAGTTTCAAAGGTTTATTTAGTAATTATTTTTCTGTGTAATCATTATTTTTATCAATTCTGTTTGATTTGAGCACATAATTATCACTTCGATGGAACATAAATTATTGAATCCCTATTATCTAAAGCAATTATGAATTGATTCCTGGGGGAAGAGACTTCTGACATAAAACATTCAATATTCCCTTCTCCCCTTTTTAAAATGTTTATATTCTATCATACTGATCTGTTTTTGCCATCATTAAATTTGTAGCATTGTAGCATTATTGCTTCGAGACCTCTTGAGCACAGTGAAGAATATTTACTTAAACGTTTAAATAGTTGTTTGTTAGAAGCCTTTATGATATGGACAGTCAAGATTAAGTAGAGACCGGTGAGGTTCCGATATAAAGGTCCGCTAAATACTATATATAAGAATAAACCCATTATAATGTCAGTTAACCCATAAGAACCCGGACCAATTTCTCCTTATAGGAAAATATAAAACCGGCTTAATGGACCACTTGTAATATGTTTCTGCAGTTGTTTTTGAAATACAACCCCTCCTTGTGAAAGATCTGTAATGTTACATATACTGTATGTTACATTGGGCATTTATTTCTCAGAGTAAAAAAAAAAAAAGATATATCAGTTTTTTTGCTAAATAACAGTTTTTTTTCTGTTTATTTTCTTTTTCACAACATACATCAAAATTATGCATATTATTAAAATGTATTAATGAAACATATCAAGCCATGGATGGATCTTCCAACACTTATCCCCGGCTTGCCGATTTTACGAATCATTGTTGTCAGTGAAATGTAGACATGCTAGCAGAGTCTGAAAACGGTTGCGTGACATGTTGTCAGCCACCATGGGACACCTTGTGTCATTTTCCCAGGTATGCACGATTTCCTGGCATTTGGTGCAGACCCATACACAAAGCTAAAGTATTTAGCGGACACATCTTTTCCAGCAGCACCTGACCAATAAAGACTAGCACTTAACTATCCTATTCATTTTTCTGTTTGTTTGTTTATAAAAAAAATAAATAAAAAAAATGTATGTGTACTCCGTTAGATTAACTGAGACAGCACTTGCACGCTGTTGCCCCTTGTTTGTTTAGTTGCTTCTACTGCTCTCCTCATTTGTAAGTCGCCTTGGATAAAAGCGTCTGCTAAATTATTATGTAAATGTAAATGTAAATCAATACCAATCAGTATTTCCATTTCTTTAACAGTGCTGAGTTCCACATTTCATATAAAACATAGTGAAGAAAGTATATAACACAAAAAAATGATTGAATCGGCTAAATTAATTGAGCAGCTCATTAACATTTTTCTTAATGTGACAAATACGTCACATCAAAATACCACCTACTGTTTTAATGTTAACAGCCCGATGTGACATATATGTCACCACAATATTTTCGTAACTTGTTTTATATCAATTTGTTTAAGAAATGTATTAAAATCAGGTTAAGTGTAATCTATGATATGTTATTAAAACATTAGAATTGTTGCATGGGTTGAAACATACCTTTAGTAACAAAAACAAGCATTTTAAAAATTTGCACTGCAACATGTGTTAACCAGACAGGCCACCATTTTGGAAATGTTGCCATGGCAACAAAAAATGCACACATTGTCACATGCCTGAACCTGGGTGTTCCTTATGTGTCACTTAGGGACTTCATGAGTTGAAATGGAGGGAAAATGCTTTAAAAAGACCTTTCCAGATAATCACCAGTGTTTGTGACACCCGTATCACTGTGGGTTCTTAATAACCTTAATAAAAATGGCATTAAGCATATTCACATTAATCTCATCGATTAGATGCAATCAAATCAACCTATTTATTCAATAATTATTATTAATTCATTCAACCTTCATTGGTTTGGATTCAATATTCTATAAACCTAAAAGCAGTTGTAAGCAGTTGTACATCTTTAAAGTTGTTTATACATAAAATGCTTACATTTCAGACATACAAAATGCATGTGTGCGAGCCACACTTTTCAAACACAAGCCTATGATTACTGATTAGATCACTGATATTGAACATTTCTGTTTGAGGATAGGAGTAAAACTAAACTATCAGGCCTAACTGTGTGTGTTAACCTTTCATAGTATGACTGTTTTATTCTGTGACCTCAATCTGTCAGTGCATGATAATGTACATTGGACTAATCTAGTGCTATGCTCGTCCACAAATAATGAAACATTACATTCCACACATACAAACCAGAAATGGAAAAGTTCTAAATTCAAGAAATTCACTCAATTCCCTCAGTCCAAAACCTGACTTGTGCACTGCTGAGACTTGATAACGCAAACTGCTTTTAGTTTTTAGGTATGGGCAAAATAAGGTTATTGAATGCCAATGTGGGAAGTAAAGAAAAAAAAATACATATTTGTCTTTCAAAATAATCTCAGTCCTCTAAAAAGCAAAAACCTTTTCTGACATCTTCGAATGCCATGCAGAGATTTATCTGCCATCGTTACATATTCAGGCCTGCTGTCAGTCACGATCTGTTTCCAAGTTCTGTCATTCTTACCACATCATCGGAGTGGTATGTTATGTTATGGTATGTTTTCTGTTGGTGAAGAGATCACTCTGGGTAAGCCATAAGGTGGAGTGTCTCCTTAGACATAAATACTAAATATCTAAAGTAGTTGTTCTTATATCTCTGTACCGAACAAAAATACATTCAGTGGAAATCAGAGTACAAAAAGGCTATATATTATTATGACTGTAATATTATGTAAATCGCAGGAATTCACTAAAGTAAACAGGATTATTAGCATACGAGAGAAAGCAGTTATAGCTTTTTACAACTGTTTCCACTCTCTAACCAGTCTGTGTCTGCTCTCTTTTCCACTCTCCCCCTTTCCCTCGATTTCCCTCATCTACCTCCCGGTCTGACTCACACCTTAATTAGATTAAGACATATAGTACTTTTCCGACAATTCTCCCAAGACCTAAATGGAACATAAATGATTGAATCCCTATTATCTAAAGCAATTATGAATTGATACCTGGGGGAAGAGACTTCTGACATAAAACATTCAATATTCTTTTCTCCCCTGTGATCTCCTTTTTAAAATGTTTACATTCCATCATACTGCTCTGTTTTTGCCATCATTAAATTTGCTGTGTTCTTGTCAAGGGAATGTTTAAACAAATAGGGGTTCATTGAGTAAAATGACAGTAACACTATTAATACAAGAAAGAATGGGGCTGACTGGCACTTTGTGTTAAATATCTCTGGTGGAACAAACATTAAGAAAACTCAACTAGGTTCAACTGAAAGCTTTTAAACAAATGCTTTTTTTATGGATGTCAAAATCTATGTTGTTGTGCATTTCTGTTATGTTTGGTTGTCAGGTTGGCACACTGTTAAAGTGTGTAGTTTTAAGAGAGAGAGAAAAAAAGAACAGAATATAAATGTTTTAATTCTACACCAAACTCGCACCACTTAACATTTGTGTGACATGAATTTTAATAAATTATTAATATATGATGTATTATTAATTTAAACCAATTTCACAATCCTTTATAATGGATTCAACATTTGTTAATCACTTAAATAATCAGTCAGTCCATTTCACTCATAATATTAACTTATTTCAGAATGATTTTTTATTTGTGCTTTATTTCAAAAACAAAAAAATGCAACAACCAATTTTTTTCAGGCTTCCAAAAATATCATAATATAACAGATTCCTCTCTGTAAAAGGCATAATTAATTCAAAAATTGTGTCATTTACTCACCCTCATATCGTTCCATATCCTGTATGACTTTCTGTTTTCTGTTAAACACAAAAGATATTTCCAAGAATGATGTTTTTGTATTTAATTATATTTCTCTAAATCATTTTTTGAACAGTATCGTTATAAAAAAAAAAAAAAAGGGAATATAAACTATGAAGCATCCCAGCAAGCAATAGCCATAATTTCATAGTCTCTGTTAACTATAGACTTGATATAGTCTGCCAATTCCACCAAGTGGTTGAAACGTATAATTTGTATGAATTAAAATTACTTTCTTTTTTTTTTTAATGTTCACATTTCACTGTTGTGCATTACTGAGTCAGTTTTACCAATACAACCAAGCTGTGTAATTTTAACATGTTTGTTTTTAAATGTTAAAAGCAATTTAATTAATACAAATTATGTTTTAACTACATGGTGGAATTGGCAGACGTTCCCTTGGGCATCAAGCGCCGTGGTAGCGGGTAAAAGCGTTCTCGAGTATAAATATGCAGCTATAACACATGTAGGTGATTTTGAATTTATATTTCATGTCGATATACAATGGTTACACACTTAAAACTGATCGTAGTGTTTATATCTTTGTAAGACTGGCGAATCTATGGAACAATGGCAAGCAAAACTAACTTTAACGCACTCCGAGAGCCCCCTAGTGGTCGGGAGCATTTCTGTTGTGTTGTGGCTTTTCCGTTGTGTTGTGACTTTTTCGTTGTGTTGTGGCTTGATTCCATTGTGTTGTGGCTTTTCTGTTGTGTTGTGGCTTGATCCTGTTGTGTTATGGCTTTTCCGTTGTGTTGTGGCTTGATTCCGTTATTTTGTGGCTTGATTTCTTTGTGTTATGACTTGATTTTGCTTTTTAAATTTTGTTGTGTTGTGCACTATTGGGCCACAGTACTAGAGTATTTCATTGACAGTCCAAATTTTGCCTTGTTTTAATCTATTATATGTCTTTTAAATGCAAACTTGGAAAATTGCTTGCTGGGATCAGAAAGAATATATTCTTGTTTACTTGCAGAATACATCTTGTTTACTACAACTAATATATATATATATATATATATATATATATATATATATATATATACACACAAAGCTCAATAGTTGAATCAATAGTTGAATCTTTAGGAAGAGAACATCAGAAGAGCCTGGCAGATGGAGAGTCAAGCCCTTCAGTAATGGGGTCATCAAGCAGAACTCCAGAGTGGACCTGTCATGTTGCATACATTTAATAACAAATGGCAGGTGGGGTTGTGGTCAAGGCTGAGTGACCCAGAAGTGCCCTCCCTTTGAACAACACCTTTGAACTCAGGACAATATTGCCAGGCATATCAGGATGTTGTTTTTCAAGGGAATGTAGTTACTAGTCAAAAACAGAAGCAGACGAGCGGTCTTGGCTTTCCCTCTCTGGGGTTAAAGGTTGGACAGGTTGGAGGAAGGAAACAGATTTTTGATCCAGATGTCTCTGTGGCCTATCTGGCCACCTCCCCACCCAGTATTACTGTGGGCCTTATTTTCCTCCACTGCTTATCAATCTCCAGAATTGTTTGCTGCTTATTTTGCTGCTTTTGGACATAATGCTGGCCACTGTCCAGAGTTCAGATTTCATGCACAAGCAGTTGTTGGCCCAGTTCTATTGGTTGCCACCTCACTCTGTCTTCCATGTATTCACTGTGGATGTGAATGTTACTTTGACTCAGCCAACTGAGAGCATATTCTTACTTTAATATTTCAATGCCAGTTAAAATCTATGGATTAGTCTGACACATCTTTTATAATCCAACAAACATCTCGTTTTCATATCTGACTCCTCTTTTGGGGAGAAAAAAAAAAAACATATTGACTTATTGACAAAATGAAAGGATGTGCTGACCCTGCATGCTCATAAAGACAACACAAAGCCGTGTTGTCGTGAAAATAATATCATGTAATGACAGGTCTAGCTTGTGTTTAAGACACTGTGAACTAAGGGCTTTTGAGGATAAAGCGGTCTTAATGCAAAATTAAAATGTCACTGCAGTTGGCCATCTGTTTGACATACATATCTCTTTTTTTTTTTTTTTTTTGACATAACAACAATAATCATTTTCTAACACTGTCGACCATTGAGGCTATTGAACACAAAGAATCAAATTATTCTACTAAAACATGTTTTTGTATGGATCAAAATACTCTTTGTTCGTTCGACTGAAGCATTTTGAGGACATGCCACATTTGCTATGTTAATGTTTCTTCAAAACAGCTTCATGTCCATTCAGCCAACAGTTCTATGCTTTGAAATACTGAAGCTGTGTCAGAAACAGCTCTAGTAGTTTAGTTGCAGATGTTTTTATTGTATTTGGATTAATTCCATGTAAGCGGATATCTCTCCATGTTATTCATCTGAGATGCTTGAAGAGCATAAATAGAATGTTTGCCTATGAACATATGTTTCATGTCAACAAAAATATGATTGCTCTCTGTGCAATGTAAGGAAGTCTATACTACCTAGATAAAGCTATAAAAAGAAAAAATTACAACAAATAAATAAATAATACAACATATGTAATGACAACATTTTATATTTTGGTTTCATATAATAATAAATAATACAAATACTAATTGTGTAACATGTATGTTTTGTTTCATTGTGTTTTGTCATCCGTACCTGCGTGACCTAGTTTCCATGTATGTGCCTGCTTCATTCTGTTCACCGGTTGTCAATTAATAAGCTCATTGGTTCCCTCATTTAGTATAAGTACTCCCTGTTTTTTTGTTTGTTTTTTTTTCAGTTCCTGTCTTGTCTATGTTATGTGGTTGTGTTTTCCTGTTCTCAAATCTGGATTTAATAAAGACTGTTCATTTTGAATTCTCCTTTATCATGCGCTGTGTTACAGCAGCCATCCGTGACAAATTGTCATTATGCACAGATTTGAATGGCCATAAAAACTGATCCAGGCAGATGATTTAGCTAGGGCACCTACCAGCAGGGGCTAACTCAAACATGCTAACTAGTCAAACCTTGACGTCTTGGTGCAATTTTTGTCTCCTTTCTCCAGTACCGTATGTGTACAACAATTGATGACTCAATTGGGGCCGTCTTAATTAACGAAAGTGAGCGATGACGTAACGCAAAATATCGCCAGCTAGAAAAACATATGTGGCCCATTCCTGTATTTGTCAGACTGTAAACAAACCTGTCGCTACTAAAACTAGGATATGAAACTAAAAGCTACTGAGCAAACACAAATGGCAAATCATTGAATAATATTACTACATAAAACAAAAAGGAAAATTGCCTAGACCAACATATATCAAAATGCTATTCATCAATGTGATGAAATAAACACGTTTTAGACAACCAAATATAAATAAATCTTAGATATGCAATTTCAGTGGTTGCATGATACCACCTCCACCACCAAAAGTAGGCCTAATTAATTGTGTCTGCTTTACTATAAAACACAAACTCACTGCGACCGCTTCACTAACATAACACACTCATTGCGTCGTGTTTAACAGATTCATAATTTACGGTAACTTGGAACAGCATAGACTGCAACCGGTGATAAACAATATCAATACAGTGAAATGATTAACTAACTACGACCAGCTGCATTCTTCATGGACACAGGAAATTTAGGCTGTGTCAATAAAATGTGTCAAAATGTGATGTTGCGAAACAGTCTTTCCTTATCCAAAATGTTGCAATATAGCCTAATATTAATGATAGAAAGCCTCTGTACTTGCCTATGCATTTTTTTAAGTAGTCTATTCTATTTCATCATTAAAATCCATTTTCAAATTTAGATCTACTGGAAAGCCCCCTCACACTCATGCACTAATGCCTCAAAACCAGCCCCCAACCCCTCCTGCGCTAAATGTCTGCAAATCTACTGTTAAAATGCTTTGGTTTAGTGACTGCCTCCCCAATGTCAGCCTTTGTCTACCACCTCAAAGGCTCTGTTATACGCAATGCATGTCCATTGACCTTGAAGTGGCCTTTATGACAGGCCTGAAAGAGGCACTTTAGGATTCTATGGGTGCTGAGAGGAATGCAAGACTGAGCGCTTCTCATGTTTGATCCTGAACAGGGATGACATTTCCGACAGCAGATGGCAGCTTTACAAATTTCTTTAATCCTGCAAGGGAAACATTAACTGTCAAACGGTGCAACTCCTTGGTCATTTTTTTTTAAAATATTGACTATAAGGTCAAATTCAAGGGGATGACATTCAAATGTTCCCATATGAGCTTGCCAGATTGATTGATTGATCAAATAAATGAAATAAATGTTGTGATGTTATTTCCATAAAGAGATGAATCCATTTTTGGTCAGGATCTTGTATTGACAATGCAAGAGTCCAGCACTCTGTAAAGTCTACTCCAGCACATCCCAAATACTTTCAATGAATTTAAGGTCTGGACTGGAGGTGCCAATTCATGAGTGAACATTTTTCTTCATGCTCCTTCCCAACCATTCTTTCCCAATTAGAGCCTGATGAATAGACATTGTTATCCTGGAATATGGCCATGACGTGTCTCCCTACATGTTGTTTAAGAAAAGAAAAGCTACACGCTCCATCAATTAGGGTTAGAAGAACTGTTGCCAAACATATAACATGCTACAAACATAACAAGCACAGCAATAATGATCCAGTCATTGACTCTTAAGTATTGGCCTATTTAAATCTAAACAGCATCTTTTTCTTTGTTTTTGGCCAGGCAGTGTATAATGTATCTCAAACTTTTTCCCCAAAACGTGTTTTTATCTGGAAGACATAATACTCATGGATGAGATATCTCTTGGTCAATCTTGCTTTACATACTAGTGACGCTCGGTCGTCTCATAACCCGCGGGTCGGGTTGGGGCGGGCAAAGAAATTGTCACTTTATTTGCGTGGCGAGTTGTGGCGGGTCATTAAAAACAAAATGTAAAAAAAATCCATGTATGTTGTGTGCAATTCCCTATAGCCTATATATTTAATATTTGGGAATATCTATTTTTATATTTTATTAGATTCTTTGATAAAGTTACAAAACGAAGGCCGTTGCAACGTAACTTGCATGATTTCCCCAAACATTTTGCGTCACGTTACACGTCACAAAAGCGGCGCGCCAAGCAGCTCCCGCCACCAGCCACGACAACAAAAACGGAGAGATAAAAGAGAAGATGGAAGATGAGGTGTGGGAGAAATTGAGGTCGGGAATTTACATAATTAAAAGAAAAAAAGGTCAGGCTGCTAAATCTAATGTTTGGGACCGGTTCTCAGAAATAGTTGCAGCAGGAGACAACAGCAGTATCGGCTACATACATCGGCTAAGTATAGATTAAACCCCGGTACAGCGGATGCCATTCTTTTTTTGCACAGCAAATGTAAAAAAACGCTAAATGAACATTTCCGTGTATAAATAAAACAAATGTTCAGTGGTTATGTATCGTAGGCTGTAAACTGTTGGCCTATACAAATCTGAAATAATTTCATAAAAGCGGGACCCGCGTGTTGGAAAAAAAGCCAACCCGTGCATCACTAATGTGTACTATTTCATGAGCTTTCTTTATTTATAATTATAAATACATTTAACTTTAACGCTTTTTACTTTTACTCAAGTATAATTTTGGCCAGATACTTGTACTTTTAATTGAATAAAAATTTCACTTATTATCTGCACTTTCACTTTCACAAGTTTAATTTTTGAATACTTTTTACCTGGTTAATTCAGCAATTCATTGAATAGAAATATTGTAAGCTTTGTAATTTATATCTAAGTCAATTTACTGTATCTCCCATGAATTATTATTATTATGATTATTATTATTATTATTTAGTTGTATTAATTGAGATACTGGATGTTCAAACCAGAGATTTCAACTTTTTGGTCTGACGGGTAGCCTACAACTAACCTTTTAAAATTGCTTTTATGCATGTGTTATTGTGTAAGCAATCTTTTAGACCTATAACATACACTAGGTAAGTGAACACAAATACTAGTTTCACAAGCTTGATTACACATGTTGTCTTAGTGTTTGCAAAAAGGAATACTATAGCTGTTAGCATAATAGTCTTCTTCAATGTCAGTTTTCACTTACTAGTTTTACATGCTGCCATAGTAGGTACAATTGAAGAACTTGCTTTGCGACCAGCAAAAAAGTATGCTCTATATAGCTATTATAAATGCAATCCAAACATACATCCATATTGACATTGTCATTTGGCCTTGCATCTACGCCATTTACAAACCCCCTCTCTCTCTGGCTTAATGGGATAGCAAAGTGTCCTTTCTATGCGCAATTCAAAGTCTTGCAGGTAGCAGTAGGTCATCTAGGTACTTTTTGAATGCTGTTTTACAAGTGAATTCAGACATACTGTCTTCTAACATAGCTTACTTTTTTGCTGCCATCATTCTGATATGCAACATGCACTTTTCACTACCCCATCAGTTATATATTAAATAAAATACTGCATGAATGTTTGTGTTGAGTAATATTTATGAATTTTTATTTTCAGTATGTCCGTTTGGAAAAAAAATCTCACAGACATCATCATAATCCACTCTCACACTCTTTAGCCAGGCTGTTTTTACAGACATATCGACACATCATTTTAGAAAATTATGGCTGTTTCTGTATTTTTCTTATATTTTGCCATGTATTTACATGGCTAGCTAAAGTAACGTTTGTCCTTAGCCAGATATTGGATCCCAACAGAAAACATGTCAGATGAACACCCAAAGTACATTATGGAATAATTTACTTGGTTTATTAGTCATGGTTAGAATGACATCTGAAGGCTGTTCCAGTTATGCTAACCTTTCATTATATGAAATGTGTTCAAGAGACAGCACCACACAATATTCTAGGTTTGAACGCTAGTGAAAATGTCAGGTTGACAGTTAGTACTGCCTCTTAAACATAAAGTATGCCATGCAGCTTGAGACCCCTCACACACACACACACTCTGACATTGGTCATTTTATTAGTAAAGTCATAAAAAAAATGCTTTTCACACTACAGTTAACCGCAGGTTAACGTGTTTTTTTAAACCCCCTAGTAAAGGCCCATTTTAATCCAGTTAGGTTTCACAGATGAAAAGAGCCATCTTCTTTTGCCATCTAATTGTAGCCAGTGTGAATTTTTTTGGGTGAGTATTAAAATGCAAGTTGTTTAGCAATGCACAACCATTGAAACTGCCTCAGTGTTTGCCCCATTAAAAATGCATGATTTTTGTACAGTCACAGAAACTTGGCGTCAATGTCTGAGAAAAATGCTGAAGAGAAACTATTATTGTTCATAATCAAGAATCTATGATAAAGATAGATAAATAAAAAAATAAAAACAGGTAGCATGCAGTTTCTTCTCCAATTGATGTAACCTCATAAATATGCAAATAAGAATGTTAACACAAGGGCTTACGATATATTTAGTTTGAAATCTCGAAACTGACACTAAGGGCTATCATCATACACTATCATACACCCGGCACAATGCGGCACCAGGCGCGACGCAAGTGTTTAGTGTTTTTGTTTAAATAGCAAAACAAGGTGTGTTCAGGCACATTGTTGGCACGTTGCTATTTTGAGGCAACTGAAATCGACTGTGCCATTGACCAACAAAAACAAAAAAGCAGTATTTTTTATGTTATTTAAAGGGCACGTTAGTAATATGCGCCTATAGGAGGGTGCACAACTCGTGTACACTCTGCTTATTGCACACACAGGGATGCGCAGCAGCACACAAATATTTTTAAATATTAAAAATAAAAGGATTCCTCTCTGGAGAAGTGTTCAGTTTTTCCGCTTGCAAATTCCACCATGTAAATAGCGAATCCGCCATGGTGCAAGCGCAACTGGCTTTTAAAGGGAATGGGAGATGAGACTCTGATTGGTTTATTGCATGTTACGCAAAAAAAAACACAAAAAAAGAATACAGAGACAACCCTTTTAGACCATGTGGGCGCGCCGACCATTTTTTGCGTCGTTAAACTAGTAAAAGTGGATTCGGACACGCCCTAAGTGCACCTGCGCCATGCGCTTTAGACCATGCGCTTAGATCTTTAAAATAGGGCCCCAAGGATTAATTACTAACCAAAGGTTTAACTACAAAAAGCAGGCTATAACTAAAAATAAAAATAAGATAAAGATGAGCAAAACTAGCAAGATTATTATTTGATCTGTTGTAGGAGTCAAAATCTATTTCTCTAAATGTGCTAATGTGTTAGCAAAACACCTCCAACCCAAAAAAAGGTAGCAGGATTTTTTTCTATATGTGAGTGTGACACCATATGGGCAGAAGTGTGCTGTGCTGAGTGGGAGAGAGAAACACATGAGTGAAGAAAGTATTTTATTCAGAACAGGGGATTTTATAATCACTGCGAGAATTTAGAAAGCTACACAGTACATGTCAACAGCCTATGCCGTTTAATGTTGGAAAAAATTAGGCCAATGATTTCAACCTTGAAACATTTGACTCCCACATGCACAGGAGCAGCTAGAGGATCTGTTTATCAAAGCCCCAGGTGCCAGAGATCTTAAGCTCCTAGAAACAAAAAAAAGGGTCATTAGCTCACTCTACAATTGAAAGCATTCGCCTTTGGCAGATGGGCAGTCACTTTTAAAAAGAGAAACCAAGATTAAAGCGGAAAGAGCCCCATTGGTAACCAATCTGCATGCCAATAGAGAGCTCTCTCTATGTTTAGTTTACGGTGGCACTAAATCCTCTGTTGTTGTGTTTTCTTTTTTCAGTTCTGATGTGATGAAATACTCCCTTTTAACATCCCACTCTTTTCTCTCTCTCTCTTTCACTTTGTTTTTGAATAGTACAGTTTGCAGTGGGTGATAGCAGTGGTCAGAGTTACTGTATGGGGCTTTTCACAGTACGCAATGCAAAACAAAAGAAAAAAAAGTAGACAAATCACAGATGAATTGCAGAAGAATGCACATTCATGCAGAATCTTAGACTATTCTATTATGCTTTCTTTATAGTTGTTGTTTATCCTTCAGTCTAGCAATTTTTCTCTTTTTGACCTCGCTTTAAGTGCCTTAATGGGTATGTGGTATTCCTTCCTTGCAAATAACCCTAGTGAAAAATGTACTATAAAATAAATGTGTTTTTTAAAAGCCTCTTATGGTGAGAGATTATCCTATAAATGTTTATTTTGCTCCCTTGTACCCCCTTGATTATGACAGATTTTTGAATATGCAGTTACAGTTAGTGGAAGGATTTAAAACTTTGAGTAATGGCACACATGCTCGGTTGCCTTGGCTGCTTTCCTGTAATTCTCCATTTTCACTAATGGCTGGCAAAGTGAGATCTCCCATGATACTGTCACACTGTTGCTGAGCTGTGTTATTGGTGCAGACAGTACAGGATGGAATGATGACCGTTGTCTAGGAGTGAAGTATTTACACTGAACACTGAAGTATAATGAGACTGTATGGCCTGGTTTAACAGACAGGGCTTAGATTAAGCCAGGATTAGACCTTAGTTCAATTAGGACATTTAAGTAGCTTTCATAAATGTTCCTTGAAAAAAAGAAAAAAAAAATTCTTACTGGTGTGCCTCTTAAGACAAAACAATGGCAGTGACAGATTTTAAGATATGTCAGTGCACGTTGCTTTCAGTTCATTTTAGTCTGGGACTACAGGTTTAAGCTTGTCTGTGAAACCAGGGGGTATACATTTTAAATTAGATTTTATAAAAAAATGTTCACAGATTTTATAATTTTTTTATTTGAATATAATTTAAAATGCAATATATTCCTGGGATGATAAAGATGGATTTTCAGCAGCCATTCTTCAGTGTCACATGATCCTTCAGAAATCATTTTAATATGCTCATTTGGTGCTCAGTTATTATTTTTTTTGTTTCAGTGTTGGGAAGTAACTAGTTACATGAAACGTAGTTACGTGATTTAAATTACAAAATAAATATATATTTTTTTCTCTATTAAATTACAGTTACATGAAAATGTTAACAATTACAAATAGGGTTACATCTGAATATTTTCTGTAAAAAAACAAAAAAACAAGGATATGTTGAATAATATTAATTTGTTGCTTTACCTGTTTTTGATGTGCATGATGCTATTTAAAAGTCATTTAGTAAAGCGATGCTTTGGATGCTTTTGATTGGTTCTCTTTGAATTTGCAGTGCAACACGTCTGCCAATTACATCAATCCACATTGCCGCTGAAAGCTAACCTGTCTAAGAGTTGCCACCATGGCGTGTAATAAAAATGCATTCCAGTACTGGAATTTTTTTTAATAATTTCATCCAGAAATCAGAAAAGGGCGCAAAAATAACAGTTTAGTGCATAATATGTTTGCTAACTATTAAAATGCTACTGACATTGAAGGTTTCAATCTCGAACCGGAGGAAGTGTCTCCTATGATGAATGGTCACCTTAACCCTCCTATTATCTCTGGGGTCAATTTGACCCAATTCAGTGTTTAACATTTGTGAATACACGATTGACATAATTTTTTTCGCTTTAGATTGAATGACTTTTCCTAATTTAATGGGGACAACTCTGTAAACATAAAATTAACATGATGATATTTTTCCAATGTCCTGTACACATTTTGTAGCATCAGTGTTCTTTGGGGTCAATTTGACCCCAGGCTCTTTTAGCTGTATAAAACATAAGAAAAATCAACATTTTACACACATTTGCTTTGGTTGTTTTATTGAGGTCACTATAACATGCTATAATTGTATATATTCAATATAATATTCAAACAACTTCCCTCTGTTTTAGGGCTCTAACCTAACCAAACCATACCTGTAGTATTGCGAGAACCACTAGTAGTTCACATTATTATGGTCCCACTCCACACTTGAACGAGGGGGTAGACATTGTGCTGCTAATGTCATCAAAATGGTCCCAGGGCCCACTAGATATGCTTTCAGCCATAAATGACCTGAGACATAAAAATCTGGAGATTTAAATTGCTGGAGTCAAATTGACCCCAGTGGGTAAAAAATGTTACCAGATTTGAGGGTAACAGGAGGGTTAAGCGCCACCTAGTGGACAAATCTATTTAACGATTGGTCACTGAGCCTAAACAACATTTTAGGTAGAAAATAAATTTACTTATGGAGCCGCACAGGATAAGCACACATAGTGGTAAAAAGAATACTATGCAGATTTTTTCAGTAATAATCTCAGTACAGTATAATAATCTCTGTTTTTTAGAGGTTAAATGCAGAGTTAGACAGCAGTGAAGTATTTTTACTTTCCAAGTAATTTTGTTTTTCAAGTATATTTACTTTATCAGTGTTCTTCTTTGGAAAACTTTTACTTCACAACATTCCAAACCATAATATTGTACTTTTTACTGCACTACGTTTCATACTGAATATCATTTAATTCTTAATTACATTAAAAAATGTAGTACTTTCTTACTTTTACTCAAGTAAAGGTAATTCAAAGTTTTACTTGAGTACAAGTAAGAAAGTGCAACATTTTTTATGTAATTAAGTATTAAAGGTAAAAAAAAAAAAAATTATGAAATGTAGTGCAGTAAAAATTGCGGCATTATGCTTTGGAATGTAGTGAAGTAAAAGTTTTCCAAAGAAAACAGTGATAAAGTACATTTCCAAAGTAACCTTCCCAACGCTGGTTAATATTATTGGTGCTCAAATATTAATAATAATAATTATTATCTACGTTGAAAACACTTTAATATTTTTGTGAAAACAGTGATAATTTTTTTTTCAGGATTCTTTGAAAAATAGAAAGTTCAATGTACAATATTTATTTGAGATATACATTTTTTGTAATATTATATGTGTTTACTCTCATCATGCTGAAAATGTATGTATATATTATAATAAGTAATACTTATTTAGACTTACTCAAACTTACCTAATCGTTTAAATGTTATCACGGTTTATTAGTCTGTTTTTAATGATAATAATAAGAAATGTGTCTTGAATCAGTATATTAGAATGATTTGTCTGACAGACTTTTTATGTACCTACCATAGAATTTGTCTTATTTTGTTATATTGTATTTCTGTTGACAATATCTCACTACTGCCATCGGCAGTCCCATGGGTTCTCTTCTAAGTGACAGCAGGGTGAAGTTGAAAGCAGTGTGCAATTGACAGAAAACACAGACCTAGAACATGTTTACCATTACAATTCACAAATGACAGCATAGCCAGAGAGGCAACTTTGCTATAAATAATAGTTATGAGCAGGCGATAATAAGAAATCCTTAGAATATTATTCTATTATAACTGTATTATATCTGTTACACTGTGTATATGCTGTATCACAAATATCCTGTCAATTTCACACACACATACACACACATGTACACACACACAATGATTTTTAATACTGTACAAACTGTATATTATATCCCCAAAACCCTAAAAGCAACCCGTGTAGAAAAAAACTTTAGGCATTTTTTACATAAAAAAAATTTAGTAGTGATAGACTTAGTGATTTATAAGCTGTTTTTGGACATTGCCATCTCTGTGGGACCATTTTGTCCCCATAACGTAAGGTTTACCAGGACTACACACAAACACACACACACACACACACACACACACACACACACACACACAATAAACAAATGCAGTAATGTTGATGACATTAAACAAACTGCATTTTCTCCCGCTGATGTGTCAAGAGAGAAAGAAAGAAAAAAAAATCCAGGAAAAGATGATCTCAATGGCCAGCAGTTATTCAAATTTTATCCAAAGCTCAAGCCTTTATAATATTTGTCCTCATTGCGCGTTTAATTGGCTGGTCTATAATTTTGTGCCGAGAATTAAAATTCAATGACTGAGATAACATAGGCATCCACTTAACCTTCACCCTTATTTTGAACATTTTAATGACTGCCTTGCTTGTGTGACACCATCAGTGTTTATAGCGCTGGCGGCAAGAGCAGTATCTGGAGACTAAAGAGAGAGATCTCATTTATACACACAGCCTGTTCTTGCATTTATTTTCTCTCCAAATTACCAGCCCTTCTGTTTGTTAAAGCACCTCATCTGCATTGAGCGCAGTAAGAAAGGTTTCTACGGACACTCTCGTGTCTCTCTATTTCCCAGCCAGGCTGGAACCCTGGAGTCACACAGGAGAAGGAAATCAGCCCTAACACACAACTGTAATCCATCTTAAAAGCACACTAGATAAGCTGTTCAAAGCGTTCAGAAAACAGGGATCTCTTGAAACATGCACACACACACAGACACACACATTCAAATGTGCTCCAAGTACAGAATAATTACTGCTTATCCTATTTTAGTTCATAATTTATTTATTTATTTTTCATGCAATTCATCCACAATTTTTACTGCTTTCGGTACACTGTAAACCCGAATAAGTTGGAAAAACTAAAAACATTTGAGTTAATCAGTTACATAAGTTTAGAAATGTTGGGCCAGATTTAGTAAACAGGGCACATTAGCGTGAGAGCGCAATTCCAAAAAAGTGCAGATGGGAGTGGAAAGATCTACTGACAACACGCACATTAAAGCACACAGACGCAGCTGGATCATTTTCATAATGACCAACGCAATCTACCAGTTAGCATCTGGTTTAAGACATGCTTTTTTGGGGCATTAAATAATGGCGCAAACACCAGTAAATTGACAAAGGCAAACCTTATAGTAAATCACATTGCGTGATTTATTTAAATACTCTCCTCCCATAAATTTTGTGTCTGAGAGGGAAACTCCTACAAATGCATATGCAATAAGTTCAGCCGCAAAAAACAACTCTGTCCACGGCTTTTCAGCACAATTTTTAACTGCATCTCTTTAGTAAATCCTGACAGTAGTTTTGCGCTAGTGCAAGCTGTTAGTAAATCTGGCCCTTAAAGTTTAGAAAAGCAGAACTTGAACATTTATTTTGTTCTCACACATTGCTCTTAACTTAAAATATTTGAGTAAACTTATTCACACATGTCACGGGGTGTGTGTGCAGGCAGGAAGACGAAGACAGGCCGACACAATTCCAAACGTTATTTAATATCAAATAAAGGCCAGACAGGCAACAACACGACACACTAAACATAACTGTGACCCGACAAAGACTGAGTGAACAGGGAAGAACTTAAATAGCAAACAGAAACAAGCTGATTAACTAGACACAGCTGGGAAAAATGAACTAATGAGGGTAACTATGGAAACATACAAGTGGCAGGAAAACTAAGACAAAGGGACATGTGACAAGTAACCTGAAAAACAACACAAACTGACAGTCATGTGACAAAACATTTAAAATGTAAACTTATTTAAATTATCAACAAATATTTTAGTAGTGGAAACTTGGCTAGCTTTATCCAGCTAATTCAATAAATGCTACCTTGCTAATTGATAACACAATGCTTTGATAGCATTAGCATAGTATAGCATAGCACTTGTTGAATGAGTACAGCCCAGTTTCAGTTCAATTTAAGATTGTCTAAATAAAATAAACAAGCTCATAAAACTCAAAACAAAGAAACAATTCAGATTACTTAAAATATGTCATTTTTGTGAACTCAAAATAAAAAGAGAGTTTTAAATACTCATAAAAGTTAATTAGTTTGAAGTCATTTGTTTAATTTGAGTTGTCTCTACTCAAACCAATTAATTATTTTGAGTGTTAGGGTTTACAGTGTATTAGTGAACTTGTTGTCTACTATAACTACAGTTTGAAAATGTCAAGTTTCTTGACAGAAAAAAACCCCCATCACAAATCGCACCAGCAGCCACTATTCTGAGTAAATCATTAATTGTGTTATTAAGCTCCTAATTACCTTTTCCCAAATTTCCCCTGGTAACACATGGCTATTTCTGAACTTCTGAACTTCGCTGGTTACTGCCAATTTTGCTGTCATTCAGTTGGAACATCAGGACAAAGTGTCATTCATTTCCTGTGAAGAATAACATTACAGGTAGGGTCGTACTAGCAATTATCTGCAAGGAATTACAAGGTGTCATTACTAGTACGAAGGAGAGCGATAGAGAACTTTCAGTGAAAATGTTCAGCTTGGATCTCTATCTCAGTCACTTCCTTTCCCCCCTCTGTTATCATTCAGTTTTCAGTAGCACCAGGGGAAAAAGTATGTTTGTGCCATTTCATAGTTTATGTTGACTGGTAGTAATTTATTCCACCTACTGAGCACTGGCAAGGAATGAAAGCAGGAAGAGAGAGATAAGACAAATTGATGAGCAGTTGGCTGGCATCTCAGTGACTGTTACAAAGACGTAAGAGGAAGTACCCCCAGGTCATTAGAATACTGATGGAAAGAAATTGGTTGCAACCTTGCAAAGTCAAACTGTGGATGCCTCCCCACCTAAAAAGCTGTTAAAGTTACGCTGGAATCATGTCATGCTTGAATTGTGTCAAATACAAATCTATATCCGCTCTATATGCTACGTACACACAGCAGCGAAATGCAGCCGCAAACATGTTACGGTGCCATTTTTTTGATGTTTTCTTTAGTCACTATGGATACAGGTGTAATTTATATCATCATGAAAATAGAAAAGTGCTTTGACTTTGATCGGTCAATGATCAAATATGATATATAACAATATAAACTTTGCAGTGCCTTTGCTTTTTAATTTCTAGGAGCCTGACCCTAAAAAAAGATTCCACATTGTGAAGAAGATGAAGAAGAAAGTATAAATAATTACAGTACATGAAAGAGTCTCAACCTCCTACTTCTAACATTTAAGAATATTTTAAAGAGGAGCAAACTGATTTAGTATTGCCATTTAAAAAAATGTTGGTACATGATTTCATTAGCTTTAACTAGTCTTATTATAATAGTCAGTGATAGCACTTCACCAAGAATAATATTCCAAAAAATATTGAAAAATATTATATATAAGAACAGCCATGTGTGTGAAAATGTACAGTCAGAAGCGCCATGTGCATTCAAAAAGTATACACACTTTAAAAATGCTTTAAAGATGTTTTTTTGTTTTTTTAACAAGAGGTAAAAAGCTTTCTGAGAAACATACCAGAAAGGAAAAAAGAAAGTCTCCCTCTAGTCTTAAAGCTAATGAAGTCCAGACTGCGATATCTTTCTGATATAAACTTACCAATTACAGAAGCCCAGTGCTAATGAGTTTCCTCACCACTTTTAGGGGATTCGTTTCAACACTAGAGGACTGATGCGTGTGTGTGTGTGTGTCATCTGATTAGAAGCTACCAATGTCACAAGAGAGATGAAACACTAATAAATTTTCACCTCCTAAAAAAAAAAAAAATGCCTTAAAGCTAAATAATAAAAAAGACTATCTGCTGCAGATCAGCTCAACTATGATATGAAAATATTACCAGTTTGTTCATGCTGCTTTGTGGCCTGTAGAGATTTCAAACCACAGACTAGATACTATTGACTAAAGAAATAAACAATACAGCATGTAACCTGAACATGAAACTCAAAAGTAATGATCGTAGTTATCCAATATCGCTGATCCTAAAACAAGAACATTAATACACAATGGTCATTTTGTTACAATTTAGCAAGCAAATGTAAGGATACATGTCAAGGTCCAATAGGAACATTAATACAAATGCAACCAAAGAACCGATACAGAACTTTGATCAGCCAAGGATAAGCCACAAACTGGCAATAATAAAATTGCGTAGATAAGGTAGGGTAAAACTTTAAGGTAAGATAAATAGTTGGAAATAAATATCATTTTATTCAGTAGGGGATTAAATTGATCAAATGTGACAAGACAAAAAAAATATTACAACAAAGAATATCAATTTCAAATAAATGCTGTTCTTTTCATCTTCCTATTCATCAAAAAACTGCAACATTGTTTCCACAAATACATTTTTGTGGAAAATAAAACAAAAACAGTTTTCAACATTGATAATAATAAGAAATATGAATGTTTCTTGAGCACCAAATTAGCACATTCAAATGATTCTGAAGGATCATGTGATGCTGAAGACTGAAGTAATGGCTGCTGAAAATGTAGTTTTGAGGGAATAAATTATATTTTAAAATAGAAGATTTAAATAATGTTTTATAATATTATTATATTCTTGAGATACATTAACAATTTTTTTTAAACCATATCGATAGTCAGTACTACAGGTATTAATACAGCGCACAGATGAAAAATGCTGTTCATGATTCAAAAACAATCTGGCATTGCATACAGGTTTGATTTTGTTTTAGGAGTGCAGGGATTTCTTTTCCCAGTTGCCTTTGAGCACCGTTTATAATGCTGTTCTCTCTCATACGCTCAAAATTCAACCAAAGTAAATGAGCAGACAGATATGCTTTGATCTGGTTCTGATATCTGTCGAAATTTTCATCCCACAACAAAGGAGAGAGGGGGAGAAACAGGTAAACCCTGGCCTTTTGATCTCCACCCTATAGCGGGCAGTGCGGCCTCTGAAGTGGCATGGGTCATTAAAACTCTTCTGCCATGGAGGCTCGCTTGAGTGCAGATGAGAGAACAAGGTTACAGGAGAGGACTGTGCTGTCAGAAACATCCGGCTAAGAGGCTTCCAGGTCTCTGGGGACTCTATCCATCTTTACAGGAGTCCACATTTGCTCAAAGACGTTAAGTCTATAGACTGACCTCTAACCAGCAGCTCAGATTTTTACTTGCAAGCTGATGACGTATAATTCTCTAGGTCAGACAACAGAAAAAATACTCTCGGCCTGTAATAAACAGCTTTTTAATCATTTAAAATAGTGACTATTAATATTAATCTATACTGGTGTGTCTGAAGTTTTTCATGTGTCTGCCTGTTTGGTATTCTCTGTCATAATTCAAGACAAACCCTCCAAGATGCTTTGTGGATTGATTTGGCATTCTGATGTTGCCCAAAATCGGCCATTGTGTGTCCCACAATGAGGCTGATTCATCCAACAACTCAATTTTACTTTTCAGCCTAAATGAGATTGGGTATGAGCAAAGGCAATGAGGTCAGTGTGAAAAATAATCTCATGAGGCATAATGTTCCTCATACATATTTGAAATATGTGAATGTAATTTGAGAGGGAAGTATGCCTAATCTATTTTTTTTTTTTTTTTTGATGTTAGATGGCAAATCCATCCCCACCTGTCAAGATACTAATCAATTTCATTTTTTTTTTCTCCCAATGAAGGGGAAACCAAGTAATAGGATTGAATAGTTTATTTCCTACACTGTCTTCAGGGCCCTTAAATGCATATTACAGACTGAAGATCACACACATTTATAACGATTTTGGCTATGCAAAGTCATTTCTAAATATGGGATCACAAAACGGAGTAGTTACAAATGTAGTTGTACAGACGAGAAAGAAAGAAACACACAGCAGAAGGGAAACATAGGCTTGCTGCTTATAATAATGTGTTTTGGTGACCATCTGGACATTCGTTGTGGCTATCCATTCTGGAATTTCCACATATGTGAATCACTATTGGACTAACATTGATTTCCAGACGATTGTATCAACCAGACTCACAGCTTCCCAGAAACACATTAATCCTTTCATCAAGTGTGTATGAGTCACTTAAGGTAACAAATAACAAACTAAATAGATAAGTGGACATTACAGTGGTTTTTCAAAACCTTTAAATCTATGTCCCATCAAGGACCACTCAGATTCCCATGTATTTTATTCCAGTAGGGGCTGCATGTTGTCTAGAGACTAAACAGTCTTTGAGGGTTTCGCTTTGAGTGGTAGTGGTAGCACCAAAACAATGAATTTTCATAAATTTCATTTATTGTCAAAATTATACATGTTAGAGTTATTTTTGAGCATCATAGACGGTGTTTGAGCATCTGCAAGCACTGTAATTATCACACAAATGTGTTCATAAAGACAAACACCAAAAAACAGTCTGGATGTTCATCATCAGTACAATGCTGCAAAACCACCAGATATCTGTGATGGTTTTAGCAGCAGGTGGGAAAACAGACCTGAAACAGACTGCTAGTAATCTGGTAATCTGGTCTAGAGTTTCAGGCTTTTCCAAGAGGAATATATGGTCTCATTCATCAAGGCTGACAGACTATATCTAAGCACCTGAGAGCAGCCATCCAATATCATATACTCAAATCCATTCTCATCCAGACACGCCGAGGGTCACATCATATCCCCTTTCACAGGAAGACTCCCTCGCACACATGCATAACAGCCACTATATCACTAGTCTTTTCACATATAACATTAACAATGTACGTCATGATAAGGCCGATGATAACAGCGATGATGATAGGTAAAAGAAATAGTGTTCATGATGATGATATTTACTGCTGTCATATTGTCACTTATTTATGGAGAAGAGTTTTGCGTTAAACATCCCAGCAAGCAATAGCCGTCATTTTACCGCCTCGGTTAACTATAGACCCGATATAGTCCTGCTATGAGTAACCCACTTTTAGCCAAAATAACCTTACATTTGGTTACATGTCGTTTTGCCAGAATAACTTATGAGATGTATCATATTCCATCATGTAAGCAAGGTGTTTGGTTTCATTTCATTTCTGAAATGTTCATGTTCTAGATGACTAGTCTATTCTTGGGTTATAGTTAGATGTCTATTCAATTTTCACTGACAGCCGGAATTTTGCCTTGTTTTAGCCTAGACGTTAGGGCTGTGTTTGGACGGCTATTAGACGCAGAATTGCTTGCTGGGATGGTAATGAAACATTTTAAACATCTTACCCTGTAAAGGCAAATTATTTTAGATCAGGTATTAATTTATTGTAGTTTCAAAATCAAAGAATGAAAAACAACACAGCTAATTTACCAATTTTCAGGTTTTAGGTCGAGTCGATGATGTCAGAGAAATAAATTAAAGAGAAGCCTGGAGACAGGTTTTTAATTTCCTTTTACAAGCAGTGCTCTTTGTATCTAATATATTTAAATGCATTTAAATAAAAAGAGTAATCAAAGTCAAATTTTGCAGAACTGGTTGGCTTTTTTTGCAGAAACAAAAGTAGAATATGCACAGCATGAAAATCATTCATTTTTATAGGACAGTGCAAGACTAAATGGACTGGAGATTTGCCAAGTTGATGGGGAGACATCCATGAGGATGGAATTGCTTTACTCACCAGCTCCATCTTTTAGTACCAGGAACATGGACCCATTTCACTTAAATCCACCAAGCAAGCTTCATCTACTTTAAAACATAATTTTCTAAATAAATAAATAAATAAAAAGCCTTTGTTGTTTTCTTTTCCGGGGCTAATGCTCAGCCACTATAAGCAACAAAGAAAGTCTCTTGCATGTCTCACTCAAGCTGGAGGAAAGTGCATGGGGGACTAATTATGCTGGCACAACCTCAACACTCAGTGGGAGAAATTTCTCTCTTGTGGAGACTTCTGGGTACAGTTAGGCGCCCACTGGTCTGAAAGACTGGAATGGGGCATAAAGAGAAATCATCTGTGGCTGTACCAATCATTTGACTAATGGGTTGCATAGTATTATAATAAAAGCATATTAAAAAAGCCAAAATGTTCAAAAAGATTGAACATTCAAGATGAGCATGCACACCAGAATCCCAAATTGTAAAGATACCACTTAAATGTTTGAGGAGGACAAAATGTCATAATGTGCCATGTTGAAAATGCATTGTACTAAGAAATTAGCTCACCTAGTGCAAAAGAAATGAATTAAAATGCAAAACAGGCCCTAGCATGAGGTTGAACAACACGACAGCAACTGTCTCCTCATTTTTTACTCTCTGTTTTGTTTGTTTCACCTATTGGGCAGCTTTCAGATGAGAAAATATTTTGCATCATGACCCTGATCAAAATGCAGCTGACATTGCGGAGAACAATACCAGTGCATTTAAATGGGCGACACGTGCGGCGGCTAAAGAATGGCACTAAATGAAACAGGCTTCAAAGCAGGGTGGCTCAGACTGCCTTTGTTACCCAGACTTTTCATGAGGATGGATAAAAACCTTGAGTTGATTCTGTGAATATGCAATGGCTTACAACAAATCCCGGGGCTGTGTCAAGAGCTCTCGTTTGAGCCGTTGTGCTTTACAAAAACGGCACTCCTCTGGGAGCAACAGTTTCAGCATATATGCCAAAGGGTTACATGAATTATCAATAACAGTGTATATTCTGTTCAGTCATTCTAAATGGACAGTGTGCTCTTATCACTCTCTGTTGCTGGGTAACAGCTGAAGAGAACCGTTATGTGCTTGTAGTGCCTTTAGAGGGGCCATTTTCTCATAACTCCTAAAAAAGGGTCTCTGAAAGCAGCTGTGTCTTTGTGAGGTGAAACTGGCACCTCTGTACAGACAATACAACGTGACCCAATAAGCCCACATAATTTAGGACTATTCTTCCTTGAAAAGAGAGACTAATAATTAACTATTGGAAATGTGCTGTAACTCAAGAACATAATTTTGAACTATCTTTAGTATACAGCTTTTAAACAAATGTCCTTGGTTTTGCTCGAAAATGGACACAATTCTGCAAAAGCTTAAACGGAGATTTCACCCCAAAATAGAAATTCTGTCATCATTTATATCACGCCGTTCCAAACTGTCTTTCTTCTGTTGAATACAAAGGAAGATATTCTGAAGAATGATTTTGTCCATACAATGGGGTCTAAGAACCAACAACAACACACTGAGACATTTTTCAAAATGTCTGCTTTAGTATTCTATAGAAGAAAGTTATGTAGGTTTGGACCAACATGAGGGTGAGTAAATTACAGTATTGTTTAATTTTTTTTCTCTTTTTTGAGTCCTCATTGTATGGAAGTCCGTTTCCGCCACTAAATAAAAAAATTGCGAGTTTATATCTTTTAAAAAAAGTCAGAATTCTGAGATAAAAAGTCGCAATTACTCTTTTAATTTTTTTTTATTTAGTGGCGGAAATGGGCTTCCATATCATTGTGCCTTACAAATAAAAAAGATTAAATCACATTTTCACATTTTCGTTTCGAGACATACATTCAGAAGATTGGCACACAGGTCAATTCTAACAAATCTGAGTGCAAACCGTGATGTATTAAAATAGCTCGTCTTTGACATTCACAGTAAGACACCTGAATGGATTTTTTTTTCATAACAGGTCCCTGCTAACTTCACACTCTCTGCTGACAGGCTGCCTGTGAAAAGCAAACTTGTCTATGCACCTAGCTTTGTGTCTGCCATCGATTGTTCCCTCTCCTCTCATCTGCCATCCATAGGCCTGTTGCTATGATGCCGTTGGTTTTCTGAGCCAAGTTGAATAGGCTCTACAAAGAAACACATTTAGTGAAGAGAGTTGCAGTGTTCTGAAGACGCAGTGCCATTCGTCTAGCCTTGTTATTCTGTCCCTGAAATGAACGTGTCTTTCCACTCGTGCCCTTTACTTTGTTATGCTCAAAGGGTATAGCGAGGAAAATCCACTCTGGCATCCATTCGCTTGACATGTAAACAAAACAGCACTCTGTCAGATGTACAGCTTCATCTAGGTTCAATTCTATAATTTGACGATAAGAACGAGCTACGTATCATGAGAGATTTAGCCCCCTACTTTCCACCTACACATACAGTACATGATAGCTGTTTTACATACCATACCCTAAAAGACAGACATGCACAGGAAGTATGTAGACTACAGATAAGAACAAAAGAAAGGAAGCTGATATGACTTGAACACTCCACCGGGATCATATCCATCGCCCTGACGAGGTGGGAATAGTTAACATTTCATAAGCTCTGCGTTCGTGGATCATTTGCATATGTATCTGTATATGTTATCCTGGAGAATAGTGGAGTATACTGGAGTATGTTAGAGAGTTTTACACGAAAGGAAAACCGTGATCACCATACTTAAGGGGATTAGCTATCTTTCAATCTCTTATCACCATCCTTTAGGGAAAAAATACCATGGCTGATTTTGACAATTATTTATTTATTTAATCCTTTCATTTATTGAAAAAAAACAAAACAACTATGCAAATGTATTTGCTATACAGCATTAATATAATCAATATAGAACAAAATAACAGAATAATAGAACAGAATACAATTTTACCAGAATCAAAATTTCATTAAAAATATAGTACTAAAATTAAATGGACATATAAATAGTGTAATGGAAAGTGATTATTTATCAGCAGAATATGGTGCATTTCTCTTCATTCATTTATTTGTGTATTTATTTGTTTTTAATGATCTTTAGTATTTTTTCGTTTATCTATTACAATGCACATGCCATGCTATACTTATACTTAAATGAACAAATTTTGACAGTGCTCATTATCTTGATTTTGCTTCCCTTTAGCAAGAACTAGACATAAATGTTTTGATATTAATTAATTACCATGCTGGAAATTAATGAAGGCTTTTCCTTATAATCTAATAAAATTGCAGTAACAAATTAAACAGAACACTAGGATAAATTTGCAAGAGAAACAGTAACCTGGTGAACAGTGAAGTGTGAATCTGGCAAACGATTAACAAACACTGTTAAAGTGTTTATGTGCAGCGGAGAGCTCTTGTGTTTTAAACATGAGAGCAGAGGTCACGCTCACACCTGCCCACACTCGAAACTGAGAGTTTGCATTAGAATGATTTTTAGAGAGCCATCAAAACAACTCGCATATATGTTCATTTTATGTCCCCCGTTATCCTCGCAGGTATGGAAAGCATAACTTATTTTGTTTTCATACTCAAACATATAGTAGGTTGTGCTTTTGAGCTCTATATCATGAACTACAGTATGATCCATTATCTGCCAGTGTGGGTCATGTTTTAAAATGTAATTGTTATTGACAGGGTCATAGGGCAGAAACACATAGGTTTAGTATTGATCAGCGAAAATCTGCATCATTCACGTCAGTGACTAAAACACCTGCAGGCCACGATGCTCACGGTCATTTATCTTCCCACCGCTAAAAGCTGACCTAGCAATCAATACAATCCAAACACACAGGTATCAAAACAAGCCAGGATCGAGCTGCTGCCCCTGATTTACTCACCACAAAAACTTTTACAGTGTGCATGCAATTAACACCAGGCTGTAAACAAATCGGAGTGCCATTCTGAACAAAAGCAAGAGGTCTCACAGAACACGGCCTCATGTTTACACATTTAGACCGGTCTGACCACAAATTAAATAAACGTACTGCAGGATTGCTAATGCAAGAATTATCACCAGCCAAAGCAGTAACTGAAATGCAGTGGGAATAAATAACGTCCGTTTAATCCCTTAAAAGAGGGGCAGAAACGAGAGGGAATAAAAGTTACGTGCTTGGGATTACAGTTGTTCCCTGAGTAGCATTTAAACCTCCTCAGCTGCATCATCTTATCAATCACTTGCTAAGCACTCAGGACATCTCTGAATACATTAATTTTCACTGATGTCAGCCACAAAGGGAGACAACATGAAATACGAGCAAAGCCCTGGTGAAGGGCTTTCTTCTTTGACTCAACTGAAACCAATCGCAAGTGCATTAATTCTGCGCAGCTGCAGAGCAGAATTGTAATCTGCTTTCGGTCTTCTTTCTCTTTCCCTTTCCTTTTTTTTTTTTCTTTCCCATAGCAGACTTAGCATAATGCTGCTGTGTCTTAGTGAGAAGCCTTCAGGCAGTTAGCATTGCTCACTGACGGCAGGCTTTTGTCCACCTAAAGGAGCGCTCCATATCAAGGGTTCTATAAATCAGCACAATAATGTGCGTCACTTTACGGCTCACAATGTATCCACACTAATGAGTGTTATTTGAGCAGTAAATTCCATGAAGCTCACAATAAATCTATCAATATTTGTTATTGTAACTCAAATGCCATAAACCCTTAACTTTCAGATGTCAGACTAAACAAATGAGTGAAACAGCCATTTGGAGTGCACAATTATTATGTGTTGACCTTCTTTTGGGTGAAGATAGGCAGAGGATCCTCTGGAGTGTTTGACGATGGTAGGGATGATAGGCACTTACTCATTTGTGCCGCTCGTTGCATTCGGTCGAAAAGTGGTTCTGAAGCAATTTTTCATGGCAGCAAATATGAATAATAACAATCCCTGGTGATACATAATTACAGCGACCTTGCAGACAACAGAAAGGGCACAGCAGCAAGAGCCATCTCTTCTAAAAAACTATTTACCATACTAAAGATAAAACTACGAAGCATATTTACATCAGGTTTGGCCCATTATACATCTATAGTATAATACTAGCGGTGTCTAATCCCACTCCTGGAGGTCCACCTTCCTGCAACCTTCCTATGCAACCTGCTTCAACACACCTGGTTAGCTGGTTCAGGTATTGAATCTGAACTTTGGATAAACATGTCTGCTACTCTTCCCTGGACTGGACACTTCTATACAGACAGAACAGTATGTTTTTTGTAAATCACAGGCAGTGTTTGAGATATACTATATAGTGTGTGGGGTCCCAGATAGCCCAATATCGTTTTTAAAACTCAATAATATAAAATACGGTAACACTTTTATTTTGATGGCCCACTTTAGGCATATTCTACTAACTATAAGTAACATGTCAACTAACTCTGAGAGTATTAGTAGACTGTGTGTTTAATATCTGTTAGCACTTTATTTTAATGGTCCCCCAACAGACATTCTACTGACTATAAGTAACTTTGCAACTACATGTCAACTTATTCTACCCGAAACACTTAACCCTAACCTAACAGTCTACTGCAGTCTGCTAATATGAGAGTTAGTTGTCATGTAGTTGCAAAGTTACATTTCACACAGAGTGTTGATCCCATAAAATTGCCATAAAATTGCTTGAGTGCCTTCTGTGTGAACACAAAAACGTCCCGGGATTGATAGCGGGATGGGGACCTGGTAACATTGCAGAGATCAGCCCCAAACACGGCCTGTGTGAACAAAAGGCAGGACCAATGCCGTAAGGGGTGTGTAGTAGTGATGACGCTGAAGCTGATATCGTTCACCAGCTTAGTGGAACTGATTTTCTGAATCAGAAAAAAAATGAACATGAGCGAGGTTTCTCGAGAGAGAAATCGCAGATCATAAGCAAACTTAAGACACTGCGGAGACATTACACGTCACATCTGGATTTCACGTGTCTTTTATGGGATCTATACGGGATGTGTGTGAAAGCACAAATCACTGGCAGTGTGAATGAACCATCCTGGAACAGATCCCGGGACACATTATCAATGTATTTTCTGGAATCTCTGTGTGAAAGGGGCTTTATAGTGTCTAAGTGGAAAATCAAAATAAAGTGTAACCTATATTTTGCAATATCAGGTTGTTACTTTATGTCTTATATTAAGAAATATGACAATATTAGAGTCATAGGGTGCTTTCACACTGGTCTGATCCTGAGTTTGATTGCTCTACCCCCACTGACTGAATTTAAGATATGTCAGTGCAAGCTGTTTTCAGTTAAAACAGCTCAAACATGCATTTTAGTCTGACTATGTTTAGTATACTTCTATAGCTTTCATTATTATTATTATTATTATTATTATTATTTCCAGATAATTTATTTAAAATATATAGAATAGACTGAATGTGATTTAAAGACCCAATATACTCACTTTCTTTGCTTAAGTAAAAAGAAGTTGGAAATACCTTTGCAGCGATATACTGCTAAAACAAACGCCCAACACCATGCACTCTGCTGAGAGCAAGATGAATAAATAAGTGCTGTGCGCTTTCCTCAAAAACAAAATAAACACACAACTAAAAAAAAACAGCAGTGCGAAAACAGCAGTTAAGAAAGCATCTGTAACACTTTATAATAACTGCATGCTATGAATCATTAGTTAAGCATTAGTAAATAGTTAATTCATCATTTATAAAGCATTAATGTACATTAATAAGCAGTTTATAAATACAGCTATAAATGCTTTATTCTTGATTTATAAGCATACATTTAAGTTTAATAATTGTATTTTCATACTTTATTAATGATCCATTTATCATTTCTAAATTATCATTTACAAACCAGTTATTTGGGAGTTGTCAGTGGATCATAAGATCATTTAGAAAGTGTAAGTAAATTATTAATAAACTATTTAAATGCACATTTATACATCTTATTATTTAGACATAGTAATATTTACTGCTTTATTAACATGTATTCCTGCTGTAATTCATGATTAATTCAGGTAGCTATAAAACATTTAGTTGTTGTCTATTTTTGTGAGCTCATCTAAAGTGAGGACTATTTATGCCTCGTAAAGCTCTTACAAAGGAAATGTTTTAATGGTTTCATTTTTGCCGAGGAAGTGACATACACGCAAGCGCAGAAGCTGCAGAGCGCACTCTAGCTTTAGATAACTGTACGGCAAAAAAGAGACATCTTTATACTGTAGGTGAAGGCAGTGTTTTCGACGGTTGACACCTGGTAAGAGTCTCAGTATTGAGCAATATAGAGGGTCCTTGAGAATTTAATTATCTGTTTTATAATCTAATCATAATCTGTTTTGATCATTTTGATTTATTGCAACCAAAGACATTTAAGACCATTCGCCACAGAGCATGCCTTTGCGTTTAAAAAGTAAAGAAATGGAGGAAATGGAAAAGAACACAAGATGTGTTTTTAAAAGCTTCGTTTAACTTACAGCATCTTAAAAACGCAGCACTCATGAGTGAGACACAAACAATTAAAAAGTATGTAGCGCATGTTTACATAGAAAGACAATTAAAATCATCACAGTGGAACACAAAAACACGTTCTGTGTGAACAGGTATACTCTTTCAATAAATTGCTGACGATCAAATAGTAAGTAAACTGGATGCAATGAAAAGCGCAAACTACAGAAACAGTAGGTGTTGTTTATCCAGTTGGCTATTACAGAGCAGCTATCTTTTATAGAGGACAGTGATGTGAAGCTTTGACCTCTATAGCCCTTTCTCTAGTGTATTGTCTTGAGATTTGTTTTCAGTCATACTTACTGGACTACAGGGAACTAACAGTTCGAGGACCTGGGAGAATGACAATGAAATTAGGCCAATTAAATTCCAAGTATCGATAATTGTTAAATCTAGAGTGAACGTTTGAAAAACTAGTTTCTGTTGGGAGGAATTCAGAATAATTTGTGCCTCACTGATAGAGTCGTTTGTTTGCACATGCTGTCTGCATTGTTTTAGTAACCGATTCACATCAGATAATGCAACAAACATGCCCCCCAAAATTGTGCTAAATGCAATATGCAGGGTTTTCCACTGAATACAGCACAAAACTGTTTAGTGAATTCTCCCCATTATACATAATGAAAGCCATATGATTCCTTTGCACACCCTCATTCAAAAACGATTGTATATATATGTATATATATATATATATATATATATATATATATATATATATAACACATACATACTGTATATATACACCAATCAGGCATAACATTATGAGGTGAAGTGAATAACACTGATTATCTCTTTATCACGGCACCTGTTAATGGGTGGGATATATTAGGCAGCAAGTGAACATTTTGTCCTCAAAGTTGATGTGTTAGAAGCAGGAAAAATGGGCAAGCATAGGGATTTGAGAGAGTTTGACAAGGGCCAAATTGTGATGGCTAGACGAATGGGTCAGAGCATCTCCAAAACTGCAGTTCTTGTGGTGTGTTCTCGGTCTGCAGTGGTCAGTATCTATCAAAAGTGGTCCAAGGAAGGAACGGTGGTGAACTGGTGACAGGGTAATGGGCGGCCAAGGCTCATTGATGCACGTATATATATATATATATATATATATATATATATATATATATATATATATATATATATATATATATATATATATATACTATATGTGTGTGTGTGTGTGTGTGTGTGTGCATGTTAATGTGATTTATGAGGACACAAATTTGTATAATGACATGGGTATTACACTGGTATTACAACGTAAACGTGGTTTATGAGGACATTTTCTGTGTCCTCATAATAAAAATAGCTTTAAAAACATACTAAACAATGTTTTATTAAAAATAGTGTAGTGTAGGGGGATAGAATGTACAGTTTGTACAGTATAAAAACCATTATGCCTATGGAATGTCCTCATAATGATAGGTGCACCAACATGTGTGTGTGTGTGTGTGTGTGTATGTGTGTATATGTATATCACACACAAAAACAGATTTCCAGGCATTCCTTTTATTTTATTCCACAGCTGGAATAATGTTTTATTCCTTTGCTTTAAAATATTTTTTTCTTGTTTAGTTTTTTTTCTGCTGCCATTGTTTGGATTTGCTTCTCAGTTCCATTCAATTTTAAGCTTTACTTGTTTCATTCCATGTTTTATATGCAACCTATGTCTTGTTAATTCAGATTAGCACAGTTGGTTTTAAGTGAATCTTGTTTATTTTAGTGCAGGACTCCATTGTCCAGATGTCAGTAATCTGTACTTTATCTGCTTCAGAAAGCCATCATTTAAGACACAATTAACTATTCTAGACTCCTGGTTTAATTTAAACCCTGTTAAACCGCCCCCTACACACATTTTTTCCACACGTTTTTTTCATTTTTTTCAGCACATGACCACAAAACTTCATTACAGTCTTGGCTGTAGACCATTTGTTATAACTTTGAAGTGCTTTGTTGTGAGTAATAACTTGCCAATGAATTAATTATGCCTTCATTTTTGTACTCGTTTTCACAGAGGGACGTTTTCTCAGAGGAAAAGTTCAAAAAGTCACCACAAAAAAGTCACTGTGATTGGCATGACCATGTCTGAAATAATTCCCACCTATAATGCACACATTCTGACCTCAAACTAGCCTGTGGAAATGGATGCAACTATTTACAGAGGTAATACCCACTCAGACACTTTCAGTCATGTCTAACCATAAATTAACTTTGAAATTAATGGCTAGAAACATAAACTCAACTGTAAGAGAGACTTTTTTATTTTAATTTTAAATGTACAATGTAAAAATGCATGAAATCACTCAAGACCTGAACATTGACATACGTTTAAAGGCAAAATGTGTCTGAACTATTTTTGCACAATGCTTAAAAGTTCAACAAACTCTACTTCAACAAACTCTACTTCAACATACTTCTCACCTCCACCATTTTCATTTTGATACACATCATTTTATTTTACACTCAAGAGACATGTCTTACTTTCAGTGAAGCCTTAAGGGGGAAACCTTAAGGATCACTTCCGCTGATTTCCCAAACCTCCCACAATTGTTATCAACCTGACCCAACCCTCTTCCCTTGACAGAGAAATACTTACTGTAAGATGTGTCGCTCCATTACTTGGCTATTTACGTCCTGGAGAACTTACACTCTGATAATTCAGATGTGAGGTGGAGAAATATTATTTATTTATCAGAACAGTATGGGTGTGGAGCACAACTCTGCCATCTTTCTGGCCTGAGGGGAGCTGCGTCCTTGTAATGCAAATTAGGCATTGTGCCGCCTGAATTTCCGAAAGCTCTGCAGGGCCATACCTTTGTCCTCTGGGCAAATGCTTCGTTTGCACACGTTTAACACCAAATATTGTGTCAAGTTAGACAAGTTCAACACTAGTGACCTATCCCACTTTAATGTTTTGACCTACTTCTAATGAAAATCCCCCCATCATTTACTTACACTCATTTCTTTCATCTGCAGAATACAAAATAAAATATATTAAAGAACTGTTTTTATCAATAGCTTAAAAGTCAGTGGTTGTCCAGAACAACAATGGACCCAATTGACTTGTATGTAATGTATATATGTATGTATCAATCAATCAATCAATCAATCAATAAATCACAGATAGAGAATGACATGATGATGAGTAAATAATAACATCTTTATTTTTTGGGGGTAAACTTTAAGGCTTTTTAATTTAGATCAGTGAACCTTCATAACTAAAAGGTCAGATCTAGTCAAATTAACTATGCGGTGATCAAACTCCAGTTCAAACCAGAGTTTGTAAAGAGAAACCCAGAAGAGAGCCATTCAGCTCATCTTCAAGTGATTGTATGCAAATATAGAGAAGGTCCATAAGTGAATGCATCCAGTGAGATGGACTAGTCATTTCAACTAATTAGGTCAGGATGGCAATTATGAGTGATCAGGGGAATCCTGTATGTTTGACACTGCTCCTTTATGGGGGTGGGGTGGTGGATATTGTGGACTTCAGCATGATTTTCAATGCACGGTAGCACCAGCAGGAAACCAATGGTACTTATTTCCCCTGAGTGAAAGATGCCCTATCGATCACACTCTCTCTGCCTCACTCCTGAGATAAAGGCTGGCATATGGCTGGTGCCTTGAGCCGTTGGAACATGGTGCATGCATTATGTTGGCATTATTGCACCAGGGTCCCTCCACACCAAAGATGTCGTTTAAAAAGAGGCAGTGTGCTTTCACCGTGCAGTGTTGAGAGACAAATTACACTGCTGTGTGATAGTATGTTGATGTGCTATGAAAAAAAAAAACAGTATTTATACATACTATCCCTAAAAGTATATTAGTAAAATGCTGTGTGCAGGGGTGATGAACTGCATCGTTTTATTGTTTCCTGGGGTGCACTTATAATGATTTTTACATCAAAAATTGTCATAATTTAGAAATACTTCAGAGAGACTTCAGCGTGTAAACGCCCACTGCTGTGATTGGCTAACATCTTTGTATATGAAATAGCTAAGTATTACATGTGGAACTGTCTCAAAAACGTTTAGCATGTTTTTACTATTACAGTTCTCAAGGTTAACTAATTATTATATTTAGATATATTTAGATCGTGGCATGAAAGGTTGCAGTGATGAGCATTGTAGCCAATCACAGGCATGTTGAGCACATGAATGCAGTGATCTCGTCTTTGCAACTCGATTTCTGCACACTAACAAATGCTTTCATCATAACTAACAGTGCAAACACGATGTAAATAAGAGATTTGTTGATTATTACAGGAGTTTTGGCGAGAATCCAGAACTCAGTCACTGATGAATTTGCGCTGTTTGATTGACAGCTCCAGCGATTGTAAAGGGAGCGTTTTTTGATCGCTTTCTATATGTAATTTGATCAGTTTAAATAACAGATTATGTTCATCCTACTAAGAGAAAGAATGTGAAGTTGACCGTTTAGTGACTGGTTTGATTTACTGACACAGACAAAGAACATCTGACTACATGAATCATTACATATCAGAAATCACTGGTCACAGATCAGGCATTAGAATTAACATAGTTACTTACATATTTTCTTATTACTGTCAAGTCCATATCGTAAAACTCTGTTTGCAAAGTTTGAAATGTTTATTTTCTGTTTGAAATAAATTACTACATTCCTAGCATTAGGATCCTTTGGAAGGTAATGTTATTTTTATTCCAGTAAACCTCTATTGCACTTATCTCCTCGTCATCTCACTAACACACCAGTGGGCGGGGCCAAAGTTGCAATGATGAAGTAGGCGTTGGTTTTCTTCTGCAGAGGTGGTCTTTCACCTCATAGATAGGCACATTCCACAATGAGTCGTTATCTGGGCTTGGTTACAATAAATTACAATGTTTTTGGACTAAAAAGGAAATTTTCAGTTCTGAAACTTGCAGGAAATTCTTATAGTATGATGATTATAGTATGAGGAAAATTTTATTTCTCAGTTCATGACCCCTTTAATAGTTTTATTACTGTTAGTAGTAATTAAATGTGATGTCACAACATGGTTTTTGCTTGCAGTTGTGACCAATTCTATTTGGAATTGAGTGTCACTTGTAAAGTAAGATCAGGATTATCTTTCTATAATAAGTAGTAATTGTCTATTGCTGCATTCAATGAATCTATCAATGAATCTATCATAATCTCCACAAATCATCACAGAAGAGAATTGAAAGGCTCTGCAATGAGAAAATGTATTCTCGAATTTTCAATTTCAATGTATTTCAATATATTTATCTGTAACACTTTACATTAAGGTTCTCTTTGTAAAGGGTTTATAAATGTGTTTGTTAATGACTAATAACTCATTTACAAATGCATTATAGATCGTTGATAAGCAGTTATAACGGCATGAATAAAAAGGGTGACTTTAACGCAATACCTGCCAAATAGTGAGCTCTTTTTAAATCACATGTTATAAATGCTTAATAAATGTATTTATTCACACTTATTTAACTAAAAAACTGATTCCTGATTTATTTCATGATGCAGCAAAAATAGACTATCTTAGTGAGACTGAAGGGTGTTGAATTTGTGGTTTTCTCATTAATATCTCATGACTGCCACTTTTCTTAAGATGTTCCTTACCAAAAGTTTCCATCTTACCCATGATATTCCAGAAAAGGCTCATGCCCATCCACAGCAGTGTAAACAACTGATTTCTTGCTTATCAAGATGAAATGATCAAACTTTATTTTGAAATGTAAAATGAACACATGTGAACCATTTATTAATGAGTTACAAACATTAATAACCTGTGAAAGTGCACCTTAATGTGAAGAGAACACGTGAACCATTTATTAATGAGTTAATCACATCACTAAAGCACACGCGTGTTCTGGTGTGTGACAGGAGTTGGCGCTAGTGAGCATCCGATAAAGATAAAGCTACTTTTCATGAGAAGCCGTCACGCTGCTCTGTCGTGCTCTGAAGCGAATTTTAAGTGTTACTGATTTGATGGGTAAGCTAACTGAGGTGACATCACTGCAGACTATGTTTTTCAAGTTTTTATATTAATTGTGTAATCGCTGTGTTAGTTTGTATTTACCATACACAAATAACCGCTCTGAGCTCCCTCGGACGGTTCTGTCACGCGCATGTAACGTCACTGTAAGTGTGGATGGACAGATGCTCAGGTTACAGTGGCCTTTATCATGATATCAAAAATAATGATTGATTGTGTATTAATAAGTCAATGTTCAAGTTTAAAGTTGTGTTTACTGATACAATGCATCAACAATAAAATATTCCGAAAAAAATACTATCTTCTGTGTGTGCATTAATAATTAATAAATACATGATTCACAGGTGTTCACTTTACATTAAGGTTCACTTTCACAGGTTATTAATGTTTGTAACTCATTAATAAATGGTTCACAGGTGTACACTTAAGATTCACAAGTAACTAATATTGGAGTTAAAATATTCATTATTAAGATCTCATGAAGTTATGTTTGTGCTCTTGTGTTTTTTTTTTTTTTTTTTTCTTTCAAAATAAAGTTTGATCATTTCATCTTGATAAGCAAGAAATCAGTTGTATACACTGCTGTGGATGGGCATGAGCCTTTTCTGGAATATCATGGGTAAGACGGAAACTTTTGGTAAGGAACATCTTAAGAAAAGTGGCAGTCATGAGATATTAATGAGAAAACCACAAATTTAACACCCTTCAGTCTCACTAAGATAGTCTATTTTTGCTGCATCATGAAATAAATCAAGAATCTGGTTTTTAGTTAAATAAGTGTGAATAAATACATTTATTAAGCATTTATAACATGTGAGTTAAAAAGGGCTCACTATTTGGCAGGTATTGCGTTAAAGTCACCCTTTTTATTCATGCCGTTATAACTGCTTATCAACGATCTATAATGCATTTGTAAATGAGTTATTAGTCATTAACAAACACATTTATAAACCCTTTACAATCTTAAAACACTCTCTTATTTTATTCATTGTTTTATAATCTTTTTTTTTTTCTGTTTCTGTTTCTATGCCCAGAGCCTGGTTCTGGGGGTTGGGTTGAAGAAAGATTGTACTCTGTGCAGTAAAACAGGGAATTGCTTGATAGGCCTACTGTGCTAAAGCCCATCTGTCTCCATTTAAATCTAAATAGATGCTTATAGTCTTGTCCAGATCCAGCCAGCCACTCTACTCATGGTTGTAGTCTGGCCGATGTTTAGGCACTTTATTTCAAATTCATTATCCTGCATTTGTGCTAAATACTGTACAATATGATTATATCTGTCATGTTAAAATCATGGAGACTCACTTGATTGAAGAATTGTATGGAACCAGCTAATTGCAGCTAATTGATTAACGGGACACTGTAGTCTATTCCTGATGAATAATGCATATAAGTTGTATTCCGGTAGAGATAAAGCTCAACATTGTGTGTTCTAAGTACAGGCTGTGCATAAATACTCAGATGATTGCAATTGAACCGCATGAAGATCTTTTTCTTTTGCATTGTTCTGTTCATAAAATACTGCTGCCATATATTTAATGAAGTAATGTAATACCATCAACCTTAGTCCATTGGTCCTCAGAGGCTTTGTTTTATCCTCAGTAACTTATTTCAGGTATCAAATTAGCCCTGTTGTCACTGCAAACACCAAAGATCACAGGCTAATAGTTTATCTATAGCTAAATGCATCATTCATCTTTTGCCATGAAGAAATATTGACAGCAAACCTTGCAATCCATCAGGTCTGACAGCTCAAAATATTGCCATCCACACCCATCCCATTATCATCCTAGAATGAGACGAGCCACTTCTGATTACTCAAATGATCTATTACCTTTGCAATAAGAGGCAATTCTTTATTGATGTACATTATGCAGTGATCACTGTGTCTACATGATTTGCCGTACTATAGATCTGATGACTTGTTCAAGGATGGTTTAATATACACAGAAGTGGACAGGGAAAAACAAATGAAACTGTTAGACAGTACATAAAGTGTGTAGAATGAGGGGCAACTGGAGCCAGTTCTTTCTTCGTTTGAAGTCAAATCATGGCAAGAATAAAGAGACTTGGTTAAGTTAACGTGTGAGTTGAAGAGGAGCCAAGGAAGCACATCCAGGTGACAAATAACACCTATCTCTGCTGGAGAAGCTGCGGGCAGCCATTAGTCCTTCTGACAGGTCACTTCCTGAGGGCATAGACTTGTTTTAATGCTCTTTATGAAGCTACCGCTCTAACGTAGTGGGTCTTAAACCTACATGGATACAGTATAGTTCAATAGCAATGTATCTCTGTCAATCATGTATCTTAATGTAACTGTCATTCTGATTCTGAGTTTTACTAATTTTAAGATTTATATATATTTTTCCAATTAAATTAATATATTATATATATATATATATATATATATATATATATATATATATATATATATATATATATATATATATATATATATATATATATATATATATGCATAATGCGTAATGCATAATATTAGAGCCTTCCTGTATAGCTTAATCAGAAGAGGATGACACTAACAACGCCAGGTCATGGGTTCGATTCCCAGGGAACTTTTATTCCCTTTGGATAAAAGTGTCTGCCAAATGCATAAATGTGATAACATTAATTTCAGTGGGAATTTTCCTGAGCTGTAATAGATCACATCCAAGATTTAACTAAAACAAAATTCTGTGTCCAGGGGTTTTCGCCTTTGTCTAATTTGTCAAAATTGCTTCTAAAAAAGAAGTAGTCTATTTTTGAATTGAAAAACCAGGCCACGAGACCTCCCATGTGTTAAGTCCAAGCCTTTGCAAGTAAGAACACCATGAAACTTCCGGAGATGAAGCGTGTTCAAAACATCCACCCATTCCCTGCCAGCGCTAGAAGCAAATGCCACAAAGCAGGACAGTTAAAAAGTTCACTCTCCCTTTTTTTCATCAGGACACTGTGAATCACTACTCTGCAAAAGTCTGTGTGCAAACTGGACACCTGGAAGGGATTAGTTAATGATCACTGGAGTCAGATCAAACACATAGCGACTGGTTCAAGATGGGCTGTCTGCTATCGATCATCCTTCTTTTTCTTTACAGTGTAAACCATTTCAGTTGTTTGTGTATAGTGCTAGAATAAAGTCATTTCTCTTTTATGTCAACATATTAAATAGTGTGACCATTTGTGCCCAAGCAGGGGTTCTTTAAACCAAAGCATCAGAAATCAAAGCAAAGCAGAGGACAAAGAACACAAAAACAGACCCCCTGATCCACCCCCCCCCACCACCCCCCACCACCAACCACAACACACAGCATCTCTTACAGTGTCACACAAGTCTGGGAAGCTGTCAAACCTCCAAGAAGATAAATGTCCTTTATTGACTGTAGGCAAAGCAGAGGACGCAATCAGTCATAATTAAATATTTCGAAAGCTTAAGGAAATGGCCCGTTAAAAATAATTTCCAGACCACTTTACACATGCACTTGGTTGAACAGTGTCCAGAGCTGAGGGTCTTTGCTTGACCTTACACAGAGTTCACATTGTGATATATTTGAAACACTCAATGTCCTGCTTACTGTACTGTATGTCATGGCTTGCCATATATTATGAATTAATTTGACAACTAAAAATCAGCTTGAACTGCTTGGATTGCCCTGATTTTGCCAAGACGTTCTTGGATCAACACTGTTGATTCTGTAACAGCATTCCTGTCCTAACTCTACCCCTACCCCTACCCCTAAATCTAACCTCACCCATAATGTATCCCTAAAATCTGAGCAAAATAGTAGGTGAATAAGAATGGTATTGTAAGTGTTATGTTTAGTTTGTCTTGACTGTTCCTTTGTTTGACTTTCCCGCCACTCCTTTGTTTCTATGGTTACTGTTATGAGTTCATTCTGTTCAGGTGCACATCATTAATTATCTTGTTTGAGCCACTACTTAAGTTCTTTCCTCACAATCTGTTGGTGTTTGGTTTATGTTACAGTTAGTGTGTGTTGCCCTGCCTGTCTGCTTGTTATTTGTATTTTTGTTATTAAACCTCGTATTGAAACCTCATCCTTCATCTTCGTCTGCAACCACCCGTGACAGGTCTAGAATCCCCTAAACTTTGTTGTAAGCATAAACGTGAAAACTATCCCTAAAACTATCCCTCAAATCTGATTGGTTGATTGGAATGTTGTTCCAGGATCAACAAAAAACATGTTCTACTTTGTGAAATCACATTAACCCTTTATGCCCTGAAGGCATTATTTTTTTATTTTTTTTATGTACACAAGGAAAGACTCATAACTCCAAAACTATAGCAACGAGACAAAAGGTAGGTATCGTTTGATAGAAAACTTTTGGTAACGCTTTAGATTACAGCCCGGAAAGTACTATGTAAGTAAAGCAAATTTACAGCGTAACTTTCTGTAATTATAGTGTAACTATAAAGTAAGTACGTGAAGGTATAAGGGAATTAAGGGGTAACTAACAGGAAAACTAACAAATTATTTATACTGTAAGTATTTTTTAATTAAGGGGTAATTATCCATGTAGTTACAGGGTAAGTGTGAATCTACGGGCTGTAAATTAAAGTGGTGCTTGTTCCCCTCTTGTTTCATGTAGTTACGGGTAAGTACAATAAAAAAAACATACACAATCTGATATCCCTTATACCTACACATACATACTTTATAGTTACACTATAATTACAGTAAGTTACGCTGTAAATTCGCTTTACTTACGCAGTACTTTCTGGGCTGTAATCTAAAGCGTTACCAAACTTTTTATATGTTTAGAATTTTTTTTTTTTTTAAATCATTACAATTACAATCATATTTGTACAATCTCAAGCTGATTATATATATATATATATATATATATATATATATATATATATATATATATATACACTCACCTAAAGGATTATTAGGAACACCATACTAATACTGTGTTTGACCCCCTTTCGCCTTCAGAACTGCCTTAGTTCTACGTGGCATTGATTCAACAAGGTGCTGAAAGCATTCTTTAGAAATGTTGGCCCATATTGATAGGATAGCATCTTGCAGTTGATGGAGATTTGTGGGATGCACATCCAGGGCACAAAGCTCCCGTTCCACCACATCCCAAAGATGCTCTATTGGGTTGAGATCTGGTGACTGTGGGGGCCATTTTAGTACAGTGAACTCATTGTCATGTTCAAGAAACCAATTTGAAATGATTCGAGCTTTGTGACATGGTGCATTATCCTGCTGGAAGTAGCCATCAGAGGATGGGTACATGGTGCTCATAAAGGGATGGACATGGTCAGAAACAATGCTCAGGTAGGCCGTGGCATTTAAACGATGCCCAATTGGCACTAAGGGGCCTAAAGTGTGCCAAGAAAACATCCCCCACACCATTACACCAGCACCACCAGCCTGCACAGTGGTAACAAGGCATGATGGATCCATGTTCTCATTCTGTTTACGCCAAATTCTGACTCTACCATCTGAATGTCTCAACAGAAATCGAGACTCATCAGACCAGGCAACATTTTTCCAGTCTTCAACTGTCCAATTTTGGTGAGCTCGTGCAAATTGTAGCCTCTTTTTCCTATTTGTAGTGGAGATGAGTGGTACCCGGTGGGGTCTTCTGCTGTTGTAGCCCATCCGCCTCAAGGTTGTGCGTGTTGTGGCTTCACAAATGCTTTGCTGCATACCTCGGTTGTAACGAGTGGTTATTTCAGTCAAAGTTGCTCTTCTATCAGCTTGAATCAGTCGGCCCATTCTCCTCTGACCTCTAGCATCAACAAGGCATTTTCGCCCACAGGACTGCCGCATACTGGATGTTTTTCCCTTTTCACACCATTCTTTGTAAACTCTAGAAATGGTTGTGCGTGAAAATCCCAGTAACTGAGCAGATTGTGAAATACTCAGACCGGCCCGTCTGGCACCAACAACCATGCCATGCTCAAAATTGCTTAAATCACCTTTCTTTCCCATTCTGACATTCAGTTTGGAGTTCAGGAGATTGTCTTGACCAGGACCACACCCCTAAATGCATTGAAGCAACTGCCATGTGATTGGTTGATTAGATAATTGCATTAATGAGAAATTGAACAGGTGTTCCTAATAATCCTTTAGGTGTATATATATATATATATATATATATATATATATATATATATATATATATATATATATATATATATATATATTACATAACTTTCTTACATGACATGCAATAGCTCAGAAAGAAAATAAAATAATTAAAATACTCAGATGGCATTTTTAAAATTGTTCCTCCGTGAGAAATATCTCATGATTGATGCAATGGATTGTTGATTTTGGACTCATTTTAAATTTGGACTCATTAATCAGGAGCATACACTTTAATAATGTGCCATTTTCTACGATCTATGCATGTTTTATGAAGTTACTAGCGAAAATGCCATGTGCAAGCTACATTTGATTTTACTTCGCTACATGCGCGCCTGGGGAGTTTTATGAGTCGTAACTCTGTGAAGAACAACGTTGATCGATGCAATAAGGTAAGTTGAGTCAGTTATTCTAATCGTAAGTAAATATAGATGTGCCATTTTCCACGATTTAAGCATGTCATATATTTTTTACATAAGGGTCTTGTGGGGCTTCATGTACAAAAACTCGCTAAAGTTTAGTCAAAGCCCAAAACAATTATGCTTGTTGTATTCTACTCCGTAAGACCTTTCAAATTTCAGCCTGCTTTATACCACAGTCATGTTAAAAAACATGAATGCATTCACTCATCCATAAACATTATTTCCCCATAAACATTATTAGATCCACTGGTAAGTTCCATGATTCCACGCTCATTCACTGTGTCATCAATCTACGCCTTTGTTATTGTTTTGAAGAGGTTAGCGACCCCTAACAGCGAAAAAATACATAGTGTAGCTTTAAGAGTTAGATGCATTAAAAAGCTGAGTTTCTAATGACCTATTTTGTGTTATACCATTCAGTGGTTGCTTAGTAATTTGATTATGAATTTGATTATTTCGGGTTTAAGGGGTTTATATTTTTATTAGATTTAAGAAATTAACTGACCCTAAATTAACCATGTTAAACAATACAAATTAAGATAATAAACAGACCAAGAAAGATTTCTTTTATTACAGTTTTTAATGCACAGTTAGACCCCTCACTTTGTTCTGTTCCACTGTGTCTAGCTGTTTTTGAACACAAGAACATGTCTTGTTGGAACGGCCCCCAAGTCTTCGAAATCAAAATGAGATGGAGTCTTCATAGCAGGTGCAGAGTTTAAATTCAAGACATTAAGCCTGAATGAATTATTTGCCTCTTGTGCCACCAAAGCATAGGTCAGCTCTGAATCATCAAAGCAATCGGACCATAAAATTTTCTTTTTCCTTTTTTGTTCCATTCCCCTCTCTCCCTTCCTATCTCTCCCACTCTCCCATTGTTTTGAAGCCTTTTCTCTCCAATTATCCCATTACGTTTTGAATAGAATCATTGCCAGTAAAGGACAATGCATTATGGACTATTTCTGCGAACATTCACAACTTTCTCTAGCTTTTACCAACCTAGCACCCAACAGCAAATAGTTTTACAGGCTAACTAAGAGCCAATATGCCTAATTGTTACAGTGAAATAATGGATTAACATTCTCCCTAATTTTCAAATAAATGTTAACATGGATGTATTTTTGTACATATTTATTTTAAAGGATAGTGATGAATGAAGGAGATATTCCGGCTGTTAATAACAAACCATAAACAAAGAAGACAGAAAACGTAACAGCTTACTAGCTAAATAGACCTTTCTCACAAAAAACGGAAATACGTAATCATTGCAGAACCGTCAACACATCAGAAACGCATACCCGGGCAAGAGAAAATGGATCAGAGAGTCTACACAACTTCGCTAACGGATTTGCCAAATATTACATTTGATGGAAACGAACAATTAGGCCTGTTTACATACATTTTAGATTACGTAGCTATAAAGAATCAGCATTACATTACACGTCTTTCATGACCAAGATGATATCTTGTTTGTCTGGACTTTGGATACTGTTTAAAATTGTTTAAACATCACGCAGTGTGCACAGTTAATTTTTTTTAAACATACAACATAATGCTTTTAATAAAATTACAGATATATTTTTATTTTAAAAGACAATCTATAATAATATATGTTTGTTTACAGTCTAATAAAAAATAATGTTGATTAACATCACGGTTATGTTTTAAAACAAAATATATTCACAATATGTATGGAGGCATTTTGCAAAAGTGAATTTTATATATATTAAATAGCCTCATTATTAAATCAAATATCATACAGTTTGAAAAAATATACACCAGGCAACATCCATTTAAGCATGCGTGTTTATTTTAGTAGTTCTGTCAGTGAAACAATACTACAGCCTGTAAAACATTTAAACAGATATCAGTAAATAATGGTAATATATATATATATATATGTTAAATATTACTTTTAAAAAATATATTTGTTTTATATTTCCCCACAGAGGTGTTTCATATGCCGCTTTGCGCTGACAGGGATGTAGGACACAAGCAGGGAAGTTTGGTCCTTCATCCCGCCGGATAGCCTGAATCCATTTCCGTCAAACTTAACCATCAACAGGGAAGGAATGAAACGACAGATATGACTGCTTTTGGGAATAACAAGAACAGCCCGGTAAGCTACAATCACTCTTGCTCATTGCTTGCGCCATTTGTTCACCTGTTGCCCTGCCCGGTGAGGAAGAAGATTACCACAACGATTGCGTATTTCCAGTCACAAATACAGACGTTGTGCGAAAAGTCAACACAGGACACTGAATTGCAAAAGGAGGAGGGCTTAAATACACAGAGTAATGAGAGGCATTATATTTGCAGTAATTAAACCAAAATAGAACATACACATGACACTTATAACAATATTGTATTATGAAACTACAATTTTAGTACAGAAAGATAAAGGCTATAGGCTCATCACTAATAGACCACTGAATTCCAATTAAATGCAGGATAAGAAGCCTTCAACTGCTTTGAATGAAAGTACAAATTGTTTTAACCTCAGAAAGAAAGAAGGGTGAATGACAGCGTGAATACAGAAATGAGCTCGTGGCCCCTGCTAATGGGAAACACTGGTGATATATTCATCTTCTGTGGAATGGAAGTGAGAGAGGAAATGTCATTATGGCTACACTGTCACATCACTATCAGCAGATTAGTCTGATGGCTTATGGTCACTTTGTCTGATCCCAGCCAGATGAAATCTAATGACCTGTATCAGAATTTTAGGATTTTTTTATCAAAAGATCTCTGAAGTTCCATTGAGTAAGGGTGGTCATTTCATCAGATATTTCAATAGGACTTCATAATACCATCACTAGCCTATGTGACTGAATCAGAGTAGTAGTCTATATAGACATGAAAAGTGCTTAATTAGTGCAAATATAAGTAAAAACCCAAATATTTTAGTGGAGATGTTTCCATTTATACTGCTTCTGTCATCAAATAAGTAACTCATTTTTTTAAATTGTCTAATTGTGTATATGCGTGACAATTCAGTGCATAACAATTTGTAAGAATGGATTAAAAAAAAAATCCGACCCAACCCCCCATCCTAATCCTATCCTCATTTGTAACCCCTTTGAAAGCAACATCAAAAATGAATTACTTTGTTGGGGGAGATTACTAGATAGTTCTCTTTTTAGGTTGCTGGTGATAATCTGATTGTTAGCTAGATACAGCAAAGGAAAAGCTTAAGATATACATGACAGCCAACAACTTTAATTAAAAAGTACAGAATGAGGATATATAATGTATTGGCAATGCAGACATCAAATATAAGTTACATGAGACTTCTCAAAGATATGTTCTAAAATCTCTAGATGTCAAAATAAACTACATATTAATTTTACAAACACATATCCAGCAATGTAAAATCTTATCAATGGTCCTAAAAATCAGTAGCACCAATTCTTCTCAATTTCAAATATTTATTTTAATCTTTTTATCTCATAAAATCCTGATTATGGAAGGATTACAATATGTTCTGTCCTTTTTATAATTCTTGCTTAAACAGGATTTTAAGAGAGAAAATGCATGAATTCGCCTTTTTAAGTGTTCTTTTTTTTTGTTTTTTTTTGGAAAAACTGAAAGACTGTTCAATGTATTTTATTGAGTTTTGTGTTTCTGGACAACTTATGTGTCAATACAACAACTCAACCACAGAACCACAGAAATGTTGGTTCTTGTCCATTGTCTTTTTTATATTACAGTTTTTCACCCTTGAACAAACATGTCTATAAAATCATGAAATTAATTTGATGATGATGTAGTCCTATACTGTAGGTTTAATATTTTTCCCATATGTTCTTCAACTGCAGAATCAGTTATTCAAACAAATATACAGTTACAGTCACACATATCATACAGTTTAAGATGTCTGAATACAAATCCTTTTTAATTTTCAGGTCTAATTAGTCATTTACAACCTCAGAACTCACAGCAAGTTTAAGTTATTCCATGTAATTAAAGTAAATACTGTACACATTTTTTTTTTTTTCAGAAGGAATTGTGTGTTTTTCGTGACTTGACACTTAGTAACATGAAAGTTTAAATTTGAACTAAACTAAGCTTTGTAAAGTTATTTTATCTTAAAGAAAACTACTTATTCTGATTTTCGTCTAATACTACCGTTCTTAAACAATTTTTTTAGGTTGTCTTTAAAGAAATATTTAAAGTCCCCCTCTAGACAATAATTTTATCCCTTAAAACTCATCTTTGATCACCAAAATGACATTAAAAGTTGTAAAAAATCTTCATGCCATAAATTAGTCTGAATGTAACACCCTTGCTTCATTTAGTATACGCAGATCCCCGCCTCCACTCACTCACACCAGCTCAAAGACCAACTTGGTCAGCTTTTACTCAAGTTACTGTAGTAAACGCTGTACAAAAGTATCACTCTTTACAACGTTGGACACATGACGGTAATTAATATGATTAGCCTTTTGCTTGACTACATTATCAAACAGCTAATCATGTGTTGCTAATGTTACACAAACCATGTTCCCGTTCACCATTTCAGTCAGCCTTCTAAAAATCAGCATCCTTAGAAACGCTTTGAATATCATAGAACGCCAGTGGAGAAAGGCTTATAGTTCATCATAATATACATCATATACATAATTCACCCGATATATTGCTAAATGTACACGATTTTTCATATCAACAGAAAAATATACCAGTATAGTTTCTCTTGAGACTCACCTGCTTCGCAGCATAGTAATGATGATATGCTAAAGCCCGCCCGCCCGCACATTGACGTGATTGGTTACAAGGTAGATTGTGACGTCAGAAACACCGGCAATCACTGCGGTTTTAAAGAGAAAATACTTGTGAATTTGAACATGGTTTGTCTGAAAGCATATTGAAAACACCACATATACATATAAACAACATTAAAAACTTTAACTCCACAAGGGGTCTTTAAAAGTAGTATCACTCAGTATATAGTACATAGTACATACTGACAGTTTATTGATAAAGCAAGGCAAGGTGAGTGTTCAACATGATCTCATTAGTATTCTATATATTTTACAGGGTGAATTCAGGTTGATTGGGACACTACTTGGCATTGAGACGACTGGGGAAAAAAAGTGTCCCAATCAACCTGAATTCACTCCTTCACCCCAAACGTCTGTGACAAGTTTCTTGCTTGCAAAGTCCTTGTTCTTGTCAAGCCAAGGGTTAAATCTGTGCACCCCTCAAGGCTGGATATATCTGCATGCCTCATATGAATAGATCCAGCTCTAAATTGGTTGGGGTATTAAAACTGAGACGTACCTTTACAAATGTATAAATTATTGATAGTCTTGGGAGGGGACACAGCCACTTTGTTCTGACCTTCACTGAGCTAAAATTGGGTTTTAAGGGCCCACATCTCTCCTTTTAATTCTTTTCTTTGACAAAAGAAGGTCACTAGAACCAGTATATAGTAATTAGCGAAATTCCCTACCCTTGTGAAGGTCATTTAGGCAGAAAATGATTTCAGTATGTTCCAACTGCTGAAATCTCTTGTCAGATATCCTGTAACCTATTATACGTTTTGAATCCAAATATTTTCAGCAGTCGGGTGAGTAGAGTTTTACTGTACTGAGTATTTTGACACACTGTGGAAATGTTTGTCAGCTAAATGCCTTCGAAGCCCATAACAAAGGACTGTAGATTGAATCCATCTACTCTGTAACTTTTCCACCTATACATTTAAGCCAAATCACATGGCTCACATTCTTAACCTATTTCGCTATTTTTGATGCTGTCAATCTTTCTCTCCATTCCACAATCTCACATTGATTGAGTGTCCACAGATGGCAGTCCCCTCTGGGTTTGAGCCCACATCTCCACAGGCTGTGCCTTCACTACACCAAGAAATCAATTTACCTCTAATGCAGAACTCAAGCAGGTGACAGATTCAGAGAGAAGCCCACCCTTCCATGAGACATACACTTACTTAATCCAGTATGTGATCCACACAACTGGCTGTATATCTGGTGGAATGATCTCAGCAAAGAGGACATGGTTGCCAACTTTTCCAGATCCCATTTAGACATTTGAAATGTATTCAGACATTTGACAAGCATATCAAATTGTTGGAAAGCAACTAAGCAGGAACTGTTTGCTTCTACAATGGCTGAAGTAGATGCCTAATATCCATTGCGCACTGGCTGCCACTTCATCCTTCAGCTGGGAGTCTGCCCTCTATTCAGAATAGGTTCTTGAAATCCAATACCAAGTTCAGCACATTGCTGCATGGATTGAGCTTTGTTGCATCGGCAAACTCATCTCTAAAACTTTGAGCTAGCTCTAATTCAGAGTTCTCACACTTTAGATGTTTCTTTGAAGGTTCCAATCTTTCCATTTTATTCACCGCAGGGGGAAAAAAATCTGTAAATGACCGGAATCTTGAGAAGGCTCTGGATTGCATCTCTATTCAGAGAATTCCAAGTCCAACTCAGAATTCAAAAACCCTTTGAGCCATTTGTAACAAAAAACACTTTTATTTGCTTTTAATCTTGATTCTCTTAGTCTCTGCAATATAACACTAGGCTAGCAAGCCGATTAAATGTGGAGACGTCATTACAGCATGAAATAAAGTAAAATAAATCCCTCTTGTAAGATAATATGCATGTAGTCAATACCAATGACATATATAAATGACAAATTTCTATAAAGGGCAATTTGATTATATTATATTATGCAGTGATGGGAATAACGGCGTTATAGATAAACGGCGTTACTAAGGGCATTCATGTTTAGTATTATATTGAGAGCACTTCTTGATAAACTGTTTACTTTTGTGAGGAAGAAAATACTTCAAGTAGGCTACAGTATTTCTACCAGTTATGAAGTTGTGTGAGAATTTTAGAATTTTAATTTGCACTACAAAGAGTGTATGTCCATTTTTTTATTTGTACATTTATAAATAAAACTCTACTCTAGTAAATTTATTTGTTGGCCAGTTGTGGTCTGTGTAATAAATATTACAGTTCTAAACCATCTATTTTGTTTTATTGTTCCACTATAGTACTGATAATATTTACAATAATGTATTGAATTTGATAGGTGTCTCTCACATTGTCCCACAGCAACATTAAAATAGTGTAGATTAGTGTACAATGTTTTATAATAATAATTGATTCTATTTAGTGTCCGTTTCATTAATTTAACATTTATTTTTGGGGGCATCCAAGTTATTTGACATATTTGAACATTTAAAAAAAAAAAAAGGAACAGTAGTTACTTTCCCTGGTAATTAGTTACCTTTATAATTATGTAACTCAGTTACTAACTCAGTTACTATTTGTAAGAAATAACTAGTAACTATAACTAATTACTTTTTTAAAGTAACATGCCCAACACTGATATTATGTAGTTTGGCATGAATTACCATTTAGACTGTAAGACTAGTAGAAGACACAGAGAGTGCCTAAGGAAGTACTTATATGTATAACTAGTAACAATCCATGCAGTTCAGGTGAAGGAATGCAATATTATACTCTGTATAGGCTATATATGTATAAAGTTGCACTGATAGTTGAGTGCAACTGGTATTATTCTATGTGATTAATTTTAATTATCTGTAAGCCATCTGTGTTGAGTTGATGTGATGTTGATAAATCTAAAAGAACAAAACATATCATATGTTTTTTTTCAGGATCAACTCCAACCTCTGCGCTTTATAAGATGGGGGAATTGAACGCACCTCATTTGAATTTGAAGATTTGTACATACCTCACAGTGTTCAAATATTTCAGACTTTGTTTTCGAAAACATTATTAATGTGAGGCAGTGGAATGAAGAGCATCAGATGCAGAGGAAGTTGAAAAGGGAGGCTGTGTCTCAGTCATTTTATCGTGCCATACTGCATCTTTGATTCATTGTTCGGATCAGCTGAGTTAAGCCAAAATCAATCACTCTTCTCTTTTATCCTGCATACCTTATCTATGATGGATTGACTTTGTCCTGCAAATGCTAATAAATATATTACTAGCTCTAATCAGCCAGAAACTCTTGCTTCCTCTACTAGATGTTATTAGTCAGAGTGAAAAGGGCAGCTACTATGTTCTACTTCATTTAGAACCAAGAGAAATTAACTCTAGATGCTGTTCAACGAAACAAAGTAATTCGCGACTATCTCATAATCATTATACCCTAGCTAAACCTATTGTGGGCCCTTGTGAGCTGGATTATATTACAACTCCGGTGTACTTTGTGAGGGTTATTTTGAAGTACTAAGCCATTTACCGATCTGTCCTGATATTTAATTTCATATAACCCTGTCTGATAAGATTTAATCTCTCTAAATATTAGATGCATGTACAGTTTTTTTGGCCCTCACTGTGAATCATTTCTGAATCTTATTTTTGGTTTGCACTTGTAATTCCACCTAAGCTCATTGTGGGATCTTTATTTTATTTTTATTTTTTTCATCAAAGAGTAAACAAGAATAATAATGGATCAACTGTGGCTGATTAATCGCTGGGGCTTTGGATGGCAGTGGATTAACCTGCCGCTTCTGAGCAGGCATGAGGTATTTACTCGTATGACAACGGATGGAAATCCATACAAGGACATTTCATCGGGATTGTGGTTGACTTCAGGTCATTTGCAGGGATGTTGCAGTCTTTTTTATGTGTGTGTTTGTGTGTGACTCTGTCTGCACCATTGATAAAACATGGATAAGTGTGTTGCAACATGAATTTCAATGGAAGAAGTTTGTGCAATGTTTTGTATATGGGATCAACCTAAGAGCAACATTATATAAAAACTGCAAAAATATTTTTTTTACAGTTACATGGTAATGGTACTTTACTATTATTTTAAAGTGCCCCCATTATGCTTTTTCAAATATTACATTGCATGCCGCTTGTAATATAACTTTGTTTGTGAATGTAAAAGGTCTGCAAAGGTTTAAAGATAAAGTTATTTTATAAATTTTTATAAAGTTATTCTTAACTGCCGATATGATTCATCAGCAATTCCAGTCTTACTTCCTGTTACATACCTAATTAATAATGTAACAAATTTGCATAATTCCAGCCCATGGTCTTCATTGGCTGCCCATGAACAACGTCTACTTTGACCCTTCCTCAAACACTGCAGTTGTCGCTGAGGCCTGGAAGTTTGATTCGTGTTGTAGATGCATTGTAGATGTAGAAGATGCTGTTTCAACTCTGTCAATCCACTTTGCATGCACTTCATCCACAGCAGAAATTTATACGAAAAAAGCCAACACCATCATTAATGTTCATATCACTGTGTATGGAAGTGCTGAGGAAGCCTCCGGAGCTGAAATTCAGATATGGTAATGGGCATAAAGAACCAGAAAAAAAACTAGTAGGCTACATAACAGTTGCTATGTTGCCTTTATTTGTTTTTGCCTTACTTGCTTTGTTATTTTCGATCTGTGTACAAAAATATGTTTTTAATGAAGACCCTGCTTATTTCAAAACCTTACCATAAATAGTTGTACAGTGTACAGATTTCTGTTGGGCATTTCTTATATGATATTGTATACATTCCCATTGCTTTGTGTCAAAGCATCAGTCTCACCCACAGTTGTTTTGTTGTGTACATGTCTGTAAGCAGATGAAATCTTTGTCTATTTCCCCCAAATCTGTCTCATTGTTTTTCCCACTCTGCTGTCTTACAGCTTTCACCACACCGTTCTTTGTCTGCTGACAGAGGCCCACAGCAACAATTTATATATATATATATATATATATACACTCACCTAAAGGATTATTAGGAACACCTGTTCAATTTCTCATTAATGCAATTATCTAATCAACCAATCACATGGCAGTTGATTCAATGCATTTATGGGTGTGGTCCTGGTCAAGACAATCTCCTGAACTCCAAACTGAATGTCAGAATGGGAAAGAAAGGTGATTTAAGCAATTTTGAGCGTGGCATGGTTGTTGGTGCCAGACGGGCCGGTCTGAGTATTTCACAATCTGCTCAGTTACTGGGATTTTCACTCACAACCATTTCTAGAGTTTACAAAGAATGGTGTGAAAAGGGAAAAACATCCAGTATGCGGCAGTCCTGTGGGCGAAAATGCCTTGTTGATGCTAGAGGTCAGAGGAGAATGGGCCGATTGATTCAAGCTGATAGAAGAGCAACTTTGACTGAAATAACCACTCGTTACAACCGAGGTATGCAGCAAAGCATTTGTGAAGCCACAACACGCACAACCTTGAGGCGGATGGGCTACAACAGCAGAAGACCCCACCGGGTACTACTCATCTCCACTACAAATAGGAAAAAGAGACTACAATTTGCACAAGCTCACCAAAATTGGACAGTTGAAGACTGGAAAAATGTTGCCTGGTCTGATGAGTCTCGATTTCAGTTGAGACATTCAGATGGTAGAGTCAGAATTTGGCGTAAACAGAATGAGAACATGGATCCATCATGCCTTGTTACCACTGTGCAGGCTGGTGGTGGTGTAATGGTGTGGGGGATGTTTTCTTGGCACACTTTAGGCCCCTTAGTGCCAATTGGGCATCGTTTAAATGCCACGGCCTACCTGAGCATTGTTTCTGACCATGTCCATCCCTTTAAGACCACCATGTACCCATCCTCTGATGGCTACTTCCAGCAGGATAATGCACCATGTCACAAAGCTCGAATGATTTCAAATTGGTTTCTTGAACATGACAATGAGTTCACTGTACTAAAATGGCCCCCACAGTCACCAGATCTCAACCCAATAGAGCTTCTTTGGGATGTGGTGGAACGGGAGCTTCGTGCCCTGGATGTGCATCCCACAAATCTCCATCAACTGCAAGATGCTATCCTATCAATATGGGCCAACATTTCTAAAGAATGCTTTCAGCACCTTGTTGAATCAATGCCACGTAGAATTAAGGCAGTTCTGAAGGCGAAAGGGGGTCAAACACAGTATTAGTATGGTGTTCCTAATAATCCTTTAGGTGAGTGTGTATATATATAGGTGCTGAAAGCATTCTTTAGAAATGTTGGCCCATATTGATAGGATAGCATCTTGCAGTTGATGGAGATTTGTGGGATGCACATCCGCATACTGGATGTTTTTGCCTTTTCACACCATTCTTTGTAAACTCTAGAAATGGTTGTGCGTGAAAATCCCAGTAACTGAGCAGATTGTGAAATACTCAGACCGGCCCGTCTGGCACCAACAACCATGCCACGCTCAAAATTGCTTAAATCACCTTTCTTTCCCATTCTGACACTCAGTTTGGAGTATTGACCAGGACCACACCCCTAAATGCATTGAAGCAACTGCCATGTGATTGGTTGATTAGATAATTGCATTAATGAGAAATTGAACAGGTGTTCCTAATAATCCTTTAGGTGAGTGTATATATATATATTTAAAAATATATATAAATAAATTCAACCTTATGTGAACTAATAGATTTTCAAATACATTTTTCAAAAATCTTACCAACCTCAAACTTTTGAATGGTAGTGTGTATACCAGATGGAATGTTGATGAAATACCACATATTAATGTGGCACAACTGAATTCAACACGCATCTTTAAACCTGCAATCCTAATTCTGCTTCATCGTTCATCATTGCTCCAGCACTCTACAGATGAAAAAGCATCGCCGTTATAGACTGAATGGTCATGCTCCAAAAGTTCAATTAAGGAAAAAAACATTCCACTCAACCTTTATGTGATAGGATTACCAGATACATTTCAAAAGAATGAGGAATTCTATCAAGTCCTCTCGTAAAATCCTCATAAAAAATCTCCATCATCTTTTAACCTCTGAAAAGAAGAATTACAACATGACAATGAAAATGCAATGCTTTCAGAACAATTAAAAAAATATCTGTTTTCCAATGGCATTTATTTGCTTAACTGAGAATATAAACAACTTCAGCTGCAAAGTCATTAAGATGTTTGTTGTGGAAATGTGAATATTCTATTAGCTGGAACAGATGTGATATCAAGATTACTGCATTAATTTGTACTTTTAAACTATAAACAAGATCTATCTATATCTATCTATCTATCTATCTATCTATCTACCTATCTATCTATCTATCTATCTATCTGTGTCTGTCTGTCTGGTACATCTGTCTTGATTATTTTCACAATACTCAAAATTACCCAATTTTCACAAAATTATCCCAATTTGGTTTTGAATTGCGAAAGGGGAAAAGAGCTCATATGACACACCCTCAATCATGGAGGCACAGATAGTGAGCCTGAAGCCTGCCTCAGGTACTCGTCCCATCATTCTTTCTCTAAACCCAACTGATGTAATTAGCACCATGGCACCACACTGAGCCTAGTGATGACCAAATTAGTGCAACACAAACAAGAGGCAGAAGGTTAACTACTGCGTGATGCCAACTTGTTTTGATCGGAAGTTCTTCTGCAGTGCTGAAGTTACGTGGGGACTCTTGCTTGACAATGCTGTCAGATTCCTGGGGCGAAACGAGACACTTTCTACCCCCACACAACCATCTTAGCGGTTTCATCATTTGTAAATGACACATTATTATTCTGTCTCCCTACTGCCTGATTCCCTCTTCTCATTAGGGATTTGATTTATTTATTTATTTTTTTTTTGTTTTTTTCCCCTCAGCACTTTGAGCCCCTTGAGCTGTTTGACAAGTGCAAAGGATGTTGGTGGCAAAATGAGAACAACAAAAGAAAGGCACAGTTACATTGTTGATCAAAATGTACAATGCCTATATAATTTATCCACCTTTTCCTTATTTATTTTTTATATTATTTAACAAATAATCAGCTTATTAGTAATTTAACTGATGTTTTTAAGAATTTTTTGGTCATATTATTTCAAACACATATTTTTTGGGTGTGTGTGGGGGGTGGGGGGTTGTTGGGTCTAAGTATTATTTTTCCATGTTTGGTCATTAGAATTCTTGCAACAAAAACAAAATCCAATTTGCACTCATCTAGATATGTGATTCATGATTGATGGATCAATTTTGCATTCAAGCCACATGCTTTCAGATCTGAGAGAGTTACACACCTCCTACAAAACAAAATTCATGATAAACAATCATTATACTGGAGCTACTGTATTAATATGTTGTGCAGTACTGTTTTAATTGTTTGCATTTGGCATGAATTGGTTCAGTTAAAATCTGGTGTTCTGTTGGATTGCATCTCTGGTTTTCAAAATGTCAACTTAGCCACGATAAATTAACAATCCAAATAATATTAGACATATAGAAATAAAAATAAATGAAGGCAAAATAAATCACAAAAAAAAAATGATATATGTAAATGTGTATATATATATATATATATATATACACACACTCACCTAAAGGGTTATTAGGAACACCATACTAATACTGTGTTTGACCCCCTTTCGCCTTCAGAACTGCCTTACTGCATTGATTCAACAAGGTGCTGAAAGCATTCTTTAGAAATGTTGGCCCATATTGATAGGATAGCATCTTGCAGTTGATGGAGATTTGTGGGATGCACATCAAGGGCACGAAGTTCCCGTTCCACCACATCCCAAAGATGCTCTATTGGGTTGAGATCTGGTGACTGTGGGGGCCATTTTAGTACAGTGAACTCATTGTCATGTTCAAGAAACCAATTTGAAATGATTCGAGCTTTGTGACATGGTGCATTATCCTGCTGGAAGTAGCCATCAGAGGATGGGTACATGGTGGTCATAAAGGGATGGACATGGTCAGAAACAATGCTCAGGTAGGCCGTGGCATTTAAACGTTGCCCAATTGGCACTAAGGGGCCTAAAGTGTGCCAAGAAAACATCCCCCACACCATTACACCACCACCACCAGCCTGCACAGTGGTAACAAGGCATGATGGATCCATGTTCTCATTCTGTTTACGCCAAATTCTGACTCTACCATCTGAATGTCTCAACAGAAATCGAGACTCATCAGACCAGGCAACATTTTTCCAGTCTTCAACTGTCCAATTTTGGTGAGCTCGTGCAAATTGTAGCCTCTTTTTCCTATTTGTAGTGGAGATGAGTGGTACCCGGTGGGGTCTTCTGCTGTTGTAGCCCATCCGCCTCAAGGTTGTGCGTGTTGTGGCTTCACAAATGCTTTGCTGCATACCTCGGTTGTAACGAGTGGTTATTTCAGTCAAAGTTGCTCTTCTATCAGCTTGAATCAGTCAGCCCATTCTCCTCTGACCTCTAGCATCAACAAGGCATTTTCGCCCACAGGACTGCCGCATACTGGATGTTTTTCCCTTTTCCCACCATTCTTTGTAAACTCTAGAAATGGTTGTGCGTGAAAATCCCAGTAACTGAGCAGATTGTGAAATACTCAGACCGGCCCGTCTGGCACCAACAACCATGCCACGCTCAAAATTGCTTAAATCACCTTTCTTTCCCATTCTGACATTCAGTTTGGAGTTCAGGAGATTGTCTTGACCAGGACCACACCCCTAAATGCATTGAAGCAACTGCCATGTGATTGGTTGATTAGATAATTGCATTAATGAGAAATTGAACAGGTGTTCCTAATAATCCTTTAGGTGAGTGTACATGGCTGTACTGTCACTTTTTCATTCTTGCTGAATAAAATTAGAAATTTTAGAAAAAATCTTGCTGATCCCTTACTGAACGATAGTGGCAGAAACTATTTACTTATTTATTTTAGTAATAGAGGTTGTAGTAAATGATTGTGTTATAGTTATAATAGTAATAGTATATTCAATTGTATTTATAGTAAATTGTAGATTATATTTGGTTAAATTGGAAACCATGAAGAGGGAATATTTTAACAATCTAAGCGCATGGTCTAAAGTGCACGGCGCAAATGCACTTAGGGCGTGTCCTAAAAGGGTTGTCCCTATTCTCTTAATGAGTCATGGGTGTGTTTTGGGCATAACATGCAATAAACCAATCAGAGTCTCATCTCCCATTCCCTTTACGATCCAGTTGCGCTTGTATCATGGCAGATTACTATTTACAAACAAAACACTCTAGAGAGGAATCCTTTTATTTTTAATATTTAAACATGTTTGTGTGCTGCTGCACATCCCTGTGTGTGTAATAAGCAGAGTGTACACGTGTTGTGGACCCGCCTATAGGCGCATATTACTAATGCGCTCTTTAAATAACAAATAAATATTGCAGCATTGACTTTAGACCAGGTTTCCGTTGGTCAATGGCGCAGTCCTTTTCAGTTGCCTCAAAATAGCAATGTGCCAACAATGCGCCTGAACACCCCTTGTTTTTAAACCAGCACGCCCATGAGCGAACAGATGGCGCGAGTGCATTTGCTATTTAAACAACATGGCGCTGGACATGAAAATGATAACTGCGTATGGCTGAAACTAGCAAAAAACACTTGCGTCGCGCCTGGCATTGCATTGCGCCGGGTGTATGATAGGGCCCTTTATGTCTAAAGCTTATTAATGAGAACAAATTTGAATGACCATTTAAAGGTGCACTGTGTACATTTTAGCGAAAAATGTTGTCGTCTGAGAGAGCAGAGCGCAAATAGCGCTCTGTAGAGAAGTTTGTCCGTTTAGGGCTACTGTAGAATCATGACGGCACAAAATGGCGATTTCACTATACGATAAGATTGAAATGGCTCATTCTAAGGTAATACAAACATAACAGTACATTATGTAAAGTCTTTATACACCACTGAAAACATAGTTCCCTTTCAGTCGGTCACATTCAATGTATGTCGGAACTGGCCGACGAATTGGGGATCATTTTCAGAGACCAATCTACTTCGAGTGTATAAAAACAATAACGTTGGCATGCGGTCCACGCACCGCCCCGCAGCGCGGGTATAAATACGGAAGTGGAATACTGCATCCTCGCTTTCAACTTCGGGGCCGAACAGTTTGCTACCAAGCTGTTTTATCTGCGAAGAGTGTTTTGTGTACGAGTTTGGAAGAGGATCGCTCATTTACCGGGTGCTGGTGTGACGGCCGCTGCAACCTCTCTTTTGTTTTGCTGGTTGGCTGGGCGTTTCCTTTACTGAGTGCTCACACGCGGGCTTGCACTTCCGGACCGCTGTGAGCCGCGGCCATCTCCCTGAGTGCTTCAGCACTACTAAAAGAGCAATTTCCCTTCCTAAAAGAGCAGCACGGTTTGACCCTGCGTCTTTTTCAAGATGTCATTCAAACCGTGTGTTTCTGGATGCCGTCGTTTTCTGTCCCCAGTTGACGGTCATGATCGCTGCCTCACGTGTTTGGGCATTCAGCACGCTGAGGCGGCGTTCGTGAATGACTCATGTTCTCACTGCGGGAACATGACCATCGCAGTATTACAGTCTAGGCTCGAATACCTCAGAAGGGGTGGAGTCCCATTGCGCATCCCCAGATCTAGCGGTCCTCCCGCTGCGAAGCAGAGGGCTGCTACTTTGGCTGATGCCTTTGGTGGAGACCTGAGGGTGACTGTGAGTGCTTCCCCGACGGGCCAACAAGCCCCTTGGGCCCCTTCCCCCTCTGCTGCGCCGGTAGAGCTTCCAGAAGAGCGGCTCGGCCCTAGCCATGGGGGGCCGGCCGTTTCATTTGGGGCTCCAGCTGAGGACATGATCTCGATAGCTGCATCGGGGGATGAGCTAATGGGCTCTGGAGATGAGGATCCGGCTGCGTTGCCCCCTTCGGGTGTGGTAGCGTTGCCCGAATTTGATCCAGAGCTTACTGCTATGCTTGCCCGGGCCGCCGCAAGTGTCGGGCTCGAGTGGAACCCTCCACCGTGTCCCTAACCTTCGCGGTTGGATGATTGGTTTCTCGGGACGGCCCGCCCCGGTTCCATTCTTCCCAGAAAGTGCATCAGGAGCTCACGAAATCGTGGACGGCGCCCTACAGCGCCAGAAACCGATCTAGCGACTCCTCCATCCTCACTACCCTCGTTGGTGGCGCAGCTAAGGGGTACGTGGCGATTCCCCCAGTCGAGCAGTCCGTGGCGATGCAACTGTGTCCCAGGGCCGCTGCGGACTGGCGGGCTAACCAGTCCCGTTCTCGTCCGGTCTAACTGGCAAGGCTTACACAGCCTGCGGAGAAGCTGCGTCATCTTTGCATGCCATGGCGCTCCTGCAGGTCTACCAGGCCAAAGTCGGATTGCTTCATATGAGACCGCTTCAGCACTGGCTTCATGGCCGAGTCCCGAGATGGGCATGGCAGAGCGGCAGGTCCCGGGTTCCAGTTACCCCGTACTGTCGCCAAACCTTCAGCCCGTGGTCGGACCCTTCGTTTCTACGGGTGGGAGTGCCCTTAGAACCACAGCATGCAGACCCCTAGACTGCATGCTGTGGTTTTCACGGATGCCTCTTCCACAGGCTGGGGGGCCACGTACAACGGGCATGCAGTCTAGGGGTCTGTGGACGGGGCCCCAGCTGCATTGGCATATAAATTGCCTCGAGTTGCTAGCAGTACATCTTGCTCTAAGCCGCCTCAAAAAGCCAATTCAGGGCAAGCACGTGCTGGTCCGTATGGCGTACATCAACTGTCAGGGTGGTCTACGCTCCCGTCGCATGATGCAACTCGCCCGCCATCTCCTCCTGTGGAGTCAGAAGCATTTGAGGTCGCTTCGGGCCATTCACATCCCTGGTGCGCTGAACCAGACAGCCGACGAGCTCTCTCGCCAGCACCTTCGGGAGAGTGGCGACTCCACCCCCGCACGTCCAGCTGATATGGGACCTTTTCGGAGCCGCACAGGTAGACCTGTTTGCCTCTCCGGACTCGACCCATTGCCAGTTGTACTATTCCCTGACTGGGGGGACCCTAGGCACGGATGCACTGACACACAGCTGGCCCCGGGACCTACGCAAGTATGCGTTTCCCCCAGTGAGCCTTCTAGCACAGACTTTGTGCAAGGTCAGGGAGGACGAGGAGCAGGTTCTGTTAGTTAGGCCTTACTGGCCCAACCGGACCTGGTTTCCCGAACTGATTCTCCTCTCGACAGCCCCTCCCTGGCCGATTCCCTTGAGGAAAGACCTTCTTTCTCAGGGACGGGGCACACTATGGCATCCGCGTCCAGACCTCTGGAAACTTCATGTCTGGTCCCTGGACGGGTCGCAGAGGTTCTAGGTTGCCTGCCACAGGCTGTGGCAGACACCATCGCGTCGGCTAGAGCCCCCTCTACGAGGCGCCTCTATACGCTGAAGTGGAACCTGTTCGTTGACTGGTGTTCTTCCCGTCGGTGTTCCCCACTTTTTCGGCTCCTCAGTTGGAAAAGCGAGGATGTGCTATTCCACTTTTCGATTTATACCGCTGCGGGGCGGTGCGTGGACCGCATGCCAACGTTATTGGCTCGTTTTTATACACTCGAAGTAGATTGGTCTCTGAAAATGATCCCCAATTTGTCGGTCAGTTCCGACGTACGTCTCTGTTCCCTCCTTCAGGGAACGAGGGTTACATACGTAACCGAGACGTTATGTATATTATATTGCATTTCTGTCAATAGATCCTCATAAATACTACACACTGCACCTTTAAGGGTAGTCCAACAAAAGGATACTGACAACAAAATATGCTGAATTCTGTAAATTGGGGTGTCAATTTAGACTTATGGATTGTAAACTTGAAACTTCTCAACAGAATTGTCCCTTCAACTGTGAAATTGATATTGATGACAATTAAAAAACAAACTTCTTCAAATGCCACCCTTAAAAAGTATTGGTATGTATGATGCTGCAGCTTTCCAGTGGCTTATTCAACAAGCTAATTGACAAATCCTATAGACGAGCTGTCTTTGTTATCCTCAAACTACATACAGTATATACTACACATAAGCCTGTTGTTCTGTAATCACTGTTGTCATGATGGATCTGATGTGGGATATGCAGAAATTCTAAAACTAATAGCATACATTTTCTCTCATGAGGATTATGACTGGACGAGCAATTATATATGGCAAACACTTATAGGCTTCATCCGTCATCACCGGGATTGTTTGTAATGTATATTCTGGGCTAATTCTCATGTAGCAGATGAGCCGTGGAGAGAGAAGTCCATAAAATATCCTCATTATTGTTGTAGTAGTCATTAAATGCTGCAGGAAGACGAATGACAGTGACACTCACCCTCCAGCTCTTCAGAAGAGAAATTGCTTCATCTCTATCATGCCTTCCACATCAACCATACGAACTGTGCAATCTGGAGGTGTTTGTAAAACCCACTTAGCAAGTGCTGTATTCTCCTTGGGTGCTATAGGTTTAAGACATAATCATATAGCGAATAAAAGAGCAGAATATGAATAATTTAATCTGGTCTCTTTTTTCAGATGAAAAATGAAGTGAAGTAATGGGAAGAGTTGCTATGAGCTGTGACAGTATAGAAAACTTGGCACCGAAATAAGTGGTGCACATTTAAGAGTGATGTAACAAAGACTTTCAAGACACTTGACCAAAAAGACTATGGGCACCTTTCTTTGGTCTGCTTTCCTAAAACAGACTTACTACAATTTACCTGTGGAAAACAGAAATAATGTCCTCCAGATCCCTTGCGATTTTGTGTCATGTATCTCTTACATAGGTGTTTGATGTGGGGAAGCAGAGGGGGATGTAGAGAATTCAGCAAAGCCCTACATAAATGTCTAAAGTGATAGTCACATCTCCAAAGTCACAGTCCCTCTGAATCGAAAAGCTTTAGTCTTATCTATAAGGGAAAGCTTATCAAAAGGATTGGATAGACTGGAACAAAGGAAACATTTGAGAGAAAGAAACTTAACAGAAAGGACAAAGAGCATTCCAAATCCCAGATAAATATTTCTTCATCTTGGCTTTAAGATATGTACACAGCTGCTTACAATTCATCAAAATGAATAAGTAAAATAAAAATATATAAATAAATACATAAAATAAAGACTATTTGCTTATCTAATATGTGTTTATGAAGGCTGCAGTCTAATCTTGAATTTACATGGAAACACATCTGATTAAACAGAGAATTGCTGGATTTGCAGAGAAGGTCAGTACTAAACGGCGAACTCTATCTAGAGATTCCTCAAATGTATTCAGTGTTTGATGTGGCTTTCAAGCATCTCTTTGCTGTACAGTTCCTTAACCACAAAACGCTGTTAATACCATTGTAGCATGATAGGCCTGGATGGCTTCCAGTATGATCAATTTTGACTGTCAGGGCCCTATCATACACCCAACGCAATGCGACGCAAGGCACGAAAAGTTTTTTGATAGTTTCTGCCTGACGCAGTTTTAATTTTCACGTCCAGTTTAAATAGCACATTGTTTAAATAGCAAATTGTTGGCGCATTGCTATTTTGAGGCAACTGAAAATGACTGCGCCATTGGCCAGCAAAAAACCTGGTCTAAAGTCAATAGTGCAGTATTTTTGTGTTATTTAAAGGGCACATTAATAATATGCGCCTATATTTTAAATATTAAAAATAAAAGGATTCCACTCTGGAGAAGCGTTCAGTCTTTCCATGCCATGTAAATAACGAACCCGCCATGGTGCAAGTGCAACTGGCTTTTAAAGCGAATGGGTGATGAGACTCTGATTGGTTTATTGCACGTTACGCCTAAAACACACCCATGACTCATGATTTTATTTTCCTCTAAACCACCTAGATGGCACAAAAACTTGGCCTCAGCACTTTTCAAAACATCTGCTTTTCAAGATGAACATGGAAATGTGTCTGATCATTGATGCGATCACGGGCAGCAGCGCTAAATTGATTCTGTGCTCATTTGATCTAATATTTGATGTTTTTAAGTAGCAAATAAGAATCGCTAACAATATTGAATATATTTTGAAACAAAGGTAATGTTAATGTTTTGTTCAAGGTAATTAAAGCAACAGTTTTGCAATAACGGAAGAATATGTAAAAGTATGGTATTTGGGGTAAAAGGCACCCCCTGCTGTTGGGGCAAAAGGCACCATATTTAACATGATAATAAACAGCTGGCTGACTTTTCCATTTGTTGACATGACATGGTTAGATTCAGATTGTAAGTATTAATATTAAGTTGGGTGTCCACCTTAGAGATAATCACCATATTTATAATGAAACCATCATATTTAAAAATGGGATATTAATCATATCATATAATAAAATATAATTTATTGTTACTACTGTAAATCTATATTAAATTATTAAGGGATCTCCTTCAATGCTTTCATAATCTTTACTTTTTTTTAATTATTTTGTTTCTATATTTTTCAGATATATTTCTATATTAACATATTTTAATGACAGCATATTTATTGATCAAAAATGAATTCTTTTATTCATCAAAATAAACAGAAAATAGTTCAAACTTTGCACAAGTGATTGTTTTGAACAAGTATTAACTTGGACATTATTAAAAACATATTATTTTAGCGAAAGTATTTGTATCAATACTGTGTGCCTTTTGCCCCATGCTTGGTGAGCCTTTTACCCCATGTGCCCCCCTCGACACCCCATACATTTTTAAGATTTTTAAATAAAATAAACCTCTTCTATGATTTATTTTCACACAAAATCTGTTGCTCCATAAATGTTCAATACAAACATATATATTTTTCTGTATATCATACATTATAGGAGTAGTGAAAAGCACATTTTTCTTAAGGTGTGCTTTTAGCCCTGTTGTACCCTACTTGAAAAGGAAAACAAAATATTACAGTTCATTCTTTCACAAGCTTGTAAATGATGGATAAAGGATGGATATATGGATGTATAATTATTATTATTATTTTTTTTTTAAAGATTTTAATTCAGGATTGAATAAAACATTTTTCTAAAACTGTAACCAAGAAATCCTTATTGGAAAGACAAAGATGGCAGTCATCACATGAAAAGATTGTAATTTGGTGAGCAGTGTAATCCAGTTACACATTTAGGCTTTGCTGGATAAACATCTGAGGTGGATCGGTTGTTGGTGCCCAGGGAGTCGATTGTGAAGCCAGTTTAGTAATGACTTGTTTCATTGCCATGACAGCCTGGCACAAGTAAAGACAGTTCGTCCCCCACCTTGGCGGTTTGAAGCAATTCTCAGACCCAAACCCACACTCATGCTGAGACCAATCTCCCCTGAGCCCACATGCAGACTTTGCTTAAACAAATAGTGCATAAGTATATAAATATAAGGGTTTATTGCAATATGCGTATGGCTGAACACTTAGCTGATTTAGATAACAACACGTTCAAAAAATAGATGGAAATCTGAGTCTATTTGTGGCTCAAATTAAAATCAGTTTATGCTCACTGCATACATGCATCATCCCACTCTGCCACAGAACTTTTTATAGTATTGTGATAAAACATTTGTCTGGAGAACTAACTAGAATCTGACCGCAATAATGTTTGTTGTCGAGTAGAATAATCAGAGCTCTGAGATTCTCAGAAGTCAGTATCATATGAAATCACATGAACACTCATGCCGCTATTTCATGATTATTAAAGCATAAGTGGTCATTTGCAACTGTGAGGGGGAATGAAAGTAGCACTACAGTCGGCCTTAAACCCATCATGTCCTTGGGGTGTGATTTGATGAGAATGTGCGTAAAAGGAGAATAAGAATTTGCCTTATCTAGCTGGTTTGCTGGGTCTTTTAGGGCCTGATCTTTCCCGGCTACTGTTGCTTACCAGAGATATATCCCCATGGCGACTCACAGAAGATGTTCACTGGTTCTGTCTTGCTCCTTTTCGTTTTCTCTCCTCACCTTCACCTCCTCCACGCTCAGACTGAGATGTGGCTTCTACTACAGAGGGTGTCGCTGAATATGTTCATTTGCCTTTGTTTGAATTCTGTTTATTTTCCTCTTGTTTTTATATACCCCAGAGCTCCTAAATAACTTCCCTCCTAGAATGCATACGTGGGTCAAACATGTCTTATGCAGACATGTCTTATTCATATGTCTAAAATCTATGCAATTAGATTCATATGATATAAAATACTGATTGTTTTATACTGTAAGTGAAAAATAATGGCATGGTTAATCTCATTGCAATGTTTACTGTGAATCCCTTGTTTTCTTAATATAAATCTGAACATAAACATAATATTGAGTTTTGCTCACATGTAATTATGATGTAACAATTTTGACAAGCATATTAAAAGTAAATGGACACCCACTTCTAATTAGCAGCTTCTTTGGCTATTCAAGTCATTTCTGTGAGGAAAAATCTCTTTCCTTTTAATTAAACAAATGTGAAAAGACACCTTGATTGAGACATCAAGTCATCTGACAAGATCGCAGATAAAACAATGAGATGCATGAACTTGGTGAACCATGTATGTATATTAGGTTTAAATTCTTAAAAACAGAAATAAGTCACTGAAAATGATTTATTCTTAAAAGAAATATCTTTTTTGTGCATGTACTGGAATGTTACAATTGTAAAGATTTTCTGAGCAAACGTGTTACAATTATACATTTTGGAGTGTGAGCTGCTGCAACAGTATATAACCAATATTTGATAATACCACTAATAAAAAATAGTATTAGTTCATTAAACAAGTGTTAAATATTATTAGAACACTTGGCATCTGGGAGTCGTCTTAATGGGCCTGGATTTATTTTTTCAAGAGCAATGACCCGAAACATTCTTCTAACTATTGCCGTAACTACCTGTGATGGAAGAAATCTGCTGGAACATTGAAAATTATGGACTGGCCCCCTCAAAGCCCGGACCTCAACCCCATCAAGCACATTTGGGGGGAGTTGGTAAATAAACTGGACAGATCTTGTACATTCAAAGGAAAGCCTTTGGCTTCATTTGCAGAAAGCATGGGATAACATTAGTTTTGAAGTTCTCAGAAGAAATATATTGACACTATGCCAGAGAGATGTACTGCTGTAATTGCTGCAAAACGTGGACATACCAAATATGAAAGTGGATAAAAACAGTACAACTTACTTCATTTGATATTTGATGGTCAGAGCAACCATCTGCATGTTTCATGAACATTATGAAATTAAAGGGCACCTATTATGCAAAATGTACTGTTACATGATCTTTGAACATAAATGTGTGTTGGCAGTGTGTGTACACAACCACCCTATAATGGTAAAAATACACCAGGTCCTTTTTTTTTTAATCCCCATAAATCATAAGCAGTGTCTCAGAACAAGCCGTTTGCAGATTCCTGGTAAAGTGACTTCACATTTCACAGGCCCCGCCCACGAGTGTTGAGGGACGCTGCCGTATTAGCATGCCTCAGAGAGCTGTACACAGTCCGCCATGTTTATCTCCTTGCTAGAGAATTTAACAGCAGCATTCAAGTAAGAAATGTATGGAAGCCCATTTCCGCCACAAAATAAAAAAATGTAAAAAAATAATTGCGACTTTTTAATCTCAGAATTCGGACTTTTTTTTCTCACAATTGTGAGTTATAAGGTCAGAATTCTGAGATATAAACTCGCAATTTCGTGATATAAAGTCACAATTCTGACTTTTTTCTCACAATTGCGAGTTATAAAGTCAGAATTGTGACTTTATATCACACAATTGCGAGTTTATATCTCAGAATTCCACTAAATAAAAACAATTAAAAAAATAATTGAGACTTTTTATCTCAGAATTCTGACTTTATAACACAATTGTGAGAAAAAAGTCTGAATTCTGAGATAAAAAGTTGCAATTACTCTTTTTATTTTTTTTATTTCGTGTCGGAAACCCCAAAATTGGCATTTTCAAAATGGTGTATTAAATGATCTGTCAGGAATTTTGATCTGAAACTTCACAGACACACTCTGGGGACACCTGAGACTTATATTACATCTTGTAAAAAGGGGCATAATAGGTGCCCTTTAAATCATGTTTTGGAGGAAAAAAAAGGTCAGTATTTTCAGATCTGTGATGTGCTCTATTAGTTTTGGCCACCACTGTAAATAATAAAAAAAAAAAAAACATTTATTTTATATAAATAACATTTACATATAGCTATATGAAATACAGAATTATGGTTAAAATATGGTAAGTCAGGCTTACAATAAAAAAAACAAAACAAAAAAAAAACACATTAACTATCATTAAAAGGTCTGATTCAAGTACATTTTGTGATTTAGTGAACATGTCCGGTTTTAAATTACTTCACTTTTGAGAACTGATTTAATTGACCTAGTTTATAAGAATACATTTGAAATGCCCAAACTAGAATTAGGTTAATAATTAGCATAATTAGATACAAATGAGATTCCATTGTATTGGCTACTTGATATTATATACTTGATTATCGCATCTTTTCACTGATCATTTCAGTCCCTGATATTGTATATTAGGTCAAGTCTTGTGTAGGGGTTGACAAGGGACCTTAACAACCCCATTTAACAAGTCCGAAAATTTCTAGAAGTGCTGATCGTGGAACAGTGTGGGAAGACATGCTAGCTTAGATCTATCACACAGCTATGCATAGTGTGCCTACTTATTAAGAGTTTGAAGCATATATGTTTTAATTAGCCATACCTCTAGCGATTAAGACCTGGGAGACAATTATATTAACTAAAATGTTAATTAAAGTCACAAAAAAAATCTTAATTGTTTTCACACCGCTGGTCCTCTGTGAGTCCAGAAATAATTCTCTGAAGCTTTTCCCCAATCCAGCATACGCTGGCCTAAATATGCTAACTCCCATGTCACAATGGCTGCTGTCACACGTAGCACTACCTGTTCTGGTATGGGAACACAAAGAATGTCAGGGCATTTTATACTGAAGAACTGGAACAAAGTGGGAAACTACAGAAAAAGTATACTGTTAAACAGTTATGAAGGGTCATTTGATTTATACGGAGCTATTAAAAGGTTAAAAAGGATTAATGGTATTCTTTACACAAAAATAAAAAAAACAGTAATACATGGTACTAAAAGATTACCATATTCAGATAACATTAAAATCAGATAATACTCCAACATACTTCACATGGCAGTAACAATAAAGAAATACATAAATTAAAATAAAATAATACCTGAAAACAACACCCTGCTGCCTGTTCAAACAATACAATAGTATGTTTTTGTTAGTGTTGCTAATTCCTATTTGAAATATATAATTACATAATAATATTGAATGCTCTTATAGAACAGTATATAATTAAACAGAATTATATTGAAAATATTTCAATAAATTTGAGACTTGTAAGTGTGAAGTCTAAAACTTGACAAAAGAGTAGCTGGTGCCATTATGGATTCCAGACATGAGTCTGAGAGGTCAGATGGGTTTAACTCAGAGTTTTTCAAAGAAAAAAAGAAAAATAAATGCTGCTGGACTTGTATTCTTACCTTGCTTTGAGGTAAATGTTGGTCCCATGTGACTGTCCCAGGTGTTCTGTATGTATTTTGTGAAGAACAACAAAAAGTGTGCGATATTGTTGGAGCCCAAAGATAAATTTATCCCTGCATCCCTGTGGGTGAGGGACACAGAGCAGAAAAGCAATATGGCCCTGAAGCTTTGCAAGGATCCTGCAGTGAGTTATGGAAGCTAAGCTATTGCTAGTTTCGTATAACACCATAAATCATAGAACAGGTTTGAACTTTTATATTTATTTTCTACACCTTCATTTTTTTTGCCGTCCTGCAGCTACAACGAGGAGGAGCAACTCCTGTGGAAGCATCTGACACGTTATCTGTGCAAAAGTCATCATGGACATAATTCCACAAGCCTTTAGTTCTAACTTCCACACAAGGTCAAAGATGTTCTTCCACCATCATTCTCTCTCTCTCTCTTTCTCTCTCTCTCTCTCTCCACAAACATCTGAGGAAACTGCCTTTGCTTTAATAGCATCTCAGTTTTTTAGGCTTACAAGCTTAACAATCAGCTTGTAACAATCAAACAACAGTAAATCTTCTAGCATTTCCTGTTGAAAGCAATCCTATAAAGCAAACAAGACAAAATCAGTCAGAGCAGTTCTTAATTGAGGGCTTAGTGCTGAATGACAACACAAAGGGAATAATGGCTTATGCCATTGATAGAAAAAAAAAAAATTAAGCAGGATTTATTCAGTTACACAAAGCAGAGTAAATTAACATAAGAAATAACTATTTTAGTAATATACACAAAGGTGCCATTTTCTATAATTCATTTGACAACAGATCATGTTCTTATATCATTTCAGGCATATAATATGATATTGACAATTGTCAACAAATATATATATAACGGGGTGTAATGGTACATGTATTCGTACATGTATTCGTACCGAACCGTTTCCATGACTTCCGGTACAGTGCATGTGTGTATACCGAATGCCATCTTTTACAGTTAACAGTAGGCTTGTTTTTTTACGTGCAGAACATACTTCAATCCAAGTTCTCACACGAACATATTAAGTATTATATCCATTTTATTACGAAATTCAAGCGATAAATGCCGTTTTGACACTCTTTAATGTGACGTGAGAGATCACTGTAGCTATAGGCGAGCAGCGCAAGTGAACGTGATCATCTCGTCCCAGTCAAAGAATAAACTGAATTAACATCTGAAGATATGTTAAGGATACACAACTTACTGAAACGTATCATATGTCATGTAAACGCTCAATTAGTGTTTCAATGGTGGAAAGACATCAATAAAACAGCTTGTAAACAATGTCATGAAGCATTACATTTACCTCAGGCAAGTCATTCAGTGTCCACAGCTGGTTAGTTCACTAGAGAAATTAACTAAATATATGCACTATATTAGCCTATATTTTCATTATATTCTACTGTCTAACCTGTTAGTGATGTCTTGATTATTTAATATTTGTTTAAATAAATCTGTCATGAAAATGACAGCCATTGTGTATAAATGATTATATTTCAACAACGAATTGGAGTAAAAACATAATTTTATAATTAGATTTAGTAGTTAATGCAAATAACTGCCTTATGTGAAGTTTACATGTTTGCATACAATGCGTTATTTGAGTCTTGATTATTATATCTAAAAATAAATAGCAACTGAATTTGGGCTCTGTTATATTATAGTAATGTGTAAGTAAGGGGTCCCTATATAGATTAGCAGAGATATTTTTTTTTTTATATTTAAGAAACTTTTAGTCATAATTGAATTCGTTGAAGCACAGACACAATTTGTTCAGTAAACCACTGTTTAATAAAAAACACTTTATATTTAGTTCTCTCCGTACAGAACCGTCAGTTTTGTGTACCGTTATACCCCTAATATATGTATGTATATATATATTTATATATATATATATATATATATATATATATATATATATATATATATATATATATATATATGTGTGTGTGTGTGTGTGTGTGTGTGTGTGTATTAGTGCTGTCAAATTGATTAATCGCGATTAATCACATTCCAAAATAAAAGTTTTAATAATACATGTGTGTGTGTTTATATATATACATAATAATTATACACAGTACACACACATGTATTATGTAAATACAAACTTTTATTTTGGAATGCGATTAATAGCGATTGATCGATTTGACAGCATTCATATATATTTGTAATAAAATTATATGTACTACTACTACTAATATTTGCTCTCATGATCCTAAGGCACTGCTAAGCTTAAGGGAGATAAAGGGTGAGGTGTGATATATTTCACACCCAAACACCCACATACACAGTCAGAGAAGTGTTTGTCCCTCAGCCATGGACTACAAATACATTGCTGCTATGAGACAATGTGACCTTCTTACAAAATAATTTTGATCTTAAACCCTCATTGACACTGGAATTGATTTTGATAAGTATGCATTGTTGTATCCTCTGATTAGTTGTTGTGTTTCTGACATTTACAAAAAAAGTTCACCTCTAATTTTGATCTTGTCTGTCATATGCAAAGATAGGTTTCTAGGATTTTCGAGCATTTTGTGCAGGTTTCTCCTCCATCTTGTTCTCTATCTCAGGTACATTGCAGTGCACCCAACCACACTTAATGCTTGCAGCGCCAGTGTCAGGAAGGAACTATTGATTCATAGTACCCAGGAAAGAATCTGACACTTTTTGTATAGATCCTTGAGATATGAGTCAGAGCTGCAGAGCTGCCCCATGCGCTCCCTAGACTCTGAGGAGAGGCAGAGGTTATAGGAATCACCCGGGCCCTGTTAGTAGGACCTATAAGGGCCCAGTGGGTGGCAGGATAATCACCAGAACAGTAAGGTTGAGAGAACCGGTTAGCCAGAAAATAGAAAAAGCTGAGAGGCCTATTATACCGACCATCATCCAATCGAATTAGGCGACACGTTTTATATATAGTTGCAAGAAAAAGTATGTGAACCGCTTGCAGAATCTGTGAAAATGTGAATAATTTTAACTAAATAAGAGAGATCATACAGAATGCGTTAATTTTTACTTAGTACTGTCCTGCATAAGATATTTTACATACATTTTTTTTACATATAGTCCACAAGACAGAAAAATTGCTGAATTTATTAAAATTACCCGTTCGAAAGTTTATGAACCATTGATTCTCAATACTGTGTGTCGTTCCCGGGATGATCCACGGCTGTGTGTGTGTTTTGTGGTGGTTGTTCTTGAGTCTCTTGTTTGTCTTGAGCAGTTAAACTGACCAAAGCTCCTGCACATTCTTCAGTTTTCCACCATCTTTTGCATATTTGAACCCTCTCCAGCAGTGACTGTATGATTTTGAGATCCATCTTTTCACACTGAGGACAGTTGAGGGACTCAAACACAACAATAAAAAAAGGTTCAAACATTCACTGATGCTCCAGAAGGAAACACCATGCATTAAGAGCCGGGGGGGGGGGGGGGGGTAGACTTTTGGACAGGATGAAGATGTCCAAATTTTTCTTATTTTGTTTAAATATAATTATTATTTTTTTTCATTTAGTACTGTCCTACGGAAGCAACAGAAGATACTTACATGTTTTCCGGAAGTACAATTTACCTTCAAAGTTTTCACCCCCCGGCTCTTAATGCGTGGTGTGTCCTTCTGGAGCATCAGTGAATGTTTGAACCTTTTTTAATAGTTGTGTTTGAGTCCCTCAACTGTTCTCAGTGTGAAATGATGGATCTTAAAATCATACAGTCACTGCTGGAGAGGGTTCAAATATGCAAAAGATGCTGGAAAAATTAAGAGTTTGCAGGACCTGGAGGATTTTCCTGAAGAACGTTGGCCAGTTTAACTGCTCAGGACAAACAAGGGGCACAAGAAGAACCATCACAAAACAAAAAAAAAACAGCCGTGGATCATCCAGGTAACGACACACAGTATTAAGAATCAATGATTTATACACTTTTGAACGGGGTCATTTTAATATATTCAGCTATTTTTTTGTCTTGTGTACTTATTCAGGACAGCACTAAATAAAAAATAACATGCATTTTGTATGATCTCTCTTATTTAGTTAAAATTGTTCACATTTTCACAGATTCTGCAAGCGGTTCACAAACTTTTTCTTGCAACTTGTATATCTGTCTTGTACTTCCTGAGTTTAGCAATAAGACAGCAAATTTCAAGCTAAATTTCAGCAAAGCATTTATTCAGAAACAGTAAACCACATTCCAAAACAATCAGCCGGGTTGGTGGAAATCTGGCGATTCGCGATTGACATATCCGTAGAGCACTGGTTTGAAATCACTAATCAGCTAACAAGTGGATGCCACCCGCTGCTAGTGCACGTCCGTAATCTAGTTCTTTGACAGAACATGTCTAGCAACATGACATGAAAAATGCAGAGCTGCTGTCATGTGACCTTTTTTTTTCCTACTCAGAATTACAGATAGCCATATCCTTTCTGACAATAACACAGGTGGAATAAACCTGTATTTTTAAAGGGCATGTGTTTTAGCTACTTTTAAGAGGACACCTAGCATGGAGGATAACTAAGGGCTATGGTTCCACAGGGTATGGTTTGTCATCAGAGGCTATTTTCTGTGCTTCACTTCATACAAGGCAACAGCATGTGTAGTCTTCCTGCATGGGCGAGAAGAGCCTGCAGCAGCGCTCTTCTGTTTATTTCCTGCTCCTTCAGGGAAATTGGTGTCAAACCTTATTCAGGTGGGCTAAAGTTCTGTTTTATGTAATGCTATTTTTCTTTTCATTCTTTTTTCTTTTTTTAACAAAGTGCACATTGACCTTTTAGTGTGCGGCTACCCTGGGAGAGGAAAGAATGTGAGCCTCTCTAGTGGAAGACAATGGGGAGACCTACCACTGGAAAGCACCGAAGCTGCCGGTGAAAAGCTCTGCACGTCTCTGCTAGTGTGAATGCAATTCATGCGATGCATAACTCGAAGGCTCTGTATTCGCATTCAACCTTTGTGTTTCCATCATGGCAACCGCTACAGCAAATATATTTTGCCGCCAATAGATTTTGTTCACACAAATGTATTACCTCCATCAATCATTTTTATAAAAAGAGCATTTATTTAAAAGTTTTTGCTTCTTAGATTGAAGCACATAATAAAGCAACAGTACAATGTTCATAAAATATAAGTGTGATGCTGTAATATTTTCCTTACATGTTGAAATACTGATATTTGTATGTATACTAAAATAAGAACTTTTAAAATTGTACAAATAGTTACCATAAAATCAACATAGAAATTAGCCATTTCTCACTGCGACAGGACAGACTGCTATTTTCTCACCAAGGAGAATAACATAAGCCATTAAAGAAAATGAGAAATGAAGAAAACTGAAAAAACAAAAATGATAGTCATAATGATATCATCATAATAGAAAAAAAAGAGAGAAAGATTTACATAAACTGATCGGTGTAAGATTGATCCTCAAGAGACATATTTTGCACATTGTACTGTACATACGTTATAAGGACTTTAGCTTGCTTTAGGATATAGCTTTCAAGTTACAAAAAAATGCACTGCGTTGCAAGTGTCCATTAGTTAAGGCGATTTTTGAGCTCACAGGTCTTTCTTTGTGATTGTTCGTAGATGGAACTGGGCTGAAGGTTTTAATTTATTCTAGATGACAGAAAAACACAGTCTATTTTTGCTGAATCCATCTGCTTCCTTATATTTATAAAAAAAAAGAAAAAAGAAAAAGAGAACCTGTTTGGGCAATATCTCCAAAGACAATATGGAGGCGCTACAGAAGTTACAGAAGTCTAAGGGTACGTTTGCACGACAGCAATGTACTAAAAACCGGAAAAGCTTTTCCTTTGCGCTTTTCGCGTACAGACCGCAACGTTGTTAAAACGATTCCCCGTATACACGGATCTACGAAAACTATTAAAAACGATGTACTATGCATGCCAGTTGGCGAGGTCACTTTGTAAAGAAAAACTATGCGCCTATAGACTGAACACGTAATCATTTTTACAAATCCGCATAATGGTATCATTTTCAAAAACTTGCACTTTGAAACCCGATGAAGTTTGTGTTTTCAGACCCCCAAAATGCTGTTGTCATGTAAATGAACTGCCAAATGCATAAAAAAAGATCCGTTTTTAAAGTTGAAAATGGTGTCGTGTAAACGGCCCCTTAATTTGCTGACGTTCGCTCCGGATTACTTAATAAGGCAACTGTTTTTTGTTTTTTGTTTTATTTCTTCGTGAGCTCGTTCACAGTATCAACAAATCCATGTCTCTCTGTGATCCACATCCATAACCTCAAACCTGTACGAACCTACAAACATCAAAAGTGAAACGTAATGTTCTTCAGTTCTTAAGCAACATTGTCACATATTTCTTCATTTCATACACACCACAGAGACACGCCCACCACAGATGTGTCTATGTCTCTTTTTTATCTTTTTTTGTTTTGTTTTTGTAAAATTTTTATTTCCACCCTTCTGGCTCCCGCATAGCACATTGTGATCGTACCTATGACGCTCCCAGCATCTAGTATACTGTGCGTATACTTACAAACAAGCTAAAGTTTACTATAAAGTGACAAACTCATGGAATACTTATAGTAAACTTCACAAAACACACAGTTAGTGGAGAAGGGCCGGGTGGAGGGAGATGAAAAAGGACGTATTTGAGCGAACGTTAAGAGTTGTCATCAGCGGAGTCTTTGGTGCCGTAAAGATCGGCAAGTTTCTTGAAGCGCGGCCCCCAGCTTTGGAGGTAATCGTAGTCCAGGTCTGAATCTGTGGTCACCGACTCTAAGGAACTGAGAGAGCCGGCGATAGAGCCTCTACCTTCATAACCGTAGATCTGAATGGAGTCATACGGGGGCGCTGTGGGGTCATTGTCCGCGTCAGAAATCCGTGTTTTAATGAAATCATCCACGTCCACGCTGTTTCCGATGGGCCTCAGGCCGGGGCGCATGGGATACTGCAGCTCAGGCTTGATGTCCTTACGGGGCAGGAAGCCGTTGGCACCATCTGGGTTCTGTAGGGTGGCGATGTCAAATGCCTCTGTGTCCTCCTCTCCACCTCCCTCATCATCATAGGTGATGATGTTCTCCCGAATGTCTTCCTCCTCAAATACGATCAAAGGCTCCTTCTTCTGGCGCCGCAGGGCCACAAACAGCACCACGATAGCTGCAGACATGCAGACAAATGTCAAGCCAATGCTAACAGCATCTCTCACTATTGATGCTTCTGTATATAAGTAATCACATCAGAAACTGTTTTCTTAAATGTAGCTGCTGGAAATGTTTCATTACAAAGATAAAGTGTTCCCATAACATGCAATGTTTTAATACTGCTTTGGTAAGGCCACATAACTTGAGACAGCTCATTTATTTTGGGAAATGATGAAGGGTAATTTTACAGTTCTTGACAGGCTTTACACATTAGAATACATTTAGAAACCCTCTTAAGAGTGTTTGATATGTGCAAAGTTAGTAACTTTATGTGCATTTCCCAAAATAGACTCAGCATGATTGTGTGTGAAATTGGAACATATCGAAACAAAAGCTACATAAATATAATCGGTTACACTTTATTTTAAGGTGACTTAGTAATAATATAAGTACTTAATAATAAACTACATGTACTTACTATAGAGTTAGGGTTTGGTTTAGGGTTAGTTACTTTTTATGCACAATTTACTGATATAGTAAGTACATGTAGTAACGTGTAACTACGTCACCTTAAAATAAAGTATTGCCATATAATATTTCCATATATTTTTACCCAGTCACAGCAATTTGTATGTTCTCAAATTACTTATTTATTTTGCTATATTCACTTTCTTTTTTTCCCATACATTTAATTGTATGCATTGTTATTAATATCATTTTAGTTTTTGGTTTGAATAAAAGTCAAGTATTATAAGTAAAAGCATGCTTGTGTGTAACTTTCCGGTTGTACAACAGGTGGACCCACTTTATATTAGGTGGCCTCAACTACTATGTACTAACATTTAAATTAATAATTTGATACAATGCACTTATTGTGTACATACATGTTTTTACATTGTACTTGCATTTTTAAAAGTACCTGCATGTAATTACATCTGTAATTAATGTCTGTACTTACATTTATTACACTGCTGACCCTTACCTTACACCTAACCCTACCCTTAAACCTACCCATACCACCACACCTAACTTCAAGTTACAAAACCTTACCCGTATCCCACCTCAATATCAGCAAAAGTGTTTTGCAATACAATATGAGCACAATTTACTTATTTTTTTATGTAAGTGCATAGTAGTTAAGGCCACCTAATATAAAGTGGGACCATTTCAAATATTAATAATTTTGCAATTGATCTCTCTACAACCTACTTTGGCTCACAGCGTTTTTAGGAGAACAAAGCTCTGATTAATTTTTAGAGACAAGCAAAGTAAATAAACTGTTCTCTGTGAACTATCTGTTCTATAAATACTTTAAGCTTCTGTAGTTGTATGTGTGTATGTGCGTTTTTGGGGTGAAATGCAGATATTGACAAGCTTCTGGGCCCTATAAGATGTTTAAACCAACCAAGCTAGACCCCTATTATTTCCACATGGCTGCTTGCATATTCTTATACAAATATAATTAGGCTCACCTAGTAGAATAACAATACAGGCCAAGATGGCAATCAGAGCTCCGGTGCTCAGCCCTGCTGACAGGATGAAAGGTTCCACATTGCAGGAGAGGATGGTGCCTTTGCTGTCGCAGCTGCACACACGGATTATAAGAGTATTGGTGCTGCTCATCGGGGGTACGCCATTGTCATTGATCTCAATGGGAAGGTGGTACACATCCTGGGTCATTCGGCTGAAGCCCTTCCGGATCACAAAGATACTAGCAGTGCTGTCTGTGAAAGCAAAAGAGGAACATTGATGGAACGGTTAGTTCAGCCGATGAGGAGGTTACAAGATTTCAGTAAATTCACAACAGAGTTATAAATGTGCTGAACAGAATTACAAAGTTTTCCCCTCCGTGGAGTTTAGGTGCTATGAGAACTACCCACAGCCACCGGTGAGAGTCAATGAGGTGTGAATCATCCAATATTAAATTCATGTTTAATATTGTGAACATTTATCAGCTTTTGGAAGTGTAATCAAAGTTAGAGCGGAGGGAGCGGTATTGGTTTTATTTGCAACTGGGAGGGATGGATCAGTGCCAGCACATTTCCCTGACTCAGTGCAAGGTCACGCTGAAGGCATAGATGGAGTGAGTTCATTTAGGGGCCTGGGGTTTAGTCATTTTCACTCCCTCTGGCACCACTTTCTTCAACCTTCAGTGGCTCTGTCAGGGAAGGCCGCTAATGATATGGCTAAAACGCTCATATAGCACGATGCCGCGGACAGGCTCGATCAATCTAATGCTATCCATTATAATTCTATATCATATTCTGTCAGTGAGATTACCATGGGCTGTGTGAAGTATCAATTTGAAACATTTGAACCAGAGACAGCTCCTCTGGGTCCTTGTTTTTGTGTTTTTAGCCCACCTTTATTGGAGAATTCTGTACACTTAGAAAGGAAGCATGAATGTGTATGATACACTGGCCACTTATGCATGTCAAAAATGTATGTTGCACTGTTGCACTTGATGTATGTAAAAATATTGAGTCTGATATTATAAAAACCCGATATCATTTTTAAAAAAAAAAATAAAAAAAAATAAAGACTTTATACTGTCATTGTAAAGCCAAAACAAATTGTATATATATACACTCACCTAAAGGATTATTAGGAACACCATACTAATACTGTGTTTGACCCCCTTTCGCCTTCAGAACTGCCTTAATTCTACGTGGCATTGATTCAACAAGGTGCTGAAAGCATTCTTTAGAAATGTTGGCCCATATTGATAGGATAGCATCTTGCAGTTGATGGAGATTTGTGGGATGCACATCCAAGGCACGAAGCTCCCGTTCCACCACATCCCAAAGATGCTCTATTGGGTTGAGATCTGGTGACTGTGGGGGCCATTTTAGTACAGTGAACTCATTGTCATGTTCAAGAAACCAATTTGAAATGATTGGAGCTTTGTGACATGGTGCATTATCCTGCTGGAAGTAGCCATCAGAGGATGGGTACATGGTGGTCATAAAGGGATGGACATGGTCAGAAACAATGCTCAGGTAGGCCGTGGCATTTAAACGATGCCCAATTGGCACTAAGGGGCCTAAAGTGTGCAAATGCTTTGCTGCATACCTCGGTTGTAACGAGTGGTTATTTCAGTCAAAGTTGCTCTTCTATCAGCTTGAATCAGTCAGCCCATTCTCCTCTGACCTCTAGCATCAACAAGGCATTTTCGCCCACAGGACTGCCGCATACTGGATGTTTTTCCCTTTTCCCACCATTCTTTGTAAACTCTAGAAATGGTTGTGCGTGAAAATCCCAGTAACTGAGCAGATTGTGAAATACTCAGACCGGCCCGTCTGCACCAACAACCATGCCACGCTCAAAATCGCTTAAATCACCTTTCTTTCCCATTCTGACATTCAGTTTGGAGTTCAGGAGATTGTCTTGACCAGGACCACACCCCTAAATGCATTGAAGCAACTGCCATGTGATTGGTTGATTAGATAATTGCATTAATGAGAAATTGAACAGGTGTTCCTAATAATCCTTTAGGTGAATGTATATATATACACTCACCTAAAGGATTATTAGGAACACCATACTAATACTGTGTTTGACCACCTTTCGCCTTCAGAACTGCCATATTCTACGTGGCATTGATTCAACAAGGTGCTGAAAGCATTTTTACGCCAAATTATGACTCTACCATCTGAATGTCTCAACAGAAATCGAGACTCATCACACCAGGCAACAATTTTCCAGTCTTCAACTGTCCAATTTTGGTGAGCTTGTGCAAATTGTAGCCTCTTTTTCCTATTTGTAGTGGAGATGAGTGGTACCCGGTGGGGTCTTCTGCTGTTGTAGCCTATCCGCCTCAAGGTTGTGCGTGTTGTGGCTTCACAAATGCTTTGCTGCATACCTCGGTTGTAACGAGTGGTTATTTCAGTCAAAGTTGCTCTTCTATCAGCTTGAATCAGTCGGCCCATTCTCCTCTGACCTCTAGCATCAACAAGGCATTTTCGCCCACAGGACTGCCGCATACTGGATGTTTTTCCCTTTTCACACCATTCTTTGTAAACTCTAGAAATGGTTGTGCGTGAAAATCCCAGTAACTGAGCAGATTGTGAAATACTCAGACTGGCCCGTCTGGCACCAACAACCATGCCACGCTCAAAATTGCTTAAATCACCTTTCTTTCCCATTCTGACATTCAGTTTGGAGTTCAGGAGATTGTCTTGACCAGGACCACACCCCTAAATGCATTGAAGCAACTGCCATGTGATTGGTTGATTAGATAATTGCATTAATGAGAAATTGAACAGGTGTTCCTAATAATCCTTTAGGTGAGTGTATAACAAATATGAACAGTATAAAATTAACAGGGTATCATTTTTTATCCATTAATATAATATCGTAATGGACTATAGACCTGCAAAGAAAGTTCATACAGACCTCAAACTATATGGGTCTTAGCAATATAATTTATTAAAAAAAATAGCAATTGCTGGATGTTGATTAATTCCCACATTAAAATGCAGTTGGCAGTTTCACAACCTTGCAGCCTGTAAAAGGATCACATTTATAACCAGATCTGATGTTTTTTTTTATTTATTTCTTTTTTTTTTTTACTTTTTTATTACAACTAAACGCAGATAATATTCCATACTCTTAATATTTAGAGTCCATGCACATATATAATCAGCAGGCCTTTATTACGTCCGTCTGATAAAAGGAGCCGTGTCAGAGCCTCTGTGCGGAGAGTGGAGCATAATGGAGCTTCAGATAAATGGGTGGGCAAAGCTGGTGAAAACTATCCATTTAAAAGGCTCTGGATCCTGATAAAGCCAGTCATTCTGAGTAGCCTAATCTGTCTTCCTAATATTGTTGGCTTTTGAAATGGCCTGCTAAAAAGTGCTCATCTCCTTTCTCATTAAAGCAGACCAAATGCGAAAGACAGTCATTTCTCTTTCATGCCCTCATCTTCTCTGTTCACACGGGTTGCGCTATTAATTTAAGAGAAAAAAAAAAACCTAAACAGATCTGTGATTGTAAACATTTACACTTTAAATACAATTGACGTTTCACTCAGTCAGCAGCAATTATGTGAAGTTACTGGCATCAGCAACTGACAACTTTATTGTATTTCATGATATTTCCAATTTATTGGTGGTCAAAGAGAAATGTAGCACAATCAGAAATTAGTCAGTGGAACAGAGAGGTTCAATCATGACGTCAATATGTAGGTCAACCTGCAAGGCTATTTCACCATGAGGTTTCTATAGAGTGTTTAGAATAGAAAAGTTTTCTTGTTTTTGAGTAAAATAAAGTCTGTGGTTAAACATGATTAAATAAATTACATGGAGATACAGTTGTCTGATTTGTTAAGTACATAAACAGATATTTGTAGTCCTTATTTAACAATGAAAAAATAGCAGCTTTCGCCATTTGAGGTATGAGTTTAATTTATGTAAACAAGACGGGAACATCTGAAGTAATTCTGAAATTTCTGAACCCATGCCTCGGAAATGCAAATTCTCTTACAGATTTTACGACTACAAACTCAACAGCTCTAGAGGTGGGAAACTGTTTAGTTTGTTAGCATATGGACTACAATTCATTATCATATTATAGCAGTCATACCGATAGTTTTGAAATAACACCCAAGGTCCTTGTAAGCAAAGAAAACACGATTTACAGTTTCTCTGAAACATACATAATTCAGCTTGTAATCTACCTACAGCCACAACATAATGAGTTCATATAAAAGCAGCAAATTCCTCTCATACTGAGCACCACCCAATCCTGATGGCCTCGTCGGTGAGCTTAAACTTGAGGCTTCTCATTTCCCAGCAACTGAGTCTCACATTACAGTAGGTATGGCATCTACCTGTTTGGGCAAAGACTATTAGACTAAAGTATGGTGATAATGGTTTCCTTGGTTCACCAAGCAGGATGCCTGAGAAACAGATAGAAACGCGGCTGTCTACCAGCTGGGCCTCACCCACGTTTCCAGTCCACAGATGGAGAAGCTCAAACGAGAGTGACGCCTCCATAATTAATAAGAGAGGAAGTTGACTTGAGATTGCCCACCTCATCATGACCTAATTATCAACACGAGGTTGGTTGGGCGACACTGCACACACTCTACACATGGATAAACTAATTTGATTTGGAAAGAGACTATTTTGTGTTTCAATTGGCGTATTTCCTGAGGCAGTGTACTTGGCTTAAAAGAAGCAGTTCTTCAGTGGAAATTATTCTATTATAGGGTGTTTTGTGTGTCCCTCACCTCTGTTGTCCTTGATGGAGAAACTGTGGTTGTTAGCGACCTCAGGGGCCAGGCTGAAGTGGAAGTGCTGGCGGTGGGCCATCTCGTCCTTATCCGTAGCACTAACTGTCTCAATGAGCTGTGGAGCAGAGAGTTCAAATCAGGTCATGTTGAATTGGTTAAAATCACCAGGGCATGCCTTTAAATAAATGTATGCCTCTTTTATCTCTCTTTAATTCTCTCTCTCTCTCTTTTTCTCTGTCACTCACTCAAACTTTCAACTGCTCGACAAAGGGAAAGTGAACACGGCATTGATTAAATTTCGACATCGCTATAATCTTTTTTTTGTGTTCATTTAAAAGTTCTGATGGAAGTTGTGAACTCTTTTAGGAATTAGCTTATAACTCATTAGTAGTTTCCTGTACCTATTTAAAGATTTCCAGGTACAATAAATGCCATTAAGCAACAGTATCTTACAGTCTAGTCTAAAATATTATCTGGTAACACTTTTCAATAAGATTATACACTACAGTACACTACACTACAAAAGTTTTGGGGTCGGAAAGATTTTTAAATTCTTTTGAATTGAATGCTCCCTTATTCTCACCAAAACTACATTTATTCATGTTTTCTATTTTGATATAATTTAACATTTATTTTCAGCAGCCATTACTACAGTCTTCATTGTCACATGATCCTTCAGAAACCATCCTAATATGCTGATTTGATGTCTTTACTGTCACTTGTAATCAATTGTGTCCATGCTAAATAAAAGTATTAATATATCTAAAAAAAAAACGTACTGACCCCCTCTGAATGGTAGTGTATATGTTAACATTAATGCAATATCTAACTAAAGAACTAACAATACTATATTAATAAAAAAAGATTCCTAATGTATTAACTAATATTAATGAACCTTACCGTAAAGTGTTACTGATGATTTAATGAGTTGTTAATCATTTAATTAGCCCTACAAATATTTAACTAGTTGTCAACAGTTAGTTTACTTACCTTTCCAGGGCTGACATTTTCACAGACAAGCACTTCGTTTTGAGTGGCAAATTCTGGAGCATTGTCATTCACATCTTTGACTTTGATATTGACTCGTACTTTTGCATCTTGGTGATGGCCGCCTGGAACATCAACAGAATAAAACAACGACAAATTATTTGAAACATATCAATATTGTGCTGTATAATTTTAAGTTAGCCCTTAGTGGAAGGATGTGAGAGACAAGAATGAAAATTAATTCACTCACAGCTCCTATCTGAAATTATCAGGTTTAGTGAATGCCTTGATATGCTTTCAGACACAAGCGTCTTCCATGTAACAAAATAATATTTCTATATAGTTTTCTGTATTTTCTATCTTTAGACATGTTTTTAATGGTTGAAATAAAAGACAGTGGAATGAAAGGGAAAATGTATCAGGCAGAAACCTTGAATTCAACCAGAAACAAACACTAACTGCACCTCAAGGAAATCACATACACACAAAAATAAATATATAACATTTATGGCCAATTACACTCTGCTCACTGAACTGAGGGTATCATTTGAAGTTTGAAGAGGTAATCTGTGGCTGTCTCTTCTGAAATCATGCAGGAGGCCTGGCGACACTACAACCACATAAGAGCAGGGTGGAGGGAGAGCTGGAGTACTTGGTTAGGGAAAAAATGAGAAACATGCAAGGCTACTCTGTTATTTAAAAGCCCGGAAAAGAGATGAGTGACCTACCAATCTCTGTAGCACTGACAGAGATATTGTGCCAAGTCTGTGCTTCCCGATCTAAGGGCCTTGTGGTCTTAATAATGCCGTCCTCGGGATTAATGGTGAAAAACTCTTCCAAGTCTGTGTAGCGTGGGATCATATATCTGGGATGAAAGAGAAAAAAATTAAATGTGAAAACTTTCTTTTGGGGGGTTCTCTCTCTCTCTCTCTTTCTCTCTCTCTCTCTCTCTCTATATATATATATATATATATATTTTTTTTTTTAATCTTTCTCAGTCTCTCTTTAAATTTTGTCTAATAAATCAAGATTCCATGAAGAGTACAAATCCTTACTTGCAATAATCAAATACAAAGCACTGATCATACTTCTGTACTGACAAAAAAACAGGCAAAGCAAAAGTAATATGATTGTTTTTTACAGGAAGCAGGTGCTACCTGATGGGGTTGTTCATGATGTCGGTGTCTTTGGCATGTACACGGCCGACCTGAGTGCCTGCTGGGGCGTTCTCCTCCACCTCAAAGTTGTAGCCGGGAGCCATAAAGGTCGGGGGCTCATCTGCATCTTCTACTGATATTTTCACAATGGTAGTATCTTTGTATGGACCCCAGGCGATGAAACGGGGGTCCACATGAGGGTTGGAAGCTTCTACCTTCAGTGTGTACGATCGCTTTGTCTCAAAGTCCACAGGCTGAAAACAAGGTCAGGACACAATTCGGTTATTCAAATTGATGGAGGCTGTCAATAGAAAAACTAATTATTTCAGGAATCACTGTACATGTTTAAAGATGAAAATGACCTTTATGTCAATTGATTCTGGACTACATGGAGAACCAAAGATGAATTACTAGATAAATAAGTCTGAGCAAATAAACAACCATTAATAGATTACCAATAAATCAACAGAAATTAATTAGAAATCAAAGCAACACTGGAATACATCGAACCAGATATAAAAAGGGACAAACTTTAAAAGAAACAGACTAGAGGGCACTGTTGTTATACATTTGGGAAGGAGACTGAATCTACAAAGAAGCTCAAATGAGAAAGCATACAAATATCAAGGCTCTTGCAAACGTATTTCAGTTACAGATTGCACTTTTTCAAAATTGTCCACTGGCAGAATTCTCATGCCATTTAGGTGTTAGCAAATTAAACAACATTTAACAAACAACTTTGCTCAAATGCAGCCAGTCATTTGGTCTTCTCGTGTCCTCCTGCATCGCCAGTTTTCACACGTCTGCCTGTGTTCTGATTAGCCTGTCTCACCCGTCACACCGCTCGGCCACAAATTACCAAGTGAGAATTACACATAAAGGGTACATATCAACTCAAACACACACTCACACGTTCACATGCCAGCTAGCTGTTTGTTGATTGGTTAAAAGTGCTTCCTCATTCTCTTCTCTCCCTTTTTTCTTTCTTTTCTTTGGATCTCTTTAATGGAGCTGCCAAAGCTGGAAACAAGTATGACCCAGTTATTTCCTCCAACAGGTTGGAATCTATTCTCTGTTTATCCTGACAACAGCAGTCCCCCTTCTCTCTCTTTCCCTCTACTACAGTCCTTTATTTGGCACCTAATAACTCCCGACTGAACCTAATCAGAAGCAGATCATATTCACAATAATGCTACGTCTCCTCTTAATATTCAGCCTGCGTCGCATGCCCGCAGTTGAAACAGAATACTTGATTAAAACCCTGGCAATTCCGTCAGTAATTTCGACTTTAATTTTCAACATGCTTTGAAGAGCAAAAGGTGATGATTTCCCAAGAGGTGTATCAGCGAGGCATTGTGTTATTGAGTGAAGCAGCATTGCATCAAGCTGATTGTTGTTGGCATGCCGTATTGTCTGTTCTCTCACCCTTATGCCTGATTCATCCCCTCCTTATACCCTTCTCTGCAATCTGAAAATGCACTACTGTTGCAACGACAACGATGTAGAAAAAAAAACAACAAGTGAGGCTGACACAATACCCCAATTGTTCACCATACAAACCTCCTTTACACAAACAGCATCCACAAGCTTCACCAGATAACACAGCTCAGACAGCAATAATTCTTGATTGCATACGTTTTCCTTTCATCAATATGCTTCCCTTTCTGATGATCATTTTGTGGATGATCATTAGAGATATCAAGCTGCGGGGTGAAGGGTAAAAGATCACCAGCAGGTGGCAGTGGTAAGGCTGCAGACTGGGTCTCTTTGGCTCTCAGGCTAAAGCTGGTTGTTGGTGAGCAGGCTCCTCGAGGCGATGTGAGAATTTGCTTTGTCCACAGGAGGTGGGGGTACGGACAGGCTGCAGCCTAACCGAAGTGGCTGTGTAATTGTCTGCATAATCCAGGGCCTCAAAGCAGGGGAGGAATAACCCGGGCAGCAAGGCCCAGATGAGTTCCCCTCACACGGACAGAGAGAAGCAGCCATGAAAGTCAATGCTCATCTCAGATATAATAGAGAAGGGATGGGCAATGTCATTGCAATTACAGAGTGAAAATGGTGAAAAATCACTCCAGCTTCCCAGTAGTCCGACACATGAACACACAACTTTGCATATATGAGCGTCCATGCAAATAGGAACACAAATGGATAAGCAAATAAGCTAAATGCAAACGATTCCTCAAGAAGAGAACTTGACAGACTAAGGGATGGACAGAAATTCACAGTAATGCTATCTGAAAAGAACACCCCTCCCTTTCTCACACGCACACTTGTTTCTATTCAAGCGCAATTAAGTAACGAGAGGTCGCATTCATAGGTACTTCTTTGGCATTAGCTTTTGCACTTTCACACACTTCACCTTTTTTAGTTTGACGACTGCCTCCTGGGTCTCCGAGTCCTTGGTGATCTCGAAGAGGTTCATGCCATCTCCCTCCAAGATGCGATAATCCACCAGTCCGTTCTCCGCTAGATCAGGATCTCTGGCCTTCAGTCGGCCAACCTCCTCCCCGGGAACCTTGTCCTCTGAGACCGCCATGGCGTAAACACCTGTAAAGGAGGAGAATGAGTCCCGGGAGCTCTCAGGAAAGGAGGGGTAGAAGCTAATATGGTTTATAATATCACAGGCAAGAAAAATCATGATCACACTGCCCACCCAGGGAATGGAGATTCAGTTCGCCGCATGATACCGGTGCTACCTTCAGCTAGCTGCCTGGCACCTGTGAGCTCTTAGCTGGTGAGAACACAAGTGCATGTGTGAAATTTATATTTGTGTGCTCGAGTGAGCCTGTACGTGTATGTGGGTGGGTGTATGAAGACTATAACAGACACCTGCCTGAGGCTGGAGCTCTCAGAAGGACCATATGGCTCCACTCCCTGTCTGCTGAGAGCCAAAGGCTTCAGCTACATTTACAAAAATAACTCCCACATGGGGAGGAAGTCCTCGTGAAGAAAGGCCAGGGCATGCGGAAAGGTCTGTTTTTTCAATCCGACCCTCGACAGACCAAAAAAGAAATGAAGCATTTTCATCTACACGTTTTTCGGGAGCTAAGTTTGTAGAGTCATGTGTCAAAGTCTGTTTCGGATAGGGCAAACAACTCCGGGAATCAATATCGAGCCTAAAAGAGACAGCCGACTACTCAAGCTGCATTTTCGGAGCGACCAGAACCACATTACATATCTGAAGCTCAGATTCTCACCTTCGCTCTGAGCCAAACTGCTGTCTACATTAAAAATCTATCTTGCTCCTGAAATATTCCATTTTGCAGCTGGCTCAAAACTATCTGTGAGGTAGATTTAAGGATCTGCTGGCCTAAGCTACTCATTGTGGGCAATAACCTTGCAATGTACAGTTTATTTTGGTCCATGAATAACGGTTTCTACCATCACCAAAAACAGGGCTTATGTAGGGGATGGAGCGCTGGGACCATGCTGCATTCTGCTTAAGTCAGGGAAAAGCTTGAAGGCCCTTTGCTACTGAGCCCGAGGCTCAGAGCGCACAAAAAAGGGAAAGCTAGAAGGAGATTTATAGGGCCGATTTCTGGAACAAAAAGACAGATAAAATCTATGTGCTTAGTGTGCAGTTTAATGTCACATTGGCAATGCATGAACGCAAGCTCACACAAGCCCTTTCCCACTCTCTTCGGTGTACGCAAACACAGTAAATATTTCATACAGCCTTTCACGCTCGAGAGACTTGATGTCATCGTGCTCGCGCTGAATGTTTAAAGAACATTTGAATAATTAAGTTGTGATATTTTCATGTTAACATCTGTAGCTCATATTAGCAAATTCTGACTTGGTCCCTTAGGGCTTGTCAATGTTAATATGTGGTTTGAGGATTGAAGTGTGGAGAAGAAAGAGCTGTACACTGGCTAAAAGCAAACTCTCCTCCCTGGGTGCATGCATAGCAGAGGTCAGAGTAATGTTGTGTGTAGCCAGCCAAAGAGCAAGGCATGGCCACAGTGACTATAATAAAACCTGACAAGGAAAGAGGGGGACAAAAATGATGGATGGAGGAGAGATAGAGATAGGGAAAGAGAGAAAGGCAAAGAAAGAGAGAACATTCACAGCTGGAAGAATACATTTTCTCACCCTGAGCGAACTTTGGAGGGTTGTCATTGACATCAGTCAGGGTGATTTTAACCTGAGTGGTTCCTGACAGACCACCCATGTGTCCTCCCATGTCCTTGGCCTGGATGACGACATCGTATTCCTGCCTGGCCTCCCTGTCCATGTTGGGAAGAGCTGTTCGGATGATTCCTATAGACACACGTAAACGTATAGATTAAGATGGAGTAAGATGTCCTCCCGACCATTCATTTGTGCTCTGTGCTGGTTCACAGAGGTAAAAAAGAAATTTAAAAAAATATCTAATTTCATTTCCTTAACGCTTATGCTCTTATCCATTGACTTAACTTTTCATTAACATTTGTGAGATTTATTCCATCTAAACATTTATTCAATTTTTTAGTTGCGGTGATAATTATTATTTTTAAGTGAAAACCCTTGAAGTTAGATGGCCCCTTAGAAATCAATGAATTACATTTTAAACATTTCCAATATTCATTTTAACCAATAGGCTAATTGAATCTAATCATTCAGTCTAAATGTATAGATTGTGTCTATTTGATAATAAAAGTTAAAGGGGACATGAATTAAGAAATCAACTTTTCATTCAGCCTTGTTCATCGTGATATAAGAATATCCTGTAAATTTCGGAGCTGAAAACTTCCTTGTTAGTCAAAGAAAAGCTTTTATTGACACCAGCAAACGCTCGATCTCAGAATATGCCAACCCTTGACGTCATCGTGTGGTTAAACACCGCCTCAACATAAGAATAAGTACGCCTGATTCTGTAGCCCCGCCCACCGACTTGTAAAGCTAAACGGATCGCGCTACCAAGCAAAAAACATGCCGAAATTAGCAAGATATTGCGCTGTGCCTGGTTGTGGAAGAACACAGTCCCTGCATAATTAGGAATGTGTGGTTGAACGTGAGTTCCAGCTCACATGTGTAAGACATTGCACGTTTGTTCGCTTCATTTCACCGCGGAATCATTTGTAAACAAGACACAGGTTTGAGACTGGATTTGCAGACATATTGAGATTAAAACACAATGCTGTGCCTTCTATATTGGATCCGACAGGAATGGTGCAACACACTTATGTGAGCAAAACATGTTTTTTATATGTGATAGTATTGCATTGTTACAGATCGTTTGATATCTACTGATTATGTGTACGTGTCTAATCAGTCACAGAAGGGTCCAACTATGAAGGATGTAGTCACAGGTTGTAATATCCTTTGTCCATATTGTTCTTAAGGGGGGCATCTTCTCCTAACATGTACGCTTCATACACTGTTAGCTTTTATCCAGTAGGGCAACTGACCTTGGTCTTACACCTCAGTATAGTGCTGTAGAATAAAATTTACAATTTCAACTGAAACGTTTTCAGAAAGACACACATGTGGCTATTTTGCTCATTCTTGAGGTTCATAAAGCATGTAACAAATACATTCCCCCATAGTACAAAGGGAATATATGTGGAATAGTATGATGGCTTTGTTAGTACCACACAGATGAGCCGCACTGAACAGAATCAAGAAAAACATCCAGTTTTGGTTTATTAGCAGAATCTGCTCCATCTCCTCTGACTTCTGTAGGGGTTTCCACTGCCACTGGGACATTGTAGGAATAATGTGACCACGGTTTAATTTAGATCAGAGAAAGCTAAGGTGCTCTCGCGAAGCGTGAAAGGACTACCCTCTTCATTCCCAATCCTCATACTGTGGTAATTGAATTGAAGCCAAACATGACTTGAAATTGCACATGATGCATTTTTGAATGCATGGCTGGCTCCACAGAACTAACACTGGACCAGTGAAAATATCATTATTGACGACAGTACCTGTCTGCGGCTCCACAGAAAAATAAGGCTGGCCCTGCAGGATGCTGTAGACCAGCCTGGCGCTGTTGCCGTATGTGGGGTCATCTGCGTCCGTAGCTGTGACCTTTATCACTGAAGTACCTGAAAAGGAAGAACATCACCAATCAGCCATGATGGGGATCCAACACGTTTGGATGTTGCCCAGATTTCACAGTCTGAGATTTAACTCGTATTGATGCAGCAAAGATAACAGAGATTCTGCAACTTGGCAATTTCTCAGGTTGTAAAGTTGAGCTTGACATTTACATTTTTTAAAGGCAGCAAGAGTATTTCAAAGTCTAAAGCTAGACGATACAACCTATTGCCTCGGGTTTGTGCATGCAAAATTTTGCCTCAGTCGACTAATTTCCATGAAATCCGATTCTGTTTACACACTAAAATTAATTTACCCAGCATGTTTACCAACTTGTCTAAAAGTATAAGAAATTGACCTGGACAAAACTAGCCTTTCGAGGTTCCCAGTAGTATTATGTGAGCTGTGAATAGGGGGTATCGGGGTAACAGATCGTTACCCTGTGACAGGGGAGCATTACTGATGATGTATTGCACAGCGAAAATGCAGTAAACACAAACACATGCACACAAACAAATACAGGCACACACACACACACATACCCAGACAAGTCAGCAGTCGCAAAACAACAGTTGCAACAAGACTACCAACTCACTTTCTGAGAGTCAGATTTCAGCTCTTTTGAATAATGCATGAGGAACAAGCTGTCAGGCGTGGGCTCATAGAGAAAGAGAAGAAGCTGACAAATATGCTTTTCCAGAGGCTCGCACTCACCAACATTGGACATCTCAGCCACTCGCGCATAGTAAGGGCCGTGAAGGAACTCTGGAGGATTGTCGTTGATGTCCTGCACCTTGACAATGAACTCTGAGGGAGGCTCTAGGGGTTTGTTGGTGTCTCGATCTACAGCCTGGGCGGTCAGTGTATACTGGGCCTGTTCTTCTCTGTCCAGAGTCTTTGTGGCATGAATGTTGCCAGTTTTGTCATCAATGACAAAAATAGTGCCTGCCCCCTCCCCTGAAAGGATGTATTTAATGTTTCCATCTCCTGAATCTACATCCGAATGAAGCTGGAGGGAGAGAAAGAGAGGTTTGTGTGAGAGGTTTTCAACAACAACGAGCAGGTCAAATAGGACGCTGATTCGAAGTAAAAAGCTTTTTGGCTGGTCTTTAGCGATCTATGATAGCATCATATCTTACAGTAATATCTAACCTGATGGCCGCTGCATTGACAGGAAATTCCATTGGAAAACATCCCTCTCCTAAGTGCAAGTCTACATTACTCTTGAGCGAATGTCATCGTTTCATATTAAAATGAGAACGACCCTTATGTTTGTGATTTATGAATGTTTATAAGTTGCACTCATATAGTATTATATAGAGCTGATGTGAACAAGGGATGTTGATTATCCTGGTTAAATTGAAATTAAACTCCTGACACAGAATATCCCCACTCAATAAGTCTAAACCTCCTGTTGGGTTCAGGTGGGAATTTAAAGGCCAACGTGCTGCAGGTTCACCATGTAACTATCCAGCAGGCCCATAAATCGTCCATTTCCCCTATGCAAGAACCATAGGGGACTGCACCGTTATTAAAAAGGAAATCCAATTTATAACCTTTAATCAAGTGGGCCACTGATTGCTTTTGTGGAACAAATGGAGGATATTGCAAGGACTCTGTCTGTAATGAAAACCCCAATGACTTTCATTCACAGCATAACCTTAAGAGAAAAAAAAGAGAGGGAGGGAGATGGAGAACGAGGATCAAGATAACAAGAAATGGATGTAGAAGGTGCATGTTTCTACTTACCCGACCTACTAAGACAGGATCTGGGCCTGTGTACTCCTCAATGACAAAGAACTGGTTCCAGACCCATCCTCGTTTGGAGCGGTGAAGCACCTGGCCTTCTTTGCCTCTCTCCCTGTGTCTGTGCAAAGAGAGATGGCGACGGTGGCCACGCTCCCGTGGACCTGAGCCCCTGTACGACGCTGCCGCTGCAGCGCTCCATAGTGCAGCCCCCAAACACAAGAAGAACACCTGCAGTCTTAGTCCCTCCCACATCCTGCCCACACTGTCCACGTCCCCTGGGCCTTCCTGTTCACACCCCTCCTGCGGGTATCAGGGTCCAGAGAGAATCTTTGAAACAATGTCCTCTGGATGGTGCGTTCTCTAAGGGGGTTCAGGGGGAAAGGAGGAGACCTCACTGGATTTGACTTCCCACACTGTGATGCATCACAAAGACATACTTTGCCTCTCTTTTCTTACTTCTCCTTTATCCCTCTCTGATTCTGAAACAAAAAAGAGAAAAGACATAATTGATCACATGAGGGAGTATAAGTAGGGTACAAAGATTCAAACTGTCTAAATAAAATCTAATTGAAACCTGGGAATAAGCAGAACATTTTAGGATATTAAAACAATTAAAAATGTAAACATTTCTAGGTCACTAATTAAATAAGAAAATTTGTGTTATTGATCATGTGAAATCCTTTATAAAAGTCAGATACTCTTTGGCTTGAATCAACATGCTGGAGAACATGATCATTAGGTTTTACAAACACACCTGGGGAGCTTGAGTGCTGCTCTCATTAAAGCAAAAAGGGGGACAAATCAAATACAAAGCCAATCTGAAATTCATGTTAGTATTTCAACTTTTTAGCTCAAATTGTTATGCTTAAAATATAAATTTGTAATAAAAACAATGCAATAAAGACTTTTGTACCCCACTGTATATACAACATGGCTACTTTTGTCAGACCACACTGGAATCAAGTTTAAATTGACTGTGTTGAAATTTATTAATTTGTTTCGTAACAGTGTACCCTGAACTAATTAAGCATCAGAGGTTGTAAGCCCATTTGCGCCTATTCAATTAGACCAGTGGTCTAACAGCAAACCATTATTGCGGTAAGCTATTCTCTATGTTTCAGAATATAAACCACAAGGCACTGCAGGTGTCGTGGCTGTTTATATGAAAGTGTAATAAAAAAAAAAGATTTTTCTGTAAAAAAAAAAGGTGGGGGGGGGGGTGCAAGATTTTTTAAAGCATATAAATACTTGTATTTAGCAAGGACACATTCATGTTTCTAAAGAATTTTATTTTAAATAAATGCAGTTTTTTTTTAAATAAAGAACTGTATATTCAAAGAATCTTGAAAAAGTAACACAGTTTCCACTAAAATACTAAGCAGAACAACTGTTTTCAACATTGATAAGAAATATTTATTGAGCATCAAATCATTGAGAAATGGCTGTTGAAAATTCTGCTTTGCTATAACAGGAATTAGTACATTTTAAAATTTAAAATTAAAATAGAAGAAATATAAGAAAATAGTTATTTTAAATATTAATAATACATCAATGTAAATACATGCAGCCTTTTTAGTGAAAGACATATTTTAGAAGCATTAACAATCTATTAAAATCTAATATACTTTACACACACACTATATTGCCAAAAGTTTTGGGACGCCTGCCTTTACATGCACATGAACTTTAATGACATTTAATTGTTTAATGACAATGAATCCGTAGGGTTTAATATGGAGTTGGCCCACCCTTTACAGCTATAACAGCTTTGACAAGGTTTAGGAGTGTGTTTATGGGAATTTTTGACCATTCTTTTAGAAGCGCATTTGTGAGGTCAGGCACTGATGTTGGACGAGAAGGCCTGGCTCGCAGTCTCCGCTCTAATTCATCCCAAAGGTGTTCCCTCGGTTTGAGGTCAGGACTCTGTGCAGGCCAGTCAAGTTCCACACCAAACTCACTAATCCATGTCTTTATGGACCTTGCTTTGTGCACTGGTGTGCAATCATGTTGGAACAGGAAGGGGCCATCCCCCAACTGTTCCCACAAAGTTGGGAGCATGAAATTGTTCAAAATGTCTTGGTATGCTGAAGCATTAAGAGCTAAGAGCCTAAGGCTGGAACTAAGGGGCCAAGCCCAACCCCTGAAAAAACAATCACACACCATAACCCCCCCTCCACCAAACTTTTCACTTAGCACAATGCAGTCAGGCAAGTACCATTCTCCTGGCAACCGCCAAACCCAGACTCGTCCATCGGATTGCCAGACAGAGAAGTGTGATTCGTCACTGCTCTAGAGTTCAGTGGCGGCGTGCTTTATACCACTGCATCCGAAGCTTTGCATTGCACTAGGTGATGTAAAGCTTGAATGCAGCTGCTCGGCAATGGAAAGCTAATCTGAAGGCCACATGAAGTTTGGAGGTCTGTGCTGACCCTGCTCTGTGATTTTACGTGGGTGAGTTGCTCTTGTTCCCAATTGCTTCCACTTTGTTATAATACCACTATCAGTTGACAGTGGACAAATAGTGAGGAAACTTCACGAATGGACTTATTGCAAAGGTGGCAACCTATCACGGTACCATGCTTGAGTTCACTGAGCTCCTGAGAGTGACCCATTCTTTCACAAATGTTTGTAGAAGCAGTCTGCATGCCTAGGTGCTTGATTTTAGACACCTGTGGCCATGGAAGTGATTAGAACACCTGAATTCAATGATTTGGAGGGGTGTCCCAATACCTTTGGCAATATAGTGTGTGTGTATATATATATATATATATATATATACACTCATCCACTTAAATATGACTTAAATAGATATCATAGCATTCATATCAATGTAACACAAGACTTTTTCTCCAACAGCTGTCAATAACACCCCTTTGCAGAACTTGATCCCGTGTAATCACTTGTCATGTTACACATCCCGTAATTAACCACTTGAGGTGTTGGGTGAAATCCCATAAAGTCCGTTCATCGCTCTCTGTCTGGGTGTAGGCGGACGTGGTATGGGAGTGAGGCCCGCCGGGTATTTTCTCATTCACTGAGCCGCTAACAACCTTCAGCTCTGACAACAACAGCCACGGTGGCCCGCTGCACCCACACACACGCACGCTGCTCCATCCTTACCCTAATCATAGTAAGTCAAATCCTCACTTCACACACATACGGAGGAGGGGTTTGTGAGAGTGTGAAAGGCACCAGAGGGGCATACAAGTGAGACAGAAAACTAAACCTAACCAATTGCCAGTCTACAAAGTAAAGCCCATAAATATTTCCCAAATAAAGTGCATCCAGCAGAGAACTTGGGAAGTGGGTGCCTTAACTCAGGCAGACCTCCGCACTGCCAGGCCCTATAATGATTACATTATATTGCTTCACGCTCTTCTCAGTCTTGGCTGTAAATTGGCAGCAGTCCTAGAGAAAGAAGACATTCTATCCCCTCCTTTCATTACTGACTGGCCACCAAAATGTCAGGATGGTCTGTTAGTTGGAGTGGTTTTACAGGCTCTAAAAGCTCCCTCTCTAAGAAGTTTGAAAAATATATTTCTGAGAAAAAAAGGCTGTTATGCTCTCAAAGGCATAAATACAAAAATACAGTAAAAACAAACATTGTGAAATATTATTACAATTTGAAATAACTATATTCTATTTTAGTATAATTTAAATTTTAATTAATTCCTGTGATGGCAAAACTGAATTTTAAGCAGCCATAATTACATTTACAATTACATTTACAACATTTTAGTGTCACATGATGTCTAGTGTTACTCAGAAAGTATTATAATATGTTGATGTGGTGCTCAAGAAGCATTTCTTATTATCAGTGTTGAATAATAAATAGAAATGTCACAAGAACAAAATTCAGTTACTTTATATTAATTTCTTTTTTTTTAAAAAGCCAACATTTACTGTTTGATCTCAATTTTTTTTTGTAAATTTTTTTTTAAATCTGTGCTAAATGTTTCATTGTCACCATTCATTAAAATGTATTAAGTAAAATAAAATATAAATGTATGACTATACATTTGATAATATTTTAATGGTTTTGCAATGTAAGCAAGCCTCCACTAGCATTCCTGCTTGGGATTGCCAGGTGTCAAGAGAACAAATCACCCAAGTGGGGGTTTTTTCTTAAAAAGGATACATTTTCTGCCTAGTGATTTACTTAATATAATCAATCTGGCAATCTCTGCACTGCAAAAATAAATTAAAAATTGAAAAAAAAAACAAAAAAAAAAACAAGAAACATGTATTTTGGAGTTTAGCGATGTTCACTTTGAAATTCTGCTCAAGTGAACGTGTCATACTGCCAGAGTGCCAGTCCGAGCGAACAGTTCTCTGTGATTTAATGCAAACATGATTCTTGACCATATTATTTGCGATCATGGTTGATGATTAAATGTGGCACGTGCAAGCTCTGTTGCTGTGCTACAATACAATACACAAAATTTTACATAATTTGGAATTATTGGAATTAATATTAGAAATGTAACTATTCACATTTTAGCTTTGGAGAGAAGCGTTTTACCAGTTTGCATAATGTAACCCAGTTGAAAACCATGCATTAGACGTATCAATGGTAAGTAAGGCAAGGCAAGGCCTTGGTAAGGTAAGGCCATGGCAAGGTAAGTAGTGTTCAATTTACTCTTATTAATACAATTGTAATCAATACAATATTATTTTGGCATTGATATCCCATGTGATGAAGCTACCTAGTTGGTTAAATGTCAGGAGTTCCCTGCTCTGTCTCTCCACTGTCCTACAAAATTCCTCCAAGTTCACAGCATTTTCTTATTCATCAGGGATACATGCTCTTTGTCTCAAGCACCAAACCACTTGATGATTTATAAAAACATTGAGAAATTACAGTAAATGGTCTAACCCCAGAGTGAGTTATTTTTGTCCTTACTGAAACATTTGTATAACAAACCAAGTGTCGAATCACTCAAAGATGGCAAATGATTCACCAACCCTGCAATATCTATACAATCTTTAAAATTGATACTGTAATTTATCATGCACTCTTATCGGCCAGACATAAGTGTATCTCTGCTGAAGGGATTCAAGCTCTAGCATCTTTGATGAAGGAAATAAAATGCTGATGTATTTTAGGAACAGTTTTAGTTTTACTCTGGAACAAAGACTAAGAAACTGCTAGCGTGTACTGTTACGCTCAATGGAGGGCAAGGGAACAAAATGCCTCCGTGTTTTGCAACCACAAATGATCACTCAGCCTCACAGCCTATAATTACTAGTTTAGTGGGATATATTCAGTGGAATATGTTACACGTGCCTTAAACGAAATATTGAATTCTGCACTATAAAATGCCAAGATCTCAATCATGATGCAGAGTTAAGGACTTGGGATGGTTCTTGGGATGAAATGAAGCAACTGCAGAATCTGAAAGGCACTGGAAGTGATCCTTTGCCCCAACCAGTATAAAGATATAAAACAAATAAACGGATGAATGGATGGATGAACAGATTTCAAAAGCTCTGTCATGGCCTATTGCAAGAATTCAGAAGTCTGAGAAGAATCTAATTTCCTATCATATTTTCTCACAGCAGAAGGATCAAGAAAAGGAAACGGAGAGCGAAAGAGGAAGGGTTACGGAATGACACCCGAAATCAAACAGAATTGAAGCTATATTTCAGTGGAAGACTTAGACCTGAGAAAAGTTATTCTGTTCTTTGCGCTGTGTTTTCAGTTAACAGCCACTTACCCTGTTGGTTTCTGAATTTTAGTGGCCATCACTAAACGAAAGCAGTAAATTACAGCAATTCAGCTGTGAGCACACTCTGCTACTCTGGATCTCCAACCACAAATGCAGTATCTAATAAAAAGTGGCTTGAGAGTAAACACTAATGTGAAAATGGTGTGGTCAGATCTACGAAATTTTTCACTCAATCTTTTTCACCCACTTTAACTCTCAGTAGCACTCATGTTGTAAGACTGTGCAGAAGCACACCTGGATAGACGTGGTAAGTAGCAATAAAGATGATTCATCTATGTGTATATTATAAATGCTATTCTCTGCTTGGATCCTCAGCACGTTCAGTGTTTCCACACAAGTCTCTGACTTATTTGTATCACGTATTTGTATCACGAATCATATGTTCACACACATACACATTAGATATTAAAGTTAAGTGAATTTTGTGCTAAATACCCAGATATTTCCTTTCCTTGAGGTTTTTACAAGTAAAAACTATGAATTGCTGTTTAATTTACAGTGACTAATGGTAAACAAACATCTCAGAAATCCCTGTGTGACATCAAATATGATTATGTTTTATATAATTGTTTCTTCCCATTATTGTTATCAGTAATGTACATTAGGGTATTTTGTATTACATTTTCTGTTACTTAGTAAATGTTTGTGTTATTTTAGTCTTATGTGTTACCATAATGGTGTTTTGTCTTTGTGTTAATGACTTTGTGCACTCTACTCACGAGTAATGGCCATGTTTTATGGACAGGCCACTTATGATAAACTCTTATTAAAGATGTGGCTTTCCATTTTAACAGCTGTATTATTGTTGTGGTTACCAGTACATTTTAAGGTAAAACCACGTTCTGGTATATTAACATCACATCACCTAATGAAATATATGGTTATAAGTTGTGAAATATGCAGGCACGATTATGCAACCCCATAATACCTGAAAAATTGACACGATTATGCAACCCCATAATACCTGAAAAATTTGACAAACTGATTGTCCTGACACAGACTTACGGCACTGGTCAACCTACAACCTACAACATTTTTGACGAATTAATGCAGGAAAAATCCAGTCATTTCAAAGGGAATCAATCCAGACAATATAAGGTGGGGGCGAAAGACTTTCCCTATATGGATTCCGAAATGGGTTGAAGTTGGTCAGGAGAATTTGCCACACTGACCAACATAAAACTAATTGGTTTTAAAGTGACTTCTGTGTGAGCTGTGCTACATACACTGCTATATTGACAATAGAGAATGGACATGAAATTTAGCTTTAAAGGTGTGAACGCACCTTTAGAGTTGTCTCTGGATAATTTGCTGGGAATGGATAAAATATGATATAAATATTGAAACAATTACACACGTCATCTTTAAGTAGGTGTATTTCACCACAGACAGTAAGAGCTTCCTTCTAGCGTTGTATTTTCAAAGCCAGTGTGACATTTGAACTTTCGTGAAGGTTGCTCCTCTCTCATTCGACAGCTATATCCTCGTATTTTCCTCAAGCATTCAGAGATCCACTCTCAAGACACAAAAATATGAATACCGCTACATCATAGAGAGCACTCATAGCGCCAGCAATGTGCAATTTTAAGGATCTCAGAGTGACATTTAAACATTCACATTACAGTGCTGTTCTCGCCCTAAACAAAAGTGTGATGAAGGTAAAACAAATTCTATCGTACTTTCTACCATAATTCTAAGGATAAAAGTCAGAAATAAAAATATTTTCTCTCAAATGGCTATTTCTATTTGTGGCATAAAAAACAGCAGGCTTTTAGAAAGTGGCAATGTAACAGGAAGTCATAACCTCTAAACACTACACGTGCTCGTGATGGACCTGGGAATTGAGATGCGTATCTATTCACTTCAAAGTTCTGCCATCAAAGCCTTTCCCGATGCTGTCACGGAGAAAAGAGCTTTTTGGTTTCTCATTACCCAGCAGTACTTCCCCTGGTCAGCGATTGTGCTCACAGGGCGAAACCTGACTCTTAATTGCCGTTCAATTACAGAGACTAATCGGTGGAGGTGTTTCGCAAACAAAAATCCCTCAGCCTGGCTAACTGCAGTGCACGGCTAAAGAGCTGATTTGTATTCTAAAAAGGTGACTAATGTTCATGCCTTTTTATCCTTTCCTGCCTCCCGCACTTCCTCTGAGAGGTCTGGATTATGAATATGCGAACAGTTGTGGCCAGGATTCTTAGTTATTGAGGTGAGGGAACGTGATGGAACACATTCTACCTTTGATTTTGCTATCGTTTGAGATGTTGATGCTGCTGATGCTGCCGCCACCACCATTGCATGTTAGTGGAAGACCACAGTTGCTAACAGCCGATTGAGCTACTTGAAGCAATAGTGGTGAACTCTTGCAAGTCGGACTATGGAGTTGAATGCCCTTACACTTTCTCATGATGATATTTCAGAAGAGCCCAAAGCTCCGCCACTGTCTGTCCTGCAGCACGTGCCCTTGGAGAAGCGAACTGAGTATCACCTTACTAGGGCAAACAAGGCTCAGCACTCTACTTATATTACCTAGAACAACATGAAGGTTAGATGCCTAAAGGCAACAGTGTGTGCCTTGTATGCCCCTTGATTATGCACTCAACGAGGTGTATTTGTTTCCAATAGAACATCAACTTCCGTCAGACAGTTGAAACAAAACTGAATGTCCTGATAACAACCAATTTCTAACAGTGTAAGGTTCATTGGTGTGGACGCAGGCGGGCCTACATTTGGTGTGGACGTGTGTTTGAGTCACTCAACCAGATCATTAAAACTCATTACGGCTTTAGCCATAATTATTAACCACAAGAATCAGCTTTTGCACATGCCTGGTAATGATAATTCCTCTCATTATTCATCTCCGCTAACACATTATCCTCCTGTTTATTCATGCAAGCATAAATACGGGCATATTAATATCAATCTGTAAATCCTCCCAGCCAGCCTTTGCTTTTTCTGCCCAAAATTAAATAATAATAATTTTAAAAAAAATGAATACAGGGCTACAATACAGACTGTTAATTTTCACGAATAGACGCTTACATTTACTGAAATTTTATTTATTTCCTCCTGCATATATTGTAGATGATGACATGGAAACTGAAAGCAATATAAGAATAATATTCGAGAAATTATCAAGGAAAAGGAGAACAAACAAACAAAAAGATGACAGATAATCAGTTCAAGGAGGCATACATGAAAGTATTAAATTAAGTCATTGAAGTCAATGAAAAAAAAGCATGCATGACTGACTTTAAAATATTCAGCCATGAATGATGATTCCTAAGTTCTATAGCCTCTCACTTGACTTCTTGGATGTAATTTAACATGGTTTCTAATTATTAAAGATAATTGTCCCTTTCTTCTTTTTTCCCCTCTTTACACATCAATAACATCCTAATTATGTCTTCAGTTATTATGCTATTCCAATAAGCACTTCATAGCTTCACTGTATATCCAAGAATACTAATGACTAGGTTATAAAATACACTGACTAAAGACAGCTGCATCTCCTCAGAGCTTCAATCACTCGCAAGACACTTCATCCATTATTAAAATGTACAAGGCTAATAAAGGCCCTGTGTCTTTTCTTTTGTCTCATGCACAAGGCCGCAGAATATTCCTGTCACTGTGGAAGATGTGCTTGCATGTTTTTCTTTCAGCAGCTACAGTACAAAGAGGTGAATGGTGAGGCCCTGCCAAAGCCTCTCATTCCCAAACCTTTTCATTTCCTGGAAAATAGAGGACTAGTCAGGGTTTTCAGACAGCCTCGTCCCGGAGGATCCGGGGAGCAGGAAACTGCGGTGTCTGGAATTGATTTGAGGCAAAGGGAAAATAAAATACTTGGGATTCCTGAGGTTTGGGGGACAGCAGGCAAAAAGTCATGGATCCCACCAATGCAATGAAGGGAGACACTGGAGTGAGCGCAAAATGAGACTATCATGCTTATGTGACAAACTTGGGTGAATTTAGGGAGCAATTTCAAGTCCCGGAGCCCAGACAACTTATCAGGCCATCCCACCTCCGATATTTAAAGTCACTATAGGCATATTTCAATAAAGCTCCTTCTTCTGAATTTTGGTTGTTTATTTTTTTAAAACCCCTCTTTTTACCGGTAGCATCTGCAAGCTGAAGCTACTTGACTGACAGCTTTATTGTTTGACTTTTTCAGAAATTATTGAAAAGCAAATGGTGCATTGATAAACATCACTCAATTTTTAATACCTTTTTGCCAAGCATCTCTGAGGAGAGGTTAATTCACTGAATTGGTAAACAGAGAAATTAAACCTCAGAGCCATTTCAATAGTGTGCACAACTGAAAAGGAGAGAGACTGAAAATGATTATCCAGCTGCTTTGGCACAGAACTGCATGAAACTGAGAATGAAATGGAGGCCTGTGTGTCTCATTAACCCTTAAACGCATACCTCAGGTCTTTAGTGACCCGGGACGTCATTCACTACCGTCCTCCTCATTTATTTTTTACGTTTTCTTAGTATTCCTCAATCAATTAATTATAAACAATATAACAAGAAAAATATATATACTCTTTTCTATACTCATTAACTAATTTCACGCCAGCAAAAAAAGAAAAAAATTATTGACAGTTTCATTAAAATAAGCAACATTTTGAGCAAAAAGCTGAGAAAATCACATTTAGTACGATGAGCAAAACGCAGATGGAGTAGATCGAGTCCATCAACACCCCCAAAGCTTGCACAGTCCTAACCACTTCCTGGGTCAACATTTCACTCGGTAACATTAGTCCATTTTGATTTATATGCTGTTTATTGTTGATGATCACATTATTTTTCATATGCATCTGCTTCCTTTTTTGCCTGTGTTTTGATCTGGAAATACTGTACTCGTTCAGGAGATGTGTAATAGCATCCCCTACCATATAAAATTTAAAACACGGAAAGCAGTAAAAACCTGTCAATGGCAGGGAAGCGTTTTTTTTCATGAATGATGAGTCAACGCGTCAATGGCAGCGAAATAGTTAATTTCTTGTAAAAATTGTATAGGGTCGCTAAAGGCCAGAAGTGTGTAACAGTGTAAATATATTTTTTTCTGCACAACAATAGAATCTTTGATGACTGAATACTCATAGTTATAGTTACCTATGTTACCGCTGGCAGAAAACAAAATAATATCAAAACTTCATCAGCAAAACTTGAAATGGCTCAGCGATTTACTGCAGAGCAAGTACTGAACACAATCAAATATTAGTGTCACTGTCATTTGATGGTGGATCTGATGAAGAAGCTGTGAGCGATCAAAATAGTGATTTTAAAGATGTTGAAAATGGTAGTTTTGAGAAGTTTGAGATGGTGAATATGAGCCAGATGCTGAATGTACTGGGAAAGCTCTGACGAGGACAGTGATGATGGTATAAAACATCTGCTCAAACTGAACCCTTCCAAGCTCCAAAGGATAACAATATATGCTTTTTTTTTTTCTTCAGTAATTGTAAGTAATTTTAGGGGAGTTTTATATTATCGTGACAGGTAGAGATCCATCCGTGCCATATTTAGATCCGGGTATGTAATAATGTTGAAGTTAAGTTGAAAACTATATAATAATCCATAGTTGTATAAAAAAAATAAAACAAAATATATATCTTTATTTAAATGGCCAAAGTCCCGCAATGGATTTCATAAATATATGCCACTTTTTCAGTGAATCAGTGAAAATGTCTCTTGCTTCTTTTACTCATTCGCATAGGCTGTACAGGATAAATATGTATAATGTAAATACAGCTATACAGACAACCTTTTTAAAAGATTTCCACATTAAATCAAAATAATTGAATGGAGAGCTTGTGAATCTGAATCGAACTGAATCAGGACAATAGCCAATACAATTGACAAGTCCAATCAGCACACATCATGGCCCTTATGCCCACTATTAATTTCCTGATAAATAAATATAGAGAGAATACATGGAATGGATGACTTTGAAATTCTCACAGAGAAAAAATATATGGGGATCAAACGTAGAAAAGAACATGCTAAACTGACAATTTCATAGCCACTGAACAGATTTCACTCATGGGTGCGGGCAGCAGAACCGAAACTGTCTCTATGGTTGTTAAACAAACACTGAAGACGTCAAGGTGATGAGCAAGAAGATGTGAAGAGGAAGGGTTGGGGGTAAACAACATGAGCAAAGGGAAATCAAAAGCAGAGAACATAAAGCACTGTCAGAGAGCACTTCACTGCATCCAATTTCCTCTTATCAATGATGAGGACATAGACTCATTTGAACAGAAGGCTGTGAAACTGAACCTATATCCCTAATCCCTCCAAAGAGAAGTGTACTGTGGGAGGCTGGCACTAAAAAATGAAGGCATTTTCCCATTCCCTGTTTCTAGACATCTTTTAAATGTATAAACAAACAAATAAATAAATACATACATACTTGAATACATAAATGTGTCAAATGTGAAATGAGCTTAAAGTCCTAAAACAAACTAACAAACAAACACAACTACAATAGTGGAAACTGTAGAGCCAGATTTTTGTCCTCTGGCGGGAAAAAAAAGACAAAATTCTAAGGGCATTAGAGAAAATGCATCTGTCTCTCAACATAAGCAATTTGAAGCTCAAGCTTCCCTCTTACTATGGCTTAGAGACCTTGAGAGGTGGTTAAAACAAGGAGATGCCTGTCCTCAATCCTTCGACCCAATCCACCCCTGTCATGCACCGCTGACTCAACAAAGATACTCTGTCTTCCTTAAAACATCTGGTGACAACTACCTACCAGCAGGACTCCTTTGAGACGGCTTCAAGCCACAGATTAGGTGTAAATGATTCAAAATGGGAAAAGGCAGTGATACAATAACACAAACCTTGGACCTGCAGACCAGCAGGGAGTAAACAAAGGAAAATGTAGACAGGGGAACACAATCACACTTATTATCAATCTTCTCAGGACCTTTCTGGATGAAATCGGATATTATTAAGCACTAACTTTCCAGTCTCCTATATGTCTATTATTGAATGATATCCTTGCAAATCTGAAGCTGCACAGATTCAGGTTTATGAGTTATATTCCAGAGTCAAAAGCTCTTGTCTGTCAAGGCCACTATTAAAGAAATCACCCATGTCAGGGCACTTTGGTGATCTTATTGAGTCATATGTATTGAACTTATCATATGTATTGGACTTACTGAACCACCATAACGTTGTTGCAGAAGATGACATGACAGTTGGGTAATTCTTTTTTTACAAATCTAAAAACTAGACTCTGTGTTAAACAGTTATACAATAAAGATCTGGTCATGGCCTTCAAGTAGATTTTGGTATGTTATGTGACATATATATTTGGTTTGGTTATTTTTTGTGATGTAATGACTTTATTTTATTATATATAATTGGACACAAATACAAACTAAAATAAATTATAGAGCAAAAATATATATTGAATTAGCATTGGACATGCTAACACAGCTAGCTATAGGGGTCAAATGATTTAAAGTAAAAGGATTTTGTTTTCTAAATTGGAATGCTCAACTACTGACCGCTTTAGTAATGACCAATAAACCTATTCTCATATAATTATGTAGAAATCTTAAAAATTAATTACAAAATTAATTAGATCTTTAAACTGTGACTCTGCTGCACTGGCAGAGATGTGCTTCCCCGTCACTTCTCATTATTTTTGGAAAATCTCAAAGGTAATGACAGCAATATTAGGGACAGTGATGTATTTATATTTTATAAAAATTGGACACAAATACAAACTAAAATAAATTATAGAGCAAACATATAAAAGCCTTAATAATTAAATTAAATGCAAATAATGATGTTTTCCCCTTTAAAATCATTATAGGAGTCAGGTTATATCATTACAGATGCTTTAATTTTGGAAGTCACTCATGCACATATAGTTGCATATGCATGCTCACTGTAAGAAATATCTGTGTATTAACAGTTGTATGACTGTATATTTAACAGAAATTGTACACAGAACGTGATTCACAGAAGTGTTTCCATTATTTACATTTTCAAATTGCATTATGGGACCCTGATCTTTTCTCCAACAACTTTTTTTGGCGATAATGGAGGTATAAGCAGCACAAAATTGTATCCAACTGTTTCAGCGGAAAGCAATTTTATGGAAATTGCAACACTGCAATTTAACAAAGTGACAGTTTTATTGCCAATATTAGTAGTTTGAAATGATATATTCTCTGGATCTGTCAGAGATCAAAATGCAACTGTGAATTTTCATTAGGTATTGCTAATGTAGAGCAAGTGTTCACAACATAAATATCGATAAGTTATTAAGCAGCATTTGGTTTGGGAGATTAAAGGACGGATGATTTTTTTTTCTTTTTTTCATATGTTTACAAACTGAGCATTTTTGTAATGTTAGTTAAATGAGCATTGACCTATCTGTATACAGTAGGGTCAGTTGCTGTACCCCCTCCTTCAGCTCCACTTTGCATGTAAAAAGGTAATTATTCTTCGGAAATTACAAAGAAGTAACTATAGTTACAAATATACACTACTCTGATATCATTGAAAAGCTTTAAATTAACTATCCTTCAATACCATAACCAGTCCTAACACATTCACAGAAATATCAAGTCCACATCAAATGACAATTCATGTCACATATCTGTTGTACCAAGCAGAATAACCTTTACATCGCTGCAAGGCAGAGGACATCGTCTTATCAGGTCTCTTCTGTCGAGGAGTATCTTCCCCAACCAATCCTTCACTGAATTGAACATTACTGCCTGTAAATCTTACCCAGTGCTTTTTCACCTTTACATAATGACCTTTTTACACACTCGCACACACATCCAGAAACACACGTGAATGTGCCTCATGAGGCTTTTAACGGCAGTTGACACAATCCACCATTTCAAGAGCAGCTCAAAAGGCGGCTCGTCTGCCTGGCTGATTCTGACCGGAGCTCCCAGGCCCCAGTGCACACGGTCACGCTTACTGTGCAGCAGAAGAAATTAAGAAGATAGTAATTTGGAAGGTATCAAAGGAAGCAGGGCAATCCTCTTTTTATTCTAGCAAGTTGGAAAATGAGATTGTTAATCCTCTGGGGCTTGCATTTGTTTTCTGTGTCTCTAAGTTTGATTCCTCTGGGATTTATGAACCACTATAATCTCACGAAAAGGGAGTTGTACATTATTTATTTATCTGGGCCATCATTCCATTGTCTCTCTACCTGTACTCCGCACAATGAAAGCTGAATCTAATTTAAGTTAATGTATTTATTTAGTACATTTGGTATTTACAGGCTATTAAACATCTTATTCGTTCTTTTTTTTAAACAAAGTGTCACTAATAGCCCACTTTGTTGGCAGAGGCTATTTACACTAACTCCGCCCACTGACATCTTATTGGGCCAGACAGAATTACAGAAGACACTTAATTTTCAACAGCATCAATAGTGTAGCGGTAAGGCAAGTGGCAGAAAGTTTTGACGCAAATTGACAAATTGAGTTAGAATCCACCTTTTGCCGAACTCGCTCTACTCCCTTTTCCCATCTCATATAGATCAGAAAGGCATTTATTTTCAATAAAATTGAAGAAAATATTCAAAAAGTGGATATAAAGTGTCTAATGTGTGTTTAATAATAAAGTGTTTATCAGTTAGGGGTAGGGGTTGGTGTAGGAAGTGCTCTATTGTCCCAATAAGGAAGCATCCATTTAATAATTGTAATAAATATAATCATTTACACAAATTTTGTTATTATTGCATACTGTTTAATGTACAACAACACTGAGGTGCAAGCAGTATCTGCCACTACTTATAAAAATAAATAGCATCTAATTACTATTTACACTTATTGCAAAGAAAACAATGGTATTTTTACATAGTGTAATTCATTAAAATGTACATTCACTTCAATACATACACTTCAATAAATAGTACATTCACTTATTGTGTAAATAGTATCTATCGCTAAAAAAAAATGCTATTTTCACTTAGTGTAAATAGCATCTATCGCAGAAACATTACTATTTTTGCATTACCTGAATAGTCAAAAATTCTGAAGTGACAGCATAGACTACGTTCTGTCAGGGCATCTGGTGTTTGTAAGCTAACTCGTACATTTCAAATTTGAGTGTACAAATTTCATCTAAGTGGCACAAATATCAACAATTGCTTTGAACTACAGCACTACTATTGATTTGTCATCTTTGTATCTCAGTTTAATCAAAACTCTTCCTTACAATCAATAGTTCCAGCGGGTCTGAAAAACACCCGTGGCACATCAAAAATCAAGGAAAATCCTTCTAGGGGGAAGATCTGGATAGATAGGAGGCTGCTTAACTATTTATAGCAATAAACTGCAAACTAGTTGGGAGGAAATCTGTCTTCTACCATGGCAACGTGACAATAAATCTAGTTGTTTAACCTGCATGGGTAGAATTAAACGTATAATCTCTGTTTAAAATCCAGAAGGCTAAGTGTTTTGTTTCGATGCCTAGCATGTGTGTTGAGCGAATGCCAGATCCTTCGGTCAATGGTTAAAGACAACAGAATCATTATCATCTGCACATGAAGAGATGCATTTCTCCATAAATTTCACCAGAGCGCTGATTTATCCAACGCTGGGGCAAGGGTCAGGGGTTAAGACTCAGAGGGGTTCTAACTGCTGCAAATGTTGACATTAGCATCCAACTCCCAGGGCATTCATTAAAATCGGCATCTCTCCTTCCCTTTTTTCTCACATTGTAGACTGGACAGGATTAGTGGCTGATGACAATCATGACATATCGCAAAGCTAGGCTACATGCCAAGATCAAAATCAACCCACGCATTATTCTTAGTTCATGCTCTAGCAAAAGAGTTTCATAAAAAATGCATGGTTGCTAAAACAGCTAGAAGTCAGTGCACATTAAAGCATTTTGCTTTGTGAGAGTGCATATCTCAACTGTGATGAGAGCTGTCACATCTTGATGCAATAAAATAATGGGAGGGGAACGCTTGCTTACCCACAGGAGTCATTTTCAGAACGCTGGTTTGAGGATGTGCATTCTTTAACCACCTGACATGCATCACACATCATTCAGTCAAAATAATTCAATCAAAGCTACACCCTACTACAAGATGCATGGGGAAAACTGAACCAAAAAGTTAACATCAAACAATTTGACAATACATTGTTTTACAAAACAATGGCTTTTGTAAGACCACTTGAAATTCATATCCTTGCATTTATTTTTTCTTCAATAAATAAATAAACAAACTCAAAAGAAACAAAATGTAATGTCATGTACAAAAACATGACTAAAACAAGAAATTCTTCTTTGCTTATTCCCAAATTGGATTAGTCATCTTTGCACTGACAAATGGCATTTTTAAAAATCCAGTCTATGAAAAGAACAAGACAATATGAGAGCGAGAGTGAGAGCATACTGAAGAAAATGTCAGTCACGTAATGGAAACAGTTCTCCCATGAATTCCACATTCTGCATGTGTGTGAATCCCTTTGGCAAACCTTTTTTTTTTTTTTTTTTTTTTTGTGAAGGTTCCACGGTGGCTGTTTGATTCACAAAGGTCATGCTGTGAAAAAAGAAAAAAGAAATAACGCACAATTCTATCCTGGCAACCCAAGCGGAAAAATTATTTAGTTAAATGGACGGGTTTGCCTTCAAGCTTATAAAGATGAAAGTCGTATACATGTAAGAGGAATTACTGTGGTGTGGTCAATGTTGCTAAGTATGTGCAATTTAGGTTCATACTCCTGAGGTCTTTTGTTTAATTCTTTTTTTCACTTTTTTTTTTTTTTTTTTTTTTTACCTATACAATTAACTTTGTTTTCAATTGAAATAAGAAAAAGACTAATAACTCTTACTCCTTTTCACACAAATAAAGATTTATTTTATGTTATGTTACTTGCACAAAATAATGTTATGACCTAAAAAAAAAATGTTTCTGATAAAACAGAACACACTGACACAGTGCCACTCACTGACATTTCACTTTCAAAATGTTGCGAAATGAAGAAGCAACGTAATATAATTTCGCAGAAATGTTGCCACATTATTGTAATTATTATATCAATAATTATTTATGAATTATATATTTTATACTAATTTTAATTATTTATATTTTAAGTTTTTATATACATATAAAAAAAAACTATTTCATAGAGTTGTACTTGGTCTTGTAATTGGTCTTTTAGCCAATTAGAGAAGGAAAAGCACTGAGAGAAACTCACTGTAGCCTTCATTCTTACACGTCGGTACATGCTAGAATAGCGGTTGAAGATGGAGAAAGTTAAACTATTAAATGCTATATTCTCTGGGCCCACAAATGACTCCTGGTGACATATTGAATTTCATTTAGTGCTACGCTAGCATCAAATCAACTTTGGGAACTAGGGAGCAGACTCACAGTCACTTCTCTGAACTCACTGAATATCAATGATGGCTGCAGATTCTGTACAGTAATGAGAGAACATGATAAATAGTATTGGGGAAAAGGCACAATGGAGTTTGAATTAACAGACATATCAGCATCGTCAAGAAATATGACTGGCCTAACTATTCTGTAAGCAGACGCTCTATAAAATTAAATTTAAACTAGGGATATGGGTTGGCTTAACGACTAGACTAATCACCTATATAATTGGGCTGGTTTCACATTCAACATTAGAACACGATTTAATTTAATTTATTTATTTATTTATTTTTTTTACATACAGTAAGATGCATTCAATACCAGGTATATGGAGTGCAGTGGATTGAAACAGAATGTGTTTTTAGATGTTGGACTTTTGAAAATATGTATGCTGTATGGCTATATTGGTGGTGCTTCAAAGCAGGTGGATTTGAAGACTTTTATGAGAAAGTTTTACAAACTATGTTCTACAGTGCACATTCTATCAATTGCAGTTCTGGCACCCCCATCCAAATATACTGTACAACGCGACGTACATTCACATCACATATTTAGCAATGCAGGGGTAGGCTTATGTTCACGTGACATTATAGTTCTTTGCCACCATGAACGTGTGTTATTTGTATGCGTTCCAAAGCCTTGCCAGTTAAACCTTTTATTTGCACACTGACATAAGCATTTCTGAGCATGCACGCCTGTCACACAGCGCAATTACTGAACTAAGTTCTCTTTTGCGTCTTATTGCGCTTAAACAGTCAAATAAACACAGGTTTACATAAACACAATCATTTATATCCTAAATGAATGTAAACTGTTTGACGGATGCATGTCAGTAGTATATTAAATATTTGCAATAGCTCCTAAAGTGATATCAGCCTAATATACCTACTGCTGTCTGTGTCATTAATTTTAATCAAACAACAAAATACTTAGAGAAAGTTACTCACTGCTCTTGAATGAATAACTTCTGTAGTGTTTTATTTTACATTTGTTTATTCAATTCGTGCTTGAATGCTACTGTTACAGTAAATACACCTACTGCAACTGAAAATATTAATGCAATGCAATGTAATGCATAATTTCATTTGGATCTTATATTGTATTTGTCCTATTATTTGTAATGTGCATTTTTGTCCTTATTTTTAATAACAAATAATGCCATTATCAAATAATAATGGCAGCGGCTATTTTAGGTTCAAACCAAGTGAAAATAGCAACTACATTATATTTACACTAATAACATATTTTTTGTAAATAACGTATTTTCTTAGTGATAGATTATATTTACACTAATGCAAATAGCTGTAGAGGCTATTTACTAAGTGAAATAGCATACTAAGTGAAAATAGTGATAAGAAGCAGTAAAAGAAGCAGTTCTTTGTAATGTCTTAATAGTAATTACATGCAATTCATACTTTACTTTGACAGATATTTGCACCTCAGTATTGTTGTACATTAACAGGATGCAATAACATATATCAAAGCACTGCCACTAAAATATTAATACTAAAAACAAAACAAAATAAATAAAATAAAATGTACCTTTCGAGGGACCCCATTCCTAAAATATAAGCCAGTCAGATGTGTATATGGACCCATTTATAAAATAAAAAAGAATATTATAAATATGTGTAAAATATTATCTGATTGTTTTTTTTTGTCTATTGTTGTACATTCTATTAATCACATCTTTTTTTCTACTTACTTTTTTATTATTATTAGAATAAATCTTTAAACATGAATGAACCAACTTTGAAAACCCCCAGACTAGAACATTAATTGATTATTGTGATTTAAAATATCTCCATGTGACCATGTGTATAGCTAAAAGGAAATGTTGTTTTTTTATTAGTCACTGCAGAACTCAATTTGAAAATAAGTCAAATGTGGACTCATATCTCCAACGCTTTGATGCAGATGTTTGTCTAGACTTGCAAATGCAAGTAGAAAGAAATCTGCCAGTATATATATCCAATCACAGTCCATTGAGTTTCGCTGTTCCCCAGCTGCAAGACTGCAAATCTTAAAGCATGAGAAGGGTAATTAACAGCCTAGTCGTGAAGCCTGGCAGAGCAAGTTATCCTCGTAATTACAGCGAATAGGACCTCCGATCAGCCGTCAGCTTGAAAAAAAAAAAATGCTCTAGCTCTCCTTCACAAAAATATAAAGTCCTGCCAAAAAATAACTGAGGTACACATTTCAAGTAGAGGTATCTCTTTAACTAAGCAGAGACAGTGTGTGTGCATCTGACAGCTCAGTTATGTTCTGTATTGATGCACTGCATTTCTATGTGGAATATCTTGTGTGGTACAGTCCAACCTCAGCGAATCAGGACAAAGGATGAAATTGGGTTTGGGCAAACATGGAGCACGGGTGGACAGATTAGACTTGTTTACGGGGGAAATATGCAGGTCACAGCTGTGTGAAGCTAGTGCCACTGTCTTCATCTTTGCTACACGTGACAGAGCAGTCCTGCCAGACACTACTGTTGTTTGTGGCAGAGATGTTAGACAGAACTAAATGACTCATTCTCAAAGCTCTGTGTTTTCAGGAATATGAGGAAAGAGTGAATAGATTAGATATGCACCCAGTGTTATTCTCCTTCTGTCTTCGTGAATTTAAAAAAAAAATTCCCCTCATAATTTATTATCGCTGTCCAATTACAACCATTTGAATCCGTCTTTTCTGAATAGCAATGGCCAGAAATGTCCCTGGGACCAAAACACAAGTGGACATTGTGAAAGGCAGTGTAAAATAATATAAAAGTCAAAATACGATTGAAATGCACAATAAAAAGCAACCTTAAAGGTTTTGCAAAGAGACAGAACACTCATCTATAGCTCTGCATCCTAACAACAGTGTCTGGGCTTGATTCCTAGCACTTCAAACCAGACAGGGGAGACAAACTGCATAAATAAGCATCCTCAAACACCATGCATGGCACCCAATACATGCAGCACAAAAACCAATATCTGCCCCACAATCTCCCACAGACTTTAGGAACAATCAAAAGCTTCTTAAACACAAGCACAGCCGGCGCTTCTGATTGGCTGTTTACGTGCATTTGTGTGTGAGAGATGTGCAGACTTCTTTACTCTGCTTTTCTATTGGGAAATACGGACACGATTCAATTAGTAATCTAAGGACATTGTCTTAGTGTCGAAAACATCAGAGATTCAATAGCAGAGAGAAAAAAGTCAAACAGCGAGGTTACCTTGTCTAACTGTCTCACTCGCCTCTATTCACCTCTAACAATACATATTCAGTGAACTTGATAAGAAGAATTTTTTTTTAAAGTCGAGCCATATTCTAGCTTTTCCGCTTCTTGTATGGGAGACAATAGTGGCGTGAAATGAGTGGCTGATTAATGGCTATCCTCTTTTCACAGCTAGTCATCTATTCTGGTTTTTCATTTCTTTTCCAGGCTATTTTTTTTCTTCCTCAAGAGGAACCTCAAGTGAGGGTTCAGTCCAAGTAATAACTTTGTCCCTGATGCCTCCAACCCGAAGCATCATAACAAACAGCGTAAAAACTACCTGGCATTTTCCAGCCTGTGAGGAGGCGATTACAGAAGCAAGCATGAAAGTTAGAATTTTTACGACTTTGCATGTCTGTGTGTGTGTGAGAGCAACAACATGAGGTCAAAAAAAACTAGACAGTGATTGCATTGGTAATATATGTAAAAGTGGAGAGCCGCAGAAGCTTAAGGAAAGCATGGGTCAATGGAACGCTGATATTCCTGGCACCACTTCTCTCTCGAGGGTGATGTTTATGGATAAGCTCTTGAATATGTATTCCACAGATTATGAGATGTGCCTCAGAATGACTGTCCTTTATTTCCCCCGAAAAAGGTCACTGACCCTCCGTTGCCGGCGATCACCTGACTCGAGACCAAATTAAATCACTCCACTTTTCCTCCTTGACTGTCATTTATTTTGAAGAAGAGGCTCCTAGTGCATCGTATTACCTGTACGAAAAGCCGCAATTGAGGGAAATTCAATATGCTTTCAACATGCATTTAGCCTCTGCGGGACTGGTGTCAGATTTGCTATTGTGTATATCTGATAAAAAAGCAATGTTTCTCCCGGTATGCTCATCGAATTATTGCAGTTCCACCTATCTGACCCTAATTTTGTAAATCATTAGGTTTTTATTATTTGTCTATAGTTCTTCACACCAAACTGCAAATTATTTTCTCCACTCTGGTGCTTTCTAATAGGATTTGTGCAGCAGCATATTTGATTGTAGTAATCTATTTACAGAAATCTTTAGAAATGAAGAGAGCTAGAGAACAAGCTTTGAAAATTGTAAATTGCTATTAAATGGGGCTTTGTGTCTGCACGTCATTGAGGTGCATTCTGATAAAATCATCATTAATAGAAAATACGGCCATGCAATGAGCCCAGTGATACATGGGAGATAAACCAATATTTAGATAGGCTGGGAGATAAGTAAAGGACGCTTGAAAAACTATCTGTCTTCAAACCGAAACAAGCATTAGTAACGAGATAAGCCTGAAGGTAGTCTGCTACGTTTTTAATTCCTGAACTTTTTGGGATAATAATGTAGCAGTCAATATAAACCTTGTGATTAATTATCACTTGAACTTTCATGCTAGCAGTGCATTATGGGTGCCGGGAGCTAAACGAGACAAACATCAACTCACAGAGATAAGGCATCAACCCTTTCCTTATGATAAAACGTACTATTTTTCTTCATTCGTTGGCCGTTGTCATTGGAAAGTGACCTATAGAATGCACTTTTTTATTTATTTACAGAGTTATTTATTTATTTAGCTCTATTTCTTTCAGCACTCAAAAGCTGTGAGCAGCTGAATGGTTATCTTGATAAGAGTAGGCCCTGAGCTGCATGCGTTGTGACAGCCTCCAATGAATATCAAGTGACGTGAGTCACAGTCTGCAGCCATTCCGGAGGGGATAAAAAAACCCTTCCATTATAATCGCCGCCTCCTTTTAAACAGCCATTACCTCGGGGCGCAGTAGCCAGAGGTGAAGTATAGGGGCGCTGACATACACCCACTGTCGCCCGCCAAATTAAAAGAGGCTCTGGCCTGTGTTCGTGAATACTAAACGCATCCTGGAATGCCTAATGTGGATTTGAGTCATTTGCTCGGACGGCCTGAGGTGAACGGAATCCCTCCACAACCTTCTGTGCGTGCGATAATAAAAAAGCGAGAATGAAATCAATAAGCTTGAATTTTAAATAAACCGGTTTAAAAGGCAACAAAAGTGTAAAGAGTCACTGAAAAAGGATGTTGGCTGGGCTGCTGAGAGAGATATTTTTAGAGGACGATCTGGCTTCTGTATCTCACCCACTTATTGACGCTCCGCTAATCGGCAGCAGTTGAGCCTCATTCATCAAGGCAGTGGCTCTCACACCCCTCACTCCTGGGGGAGAGGCAGATGTAACTCCCAATGTGTGCTCCATACTGTGGCTAATGACTAAATCTGTCATTTTCGGCATTATAAAGGTTTCTGTTTTTTATGCGTACAATCTTCATCATGCTTGATTCGTTGTGGTAAGCTAGATTCAGTGGCTTCCTGGTCATTTTGCCCAGCAACCCTCCATCTTTCTTTTTCTCACTCCTACTCTCATTTTCAGTTTGGTCTTTCAGTGGCTCTCACTGTCATTATTTTCCCACATCTCTTTCTTTCCACAATCATTTGCCCAATTATTAAGCAGACTACAATATGGAATAATTCATGAAAAATGAATTATTCCAGTGGTTTAATGAAAGCGAGCCCAGACTCGCATACTCTGACTGTATAGACACAGTAATCTTCCATAGTTACGGTAAGAAGTTAGCGATAATGAGAGAATATATTACACTGAACACTCATTGTGTGTAACCTAAAATATAATACACTACTGGGGAAGCACTTGTAATCTTTTGTAACATTATAAATGTTTTACTATCACTTTTGATCAATTTTTATGTTATTTCTTTCAAAAAATAGTTCCCAAACATTTGAACAGTATTAATATATACAACTATTAAAATAAATAAATAAATACAAATATAATACAAGTTTACTATACATCACATTAATGTACACAACACATGTGTTTGTTCTGCTCACATTCCTCCTCTACTGCATGATCTTTACTGGCTTCCTGTGGCATCACGTATTAACTTTAAATGGTCTTGCACACCTACATATCTGTCTGATCTACTCTACTCCTACTGCCCTGCTTAGATCCCTTAGATCATCTGAACTTGGTCTTTTGTCCATTCCTCGTTTTCGGTTGTCCACTGTGGGCGGAAGGTCATTTAGTGTCAATACTCCAAACATATCTATTTAATATGTATTTTGGATAATGTGGATATTTTTTTTTTCTCCCAGCAATACACTGAATGGTAAAAAGTTCCTTGTTAGTGTTTTGAAAAGAGCTGAGCTACTGTCATATTACTGAATAATTTAGGTTGTAGTGTCACTACTTTTAGCCAATTACTGACTAACACTGAATACACATTGCAGTTTTATTCCGCTTTACCTCTCATTTTCATACAAAATTCTTTATCTGCAGCTCTGGAATTTGGTAAATTCATAGGCCTACAATCTTTTTTCAAGAGGTGCACAAACCCTATGCATTTCTCCACAGATTTAAGTGTCTTTTTAAAATTTTATCCCTGGACTCTGTGAGGTGCCACTAGCCAGTCATAATATGTTATTGTGTGCCTGAAACCATGTGTGATTAATTTCTCTTTTAAATGAACCGTCCAGCCCAGTTTGGCATTGGGGCCATGATGGAGCCGCACTATAAATGGTTTATGTCATGGCTTTTGTCAAGCGCCTTTCCCCCGCAGCCTCGCTCAGTAATTGAAAAGCCACCTCCGACAGAGGGACTGAGCGACTGTGTTTGCAGCATACTGACGACGGGGACCGGGGGAAAATGGGTCTTACCACCTCAGTGTGAATAGCTACCCAACAGGATTTCCAGGGACACCTGCACTGACCCATAATGACCCACCGGGCACCCTCCATCCAAGCAATAATGTTTTCTGTTCAGGCTGGACGGGAGGTGGAATAACTGGATGACGGAATGAATAACAATGTTAATAATGTAGCTCTCGTCGAGCTTTGTGTTAGTATCAGATGTGTTCATTGTGAATTTGATTTAATCTCAGAGGCGACTATATCTGTCAACGTGGCCTCAACAGGCATGTAAATCGCTCTCTTTTTCGTAGCCTCAGGATTTGCTTTGCTTGCATACAGAAGGGTTGTGATAAATGATAGCATCTGCCTGCCTTCTTCACCACCTGCATTTAAAAATTTCTTATGGGTGCTCACTGGGAAGAGGCTGGCACTGCTGTGGATACTGCACATTGGAGAAAAAATGAATAAATACATTTTAAGAAAACATATCACAGTGTCTTGAATGCATAACTGCAATAGAGTTTTTCTAAAAAGTTTTCTCCCTTATTACCCAAATATCTGTCACATTGGGTGACCCGATCACAATTGGTCAGCTGAGACAGATTGTTATTTCAAATAGGTTACAATTATTAAATTACAATAATCCACTTAGCAGACACTTTTATTATACGCATATCAGTAAGCCAGTAAGATGTTTTTGAAAGAAGTTTCTTAGGCTCACTAAGGCTGCATCTACTTGATAAAAAATACAGTAAAAAAGTAATACTGTGAAATATTATTAAAATTTTAGTTCCCTTTCGTTCAGTCACTCAGAGTAACGTCAGTGACTGATGAATAGGGGGTTTCGCCTAGAAGCCTATCATCTAAGCCTATCTGATGGGCACAATCATTGCTTGACGTGTTTGGGCTTCAGCACGCTCAAGCAGCGTTTGTGGATGAGTCATGTTCTCACTGCGGGAACATGACCATCGCAATGTTACGGTCGAGACTCAATGACCCCCGTAAAGGGAAGAGAGTCCCCTCTGCCACACCCCAATCTACCGTCTCCGAGGAGATGGTACTTTGGATGGTGGCCAGGGTGACCTGAGGGTTAGGGTGTGGCATAAACCCCGACAATCAATCCTCGGGCCACACCCCCCTCTCGCACACCGCTACCCGCGAGTGGTCGGACTGAAGCAGCGGGACCGTCTGCGGACGCCCCGCGTGTTTTGTTCGGCGCTCCAGATGACGTCGAGACGTCGATCGCCGCATCTCAAGGTGGGCTGGAGTCCTCTGGGGATGAAGATTCGGCCAGCTGCTGCCTCACTCAGCCGCCGGCTCAGTCACCTCAGTCTGCTTGCAGCCGAGGGCGCCCTCTTGCGGCTCACCCCTCCCGCCTGGCCCCAGCAGCAGCCAATTTTTCGGGCCGCGCTGTGGAGGTGGTCGCAGGAAGGCGCCCCTGTCCGCTCCCCAGCCCCGCAGCCCGCCTTACGCCAGGCTAAGTGGCGCTCCTGACGTGGATAGCTCAGGGCTGGGCAGTTCTTTTTGAAGGAGATGGTAGCAGGGCCACTCCTTCCCCCGGTGGAGGGCCAGGGGAGAATCTTGCAGCTGCTGGCCCCCGGGTCGGCAGCACCCTATATGTAGTAAGAACTAGCACCCATCCCTGAGCACCCAGAGACCGTGCATGGCAGTGTGTGCCGCCCCTGGGCCACGCCACTCTTGTCCCTCTCTGACGCCAGTCTCCTCTCAGAGCAGACCCCAGTGGAACGCACGTCCTTCTCTGGTCTCCTCTGTCAGGACGCGGCTGATGACCGTGCCCCCACACCGGGACGCTACGCCTCCCATGTCTGGGCCGGTCACGCCGCCTCGCTGCCCCACCCGGGGTACGCCTGTGGTTCGCATGTCCCCGCTGGTGCAGTTCTTGGGAGCCTGGCTAGAGCTTCCAGGACTGTCCCGCGGGGTCGCGAAGACCATCAGGTTCTGCTATGCGATTCAGTTCGCTCAGGCTCCTCCCTGCTTCTGGGGAGTCCGCTATACTATGGTGGGGCCCAATGCCCCAGTCATGCGTGCGGAGGTTGCTACCCTGCTGGCGAAGGGTGCAATTGAGCCTGTCCCTCCAGCCGAAATGAAGTCCAGCTTCTACAGCCCTTACTTCATTGTACCCAAGAAAACCAGTGGGTTTCGACCGATCCTGGACCTGCGCGTCCTAAACCGATCCCTTTCACAGGCTTCTGTTCAGGATGTTGACAGCGAAACGCCTTTTCGAATGCGTTTGTCCAGCAGATTGATTTGCAGCAATCGACCTGAAGGACACCTACTTCCAAATCAGTACGCGGTCCTCCCATTCGGGCTAGCTTTGTCCCCTCGCGTCTTTACGAAGATTGTCGAGGCAGCCCTTGTGCCACTCAGGCAACCCGGGGTTCGCATCCTGAACTACCTCGATGACTGGCTCATACTGAGAGCAGGTGTGCGAACACAGAGACCTAGTGCTCCAGCACTTAGCCGTCTGGGCCTTCGGGTCAACTGTGAGAAGAGCAAACTCTGCCCCGTGTAGAGGATCTCTTTTTTCGGTATGGATATCGACTCAGTCGCCATGTGCGCGCAGCTTACGAGCGAGCGCGTGCAGTCACTGCTGCCTTGCCTCCGTCAAATCGAGAGCAAGAGTGCGGTTCCACTGAAGCTATTTCAGAGGCTCCTGGGGCATATGGCATCTGCAGCCGCAGTAACGCCGCTCGGATTGCTTCATATGAGACCGCTTCAGCACTGGCTTCGCGATCAAGTCCCAAGAGGGGCATGGCAGTCGGGCACGCTCCGGGTCCCAGTGACTCAGGCCTGCCTGCAGACCCTCAACCCGTGGTCGAACCTCAGCTTTCCATGGACGTCGGTGTGTCCTGAGATTGAGTTTCCAGGCATATTGTTGTATCAACAGATGCCTCCACCACGGGCTGGGGTGCCATGTGCAATGGACATGCTGCCGCGGGCTCCTGGACAGGACCTCAGTGCCTTCTGCATGTCAATTGCCTCGAGTTGCTGGCAGTACGGTTCGCCCTGTACCGCTTCCGAGCGTTGCTCAAGGGTCAACATGTGCTAGTCCGGTCAGACAACACGGCAACAGTAGCGTACATCAACCATCAAGGTGGTCTACGTTCCCGCCGTATGTCTCAACTCGCCCGCCATCTCATTCTATGGAGTCAGAAGCATCTGAGGTTCCTTCGTGCTGTCCATATCCCAGGAACCCTGAACCGTGCAGCCGACGAGCTCTCACGGCTTCAGCCACTTCCGGGAGAATGGAGACTCAATCCCCAGACGGTTCAGCTGATTTGGGAACAGTTCGGTGACGCACAGGTAGATCTGTTGTCTTCTACAACTCTTCCCATTGCCGCCGGTTTTATTCCCTGACCAAGGGCCCCCTCGGCACGGATGCTCTGGCGCACAGCTGGCCGCGGTGCCTCCGCAAATATGCTTTTTTCCCCAGTGAGCCTTCTCGCACAGGTTCTGTGCAAGATCAGGGAGGACAAGGAGCAGGTCCTTTTGGTCGCCCCGTACTGGCCCGGCCGGACCTTGTTCTCCGAACTCGTACTCCTTGCGACAGCCCCTCCCTGGTCCATACCTCTGAGGAAGGACCTCCTTTCTCAGAGATGGGGCACCCTCTGGCACCCGCGTCCCGATCTTGGAACCTCCACGTGTGGCTCCTGGATGGGACACGGTAGGTTTGAGTACCCTACCACCTTCCGCTAGGGCCTTGTCTACCAGACACGCCTATGCGTTGAAGTGGAACCTCTTCGTCACCTGGTGTTCTTCTCGCCAAGAAGACCCCTGGAAATGCCCGATCGAATCCGTGCTCTCATTCCTCCAGGAAGGGTTGGAACAAAGGCTGTCTCCTTCCACCCTCAAGGTGTATGTGGCCGCGATATCCGCCTACCACGACCTTGTGGAGACGAAACAGGTAAGTCAGCACAACCTGATCATCAGGTTCCTGAGAGGAGCGAGGAGACTAAATCCTCCTCGCTCTCCCCTCGTACCCTCTTAGGACCTCTCAGTAGTCTTAGATGCTCTGCAGAGGGCTCCCTTCGAGCCATTGCGATCAGTCGAGCTTAAGTTCCTTTCAATGAAGACAGCGCTCCTGATCGCTTTGGCCTCCATCAAGAGGGTAGGGGACCTGCAGGCATTTTCAGTTGACGAAGCGTGCCTAGAATTCGGGCCGGCCAACTCTCACGTGATCCTGAGACCCCGGCCTGGATATGTGCCCAAGGTTCCCACCACTCCGTTCAGGGACCAGGTGTTGAACCTGCAAGCGCTGCCTTTGGAGGAGGCAGACCCAGCCTTGGCACTGCTCTGTCCAGTACGCGCCCTCCGTGCTTACGTAGACAGAATGCAGTGTTCAGGACCTCAGACCAGCTCTTTGTCTGTTATGGTGGGAAGCTCAAGGGAAAGGCTCTCTCCAAGCAAAGGTTGTCTCACTGGATAGTAGACGACATTGTCTTATCTTACCAGACGCTGGGGCGTCCATGCCCCCTTGGGGTCAGGGCACACTCCACCAGGGCCTCCTCTTGGGCGTTTTCTAAGATCTCGAAGATGATAGGCTTCTAGGCGAAACCCCCTATTCGTCAGTCACTGACGTTACGTCTTCGTTCCCTCCTCAGGGAACGAGGGTTACATACGTAACCGAGACGTTTTCTATATGAACATTTTAAAATGTATTTTATTCCTGCTGAATTTTCAACAGTCATTACTCCAGTCTTCAGTGTAACATGATCCTTCAGAAATCATCCTATTCTAATATGCTGATTTAAGTTGTGCTGTATAATGTGGAAACGTGAATGATTAGGCAATTCAAAAGAACATTATGTTTCTAAAATCTTTTGCAACACTGACAAATCTTTAGTGTAATATTTGAGCAATTTAGTCCATGCAAATAAAGGTATAAAATCCTTAAATAAAAATCTGATCTCAAACTTTTAAATGATACTGTAAATATAATAATAATGATAACTTTATTTTTATAAGGCACCTTTAAAGTGAACTTCTCAAGGTGCTTACATGGAGAACAAGAGAATAGTTCAAACAAAAAAGGATATGCATAATAGGAGAATAAAATCAAATAAAAGTTAGCCTAAAAATATGTCTTAAGATATAAATAAATTCTAAACATGGCAGCATTTAAAACCTTTCATTTAGTGGTTTACCATGTGGGTCACATCAGGAAAGATTAGTGTTTATGGAGTGATTAGATAACAAAATGTTTTAGACCATGATTATCATTTATCACTGATCTTAATACTAAGTATGAACATTTTCTGTTAAGCTGATTTGAAACCACATACATTTTTAAAAAAAAACACTGCACAAACAATTCTTGACTTGACCTAAAATTCAGGTTAAAGAAAAAAAAAACAAAAAAAACATCTGCAACCTGGAGTTACTGCCTTCTCTATCAATCCCCCACTTCCAGTGACTACGCTGTGCCCTAAATAACTCTCAGAAGCAGAAAAACACCTCTAAGTTAAGAACTTATAGAATTGTCAGCTTTCATGCCACTCAAAATCTCCCATTTCTGTTGCTGCTCGGAGCAGTGCTTTTGAAATCCCCCATTTGGTGACGCACATGCCTCAAATCTGTGTTAAGACACTTCTGAGAAACAATGCATACTGGCTCATCCTGATCTGTCCCTGTATAAAACACAGCAGAGATCTGCACTAAAAGCAAACCAAGTTCTTTAGCTCTTAAATTTCAGCAGCAACTGTTCTGATCAAAGCATGTATGCGAGAAGCAGAAGCATAATAAAGAAATAAGTCAAGTCGAATTACTTTAGTGTATATATATATATATATATATATACGGTATGTAACAACTGACATAAAGTCAAGAAGTGTATGATGCAATTCATAAGCAACGGATATTTTACTCTCTAGGCAGCACAGTCAGTGCTTTAGCACTTACATACACACATTCCAGACTGTTACCAAGGAGAGCCCTTCAAACACAGACAGCTGTCAGGTCAACAATCACGCGAGTGGGCATCAAAGAAAAGATGGTTTGCTCTGGGGTAAGAGGGGCATACAGAAGGTGAATGGGTGAATGGCAAATGAAGAAAAAGGACTGTGCGGTTGAGAACAGGTCTTTCTGGCATAAAATGAAAGACAGTGTTTTACATGACAGTTGAAGGAAGTACAACTTGTTTGCTCTCCGTAAGAGTGGTGGGATCTGTATTGAGGGTGGTCTTTAGTTTAGGTCCCCCTCTACACCACACTGTCCTGGTCGCTCAGCAGGGGCCGGGCTCCTCCATTACAAGCCGGTTCGGTTTTACGACGCCATGCTTACTGTCATGTTAATGAACGCCTTGCTGGCCTTCACGAGCCCTGTGTCCTTGTGGAAGTGACAAGCAGTGTACAACGCTTTACCGTTCTCACTGAAAAGGCCATTACTTCCCTTCTCCTCCAACAGTTGTAGTGCTAATGTTCAACAGCCTAATTAGAAAGGGAAGCGGCTGCTTTCCTCAAAAGAGTGTCCACCCATGGGCCACCCACAATGTCAGGCAGCTGGAAATAATTTCTGCCTTTACTGTAACCTACAAAGCCCAGCAAACACGGGTCAACAGGATGTGGACACCCCTGCATTAAATTATAACAATTAAAACCTCAGGCTCGACGAGTCCCCGAGGCCCCAAACTATTTACTACAGAGCTTGTCCGTGACAGAAAGAGCTCTAAAAAGAGCTTTCCTGACACAACAGAATTTACAAAGGTGTGAAATTAAGTGCAATTTGGCATTACAGTGATCCAGCCAAACCTAATATGCCTTAATGCTTTTTCCTGATGCGAGAGTGAAGAATGATTCAGAAAGGATATAGGCAATAGAAAAGCTGTTGCATCAAAGACAAACAACCCCACAAATGGAATGGAAATGTCTGAGCTACAGAGGTAGCACACCAATGCTGGTAGATTCCTGAGGGTTCCAGGAGTGTGAATGAGTTTACTGATGCAAACACACATTGACAGGCACTAAACAAAAATGGGCCACTAGATGAAGGGATAAACGCTCCCTTTCTGGTGCATTCGGTTTTCATATTTTTTTCTATATTTATGATTTTATTTATTTTTTGTTTAGTTTTACAGAAAACATAAAAACAATACAAATAACTGCAAATCAAATATATTAAGATGAGTGAGTATATATTAGTTGAATAATCCATGAAAAATACCATTTATTTTACAGGTTTAAAATGATCAGAAATCAAGAAAAAGTCAAAAATATTTAACTTAGCATATATAAAGTTATACAAAGAGAAACTAAAGTCACTTTGTTCATAGAAAGTGTAACATTTGTAATAGAAACGTAACATTTGCTGGAGCCACATTTTAAAAGATAAAATTGACACTTAAAGTAGAAAAAGTTGGCAATCATCTGCAGATTTACAGAAAAGCAGGATGCATTTTCTTGCATACTAAGAATTTATGGTCATTACAGTTTCTTTATTTTAATCTGAATTTAGATCATGCACTTAATCTATTGAGTATATCTGTACAAGCTATCATGTAGAAAAAAAGAGTATTGATTTAGCAACTATGTAAATGTTTCAGAAAAAAAAATACAATTTAAATAATTTTATTTGATATTTCAAATATTATACTTAGTAGTAGAGGCTGTTGTTGGCATGATTTCCATCTTTCTAATTTTCATAATGTGTCTATAACCCTTGAGCATTTGTCGAAAACTTTGCTCTGAGGCTGGTCGAGGTTAGACGCTGGTCAGTTTAAAGCGTCTGCCTCCTGGTCTTGATCTCGCCGGCAAGGCTGAAGACTGAATCCGCCATTGTGGCTGCCTGATAAAGAGATTAGGGCACTGTGAAAGGAGGCGGGACAGCATCGCCGTGCATCTGAGATGCTTAGCTGAAAGGCCCATTGTAGGCCTAGTACACATCCTGCCTTCCCAGAGTACTTGACAACCAAAACAGCCAACAACAGAATTCCTGTGTCAAACAAAACGCTCCTTGTCTACCCAAAGGTTTATCTGCCTCATTTACAAATGTATGCCTTTGTGACCAAACCGCTTCCCATTAACCCAGCCACTAGAAGCAGAACTAAATAAATTATTTACTCATTCCATGCTATTTTTGTTGATCTCAGGGTTAAAAACAAAAATGACACAAATAACGTTTCGAGAGATAGGCTGACTGAATGCCCCTCTCTCTTTAAAACGTCAGTAGGAAGGAAAAGCAGGATCCGAGAACATGTGCTGGGACTGTCCCACTACTCTTTTGAGCGTTTTTTTTTTTTTTTTTTTTTTTACTAAAAATTAGATTAGCATATGTCAAAAGGAACACCAGATGTTCCAACCCAATTGAGTTCATACATATTTTTCTCTTTCTTTCTTTCTTTCTTTCTTTCTTTCTTTCTTTCTTTCTTTCAAAAAACATCCTTATTGATTTATTTGCAAATTTCCCTCTGCGGAAATGAGATCTTTAGATAGTTAAATTTAGATAAATGCATGTAATCAATCATGCAGCTTGTCCTAATATAATTCTCTGAAAAAAAAGAGGTATAATAGAGAAACTAATATCATTTACATATCTTTTCAAGTCTACAGATCCTGGCAGAGAAAGGGCCATATCACAGCCTGGATCGGGGGCCTTGCGATTGGCTAAAGTAAACAAAATTACTGATTACAAACCCCTGGGATTGTTTTTGCATCATAATTCATTCGAGACAGATTTCCATCCAAAAGTTAATATGAGACCTCGGAGATCACGGATACACAGCTATGAATGCCAAGGACTGCAGAAGGTTATCAGTGCCGTACTTGTTAAAATCCCAAGCTCAATTTATCCTACTTATTATGTATAAACACAAAAATTGGAAGCCTTTATCCGCATACCTTGCCTGAAATATTGGCCCACCAGGTTATTCAACAAATTCTTTTATCTTCCTCATCATCTGTTCCATAAACCCAGTTTTCTCTCACCGTTTGGGAGTTGCTGTTACTCGCAGCCTTTTCCACTGTTCTTTTGGTAACTGAGTTGTAATTGGCCTGCTTGTTATTCACTGTTGACAAAGCCCCAGTGGTGCTAGATTTGGACCTCTTGTTTTCTCTGAGTGAACCAGCCAAACGCTAGCATTGTGGCCAGGTCTTTAGAGAAGGCTGCCCATCAGATGGTCAGTGGAATGGAAAATAGCCTGATTCTTCACACACCATTGTGTCAGCTTAGGGATTAAAGGGATGAATATTTTATCGAGGCCACCAAAATGGCCAGGATTACGCAATACTAAGTCTGGGAGGTGATGAGTTACATCTTTCTTAATTTCTGTCCTCTGAGGTCTAAATTTAAAAAAAAAAACAAACAAACAAAAAGCTCTGTTGAAAAGAAACCTGTGTGGCCATCCATAACCATACACATCACACGTGTCAAATTTGTTTTGTTTTGAAGGATTTTCTCTGTCTTTCATCATATAAGAAAAAAGTGTAGTAGAGGGGAGATGAGTGACAGAAAAAGGCTGATGAGGTGGTAATTTAACATGGAAAAAGCCCAGGTTATGGCTGAGTGGAGGCCAGGGCTCTGAGATGAATTCTGACGAAGATTGGCGGAAATAGAGGGAGCAAAAGAGTGGGCAGTGATGAAGAGAAATAAAGAGATGACTGACTTAGATATACAGGGGGAAGTTCAGACTGTTTTCTCACAGCCCGTCTGACATTTACAGGGCCAGTTTGGAGGAAAGAAGCTGGAGGAAGCTCTTGACCTCCACTTCATTACAAGCCCAAAAGACCCTTCACCACATTAAATATTGAGAACAGGTGAGGCGGCAGCTCTGAGGAAATACAACAGAGTAAAAGGACAGCAAGCAATGAGAGAAGCATTGAACTGTAAGAACAGCAATGCACTTTTCCTCTCTGTCTCTCTCTCTCTCTCTCTCAACAGCAAACTTAAAATCCAATTTCATGCCTCATGTCTTAAAGTGAGCTAATTTTAAGAGATTTCCTTTTACTATTTTGTTTCTGCATTTCAACAATCTGCAGCAATATGCATTACCATTAAGTAGTAAACAATAAGCCACTTGAACGTTGCTTCGAAAACCCATGTGATGTTGTAGATTGCAAAGCGTATGAGACAGCTAGCTACAGAGGCAAATGCCAGGCATTAGCCGCTGTCATCATGACTGCCATTTTCTGTCTTTTATTTTTGTTCTGGTAATTTCTGGGCTGGTCAGGGGAAAAAAATAAATATTTAAAAACAGAAAAACGCTATGATTTACGCACCCTACGCATTCAGAGACAATCCTCCATCCAATACATGTTTTGCGAAATTGCAACGGTCAGGTTGTGAGTCAAGGTGTGTTCTTCCCTATTGTTTCATTACGTTCAAAGACTTAATTAGACAAAAGAACAATGAGTATCTCAGGGAAAAGTTTAATTGCACAAAATCGTACATTGCCAATAGCACAGTGATAGATAGGAGATTTTGGAGTAAGTATTAGCGTATTATGCAAATGCATCACCATATGCCACCAGATAATGAACCCAGAGCACTTAACACTCTGATTGCAGGCTATGGTTGATCTGTAAATTAAAAGATATTAGTTCACTTTCAGAAGGAACAGGAGGGGGTATTTGTGATCCATTTGTGCCGGTGCACGCTTTCTGATTGGTCGGCGAGGAATGCAGCCCGCGCTCATTGTCTTCAATGTCTTGAATATTAGTGTGATTGTGCATTGTGGCTGGGCTTAAACAGGGGAAACCCAACAATTAGCTTTATTGCAGATGCAAAGAAGGAGTAATGGAGCGTGTCATTGCAGATCAGTTCATCCTCCCACCCCTTTCACACTCCAAAAGGAAGAGATGTAAACCTGTGCAAAACCCTTGGCAACACTAACCAGATGGCTGGTATCTGGACTCACAAATAAGCTACTTGTTTACTTCCAGGATATCATGGAACGACAGGAAGAACTAATGCATAGAAAACCATATTCATGCAACCACATGTTGTCATCCTTATGTGTAGTACGGTATATAAGGAATCAAAAAATATTGTGCTGACTGTGTCTAACCCATCACGGATGTTTTATTATTGGTAGAATGACTGGAATTCAAACTGAGAGGAATAAAAGAGGGAGGGGGTGTTAAAGCACTTCTGTCTTAGGATGCATTATAGAAGAAAAGGTTACACGTCTCATGTCTAATTGCGTTGTGTGGAAATGGGTTCAAGATAATGTTATCTGCTGTTTTGCGACCAAGCAAGTCTGAGAGAAGAATCAGGCCTATTACTGGCCATATACCTAAGCCACATCACTTATGACCAGTGCTTTCTTTCTAAAGGTCAGCTCTATGAGAACGCAGCACGATTTGGTATTTTGGATTAATTTCAACAAAAATTATTTCAAGAAGTTTTTTAATGACTAGGTCTAAATATGTAAAAATATGGTTCCATTTCAAAGAAAGGACTGAATAGATTAAGAAAAAAATTTGCAATAAAAGCAACAACAAAACACATTTTCAAACCTCACAGATAATGCCAATTCTAAATGTACTAGATAGTCCCTCAATAAAATAAAATATATCTATATCGTATTTATTTGTAATGAATGTATTTAATGAAGACATTCTATTTTCCTGCATCTAAATGAGAAAAATAAATGCAAGCAGGAGAACACTTTTTAATTTGTAAATATGTGCAGTACATTATATACATATTTTCATCCATAAAAGAATAGAGGATACAACTGTCAGAGAAGGTTGCATTACATCATGGTCTTCAAAGGCAAAGGTTTTAAAAAGCAGTGTGATGATATAGTGCTAGATCAAAGAGTGGTCTTGACATCCGAAAAAAATGCGTTCTCGTGTATTAATTCATAATCCAATGCATTTTCAGAGCAGCACGTTAAACTGGCTTTAGATTGCCATCATTTTAATGTGAGATAACATCACACCAAATTTCAGCACCAAACTGCAACTGATACAATGTGATAGATCGTCTTATGTTGTTCATATCAATTCATCCTCACGTATATCACTAAGATCCACTCAGGTACTGTTCATTCTGCATTAGTTGTGAGATTATGAATTATGAGTAATGTTCGCCATTGCACCGTAAAGTAAAGCATTAAAAGAATGAAAGGAAGAAAAGAAAATCACCCCTGCTCTAAAAGTTAGCATATAAAGGGGTGTATGATTTTCTGCTTTGCTAATTGCTCCTCATAAGGGTGAATGGATGTATTCCACGCACCCACACAGTGATTAGTGCAACCGCGTTCACCATGAAGGCTGCTTTATATAAACGAAGCTATAATTCTCCGCTGTGTCAAATACTCTTAATAATTCTTTGATGGGGAATTAAAAATAAAAAAATCATCCAATTTATTCTCCTGTTGCCATATTTCATCCACCATATTTGAAAGTGTTAATTGTAGACTCTCTTCATGACTCTTTGTTAAAGCACTTTACAGTTGAAGATGAAGGTCCCTGTTCAAGCTAGCTATATATATATATATATATATATATATATATATATATATATATATATATATATATATATATATATATATATATATACTTTATATAAAATAAAGATCAAATGAAGTACTTTTAGCAATCTGTATGAGGGATGCCCAAAGCAATCACCAAGAAAAACCTTTATACAATAGAAAGTTCACTCATACAGTACCAAGCCACCAGTCAGAACATTGTATTTATGTGTCCCAAGGTCACTAACAGATGGCATGAGATTCCCGTACTGGAGACAGTTGGCACGAACAACTTGGCCCTGTCCAAGTGCTGGTATAATCATCATTATTCTGCGCCTGAGTAGAAACCACCACAATGAGACCATACTGCCGAGGAGGCTGCCAGCAGAATCAGAAAGACTTTCTTCATGCATGAACATAACTGAATTTACCTAGGTGTGGAGATTGATTTACCTTTTTTTTTTTCTAGCAAAGCCCAATTGATGTGCAAAAGCACTGTTTGTCTGGTCCTAACTTCACTTTTGCTTTTCAAAAGATCTGCTTTAATGAAACCTGAAATCAAAAAAAAAAAAAAAATGGACTGATCAGATGAGCTCTGAAAATCTGTTCTAGTTGAGGTATTCTTTTCTTTGATTGAAAATTAAACTCAGCACAGAGACCTTTTTTGGCTGTGGCTGGTGGTGAAAAAAAGAGCTCTTTGAAAAGCTTCACAAGTCACCATAACAAATGCCTTTATTTGTTGAAAATGACTGAGACCCTTCCTCTATCGACCCGCAGTGATGTGGGACCGGAGCAGCGCAGAACCCAACACAATGCAAGAGCAAGATACCAAGGCTTCATTTTTTTCTCCCTGCACACAACTCCAAGGTGGTAATGTGACACCAAAGGTAACAGAAGCCACTGACTAGAAAGATGTTAATCCTGACAAAGTGCCACAGCATTAGCCAGAGCCTCTGCTAGATTGAATTCTGCATCCCTGGGGAGCATGAGCAACACAGACGGTGGCGCTCAATCTTTTTGAGTGGCCCTCCGAGACAAAACTGTGGTAAGCAAACTGGGCCAGGGCTGAAAAGAACAACAGCACCCTCTATTGAATGCATGTGAGTGTACATGGTGTTCTTTAATCATTAATACTACTACTACTAATAATAATATTAATATTAACAATAATAATAATCCTCACGCATTTATCTCTATTTGGACTTAATCTTTGTTTAATATTCGTATAGCCTACCTTTCATATATCTTGTTAGGACTATAGGTAACTGCCACAAAGTCACAGACATAATATAATCGTATACCTATTACATTGCACTGAGTCTAACAACATATTTCTAAAAACAAAAATAGTCAAACCTAATTTACAAATGTAAAATCCTCAGCACTCCGATCCAAACACACACACACACTAATTCGCTTCACTGTATCACTGAATCACTATCTTGACAAGTTCTGCGTGTCCTACAGAGGAGATACAGAGCTGATGTTGTTCAAAAAGGATTTGTGTAATGATTCATGGTGTGATTCTCACAACAGGGGGTATATGACTGTTTTTATGCCCGGGGTTGTGCTCTCTCACCACCCGCACGACTCCTCCATTCCCCACAGTGAATGCTGAGGCGTTGTGGATTCACTCCAGCGACAGGCGACGCGCATTCCCACAAACCAAAAGCTCGTGACGGGGGGAAATCATCATCACTTGTATAGCCTATAAAAATTCTTCTTGAATAAATTAATAAATAAACAAACAGGGGACACCATGGCTGTGCACTAGATGGAATCGTTATTCTGGGTATTAGGCTGTAGTGGAGCTGCATGTAAAGTTGTGCCCAACACAGTCAAGTGAAAGTTACGAAAATAAATCAAATAGCCTAAAATAAGATAATAATGATGTCGTATAAACATTAAAAATAAAACTGCAGGATATTTCTGATCATCTCTCGTTTTTTCCCTTTCTTTTTTTTTGGCCCAGGCTCAGTGAAACGCAACGCATCCCCACCGCGTCGTGCTCATGATCGTGAAGAGCAGCTAAAAACTAAAAGTTGAGCTTCTCGCTGAGCCATGAGCTCCATGGTCCAACTGTCTACGAAAGCAAATCGTTCTTCTGAATGTCACCAGAAGCGCTCACATTTACAACTGACTAAAGTGTGCATGGTTTACAATAGGTGTGCAGTCACTGCAACAGAGCTGTCTGCTGAGGGATGGAGAAAACCTTTGGTGAGGACGGCTGACCTGTCCTCTCCATCCCTCTGAAGCCAGCTCTTGCAACCCAGCGTTGATATGATGCGCATTTCAGTCGTAAACACCATCATCACTTCCTACCTTTGAACACTTTCAGACACGACACCGGTTGTCCAGTGGTGGTCCCAACAGCGGCTAAACGCTGCCACTTCTTCTCTTTGACCAACAATCAACATCCAACAAGAGCAGTCTGTGTATTAGCACTCCAGACGCAGGGTCCTCCTTGCAAAAGTCCTCTCCCAGAATTGAAGAAAACGTAAAAGCCCGGTTGATTTCTTTCTTTCCTTTTCCCCCTTCTTCAAGTAAGTATCGAAGGCAACTGTTAAATGAAGACTGGTGAAATATAACTGAGGTATGTCCACGATCAGTCAGGTGCAGCTGCTCTGCGCGCACGTTCGCTCTGCTCCTCCAACAGCCGGAATGATCATGACCGGTGCGATGTAACGCAAGTAGGATGTGTGTGTCTTACTGCCGGTGACTGTGTCGAGTCAACCCTCCTTCTCTCCCTGCGTTTCCAGATGGAAGCAGTTTCTCATCTGTCCTGTCGTGCGGTCCCATCTGAAGCGAGCGGCCAACGCAACTGTTAAACCGGCCTCTAAAATCCTCCTCCAATCAAAACCGGCGGATGAAAGCTGAGCCCCCACTGGGGAAGGAAAAACCCTCTCCTCTCAATCAAAAAATAAATAAAATAAGACAGAATTCTCATTGAGAAATCCAGCTGATAAAACGAATAAAGATTGCTTGGAAAATCATAATTTCTCATTTAATCTCGCACTCTATTTTAGCCTATTTAGTTTGTTTTATTTAGTTGACATAATAGCCATATGATAACCTATAGGGAAAACCGGGGACTGTGTATATTTAGTTTAATCGTCTGTAACGTAGTTTATTATTTTTTTTCTTTATCTATCTTTGATATAATATTTCCATATTTGTCTGATACAAATTACTTATCTAAATATTTGCGTTGTGGGTGGATTTATATTTTTTAGTTGCAAGATCATGTTCTCCATTTGAATTAAAAAGTAAATAAACATTTTAGTAAAAAAAGACAAATACAATATTTTATAAAATATTTGATCTTATTTATTTATTGGCTTGTTTTTAACATCTTTTGGGTGTTATTAAATTATATATAAATAGCTATGGCTGTGACTTCTGATAGGTCAATATAACTTTAAAGCTGTTCTATGTTGCACAATATAGTAACAGCTCTGACAGAAACACCTGTTAACCATATCATTGCACATTGTCTGTTATTTATCTTGTATAGCAGTAAATGAATTTGCTAAAAAAAAAAAAATGAATAAAATAAAATAATGTTTCAATAAAAAAAAGAAAAAAGTGTTCCTGATATTTTTAATATTGCCTAACCGTTTCTATAAGCAATAAAGTACTCAAAAGCTATGCTGTATTTTAAAGGTAGGCGAATTACAACTTACCTCGTATTACAACACACCCCAGTTTCCCCAATTTCAAAGTTGATTTTATCTTTTAGATTAACACAATTTTTAACAATAAATGCAGTGTTGCACACATAAAATCACAGCACTATGCTCAGAAAAACTCATTTTAGAAAAGGTCATTATGTTGTAAGACCATTACTCTGGTCATCATGTCGGAGTTTAATTGTAGGTTAGGTCTATAATTATGGTATCCATTACTGCCCTGCTAATTGGAATGTCTACTCTTACCATTGTGCTTTGTTGGTTGAAATTGGTACTCTACTGAAACTGCTGTTTGACCCACTTCTTTTCCATTTGTGGCTTAAGGTTGAGGCAGGAAAGTCTATTTTTCTGTGAATGTGGATCATACTGAAAATAAAACCGATCTAATATCACTATTCAGAATCCCATTTGAAGTCTATCAAGATAAATCCAAAACACTCAGTTTAGATGTTGAGTTTAATGAGATGAAAATCATTTTTTTCTTTCTGTTCGGTGTTGTTTTTGCAACAACCTTATAATAAAGGAAGACAATACTGATTGTTCGTGTAAAAAATTATTTCCTCAGGCGTATTTATGGTTTGGGGTTCCACCCTCTCAAATTGAGGTAGCGTAGTGATGTTCATTAAGAACAGCTCCTGGTTATATTCAGCATGTGCTCTATTCCTGTCTTTATGGCAAGAAATCCCAAACATGATCCTCTCTCCATCAGCCATTTGGCTGGGGATATAGTGAACAATCAATTCAGTCAGATTATTAGCCCGTCTAATAATTGAATTGAGCTGTCGCTCGGGTAATGGATTCACTGCTCATACGGTCGCTTCAGCCAAGGCTGGTTTAAAGAAGTGTGGGAGAGAGAAGTAGCAGAGGAGGGCGGGGGTGTAGATGGAATAGAAAAAAGGAGAGCGACAACGTTGGCAGTGTTACCTTAGGATGGCAGAGCAATCAGATCCATGTCAGTTTTTAATCAGGTTCCTTGGAGACACAAATTAGCCGTCACATAAGGAAAACGTCTTGCTTTGCCTTTCCGTATCACAATTGGACGTATCATCGTACAATTTTACATCTGAGGAGAGCCTGTTGAGGCTCCTCGGGAGGATTCCATGGCACGCTTTATACACTTTGTTTTATTAACTTTTTCACCAGAGATTTGATGTAACACATTAAAAAACCTGCTAAGCCACAATTCAATACGCTAAAAAGCCAACAATGAACATGTCTTTTGTTGTTTTATCATTCATTCGCTCAAACAAATGACTGCCAATATAAATTGCATGGTCTTACTGGGGCACAGTTGAGTAAATAAAATCAGACACCCATGCCAATGTGCATCCCAGCAGCTGAATCAAACATGTTCCAACACAGCTTGGATTCCGACACACTTCAGAACTATCATTTCTCCGTCTCTGTTGTTTTGATCATGTATTCGCTGCAGAAACAGGGGAAGCAGCCAGACACATGCACTCTTTGATATAATATCCATTTTGTCTAACCCTATTTTAATCCATTAAGAGACACTGATATCTGTTGGTGGATCAGAGACCTGGTGGGGGTCTTCGCATAGAGAACGGAGAGGAGCTGATTACTCACTCTATAGCGGTGGGAGTTCAAATGAAAGAAAAACAGAACAACCTCAGTCACAGTAATGGAGTGGTACATCTGACACCTTATCAGTTGGAGGTGCTCATCAGAAAGAGCTCGCTTTATTTTCTTTAAGAGATTCTCCAAAGATATGGTTGGGAGTGGGGTGCCTCCTTTCTACTTTAGGTGATTCTGGAAACATGGGGTCCTTGCTCTTTATCAGGTCATGTCACATCAGACAAGTCACGAATAGACAGTGAACAAAGCAAACAAACAATCATGTTTTTCTCGCTCTACTTCTTAATCTTGCTTTGTAAAGTCTGAAGTTTTTTTTCCATTCTTTATTCTCACTCTTTTCTCACTTGTGGTCCATGACTTGAGTGTTTGATTTTGTTCCAGAAAATCAGAAAAGACCCCGTAAAAAGAGTTACTCAAAAATACGGCAGGAGCTTCATCTTCATAATGAACCTTGTCATTCTAAATGGAAAATATACAAGCAAGAGGAAGCCCTATGAATAATTTAATGAGGAAATCATGAGGAAGGTCTTTTACTGCAAATGATTACTTTTTTCTGCTGATACGAGTCTTTATGATGAAACTAGCTAATTGCTGGTGCAGCTGGATAACCGTTTCAGGCATATATGCAAATAAGGAACGATTTCAGTGGTGTCATTTAAGCAACAGAGAAATCTTTGAAAGAACGCAAAGAACTTCCACTGAAACCTTTGTCTTCTAAATGACAGCATACTCCGACACATGCTTGTTAAATGTAAATTACACACACACACACACGCTTCTTAAATGTAAATTACACACACATATGCTTCTTAAATGTTATATTACTTACACGAATACACACACACACACACACACTACCAAAATGCACACACATGCTTCTTGAATGTGTGCATATATATATACACTCACCTAAAGGATTATTAGGAACACCATACTAATACTGTGTTTGACCCCCTTTCGCCTTCAGAACTGCCTTAATTCTACGTGGCATTGATTCAACAAGGTGCTGAAAGCATTCTTTAGAAATGTTGGCCCATATTGATAGGATAGCATCTTGCAGTTGATGGAGATTTGTGGGATGCACATCCAGGGCACGAAGCTCCCGTTCCACCACATCCCAAAGATGCTCTATTGGGTTGAGATCTGGTGACTGTGGGGGCCATTTTAGTACAGTGAACTCATTGTCATGTTCAAGAAACCAATTTGAAATGATTCAAGCTTTGGAAGTAGCCATCAGAGGATGGGTACATGGTGGTCATAAAGGGATGGACATGGTCAGAAACAATGCTCAGGTAGGCCGTGGCATTTAAACGATGCCCAATTGGCACTAAGGGGCCTAATGTGTGCCAAGAAAACATCCCCCACACCATTACACCACCACCACCAGCCTGCACAGTGGTAACAAGGCATGATGGATCCATGTTCTCATTCTGTTTACGCCAAATTCTGACTCTAACATCTGAATGTCTCAACAGAAATCGAGACTCATCAGACCAGGCAACATTTTTCCAGTCTTCAACTGTCCAATTTTGGTGAGCTTGTGCAAATTGTAGCCTCTTTTTCCTATTTGTAGTGGAGATGAGTGGTACCCGGTGGGGTCTTCTGCTGTTGTAGCCCATCCGCCTCAAGGTTGTGCGTGTTGTGGCTTCACAAATGCTTTGCTGCATACCTCGGTTGTAACGAGTGGTTATTTCAGTTAAAGTTGCTCTTCTATCAGCTTGAATCAGTCGGCCCATTCTCCTCTGACCTCTAGCATCAACAAGGCATTTTCGCCCACAGGACTGCCGCATACTGGATGTTTTTCCCTTTTCACACCATTCTTTGTAAACTCTAGAAATGGTTGTGCGTGAAAATCCCAGTAACTGAGCAGATTGTGAAATACTCAGACTGGCCCGTCTGGCACCAACAACCATGCCACGCTCAAAATTGCTTAAATCACCTTTCTTTCCCATTCTGACATTCAGTTTGGAGTTCAGGAGATTGTCTTGACCAGGACCACACCCCTAAATGCATTGAAGCAACTGCCATGTGATTGGTTGATTAGATAATTGCATTAATGAGAAATTGAACAGGTGTTCCTAATAATCCTTTAGGTGAGTGTATATACAGTGGTGGTCAGAATTATTGGCACCCCTGGTAAATATGATCAAATATGGCTGTAAAAAATAAGTCTGCATTGTTTATCCTTTTGATCTTTTATTTAAAAAAATTCACAAAAATCTAACCTTTCACTGAAGTAAAATAATTAAAAGTGGGGGTAAATCACATTATGAAATAAATGCTTTTCTCCAAAACACGTTGGCCACAATTATTGGCACCCTTTTATGAAATACTTTTTGCAACCTCCTTTTGCCAAGATAACAGCTCTGAGTCTTCTCCTATAATGCCTGATGAGTTTGGACAACACCTGACAAGAGATCAGAGACCATTCCTCCATACGGAAACTCTCCAGATCCTTCAGATTCCCAGATCCATGTTGGTGCTTCTTCTCTTCAGTTCACCACACTCATTTTCTATAGGGTTCAGGTCAGGGACTGGGATGGTCATGGCAGAAGCTTCATTTTGTGTTCAGTGACACATTTGTGTGTTGATTTTGATGTTTGTTTTTGGATCATTGTCCTGATGGAAGATCCAACCACGGCCCATTATAAGATTTCTAGCAGAAAAAAAAATAGGCCCACAACATTAAAGATCCAGCTGTATTTTTAACCGTGGGCATGAGGTAATTTTTTATCCCTGTTTGCACCAAACCCATCTGGTGGATTTGCTGCCAAAAAGCTCTTTTTATAGTTTAATCTGACCACAGAACCAGGTCCTTTTTAAATTTCCAGTCGTGTCTGACAACTGAATATGCAGGAGTTTGTTTCTGGATGAGCAAGAAGGATTTTTCTTGAATCCCTCCAAAACAACATGTGGTGATGTAGGGGTTGTTTGATTTTTTTTTTTTAGGCTTTCTGACCCCAAGACTCAACTAACCTCTGCGATTCTCCATCTGTGATCCTTGGAGAGTCTTTGGGTCACTCAAACTTTCCTCCTCACCGTGCATTAAGACACACGTCCTCTTTCAGGCAGATTCGTAACATCTTTAGTTGATTGGAACTTCTTAATTATGCCCTGATGATGGAAATGGGAATTTTCAATGCTTTAGATATTTTCCAACAGCCACTTTCTATTTTGTACAATCTTTTGCTGCACATCAGAACTATATTCTTTGGCTTTACTCATTGTGATGAATGATTAAGGAAATTTGGCCTTTGTGTTTTCTCATATTTATACTCATTTGAAACAAGACGTCATAGCTGGACAATTTCATGTTCCTAGTCATTCTGGTGTGCTAAAAAATGTAAATATTAATAGGAATATTATTCAGAGATATTTTACTCATAAAAAATTCTAGGGGTTTGGAGAAAAGCATGTATTTCATAATGTGATTTACCCCCCACTTTCAATTCTTTTACTTCAGTGAAAGGTTAGATTGTTGTGAATTTTTTGAATAAAAGATCAAAAGGATAAACAATGCAGATTTATTTTTTACAGCCATATTTGATCATATTTACCAGGGGTGCCAATAATTCTGACCACCACTGTGTATATACTATACACACACACACACGCAAAAATAAAAGTGAATAGGTAAAGTCCAATGTTGTCCAATGTACAAAAACAGTTGAAAACCCCCTTTAAAATATCTTCCTCTGAGTTCCACTGAAGAAAGAAAGTCATACAGGTTGGAACGATATGCGGATCAGTAAATGATGACAGAGTTTTAATTTATGAGGAAATCCCTTTAATTATTATTTTTATTTATTTTTTGCCAGTCAAGCTAAGTATTACTCTACTCTCTATTTGCTGCTTACAATCACTAAATTTAAACAGGTAAAAGTGAGGTCTGCTTTGGACAGTTGGCAATGAGTGCAGGACATTGGCAGGTATTGTGGATATAATTGAATGGGGCTGTGCTGCAGAAGCTAATGGAAAGGAAACAGGCTGCTGGGCTCAAATGGGGATCTTTGCCACCATACGGAGGACTCCTGCTGCTATGCTGATATCCAGTAAATAGGATTTAGCCCAATGGGGTTTCGTCTACTGGATGCCATGGAGTCTCCCCAGCCCCTCGGCCATGTGTCACCCACTAATCTGATCACAAGAAGCATGATACCTCGAGACCACTTCTGAGGGCATACAAGGAGAATGAAAGCATGCTCCAACAAATGGACCACCCAGGCAATACAAATATGGCGATACATCATAAGCACTTATTTCAATGTTTTCATCAAGGTTTTCAATGTTTTTCTCAAATTAGTGACTGCTATAAGATAAATCAGCATATTCTCAACTTTATGACATTCTCAACTTTATGCCAAATTTGTGCTCTAAGGATATATGGATAAAAGACATACTGTAGTAGCACACCAGTCTCGTTATCTCTCTCTCTCTCTCTTTCTTTTTTTTAATCAACAAGATGGCATTGCATTGACTTTATTGTTTAGACAGTTTATCACAGACGAGCATACATCCTCTGACATATAGCCCCGTGTAGTCTTCTTTTATTGTTTCAAGCAATTTGGTTGCTATACTTGTGAGTATAGCCCTGAAATGACATAAGGAATAAACTAGTTTCTGTAAGCTCTAGGTGATGTTGATTATACTTTGATGAAAACTAGGTCTTGGCCCCAGGCAAGCATTTAGTAAAAATTAGTTTATTCTACACTGTCCATCATAAAATTAGGGCTCTCTTTTTCAACTCTACCAACAATAGTATTATAGAGCTTTTCCCCTGATTATTATTTATGTATTTATTTATTTTAAATCTTGTAAGAAGTATATTGCTAGAGAAGGTCCCCTTCTATTTTGATCCTATATTGTCTAAACACCATGTTCTGTTTTGTCTTTAAAGGAGTAGTTCACTTCAGAATTAAATTGTTCTGATAATTTACTCACCCCCACGTCATTTAAGGTGTTCATGTCTTTCTTTCTTCAGTCGAAAAGAAATTAAGGATTTTGGGGAAAATATTCCAGGATTTTTATCTGTATAGTGGACTTCAATGGGGTACAACAGTTTGAAGATTCAAATTCCAGTTTCAATGCAGCTTCAAAGGGCTCTACACAAACCAAGACGAGGAATAAGGGTCTTATCTAGCGAAATGATCGGTCATTATCTAAAAAATATATAAAATATATATTCTTTTTAACCACAAATGCTCTTCTTGCTCTGATCTGCGAAGCACCACACATTACGTCATCACGTTGGAAAGGTCACGCGAGACGTAGGGGGAAGAACCGATCAAGTGTTTACAAAGAGAAGTCAAACGCCCTTCACAAAAAAGGTAAAGCAACGATGTTGCAAAGATGCAAAGATGATTTTGAAGTTGGAGGAGAAAATGAGATGGAGTTTTTCGTCACGTGTGACCTTTCCAACGTGATGTAATGCGTGGCGCATCACAGATAAGAGCAAGAAGAGCATTTGTAGTTAAAACATATATATATACACTCACCTAAAGGATTATTAGGAACACCTGTTCAATTTCTCATTAATGCAATTATCTAATCAACCAATCACATGGCAGTTGCTTCAATGCATTTAGGGGTGTGGTCCTGGTCAAGACAATCTCCTGAACTCCAAACTGAATGTCAGAATGGGAAAGAAAGGTGATTTAAGCAATTTTGAGCGTGGCATGGTTGTTGGTGCCAGACGGGCCGGTCTGAGTATTTCACAATCTGCTCAGTTACTGGGATTTTCACGCACCACCATTTCTAGAGTTTACAAAGAATGGTGTGAAAAGGGAAAAACATCCAGTATGCGGCAGTCCTGTGGGCGAAAATGCCTTGTTGATGCTAGAGGTCAGAGGAGAATGGGCCGACTGATTCAAGCTGATAGAAGAGCAACTTTGACTGAAATAACCACTCGTTACAACCGAGGTATGCAGCAAAGCATTTGTGAAGCCACAACACGCACAACCTTGAGGCGGATGGGCTACAACAGCAGAAGACCCCACCGGGTACCACTCATCTCCACTACAAATAGGAAAAAGAGGCTACAATTTGCACAAGCTCACCAAAATTGGACAGTTGAAGACTGGAAAAATGTTGCCTGGTCTGATGAGTCTCGATTTTTGTTGAGACATTCAGATGGTAGAGTCAGAATTTGGCATAAACAGAATGAGAACATGGATCCATCATGCCTTGTTACCACTGTGCAGGCTGGTGGTGGTGGTGTAATGGTGTGGGGGATGTTTTCTTGGCACACATTAGGCCCCTTAGTGCCAATTGGGCATCGTTTAAATGCCACGGCCTACCTGAGCATTGTTTCTGACCATGTCCATCCCTTTATGACCACCATGTACCCATCCTCTGATGGCTACTTCCAAAGCTCGAATCATTTCAAATTGGTTTCTTGAACATGACAATGAGTTCACTGTACTAAAATGGCCCCCACAGTCACCAGATCTCAACCCAATAGAGCATCTTTGGGATGTGGTGGAACGGGAGCTTCGTGCCCTGGATGTGCATCCCACAAATCTCCATCAACTGCAAGATGCTATCCTATCAATATGGGCCAACATTTCTAAAGAATGCTTTCAGCACCTTGTTGAATCAATGCCATGTAGAATTAAGGCAGTTCTGAAGGCGAAAGGGGGTCAAACACAGTATTAGTATGGTGTTCCTAATAATCCTTTAGGTGAGTGTATATATATATATATAAATATTGTTTTTTATTGATTTTTTATTTTCATTTTAGAAAATGCCCTTTGAAGCTGCACTGAAACTGCAATTTGTACCCCATTGAATTCCACTCTATGAAGAAAATCCTAGAATGTTTTCCTCAAAAACCTTAATTTCTTTTCGACTGAAGAAAGACATGAACATCTTGAATGACGTGGGGGTGAGTAAATTATCAGGAAATGTTATTTCTGAAGTGAACTACTTCTTTAATGCCAAGCTAGTTTCTAGGTCCATCAAACCTTAGCTACTGTTCTCACTGTCTAATATTGGTGTTTCAAGCTTTCCTCTGCGTCAGTGAAATCAGACACAAAGAATGGAAACTGCAATGGGAAAAAAAATAGAGATTTTCTCTTTTAGCAAATTCATGAGGAGATTTTATTTTACAGGCAGATACAGTAAAACCTAAAAGACACACATGAGCGGTTGAGAAGCATTGATCTACATGCCCACCATCTCGCTGTCTTTCTCACTGTATCCATCCCCCCTCATGTATATTCACAGAAAGTACATATACATGTGTTCCTCAAATGTATTTCTGCGTTCATTGTACTTGGGTTTTAAAGGCATAATCAGTACAAAGCCACACTAAAACTCAAAGGCCTTCCAGATACTATTGATGCACTTGCAATCATAACTTTTTTCCTAAGCTTTTTTTTTCCGCATTGACAGTCATTTGTCATTTATGAAATGACCTGTTGAAATGAACATCTATCTATCTATCTATCTATCTATCTATCTATCTATCTATCTATCTATCTATCTATCTATCTATCTCTCTCTCTCTCTCTCTCTCTCTCTCTCTCTCTCTCTCTCTCTATCTATCTATCTATCTATCTATCTATTTATCTATATATCTATCTGTCTGTCTATCTGTCTATCTATCTCCAGGGGTAATGCATATAATCAAGTTTTTGCTCTATCATGTATCCAGATTTTTGAACAACGTCCTGCTTTGCTGCGGAAGCTGAGCTGAGCGAGTTAACAGCTGTCACTGTCTTAAACAAGGTGGATGAGATTTGCACTTCCTTTCAAGCACCATCCCAGAGCAACCCCAGACAGTGTCTGGGCCATACCTGTCACTCAGTTGCCTTGTTTTTTTCACTAAAGTTTCCCCTCGCCTAGTGAGGGACACTCAATCGAGCCACGCTGTCACAACCTACTGCCCCTTTAGTCCAACTCATCCATCAATCTGATCAGAGACACGACGCGGTGCAGCACAGAGCCAAAGACGCATAAGATCTCCTCTGAAATTCATCTGCTTGTTAGTGCTGCTAATGTCCTCAAAGCCGAGCTTAATGATATGTAAATATTTATTAATTAAGACTAAAATTTGCAAAATTCAGGAAACATCTTAAGGACTGCTAACATTTGATACACTATAAAAGAATAAAAAGTGGTAACCTATAATTGTTACTTATTTCTACCTGATTTATTCCATACAAATATGAAAATAAAGTTTTGCTGGTTATTGATTCAGTCATGTTAAATACTTTTTAATGAATAAAACCAATTAATACAGATGTTATAATTTTTAGGTGACATTTTGTGCAGTGTACAGACTTCAATGCAAAAAGCTTCTGGATGAATTTTTTTTTTTTTTTTTTCATCTCATAACAACCAGAGAGTTGCAACAAGCCAAGGTTTCAGTATTCAGAAATCCCTGTTTCAGACTGAAGGGGATCGAGCCATCCAGGGCCAGCTGGCGTGCTCTAATGCTCATCTGCAATGCCAAGAAGTGGCATGGGGCATTTCCTTAGTGACAAGGCTGGACCACCATGGCTAATCACTAGACAGCTTGGATAAAAATTGGAGCGATATTTGCAGGGAAGGAAGAACCCGGTACCTCAGATTGGAGAGTTGCATGTCATCCTCACTTTTGCTTCATTTTTAATTCCATTTATAAATGTGTGTCGAGCAAGTTTATGGTTGGATGAGGTTTGTGTGTAATATATGTGACATGGACACACAATTTCCCTCCATTTACTTCTTAAAGGGATAGTTCACCAAAAAAAAAAAAAAAAAATCTGTCATTATTTACTCACCCTCATGTCATTCAAAACCTACGTATATGACTTTCTTTCTTCCATGGAACACAAGAACAAATATTTTGAACACGTTGGGGTCCAAACACCATCGATTTTCTTGTACAGATCATGGAAAAGTAATTAATAAAATGTCTCGTTTACGAGGGTTACATGCGTAACGAAACATTCCCTTTCGTTCAGTCACTCCGAGTAACGTCAGTGACTGACGAATGGGGGTCCCAATGTAATCACGCCACTCGGCTGTCATCCAGTGCCCTGCGTAAGTGTGAGCTCCCTGTCGTAAGCTAGTACGGACAAAGGACTCCCACTTAACACAAGAATACCAAGGTACACTGGGCAGAATATTCCAGGTGGAAACATGCGCCAAGTGCCTGCCCCTAGGGAGGACTTGAGGATACACATATGACCCGCGAGGGGCTGCATATGGAAGAACTCTGGGGTAACCAGCCGAAGGTGGATTTTTAAACCCTAGGGGTGGCAAGGCTTGCCAAAGGTAAGACACCTGCTCAAGGAGGCTTACAGTGGTGGAGTGGAGTGTGCCCTGACCCCTAGGGGGCATGGACGCTCCTGCGTCTGGTAAGCCAAGACAATGGCGTCCACTATCCAGTGAGACAACCTTTGCTTGGAGAAAGCCTTTCCCTTCAGCTTCCCACCATAACAGACAAAGAGCTGGTCAGAGGTCCTGAAACACTGCGTTCTGTCTACTTAAGCACGGAGGGCGCGTATTGGACAGAGCAGTGCCAAGGCTGGGTCTGCCTCCTCCAAAGGCAGCGCTTGCAGGTTCACCACCTGGTCCCTGAGTGGTGGGAACCTTGGGCACATATCCAGGCCAGGGTCTCAAGAACACGTGAGAGTTGGTCGGCCCGAATTCCAGGCACGCTTCGTTAACCGAAAATGCCTGCAGGTCCCCTACCCTCTTGATGGAGGCCAAAGCGATCAGGAGTGCTGTCTTCATTGACAGGAACTTAAGATCAATTGATGGCAATGGCTCAAAGGGAGCCCTCTGCAGAGCATCTAAAACTACTGCGAGGTCCCAAGAGGGTACAAGGGGAGCGCAAGGAGGATTTAGTCTCCTGGCTCCCCTCAGGAACCTGATGACCAGGTCGTGCTGACTTACCTTCTTGTTCTCCACAAGGTCATGGTGGGCATATATAGTGGCCACGTAAACCCTCAGGGTGGAAAGAGACAGCCTTCGTTCCAACCCTTCCTGGAGAAACGAGAGCACAGACACGATCGGGCATTTCCAGGGGTCTTCTTGGCGAGAAGAGCACCAGGTGATGAAGAGGTTCCATTTCAACGCATAGACGTTTCTGGTAGACTCAGCCCTAGCGGAAGTGATGGTAGCCACCACCTGAGGTGGTAGGGTACTCAAACCTGCCGTGTCCCATCCAGGAGCCACACGTGGAGGTTTCAAAGATCGGGACGCAGGTGCCAAAGGGTGCCCCGACTCTGAGAAAGGAGGTCCTTCCTCAGAGGAATCGACCAGGGAGGGGCTGTCGCAAGGAGTACGAGTTCGGAGAACCAGGTCCGGCCGGGCCAATACGGGGCGACCAAAAGGACCTGCTCCTTGTCCTCCCTGATCTTGCACAGAACCTGTGCGAGAAGGCTCACTGGGGGAAACCACATTTGCGCCACATTGAAGCACTCTGTGCAAGAGGGGGGTGTGGCCCTAGGAATGATGGTTGGGGTTTATGCCACACCGCAGCCCTCAGGTAACCCTGGCCACCGACCAAGCATCCCATCACGTGGAGGGGATAATTGGGGTGTGGCAGAGGGGACTTTGAGATAAAGACTCGGAGATAAAGTAATTGGGGGCGGGGCCTGACAGCTGCCAGGACACGCCGCACCCAAAGACCAATCATCCCCCGAGATGACATGGCTGTCAACTCCGGGTCGGACTCGGGCAATGCTGGCACAGCTGAAGGCGGCAGCATAGCCGAATCTTCATCCCCAGAGGACCACCTTGAGATGCACAGATCAGCAGGCAGGCAATGTGAGATCGCTGGAACGCGCCGTCACACCAACACCGACTGGAGAGCTGCTCGTCTCGAAGAAGCTGACGAACTCAATATCAGGCTTGGGGAGTGAAGAGTTAGATGCTCTTGGCTCCGAAGCAGAAACATAATGCGATGTTTCCAGCGTACTTCCTTATATACCCACGCTGTGGGGCGGAGTTACACTATGCAAATTCTGCATGCCCATGGCATTGACACTGCCACTGGCCGTTTTCTAGATCTCGAAGATGATAGGCTTCTAAGCGAAACCCCCATTCGTCAGTCACTGACGTTACTCGGAGTGACTGAACCAAAGGGAACAGATATTTTTCAAAGTATTGTCTTTTATGTTTCAAAGAATAAAGAAAGTCTTTCAGCTGGTGTAAATGAGGGTGTAAATGATGACAGAATTTTAATTTGGGCGAACTTGGCCTTTTAAGTGTAGGCCTAAGTGCAATGTACCAACTATGACTTTTTATCATGTCCTCTCTTAACCTCTTTTGTCCCACACACACACAGACACACAACATTTGCATGGCTTTTATGCTCGTCCAGTAACTCATCAGAACGAAAAAAGAAAAAAAAAAAGGAAGGACAAAGGGAAAGGCCTGGCTGATCCCGGTCACTTTAGTTCAGATTCATTCAGGTGGCTCTGTCCTTTCATCTCAGTACTTCTCATAATAGGAGCACAGGGCTGCTATGCAAACTATACTGGTGTTAATCTGCTGTTCATAATGCCTCTCATCCTATTGTTATATCAACAGGCGCATGATGGAAAGGTGAAAACTCATTATAGGCTCTGTTAGCTGATTGCTCACTGTTATACTTCAAGTATATACTTCAGTGTATGTATTTGTCATATATATATATATATATATATATATATATATATATATATATATATATATGTATATATATGCACGTACGCACATGCAAATTGCTGTCTAAACCATAATTTAAACTCATACCTCATTCCAAACTAGAAAGCTCAAGATTTAAATGTAAATGCATTCCCTTAATGAAATGGGCAAAAATAGGTTTTTAAGTGTTCCAGCTTTGTTCTTTTTTTCTCAGTGGTGTTTTATGCCCCCTCAGCATATTGCAACATTTGTCAACACCTGCGTCATGTTCTCAGTTTCCACAGCAGAGTGAAACTACCTCATAAACATACAGTGAGAGTCTGAGAGGAAAGCTTATAAGGCTGAACCTGAACCAGATGGTGAAATAAATGCCTCACAGGAGCACAGCAAGATGGCTCAAATTGAAAGTCACAATAGTGATTTGGATTTGGAACAGTGGATTAAAGTAAGAGACTATGTAATTGTGTGCAAGTATATGCATGTGTGCGTGTGTGTGTGTGTGTGTGTGTGCGGGGACATAGCCATATGTCTGTGTCTAAGTCCAGGAATCTTCATGTGATCCACATCTTTGTGATAAACACATAAATGTTTGTTTATGATAAGAGTTAACATCCAAAAGATTAAGCTAGACAATCATTATGCAATATCAAATCAGACGTAAGTACAGCATCATTTTGCAGTCAACCACACACGAATATGTGGATATAAAGTTTATCATAGCAATACTAGCAAATAAAGCTACTAGCAACACAGTTATGGGAGATGTATACCATCATTATGAGTCACATGTGGAAGATGGAAACTGGTAATTTTAAGTAACCAAGTTACCAGCTTCTTTTAATAATAATAAAAAATACACATTGTGTTATGCTGGCATTGATCGTAACTGAAATGGCCACATATGTGACACAAATGCTTTGGCCAACCCAAAAGATTTTTTCCCCCACATTCTCTAAGGGCACCAAAACAAAATAATTGGATCATTTAATTATTTGCAGGGACACTCAAATGAGTTCAATCTATCAAGGTCTCAGGACCTTGTTTGTGGCCTCTGTGTTTAATTTGGTCTGGATAAAACACCAGATGACTTGAAATACACATGGCTAAGCTAAATTAACAATTGATCTTCACCCCTATCAGCACAAAAAAACATTTTGGGTTGTCAGTGAATATGTTCAACTCACAAATCATTCACTTCATTGAGGCTTGATAGAAAATGGGAGGCGACTTAAATTTGGAGTTTGAAAAAAAAGATGAACTCTCTAGCTTAAAAAAAAGAAAAAGGTTTTTGACACATTGTATCTTATTCTAATTAAAAAATAATGGTTATACGTTGATGAGCTTTTCTAATAAAGCCTCATGATGATTAAAACATACATACATTTTGTAAATCAAATAAACTGTATGATTAACCTATGAAATGACAAGTATGAGTCTGACATTAGCTTACATAAGAAAAACCAAATGAGAGGATTACATTTACAAATTAGGCAATATTCAGGCTATATTATTTTCTATATGCCACTGCAAACACAGCAATCCAAAACACATGCAAGTCAGATCATCTATCTAAAGCATAAACACCCTTCTGGTAACATTTACATGATAACTACATTAAAGGGGGAAGAGGTAACACACACAGTTTCAGCCAATCTCATGTTAATCTTGAGTACCTACATTGGCCCTGTCCCAAAACCCTCACAGTCTTCCTCTGAGTCCGCACTTTCACGACGTAATGCAGGGTCCCTATGCAGTGTTCACTGCTCTCTACTCCCTGAGCACAGTATATCTGTTAAAGTTTACTTCGCTGACAATAATCGCTCATTTGGAATGCCCTGCAACGTCATCAAAGAAAGGCGACGACGGGGTCGCACAGATTATGATATACCATAAATTAATATTGTAATTTACTTTACTTTAACCATATAATAGGCATATTCATTTACAAAACACACAGTATGTATCTATTATTTTTATTAGTTTACATATAGGCCTACTTGTATATTCAATTGACTATTAACAGATTTGATGCTGAATATGAAAATCAATATGATTTTGAATATGAACAGCTCAATATGAAAATACATTTTGATTTGGTTAACTATGTATTAATGTGTTTTAAAGGTCTTAATAATTGTAGCGGTCTCATCTCCTGCACTTTCTTTCCCACGCGCAGCATAGTAAACATTCCTGAGGTAGGCCTAAATAAAGTAAAATATAAAAAAATGACAGCACCTCAGCTGCTTCTCAACACTTTTAATTTGTTTACATATTCATACAATAGAATATGCGAATACAACAGTCATTGCCATAACCATTCATAAATACTCTAGTTTGTATAATAATAACTATGAATGCATATGTAAACTCTGCTCCATCGTTAGCTCAGACTGGTGATGCGACACGCAATGACAGTTGGGTGATTTTCACTCTCCACTTCCTGTGAAGTGATGTATCGATGTTCCCTTCTTCCCTACGCCATTCGCAGTACCCTTCGAACTGAATATGTTCGCCTTTTTTCCGAAAAAAGCAGAGCTCCAGGAGGCGTGCCGTGCATGGAGCTAAAGAGTCACGTGCGCAAATGCGCGCGCACACACACACAAGCACACACACACACGCACACACACAACACGTCATCGTATCATAGACTCTCTATTCGTTCTGGTTAAATCACAAAATAAAATGTACACAAATGTGTCCCTGCTCTTGATACAGAATCACTGATAAACTAATGAGAAAAAAAAAACTATACGATGGTGGATTCGAACCCAGAAACACACACTGGACAAGAACTCTACCACTGTACCTCTAAGGCACGCAAGAATTTTTCGCAAATCTATGTGAAGAATCTGAGGACTGACAATATTGTATTATACTATACCTTGCGAAAAATAAGTTTATTCAAGTGTTCTATTAGTATACTTCTTTTTAACTAAAAATAAGAAAGTATACTTTCAGTCTACTTTTTATACACTTCTCAGAAATATACTTAAAATTGCACTTAAGTATACTTGACTTATACTGACAGAAAAGTCAAAGTACAGGTATATTTGGCCTATACTTGTACTCAATATTTTGATAGAGATATACTTAAAAAGATAATTAAGTATTCAAAGTATACTTGGCTTGTAATTGTTTTAATTCTTTTGATTGGATAGCCTATTATATATACCTTTTTTTTTCTTTTTTTTTTACATAGTTTTACATACTCCATCTATGTTTTCTCATCTTTTTGTTTAAAATGTTGCCTTTCTTTATGAAACTTACCCACATTCAAGTGTTGATAAAAAAGGATGCATGAAGCTATAATACAGTTTTTGCCTATTGCTTGAACACAATAGACACATGCTTAGACCAAAGTTACAAAACTTGAAGCTTTTGTTACTATACCTTAAACACAGTGTAACCATACCTTAAACAAAAGTGCTGCTTTGCACTTCAGTTGCAATTCTGCAACACACTTGCTCCTGCACACTACACACTATTTCATACATAAGACACTTCGTTCATAAATGAAATCTCATGGGTACCATTGGGAAAACACATCTATTCAAAATACAAAACACACTGGGTGATTGAAAACACTTAGACACACACCTGAAAATACTTACTTACAAAACTAATCTCCAATCAGTCAACCACAAATAGGCCTCAGCTGAGCCATTTTGAGAACTTTGCAAGCATGGAGGCAGGGAGAGCAAAGGCAGAGGAAGAGGAAGAGGAAGAGGCAGAGACAGAGACAGAGACAGAGACAGAGACAGAGGAAGAGGCAGAAGCAGAGGAAGAGGCAGAGGCAGAGGAAGAGGCAGAGGAAAAGGCAGAGGCAGAGGCAGAGGAAGAGGCAGATGAAGAGGCAGATGAAGAGGCAGAGGAAGAGGCAGAGGAAGAGGCAGAGGCAGAGGCAGAGGAAGAGGCAGAGGCAGATGAAGAGGCAGAGGAAGAGGAAGAGGCAGAGGCAGAGGAAAAGGCAGAGGCAGAGGCAGAGGAAGAGGCAGAGGAAGAGGCAGAAGCAGAGGCAGAAGCAGAGGCAGAGGCAGAGGAAGAGGCAGAGGAAGAGGCAGAGGAAGAGGCAGAGGAAGAGGCAGAGGCAGAGGAAGAGGCAGAGGAAGAGGCAGAGGCAGAGGAAGAGGCAGATGAAGAGGTAGAGGAAGAGGAAGAGGCAGATGAAGAGGCAGATGAAGAGGCAGATGAAGAGGCAGAGGCAGAGGCAGAGGAAAAGGCAGAGGAAGAGGAAGAGGCAGAGGCAGAGGCAGAGGCAGAGGCAGAGGCAGAGGAAGAGGCAGAGGCAGAGGCAGAGGAAGAGGAAGAGTCAGAGAGAGAGGAGTAGGACATGGTCGAAGAGGCTATGCACGGAACAATATTTCAGATGATATTAGAGCAACGTTGGTGGATCATGTGATAAATCATGGCCTGACAATGAGGGAAGCTGGGCAGAGAGTCCACCCACATCTAAGCCGGTTCACAGTTGCATCCATCATAAGGACATTCAGACTGGAAAACAGGTATGTCTTCAACTCTCCACTCCAGACTGTATCTACAGTATTTACAGTACTGTACCATATCACATTACTGTATTGCAAGTTGGCTAGTGCTCCTTTTGTAACAAAAAATGGTAGTTATGTGGAACATACAGTACATAGCACTGTATCATTGAGATTTTACAGATAGGCAAGTATTCATCAACATCAGACGAGTAGGCATTACCACGATCAGACGTGTCTTGGTAAAGCACAAAATCACATTGAAGCAATTGTACAAGGTCCCATTTGAGAGGAACTGTATCAGGGTCAAAGGACTTCGACAAGAATATGTACAGGTAAGTGTTGCAGTCCTTTACATTTACAATACCGTATTTATGTAGTCCAGTACAGTAATAGCTGAATATGTACCATTGTATCAGTACCACATAGATACATGCAGAGAGGAACACGGGTACCTGTGTGTCTGTGTGTTGGGGTGGGGGTGTGTGGGGGGGTTCTGTATGTGAAGTTGTGTTTTGAGTAATGCCAGCCATCCAAGCATTTTTTGTTGCAGAAAATTTTGGACATGGATGGAGCTGCACAGCTTAATGAATTGATTTACATTGATGAGGCTGGTTTCAACCTCAGCAAAAGTAGACGACGGAGTCGTAATATAATTGGCCAAAGGGCAATTGTGCACGTCCCGGGGCAGCGTGGGGGAAACATCACAATGTGTGCCGCCATAAGCCTTCGAGGGCTACTACACCATCATACCAAACTAGGTCCCTACAATACGCAACACATACTCACGTTTCTCGATGCATTTCATGATGCAGTTATACAGGACAGATCAGAGCAGCCCAGGTTTGTTGCTGTCTGGGATAATGTTAGTTTCCACCGGGCTGCTCTGGTCTGGGACTGGTTCACCAACCATGATCAATTTGAAGTTGTATACTTGCCCCCTTCCTCGCCATTTCTAAACCCTATAGAATCATTTTTTTTTGGCTTGGAGATGGCGCGTATATGACTGCCGACCACAAGGCCGCATGCCTCTTCTATAGGCAATGAAAGAGGCATGCGGCGACATTGAGGTAACGTCAATCCATGGATGGATTCGGCACACAAAGTGCAATTTTCCCCATTGCTTAACAGGAGAAAATATTGCTTGTGACGTTGATGAAATCCTGTGGCCAGACCCAAACAGATGGCAGGATCTTTAAACCCACCCACGCACAATTGGCCTGTTTTTCTGTATTTACAGTAGTGTATTTAGTTTTATTTTTGTACTTGCACTGCATTTACTGTACTGTGAAGTATAGTACTGTGATGTACAGTATTGAGTTTGTCAATTGTAACCTTTCAGTACTTTCATTTTTGGTTGTTGTGAAAACCTTTGTTGGAGGAAAAACAATTTTTGTTTTAAGTGTTGCATTGCTTCACAGAATGCTAACTGATGAACTGAATAAAAACAGTGAAAATTAAAGACTGAAGTGTTTTATATAAAGTACACTAGTGTGTTGCTGCTAATCTGAAAGTGTATTCATATGATGCAAGTGTGTATCATTTTGACAAAGGACTGTTTTGTTAGCAGAGTTTCAATTCGACATAGATGTGAATAGTTTATTTCCCAGTGTTGTGTCTTGTGTGCTTGTGTGACACAATGAGCCGAAGTTTTGCAAAAAGTGTTCAAGCAATAGGCAAAAACTTAAAATTTGTTAAAGGTAGGCTATATTTCAAGTATAACAAATTAATACCTGCATCTGAACATAGTAGTATACTGAAAGTGCAAAAATAATATAGAAATAGTAAAGTATAATGTTATGTTCACTTAAAGAGAACTTAGGCTACAAGTATACTTGCAGTATAAACTGCTAAACTAGTAGTTTACTGAGAATACACTTCAAAGTGTACTTTCATAAACTAAAAAAGTGCTAAAAGTATTAAAATAGTAAACTACTAGTATACTTATGTTCACTTGTAGTACAGATTCAGTACAAATAAGAAAGATAGTTGTGCACTTACTTAACAATTTACTACTGTTACACTTTTAGTACACAATATAAGTATACGTATACGTAAAAGTGGGCCAATTTAGTCCCAAGCAGTATTGAAATAGTACACTTACAAGTCTACTACTAGTACACATTGATATTAGTATAATTACTACATAAAGTATACTTAAAAATATACTTGAACATTACTAAGTATACTTCATAAAATTAAGTGAAGTATAATTTTTTCCGTAAGGGATAGTTAGGAGATGTAACGTTAAGGATGAAACTATCACGTTAAACATGAATTCTCATGACTTCCCCCACTCACCCACTTTTTAAAACAAAGTTACGCCACTGCATCGCATTATGGATAACTTTTGATTCACTATACGTTCATGTTGTTTACATTGTATGCACTTAAGCGCCGACTGCCATCAAAACACAGACATTTGATGCAGTTTCACTCACCGCCTGCAACGATCTGCAAATCCAATGGGCCTTGCTTATAAAACATTCGTCACCGAAAGTGCCAGGAACACACTAGAAAAAAAAAACTGCATCCACTGTTCCCTTAACGCTGAGTTCTTTGGGAAGCTGAACAAGGATATCTTTCCCTCACAACCAAAATCCTTCTCAACTTGCATTACCTGAATGATGGGTGTGCTCTCGCTCCGGCTCTGGTTGGTGTGTGCGTGTGCTTTTCCGGGAGAAGTGTCCACACAAGGATGTTCCGCCCTCTATTACGACATACAGGGCCATACTCGAAGAAAAAATAAAAACTTTCTGAAACTTGTGACAAACTGGAAGGAGTATTTTTGGCACAGAAATACTCAGTTTCAACTCATTTTTTAAAAACTTTGGCCATGTTTAGCATGGGAATCCAACTCTTTAACAGTGTAAACAACTCAGAATGCATGAAATAGCATGATACGAATGCTGCCCTTCCAGTGCAGAGATTGATTGAGTGCAGACTATTATTCTGTCATTTCAAAATTCATTTTCTAGCAAAGTATTACATTTCACCCCATTTGTTCATGCACACTTCTGCATTATGATTTCAATAATGAATTACAACATTTTGCTTAAGATGTACACTATTTAAAATGAGCTGCTTGATTATAAGTCCTGGTCATTTTTTCACTGTGATTGGCTTGGAGATTAAAGGATGCAGAAGATCAGTATGTTTTACTGACCATCAGGCTTTATCAAAGAAGTTAATTACTGGCATAAATATGAATTTAAATAAAACTGTATTTAAATAAAACTATAAATAAAGCAGCAATTTAATATAGATACATGTGAACAATTCAAACTGAAGAGTGTAACCACCAGATGAGTACATGGCCTGAATGAATCATGGCCTGAATGAATCATGACCATGAAGACAGCATCCGTACACAATGATGATTCCAACCATCTGGGTTGGAGGGAGAGCATTTCTTTATGGTCTGAATAGGAAAGCTGGACATCGCCTCAAGGTCTTGCCAAAAGAAGCTCATCTGATTGTGAGTACCACATTCTTGGAGATGCTTCAGTGAGGACACTCATGCAGAGCTCATTCATGAAGCCCCATTATCTATATTCCTGCCTCTGCCTGCATGGTCTCAAAGTCAAATTATCTTTAATTTGTTTCCTATTTTTCCTGCATGCCTTGTTAAAGGACGGATTTTCTATAATAATCTCAACTGTCTTTTCAACAGTGTTTATCTCTGCTTTGAGATTGACATCATACGGATCTTGTTAGCAAGGCCTGGACAGAAGGCGACTTACTATTTGAGGAAATTGAATTGGAGGATGGGTCACCGCAGATACCATTGACAAAATTAAATTGATTTGCAAGTGGTAGTAAAAAGGAATATTTCTATGATGACAAAAGCTCCATGACCTTATTTAGTATAGTATTATTTCCTAACTGTATTCTGCTGTTGATTTTGCTACCTCTGTCATGGTCAATAGATCTTTGTTCTGCTTTTAATGGGGACAGATTAAACTTTGTCCTGGAGAAAATGATATTGTCAATGTGGATTCTCCATCAAATGTCCCATTTAGCTCTCTATTAGGTTTAATCTGTGTCTGGGAAAGCAGCCCTTCTAGTATCAATGCTTGGTAAACACACCTTGTCTGTTTTCCTTTTCTGTGTCCAGGCCTCGTGTAGCAAGTTTAATATCCTGTTCCTATTTATCACTGTCATAATGCAATTATTCACAGCGTAACATAGGCAAAGCCAGCTGTCTCTCAAGGAAGATGAAAATCCCATAAACATGGGCTTGGTCTGCCATTTTTGAGAGGAAGTGAGGGTTAAGAAGCGGGCATGTCTCATCCGTACTCAAGAACAGACAAGAGAGCAGGACACTAGTCTTACAGATTGGTATCAAGCGGAAAGCTAACATGTCACATCCAAAGGACATTTACAAGACAGACATTTAAATTTTGCATAAAGTGTGCCCTTCTCTTTAGCAGCAGAGACACTAGTGTTGATGAAACACGTTCAACTCCCTCACCACGCTCCCTAATTTGTATTTAGCAGAAAAGAGAAGCCAAACACTGCTCGTGGCTGGCAGGGCTTTGAATCGGCTGGACGGCTGGTAACAAATTAGGGGATGTCAGTGTGGGAAATGGGCTGACCAGGATGATTAGTGTTGTTTTACAATCTGGTAAGGTTTGACCTTTCAGGGCTGCCATCATTCTAAACCCAAGTGAACTTGAGAGGGGGACCAGATGTAAAATGGAGGTTGTTAAATATCTGTCAGTCTGTGTGCACCTCAAACGTCAATTCACTTCACACTCTTTTGTTTTCTTTACTCCCTGAGTTGAAACTCATCCTCATTTGAAGCCAACCTGAGGCATCCAGATAAATGACACTGTCAAAACCTCCAAGTAACAGCCACCTATGGAATGAAAACAGATGATGTGTCAACAGATGGAACTCAGCACTAAAGTCCCGATGGAATTTATGTCTCCAAAACTCTGGCTCAAAAGATACACTTTGGCCCTGTTTACGCCTGGTATTAAGATGCTTTTTGATCAATCGGATCACAAGTGGATGAAGGAGACACATACCCATTCACACCTGTTGTTTTAATCCACTTTCAACCACTTCTGTCCTGATATCTTCGAGGAGAGGGCCTATGGGCAGGTAAATGTACAGAGAGTGTTAGAAATCAGGAATGGTGAGCGAACATTGTGCTTGGTAGGTTTTTTGTCTTCAAACCAAACTTGGGTCTCCAGCCGGAAAAAATTATCACGCCTGGCTATAGAGTGTTTCCCATAATGTTTACACATTAAGTCAGTAGCCAGAGAGTAGGCGGTTTTTTGTGGCTGTTTGAATGTATTTAATCTACGAAAGCAATCCGGTCATATGCGTGTTCGCCTACTTCTGGAATTGGTTGAAAGTGGACAAGCTCAAAACGTTTTAGACCCTGTTTATATCTGTGATCTGATCGATCAAAACGCACCTTAATACCAGGATTAAATAGGGCCTTTTATGAAGAAAATTACAGAAAAAAGATGGATGATAAAGATGCTTTAAATATCATTTCCACTAAAACACTGTTGACTCCGAGTAGCCCTCTTTAGTTTTTTAAACAGTTGTCATGGCTGAGGGATAAAATAAAAAATGGCTAGAGTCAATGCCCCAAAAAGACCTGCAGGCAGCGGGGCAGACACTGTGGACTGTGGGCTTCCTGCCAGTGTGATGCGATATAGTAAGAGTGTTCTCTCACTCACTGCCAGCTGCAAGAGCGGAGGCAACAAAGATTCCCCTGTGACCCACACAGCAGCAGATTCAGAAAAAGATGGACTCTGCAGGCCCTAACCCCTGCCAGCGTTAATTGCCTTAAATTATTCAATTGCATCTGAAGCCAAAGAGGGTGCAGCACGCTGGGCGTGCAGCTGCAGGGGAGAGCTTATACGGTCTAGCCCCTCGTTCACACTCACTGAGCCTCTCGGCTGGCTGAGGACCGAGCGGCAGTGTGTCGGGGAACCGGACCACAATTTTTTTTCCTTTTCTTTTCATTTCTCCTCTCTCCCCTCTCTCGTTTTGTCGCTCCTCATGCTCCTGGCTCCGTTTCTCTCGCCTCTCTGTCCTTACCCCCAGGTACCGCGGCCGCTGTGACTATTGCTTCAAGTGCATTATTCTGCACACGGGATGCGCAAAAGTGCTCTGTATTGGAACCTTTCATATTGCAATACTTTTGCGCAATGAAAGATTATTAAAGGCATAGTTCACCCAAAAATTTAAATTAGCCCATGATTTACTCACCCTCGAGCCATCCTAGGTGTGTATGACATTCTTCTTTCAGACGAATACAATCGGAGTTATATTAAAAAAGTCCTGGCTCTTCCAAGCTTTATAATGGCAGTGACTTTTTGAAGTCCATAAAAGTGCATCTATCCATCATATAACTGCTCCACACGGCTCCGGGGGGTTAATAAAGGCCTTCTGAAGTGAAGTGCCGCGTTTATGCAAGAAAAATATCCATATTTAAAACTGTATAGACTTTATAGCTTCCGTCAGTCAGCGGTACGCAGGTCGACTTACGGGCTAATGTTCGGGTGAACTATCCCTTTAAAGGCCTTTCTTGTTCTGTTGCTGCTTCAAAAAGGGCAACAACCACAGTGAGTTTCTTTGCAAATATAACAAGGTTTATTATACAACATTCACAAGCAGCACAACAAGTAATCAGAAATGGCAAAGAAACAAAACAAATGAAAAACAAACAAACTTGTAACCATTACAGACAGGGTTCCCAATCATATCCAATGGAAATAGCTCTGCAAATGAGTGCACACTCAATCACCAATAAAACACCATTTCACTCCAAGTAAATCATCAAATCAAACCACTACAAAAAAGAATAAACCATATATAAGAAAATGGGAACCCCACTGTTGTTTGTAGGTCCAAAACAAAACAAAAATCAGAGACGAAAAAGGCGGCTTGGACCACCCCTAGTTCAAATATGCATTTTTTTGGTCTGTTTAAATGTGAGATTATTCAAATGTGTTTGTTTGTTCGTTCAAATGTCCATTCGTTTCTTGCTATTTTAAACATGTTGTTACAAATGTGCGCTCGTTCAGATATGTGTTTTTTTTGTTTGTTCAAATATGAGTTCAAAAGTGTGTTCCTTCAAACGTACATCCATTTGTTTGTTCAAATGTGCTTGCGGTCATTCAACTCTTCCTTGCTTCCTTCCTTTCACAGTGAATCCAAAGTATATACTTTAATGTCTTATATTTCACCCTGTGACCCTCCACTGCCATGGCAACAACACTCTCCACAGTATCTCCCTTTCTGACCTGATTAAAATAAACACTTCTGGGATGACAGATTAGCAAATCACTGTTTACACAGTCTGATCACAAAGCCAAGCTTTAAATTTATATTGTGAATTAAAAGCCATTACAAACAACATGGAATTCAGAGGAAGAGACACAAACTTTTGCGCATACTTATGTATGTATGAGTGCATTCATAATTCATGGGTATTTCTGCCATGCTGGCTATATGAATGCAGCCAGAGTAAAAGGGAAACATTTCATCCCATGTCCCATTATCTACGTAAGAAGGGAATATGTGGTGATTCAGATATTATAAATTTAAAAGGATGGGTCTGTGTTAGTCAATTTTCTTGCAACACTTCCTCTGTTCTCTAATCGTTAGGCTGAATCCTCTGATGGCATTAGAAAAGCTTGTACAGTAAGTGCGTAACAAGGCTCAGAGCAACAGTCTGCATTAATGGGGCGTTTGTGTAAACATGGGACTAATAAGGCAAATGAAAAATAATAACTCAATTTTGTTTAAGAAACACTTTTCATAAAAACATCAAGCAGTCGGAACGCCTGTGTGGAATCATGACCAAAGGTCACCTTTGTGTCTCTGCTCAGTATTGTCAATGTCTCAGAGCAGCCTGAGGCATGTGGTAGAAGGATGTGGTGATGGGCACTGAATTTCACAGCTCCACCCAGAACATTTTCTCAGTTTTTGCAGGCAACACAGTGTAAAGGGCCCAAGAGTGGTGCCCTCTCATCAGAGACTGCTGGCTCACCATTTGGATGTAAAGCTCCCGGTACCCTTCGTCACGTAAAACAGGAAGCTTTTTGCGACCTGTCACCGAATATCTCACAGCTTTTTTGTTTCATATTTTTTTATTTGTTGTTAAAAGACACATTTCCCCCTCTCTACCAGGCACCAGCACGTCACATCCCCTGGGAGTTCTTTCACAGCTTCATTCTGTCCCATTCGTCTGTTTTTTTTTTTATCTCTTCTGCTTTTTAGCTAGACACACACGGGCTGTGAGATCAGCTCTCTACCTTGTAGTAGAACTATAGGCTTTCTAAACTTGGAGAACATTGAAAATTCAGAAATGAAGAATTGCCTCCCTTTGAATTTAAATCAAATTGACCACAATAGGAAGCTGAATTGGAATTTGAATTGGGATGTCAGTAAGAGGAATTTAATTTACTAAATTGTCTATCCATCCATCATTCATCCATCAAAATTTACTCTCAAAAGCAGTGGCATGCAGTGGTGTTTTAAAATGAGAATGAGGCTGTTGCATGGCTGAGGATGAAGACTGACGAAAGGCGATTCAAAATATAAACAAGGTTTACTCCACAAGCAGGCGATGCGATACAATGTAACAGTGTGTAACACAGACACACAAACATCGACCGACAAACACTGAGTGAAGAGGGAGGAACTAAATACATGGTGGTGACAACCTAAATGATGAACAGCTGTGATGAATGAATGTCCATGGTAACTGATGAGTGGCGGGAAAATACATGTGACAAATGAAAACAAACTAGAAGTCCATGAAAACGAATCTAAGAATGACCATAACTAAATATGCGTGACCGTTTTTTGTTTTTTCATAAATCAAATTTAAATTCATGTTCCAGTAAGACATAATGTTGTCACATTTTCCTGGTTAAATAAGCATTACTTTACATTACATTAAAAAATATTTTTACATTAACTATGTAATTAATATTCTATTTATTAAAACCAAGTATAAATCTCATCAAGTTAGTGTTTTAAAGCATTTTTACATTTATTCCTAAATAATAACTAAAGGCAGTAACAATTTAAACATTGTATTTTATTTGTGAACTGATGTTCAGTTCTTTTTAATAGTCAGCTTGTTTTCGGCTTGGTAAACACTGGTCACAGACACAAAGATGTACCTCTGATTTCACCAAGCTGATTGCTCACAAGTGATTTATATGTCACACTATATTTGCAGTGTTTTATTTTTTCTCCTTTATTTTTTCATTAAAAATTGAGGCATTGCCTCCTCCTCCTTTCAGGACTGTGAATTCAAATCAAATTGGTCACAAACGGAAGCTGAATTGTCTGTTCAAAAACAAGATGCTTAGTCAAAATGCTTAGCCATGTTGTTATTATAATAGTGAACTTACTCAGTATTCCCTGATATAAACTATGGCTATATTTGTAATGACAATGATTGAAAATGCACAATGTTTTACTTTTTCTGTATGGAATATCAGTTTAAATAGTACAAATTTAAGGACCCTCAATCAAAGAATTAACTTGTATGACATAATTTTGAAAAAAGAATTTGGAGCTCATTTCTGGAGTTTGAAGCAGCTTACAAAGTTGTAATTCTAATTAAAAGCGAGACTGGCACTTTTTTTTTGTTTTGTTTCATGTTTAAAGGGATAGTTCACCCAAAAATGAAGATTTGATGTTTATCTGCTTACCTTCAGGGCATCCAAGATATAGGTGACTTTGTTTCTTCAGTAGAACACAAATGAAAATTTTTAACTCCAACCGTTGCAGTCTGACAGTTGTATAATGCATGTGAATGGTAACAGATGAGAGTATGAGATCTATGAGAGTAAAAAACATTCACATACAATTTCAAAACCTGCGGCTCGTGACGACACATTGATGTCTTAAGATACGAAACAATCGGTTTTTGCAAGAAAATACAATCCTATGTCCCTCAGCGTTCACTGTGCGATGACTTCCGGTGAGCGAGGTCAAACTACACGATATGGCGTAGAGATACACGCGAGAGATCACTTCCGGCGCTATATGTCTATGAGCCAGATCACGTCTGACCTCACTTACAGTCATCGTGCAGTGAAGGCTGATGTAATCAAATGTAATCAAATGCATGAATGTACCAAAGCACTTACAGTTTGTTCATAAGAAAGTGAAATTGATGATGTGCACAAGTGACTAGATGATGTGGAGGTTGAACAAGCAGTTTTGAGTTCAATTTAAAAACTAGGGCCTGGTTTCACAGACAGGGTTTAGATTAAACTAGTATTAAGCCTTAGTTCAAATATGACATTTAAGTATATTTTTTTTTATTTAACTTAGTTTTTTATTTTTTACAGTGTACATCTTTAAAAAAACAATGCAAGGTGCTTTCCGTTAAAACCGCTCAAACATGCATTTTAATCTGGGACTAGGCTTACACTTTGTCTGTGAAACCGGGGGTAAAACTACAAAAAGGATGAGTTTAAAACAGATTTTAACTTCAAAATAATAATTATATAGAACTTGTCTCAAGAGTATTTCGAGAAGAGACCAGAAAGGATTAAAAACCAGTAAGGATCCCACTGCCAGTAAGTGTCAGACTGAGAAGCGTAGCTGCAGTTAAGGAAAAGAGTAGAGGGCCTCTCCTATAGATGCCTGGCAATCCAACAACAAGACGCTTGCTACTCACACGGGACTGTTTGTCATGCAACTGAGAGGCAGAGCATACTTGTGGAAAAACTGTTCCAGCTCGTCATCAATTTGAGCAAAATAAACAGTGACAGTCAGGCATACAGAAAGTGACTTGAAAAAGTCAGATCTGATTCTGTCAAGCTGAAGCCCTTGGTCCCCTGTGTGATTGACGGAGAAGGGTGGATCTCCTCTATCACATAAGACAATGAGGAATTGCTCTCTCACCTTGAAAGAGTTTTTGGAACGTACAAAACAACCAAGTGCAGGAATCCCAGTAGACTGCATGATTATTCTGCTTGACACACAACTCTTGCCCAACAGTTTAGTGAGAGGGCACCGTTCCAGGAAAACAGTGAGGTAAGTGAAAACTTCATTTGAAGGTATGAAGGTTTGTGCATGGGTTTGATGTGAAGCTTTCTTGCAGTGCTATAATATTATTCATTATTGATTGTGAGATCATGGAGCACATTTAAAATGATCACTAATTCACATAGGGATTAAGCTCCTGGTTATCTCCACTACTCTTGAGTTGTTATATAAAACGGGACCTTTTATTTTTGCTACTGCCATCAACCTTCTAGAAAGCTCCAATTGTTTTTGATTATTTGAAACATTTTACAGTAAATTGCTCTTTCACATCTCACAGGAGATGCCATCCTGTTCACCCACACACAAGCCCAGCTAGTAAATGAAAACAACCTTGTCTTTACATTTCTTATCCAGAAATGATTATTCAAGCTCTCAAGGTAGTTTTAATCAAAGCTCACTTTTCTGTACTTTTTAAATACCTCTCGAGCAGCCTAGCTGACTGATAACCATGCTTAGACTGAACACATACAGTAGAGCTTGTGTGGAGCAATAACTTTATATAATAATTGAGAAGTTAAAGGTCGTGTCTGCTGAATATAATCCTATAGCAGCATACAGCAGCATAAAGTAACATTGCTTTTATTGCTTGGTTTTTATTTAAATGGGTCGTAAACTGCATTATTTTATAATGTTTCCTGTGGTTTCCACTTATCATGTTAGTATGATTTTTACATCAATATTTGTCATAATTTAGAAATAAAAGGCATTTTGGCAACACTTTACAATACGGGTGCATGAATTCATGCTTAACTAATGCACAGATAATCATGAGTTAATGTATGACTCATGAAAAACTAAACCATTTATTAATGATTACTGCATCAGCAACTAATGAAGATTATATATGATTAATAGATTAAGTAATCATTAAATTGTTATTAGTTAAATGTGTGCATATCTGTGCATTAGTTAAGCATGAATTAATGCATATTAGTGCACCGTATTGTAAAGTGTTACCGGCATTTTTTTATACCCTGATTTTAACCATCTGATTTGAATGCTTCGTTTTAAAGGGCGTGTCTGCTGTGAGACTTCAGTGTAAACGCCCACTGCTGGGATTGGCTAACATCTTTGCATATGAAATAGCTAAGTATTACATGTAGAACTCGAAAACTTTTAGCACGTTTTTACTATCACAGCTCTCAAGGTTAACTAATCGTGAAAAGTGTTGATTATAGCATTATATTTAGATCTATGGCATTATATTTATATATATAGACGATCACAGACACGTTGAGCGCATGAATGCAGTGATCATGTCATTGCAACTCGATTTCTGCACACTAACGAATGCTTTCATCATAACTAACAGTGCAAACACAATGTAAATAGGAGATTCATTAATTATAACGGGAGTTCTGAAACTTACAGGATATTCTTATGGTATGATGACCTCTTATGGCAAAAGTTCAAGGAAAATTCGATTTCTCAATTTATGACCCCTTTAAACGTTTGATTTAAATTTTTAGATTTTCACCTCACAGGAAACTAACATTGAAATTTTGGCTTCATATATTGATCTTTCGCATTTACTTCATTCATCAAAGCAGTTCCTCCATGGCGGTTTTGGCAGGAACATACTATCTCACACAATTACTGTCCTCTGAGAGGCATCCATGTCCACCAGTGAATCACCACTACAGGATCGGATGTGATGTTTCTATTCCTCAGAGTATGATAACTCATGGTATTTATCACCTCGTTTAGCATCCTTGCATTGAAAGCTGGGCAGCAAGGAGAATTAATCTTCCTCGAGGTGCTGCTCTTTCAAGAGCAAGCAGGGACAAGGTGCACATAAACTGCACTGCTGCTCGTTATCTGTGTCTTTTTAGGTTGAATGACAAATGGTTGGATTTAAGAAGATGATGCTTGCAAACAAACATAAAACTTGTGGATAGAGAGGCTACAGTTGACACCTCCCCATTGCTGGGACTGACTGGCAAAGGGTTAAGGGTCAACAAACATGAGGTGCCCATGCATGGCCACAATGCTGATCAATATCTGGGGCCGTATTCACAAAGCATTTTATCTTAGCACTAAGAGTTCTCCTAAATAGCAGTTCTTAGTTAAGAGTTTTCTCTTTAAAACCTATTCCCAAAACTGCTGAGACCAACTTTTACTAAAGAATAGAGAGAAGTCTTAAGCTAAGAGTAAGGGCGGGGTTGACCTCGTTGCTACGGATGATGTCATCCCGCTTCCTAACTATGACCACAGTGATTGGCTGATAGGGAAGGGGTCTCTGTCAATTATTTAATCATAGAAATGTCGTAGAATGAGGTATTATGTTACCATATTCAAAAAAAGCTTTTAAAATAAGAATGTTGATTTAAAAATAATTGTTTTGCCATATTCAAATAAAGATTTTACACAGCCGACTCACCTAGTTACCTCGACAGCTTTCTGCATCCCTCCGCCACCCGACTTCTTACTCTCAACCCAGCCGGGGATTCGGGAGAGAACTCTGGGTTTGGGCTAAATTCTGAGCTCAGAGCCCTCGATCCCCTCGGACAGCACACCAAACCATCCATCCGATCATTTGTAAGTGTGAACTCGTGAAACAACTGCCACAGGTAATCAGACATAATTTCCTTTTTTTATTTATTTATTTACTTATTTAATAAATAAATATTATTTTTGGCATTTTTGCCTTTTTATTATGATAGGACAGTGAGTAGACAGGAAGCGAAGTGGAAGAGAGAAAGTGGAGAAAGGTCCGCAACAGCCATTAGAATGGTTGGTCTTAGTGACTTAGGATTCCTCTTGACTAGTCCTAACGTTTCACAGATTTAGGAGCAAATTTTAGTGCTAAAATGCTTTGTGAAATACTCTTAGAGCAAAAATTTAGGAGTCCTAAAATTAGGACTGACACGCCCATTATTTTTAAGAGTTTCTCCTAAATCGGCAAGTTAGGAGCTACTTTTAGCCTTAAGATGTTTTGTGAATACGGCCCCTTAGCTCTACGGATTCCAACAGACCATCTAGCCATGCTAACTCATTAGCATTTTGATAAAGGGAAGAAAGGTGTAAGCTGTGCCACTTTTTACTTAAAGGGTCATGAAACCCCCTGTTTCAGCAGCATTCAGTTTGTACCACAGTTTTGAAAAATGCTATAAAAGTGGGCGTGGTTTAGCTGCGGAGTGGAGTGGGACGAGGGGAGGCTGACAACACAGCAACGGCTTCTGATTCAGTTTTACTTCGCTCTCATTAAAAGCATCAAAGCTTCCCTGAAATGCACGCTGCAAATTACCAATACATGCAACACAATATACACATGGTTTTGTAAGCTCACCGTTACACAAATACATATATATCCTGTGACAGCTATAATTCAATGGACAATTAAATGCACAGCCATTCACAATTTGTTCTGCATCAAAAGTATATATGAACATGCTGTTGCATATCTTTGATAACTTTTGAGACTTATTTTGTGGAGTTTTTATAAGCCGTTTGGTCGGTTAAATGGCCGTAAAGAGCGGTTACACTCACAGTGTGGATAAATCACGTTTGTGTCGAAGACTCAGGATCTACTGAAGAGAACTTATGCGACGCAGAAACTCATACAAACAAAAATAAACACTCGTTTTTGATCTATTAATGCATCTCTCACTTATTGTATGCGATCTCACTGTTTGAAGCACCAGTCAGAGGAAAATGCCAATCAATGTGTGCTGTCATGAATAATTAAGAACGAGCTGTCATGAATTAAGCAATGCGTCTTCTCATAGGATAAAGACACGCAGACTCATTAATAATTATGAGACACCGATGAGTCATCATCGTACTATGGTACAAGAAAACGTCACAATCAATGACATTGACATGAAGACGAATTTAAACCCTGAAGTTGAAAATAGAGTAAAAAGTTTTAAAATTAACTAGTTTTCTCCCACATTTGAAACTAACAGATGGTAACATTGTCTTCCATGATGTTCAACACACATAATTCTGTTAAAATTTTTTAGGGTTTCATGACCCTTTAATGTCCTCATAATATATATATATATATATATAAAGGCTTTTAGTATGAATATGTTAGCCTTATTGTTATCAACAAGTTGGTGTGCTCCAAAACAATGACAACATTTGCATTTAGAAGATATAAAAGTTCAAAATGTACAGTCTCTCGCTTCCGCCAATATGGGTCAATGGTTTTGATGACATCACTCTGCACTTCACATTCTCATCTGATTTTGTCCAATCAAATGCTCTCTAGATTCTAAAGCCCCGCTCCCTACATTATAAATAAACACTGAAGCTGGGGCTAAATTCGGTTACTTTACTATTTTCTACATGGTGAATGGCACATAGTGCACTATATAGGTGATAGGGAATGATTCAGACAGTGTAAATATGCTTTCCACTGGGGCAAATAAAGACTGGTTTCATGTTAGTGTCACGCGAACAGCCGCAGCGCACAAAGTCTGCTCCAGTCCAGATACACCATAGCATAGAGCAGATCATGCGCAAGACGGTGCATACCAGAAAACGTATATCCGACCCATTTGAATTCTGCACAGAAGGCTATATTTTAAAGCAATATGGAGGAGATTAGTAGGAAAACCAGTTAGAATTGGAGGAAAAATTGGAGGAGCTGTTCAATATGTCCCACCCTGTCTTCCTTTTTCAGTGGAAATTGCATGAATACATTGAATAATGCTGTGCATTTCAAGGCACTTCAGTGGGCCTTTAAGCCGTCCTCTATAGACAAGGAAAAATGAGACAGAAAAATTAAACCACAGTATTGTTACAAGCCTACATAGGACAAGAGGTTTGGATTAAATAAATAAATAAATAAATAAAAATAAACAAAGAAACAAACAAACAAACACACACACACACACACACACACACCAACCAACCAACCAATAAATAAATAAATTAAATTAAACCAATAAACTCACTAAGTAACGTATATAATGTATCCTGCATTTTATTTCAGGATGTATGCTATCAAATTGTCACGATCACGCTAGGCTCTCCAGTCACACCCACACAGCGCTCACGCTCTCCCGAGTTCTGATCACTGTCACCTGTTCCTCATCACCGCAGCACTCAGCACCAGTATTAAAGTGCACACCTCTCAGTCACTCATCGTCTGACCTTGAATGTGGAAACAGACTCCTTACTTGCTCTGCCAACCTTGGTGGTTCAGCTAGTAAGCCTTTTTTATGTCCTGTGTCGATTCCCCAGTGTTTCCTTCGTGTCTCTAATGATCTTCGTCTTTGTGCCTGAAACCCGTTTATTAAAGATTACCTGTATAGTCTCCATGTTCATCAAGAGGTGTGTGATTCATCCAGTTCCTCTACCATCATTGCCATTCACTACCTGTAATGAAAAGAAACACTAGATATTCTCCACCATTCACTCAGTAACTGTTTATGTGCCATTTACTCACCAGGGGTCTGTTCTTCGTAGGTCGCTAATTCAGTCAGCTGGATTTGATTGTTGACGATTTGGCATGATCTTGGATTGTTTGGTTCTTTGAAGCTCATCCTGGACTTGCTGTCTTAGCAACAGGTCTGTAAACTTAAACCTGCTCTGGAGCAGGCTTATTTCATGTAAACAGTATTAGATGGCATCTTGAGGTGATACTTAAAATCTGTCCCAGCCACTGCTACTTTATTACAAGAGTTCCTTATTGAACCAGGGGCATAATAAAAATGTATTTGAAAATAATATTATAATGTTGTGTATAATAATATAGACACAGCCACTTGATTGAGATATTTATTTTTGATAGAATAATTACTTTATACATTTATTGGAGTCTTGCACACACATGCTGTAACGTTACTCTGAGCCGTGCATTATTTTAAGTGATGACGGATATTATGGGGTGGCTTGATGTGGCACAGGAGATGCAGATATCTTGATCTTAATCCTTAAGAAACTTTAATTAACACTGTCACGTAACAAATCTGCTTCAAATTTAAATAAATTAAAAGAATTGCTAATTACAACATTGAAAAAAAAATGTAAAGGGTGTACAAATACTATACAATCGTGAATGTATATAATTGGGAATCATGTTTAAAAAAAAAAAAAAACAGTGCTAAAAATAGTCAATTTTTATTTATCTATTATAACTATTATGTTGGTTTGGTCGCTTGGTTGTTTCCTTATAAAGGTCCAGAAATCTGTGTTTTTTTTTTATTTTTATTTGTCATGTTTTTCCCCAGGTGTCTTTTTTAATTATATGTCATTATGTTGTTGTCTTGCCGCCAGCCAATCGCTGCATTGCTGATCGTAGTTTCGAGTATTGATGCATCTGCCCTCTTCAGGTAACACAGGAACCCGCAGTATTCTCAGACAACTTAATCCAGATATTTTAATCCAAACCGCAAATTCGTTTTGAAGAGCCAAATTAGCCAGAGATCAGTTATCACGGTTAGAAGATCTGGGATCTGTCAAAAAATCACAAATGTATTAAGCGAGTTACGAAGAACGGACCCCTAAACTGTGCCATTCAATGCATCTGAGATTTGGATTGCCTTGGTTTATCCTGAAAAATATCTATGAAAGAAAAAAATGCAGTGATACAACATAATTATATATAAATATAATATAAACCTGGTCATGTGACAAAAATCATACAGTTTGCTATATTAAGGAGGCAACACAGCTTACTAGCTGACACATCTTACCCTACTCTCCACTAGTGCTCTGTTTATGACTTCATTGAAGAGATGTTGGAAATATTCTCAAACCCCTAGTAACTCAATAAACTAAATATCACACCGTAATAGCTAAAAAAAAAAAAAAAAAAAAAAACTACATAAACAAGTACATTCATTGAACAACACTCTGAAGCAAAATGTTGTAGATATACACTGTTACATTGAAATGTTGTATTCTATTTCTATGCTTGTAGAATACAGTTTTAATTAATAAACAGATGACACAGATAAAGTAGAGAACTAAATGTGCTCTAAAGTAGGCAGTAATCAAGGCGGGAAAGCCGAAAAAGGAAATTCACTCAGCTCATAAGTATAATCTGCTGAATAAGTCAGTCCAAACATAGGAGCTAATTTTCCACCCAAGGGCAACACAGATGTGATCCTTGAACAGATCGTTGCTTTAGCCACCGTTATTATAACCATTTTGCTTTCATTCTAACCGGGATGGAATATACATAATCTGATGCCAGGAGCAAAAATAGAAGCTGAGGAAAGGGAGAATTTGATGGCCTGTGATTCAGGGTGCTCTTGTTTAGCAGCCGGCAATCTGTGTGATGTGAAGCCATAGTCCTAAACCGACTGGTTGGCTTCTGCAGATACGTTCTGTGGGTCCTGTGAAGATGTTCCAGCCAGAATCATTGATTTTGTACCATAAGTGCTCGAGAACTATGCAAATGAACAGCATTAGACATCTACAGAAGATGTGCTGAGGACCATTGGTACAACTAGCAGATTAAGTGTTTATATCAGGGCTGTCACCGTTAACGCGTTAACGCATGCAATTAATTTAAAGTCCTTAACGCGTTAAAATAATGTAGCGCAATTAACGCAAATAAATTACAGAAGTACGTGATGCTGCGTCATTAGCGTAATTTTCGTCACACAGTTAGATGATCTTAGAAGTCGGGAGTTTATCACAATCACACTGAGCATCTAAGCACCTGTAACCCTGGTAGGAGGACATTTCCATTCTAACCCTTTAACCCGATTCTGCTTCTCTGTTTGTGATCAGGCGTTTTAAGCCGTTAAACTGTGGGAACGTTTTCAGTGAATATACAGTAATCGAATAATGTTTGATTTGTCATGTGTACATTGTTTTGTTTAGTAATCGTAGGTTTATGCAGTCAAAGCGGTCGATGGCATCTCCGTGTGGTCATGTTCGGTATCGTAGCTTGACTTGTCTAAAATGAAAACAGTCTTGAATTCTGTAAAGTTTTTTTCTGTAATGTTTTTTTTTTTTTTCATGGGTGCTTAGGTGTGTATAAATTGATTAAGTAATAAAATTATATGGACTCCTTATATTTGGTTATTTGGTGTCCTTTTGGAGTTACTAAGGATCCTTAAAGCGTGCAGAAAATATAGCTTTGTGAGAATCACCCTTCAATCTGATGGATATAGCAAATGACGACAAAATGCATATGTTTAATTTCACGTTAAGTGTGCGATTAATTGCGATTAATCCGTGAGCAAGTGACACACCTTTGACGAAATAAAGTCACTCCCCGAGTTTCTGCTCCAAATTAAAGGTCACTACATAGCAAATGATTTTTAAAGACAAAATTGTCTGGCTTTTAGTAAAGCCTATTTATAATAATAATTTTGTATAATTTAGACATTATTTATGTAATTATTACACCCATAATCCATTACACATATACAGTTTTATTTGATCAATTATTATTAAGCACTTAGGTTAAATTAATATAAATATAGCCTATAAAGGTAATATAATTAATCTTTAGAATCAGTAGATCAAGCTATAAAAATAATTACACATGAGCTTCATTGTTCAAATCTCTCTATATCAAACTTCACAACTTTTACTTGCACTGATATAGCAAGATTTTTATTTTAGTTGTCTTCTTTCATAGACAGCTCTTCTTGCTGTGTACATTTTGTGTTGTGTTTGTTTAAATTTGTTAAAAATTCTTAATGTTTTTCAATTTCTTAATATTCTGCAGAAGAGAAAAGTGAATCGCATTGCTTCTCTCGCGTAAAGTTAATCTCTTTTTATCTGTTCCACAGCATGTGAATGGCTGTTCACTATGTCACACCTAAACTCCTAAACTCAGGATCTAAGCCTGAGTTGACAGAGAAAGTTGATGATCAGCATCATGGTACCAATAAGCCTGACTGGATTGGTTTGGTTTTGTCAACTTAAACTCATCGTGTGACCCTGAGTTTGTTCAACTACCATCATGGTACGGGCCACAGGTCTTCACGTTTGGATGACATTAAACTGCACATGGGTCACATTAAGACACATTTAAACTGACAGTAAAGATCTTTACGTTGTTACAAAATATTTCTATTCCAAATAAATGCTGTTCTTTTGAACTTTCTACTCTTCAAAGAATCCTAAAAAATGTATCACAGTTGCCACAAAAATATTAATCAGAACAACCATTTTCAACAGGGATAAGAAATGTTTTTTTTTTTGGAAAAATCAACATATTAGAATGATTTCTAAAGGATGCTGGAAATGCAGCTGTGCCATCACAGGAATAAATTACATTTCATATATATTAAAATAAAATATTTGTAATAAAACTTAACAATATTACTGTATTTTTTAAAGTAAATAAATGTATCCTTAGTAAAATAAAAAATAAATAAAAAATCTTACTGACCTCAAACAGTAGTGTATATTCATGAATAATCCATTATAATCCATAATGAATTTCCTTCACAGTATAATCCATAATGAAATGCAGGGGCTTTAGTTCAAAATGTAAAATGACAGTACTCTGAATACAGTATCTGTGTCTAAACTTACATACTGTCAAAGTAGGTAATACATTTAAAAAAGTATGTTCTAAAGTATGTGTGCATAAATGCATACAGGCATAATCCATCCATCATGCTGGTATTGTTATGTGACCTACTGTATGATGGCAGTCTTGTCACTGTTCCACAATTTGCCAGTCTTTTCCTCATCAGATAGTAAAGAATCCATCTGACACATACTTCAGAATGTCAGTGGAAGTAGGTCATTCAGGTATTTTTCACCTACCGAGAATTCAGACATAGCCAAATAATCAACTACTTGATATACCGCTTTTCACATACTATACTGTATAGTACAGAAGTAGGCAAATCCAGTCACGAAGAGTTAGCTGTTGTGTACTAATGCACGTTTGCCAATGGCCATGACCTGTCTGACAGAGACGGAGGTTTTTTTTTTTTTGCCAAACTCTTAAGATATCAGAAAACAAGAGCTATTTTATATGCAGGTCTCCACTGAGAACACATTTTCCTGACAATTTCCTTCCTATTCCTCTGCGCCCCTTCTAAGTCTCTGAGCACTTCTGGAGAAGTAAACAAACAAGGACTGGTTTCGGCTTATTTCTTTACTTATTTCTTTATTTTTTGTCTTTTCCATTTTAAAGGTAAAGATACCACTCATAACGAAAGAGACATTTAATGGAACACAGGCTCCCATGAGTCCGACTCTGTGGAGTGGCTGCCCAGCAGTACTATTCATAAATATAAAAAATGCATGGAGAAATCTGATCCAAAGCATGTGTTATACATACAGCTGTGAATTAATCATTCATTTGATGGCCACTTTTTGAGAAACTGTACATCTATTTCCATCAACAAGAAAGCAACATATTGATGAACTAAAAGCTCTCTGTAGATGTTGTAGATATAGATTGGCATTTAAGTCAATATACTATAGATCTTATATTTCTCTTTATTTGTTTCCTGCTTTGTTTTCTTTCATGTTATTTGTTTTAGTAGTTTTGTTTTTTCCCCTTCAAGCAATGGAGTCTGCCTGTGCTCAAATTGAAGTACCTTCAGAAAAATAGAGCACTTCATTTGTCAAAAGAAATATAATCAATATTGAATTATGTGATTACCTTAAAGACAGAGATGGTAGAAAGAGGTGCTTAGAAGGCAGAGATACAGAGATATACAAATGAATCAAAATACATCGCAGCAGCAAAGACTTAAAGAAAAGTCTTGGGATGGGATAAATTAAATAGATGCATGATGATAATATGAAAAGGCGCCAACACTCTAAACCTTTAAGTTGTTGTTTGTAAGATATAAATCACAGTCACATAAATAATTCACCAAAGTGGAACAATGCAAGCGTGTCTCTTCCCTAGCAAAAATAATAGCTTGAAGAACTATATAAATGTAAAATATAAGTGATTTATAATTATTACAAACTCAATTAATTATTTTGATTATTTTATAATTATTTTAATTACGGTGATGATGTCTGAGTGAATTAAAAATGGCATAATTAATTACTTCTTACACAATATTTAAGCTCACACTGTGGCTCTTGTGGAATAGATAATGATTATTCATCAGTGATGATTAATTGGTTGTAGCTACTAATCCAAAGTTTCAACCATGAATTGCATCATCTCAGTCTTTTGTAGCAAGCACACAACACCGAGGCTAATTATAGTCTAAATAATGTTTTTACATGCTGGATAAAGATAAGCTACAATCTCATTATCCATGTCCCTTATAGTCTTCACAAAAACTGGACTAGTCCGATTTCAAGTATTTGCATGGCATTTAAAAAAATACAAATGATGAGAGAGACTGAAATCAAAATTTTATTCAGGATAATGGGGACATTTTTTCCCCAGTCATCTGAATGTTGCCATGTGGAATTGGAAGTGTCCCAATTGAATTCTGAATTCACCCCTATGTAAACACAAATTCGGACCTGTGTACAAGTATCTGAGGTGCAGGTGATATAATTTAAAATCTTTTAATGAAATGCAGCTCTGCTTCAGGCTACATTGTTCTAGTTCCGCTGTGGCAGACACTACATTGGAGGTCTGAACTTACTGCTTCTATTTCTGTATGTGGACATCGGTGTATGAGTGGCAGAAACACAAAGGAAGCCATGGCATGCAATAAAGAGTAAAGTGTGTATAACATTTTAAAGTGTTTCATTTTTTCTACATTCATCAACTTAGCATCAGTGAATTTTCAATCTGAATGATGACTAAGTGTGTTCCAACAGTTCATTAGGATGATGAGCAAGAAGAGTGTGCTAATCACTGATAGCAGTGGTCTGGGCAAGGCTTGATGGCAGTTTGAAAAGCTACTCGATTGGCATAGCACAGTGAATCATTAGCTGCTGTGTCTGAATCATGTGCCAGCTTCACAAATACATTTTAGCGAAGCTAATTTTATAGACTTAGGCCATCGTGATCTTGACATTTCTAACCACAAAAGCATTTTTTTTACACTAAGCTGCTTCTGAACACTGAAGCCAAATCAACATCTATACTGTAAGTTTAGAGAAACCTTTAGAAACCTTTGCCAACATCTACTGTACAACACAGTCCAAGCTGTGAAACATTAGGCTCTTGCTTTCAATACTATATATGTGACCCTGGACCACAAAACCAGTCATATGTCGCACGGGTATATTTGTGGCAATAGCCAACAATACACTGTATGGGTCAAAATTATTGATTTTTCTTTTATGCCAAAAATCATTAGGATATTAAGTAAAGATTAAGTGAAGATGTTCCGTGAAGATATTTTGTAAATTTGTAAATATGTAAATATATTTAAAAAAATGTATTGTTAGTAGTAATATGCATTGCTAAGGACTTCATTTGGACAACTTTAGTTTTTTTAATTTCACGATTTTCGTGATTTTTTGGCACCCTCAGATTACAGATTTTCAAATACATGAATCTCGGCCAAATATTGTCCTATCCTAACAAACCATACATCAATTGAAAGTGTATTTATTCAGCTTCCAGATGGTGTATACATCTCAATTTCAAAAAGCTCTCATCAGAGAATTGTGAAAAAAGGTTTACACACAACACACACACACACACACACACACGTCTGGTTCACTATAGGGGAATCTTCATAGGTTTATTGATTTTTATACTCTACTGTACAAACTGTATATTCTATCGCCTTAAACTAACCCTACCCCTAAACCTACTCATCACAGAAAAGTAAGATTTATAAGCTTTATAAGCTTGCTTCCTCATGGGGACCTTAATTTAGTCTAACAACTAAAATAGAATAGAAAATGTTTAAGAAAATATAGTCCACCAAACCATAATTTGATTACTGATATAACCATATTTTTTTAGTCAATTAACTCCAATGTGTCTATTATATTATATTATATTATGGACCCTTTTCACAGACTGTGATGATGCATTTTAACGGTCATCAATATCGTAAATCCTGCAACGTTTTTCATATTTTTTTATTTTTTTTAAATTGTATGTACATTTATAACACTAATAGTTTGTATTATATTACTTTTGCATCAAATTATTAAAAACTTCTTACCGCTGCTGTGAGGGTGTTTCTAATACAGCGTCTATGGGAGTGATGGTAAAATTAACATCTTTCTCTCTTTTCACTGCCATTATCAATCTCACTTTATTTTTTCCCTCTTTTTGAAAGTTTGAAATCACTATTGTTGCGTTTTTCTTTTGCTATTTGAGCGAATGGGGACACAAAAATATATTTAATGTATTCTCTCATTCACCACTATAAAAATTAACCCAACTATGACGACTTCCGCTCTGAGAAACCCGGAAATGTGAAAAGGGTCTATTTTTTATGTGAAAAGTTTTACACTCCAGACAAATACAAAAACGTGTCAATGAACAAGCTGTGACAAGTGAGGATTAACACTTGCAATTCTCAGATCACAGCAGAAGAAACAGCTGTCCGCTCTCTGAGAAATGATTTCTCTGCCACATCATCATTTGGAGTAGGTGAAACTGCAACATTTATCAAAAAGATCAGTGTGACATTAGGCTTGACTGATACTGCCTGTGAGCAGCTACAGACACTCCTGTCATCGACCATCCCGACTTCATGGCTGCTTTCCCTCATTCTAGTTTGTTTTTAAAAAGATAAATTGATATTTCTAGTTGGGATGAATGTGCCATTCATATACTGTACTGCATAATAATGTATACACACATATATATGATGGCTTGTTGAGCAGCCTAAATTAGAACCTGCAGAAATGGTGAAATCAGATTGTATGTTTTGAAGACTGATATAGTGTGCTGTTACCAAGTCATCAAGGCAACTGGCGGATCTAAATCAGGACTTTAATGTGTGGCTGCTCAGCACTGAATCTCACAGGAGATGAGTGGCATCCCACAAATGGCAGGTTCAGTCAGATGCAAAAATCATTAATTACAGCTGTGAAAAGCACAATCGCCCCTGCAGCACTATGTATAAAACACAGATAAAATAGCAAAACTGTTTACAGGTACTGTACATTTCATTGTATATCTTTACATCCAAAATGGACCAGAAGACAGGGAGAACCTTTGCATCACCCTTAATAAGAGATGAAACACAGCACACATTCTGTCAAAAATTAAAAATGAAAAAGGGACACAAAAGCAACAGAAAAGCGGTTCATGATACACATATTGCCAAAAAGTTTTGGGACGCCTGCCTTTACATACACGTGAACTTTCATGACATCCCATTCTTAATCCGTAGGGTTTAATATAAAGTTGGCCCACCCTTTGCAGCTATAACAGCTTCAACTCTTCTGGCTTTCCACAAGGTTTAGGAGTGTGTTTATGGGAATTGTTGACCATTCTTTTAAAAGCAGTTGGGAGGTCAGGCACTGATGTTGGATAAGAAGGCCTGGCTTGCAGTCTCCGCTCTAATTCATCCCAAAGGTGTTCTATAGGGTTGAGGCCAGGGCTCTTTGCAGGCCAGTCAAGTACCTCCACACCAAACTCGCTCATCCATGTCTTTATGGACCTTGCTTTGTGCACTGCTGCACAGTCATGTTGGACCAGGAAGGGGCCATCCCCAAACTGTTCCCACAAAGTTGGGAGCATGAAATTGTCCAAAATGTCTTGGTATGCTGAAGCATTAAGAGTTCCTTTCACTGGAACTAAGGGGCCAAGCCCAACCCCTGAAAAACAACCCCATACCATAACCCCCCCCTACACTAAACTTTACACTTGGCACAATGCAGTCAGGCAAGTACTGTTCTACTGGAAACAGCCAAACCCAGACTTTTGCCAGACAGAGAAGCATGATTTGTCACTCCAGAGAACATGTCTCCACTGCTCTAGAGTCTAGTGGTGGTGTGCTTTACACCACTGTATCCAACGCTTTGCATTGCACTTGGTGATGTGAGGCTTGGATGCAGCTGCTCTACAAGGGAAACCCATTCCTTGAAGCTCTCTACAAACTGTTCTTGAGCTAATCTGAAGGCCACACAAAGTTGTTGAAGAAGTCTGTAGCTATTGACTCTGCAGAAAGTTGGCGACTTTTGCACACTCAGTTGCTGTTTTTCCCAATTGCTTCCACTTTGTTATAATACCACTAACATTTGACCGTGGAATATTTAGTAGAGAGGAAATTTCATGAATGGACTTATTGCACAGGTGTCAACCTGTACCACGGTACCACGCTTGAATTCACTGAGCTCCTGAGAGTGACCCATTCTTTCACAAATGTTTGTAGAAGCAGTCTGCATACCTAGTTGCTTGATTTTATACACCTGTGGCCATGGAAGTGATTGGAACACTTGAATTCAATGATTTGGAGGGGTGTCCCAGTACTTATGGCAATATAGTGATGAATTAATATGATATACATTTCCACTGCAGTGAGTACGTAACAGCTGTGAATCGATGATTGAGTAAGTCAGTCAAACTCACAAACTTTATGTTCTAATCCATGGATGGATCATTCAGAGCAGTTTTGTGAACCAGATCAAGTGATTATTTTTATTTTTTATTTTCTTTAATTCACTCAAAAGATTTGTTCACATATCAAACACACTACTTTTCTCATTAAAGCGTCAAGGAGAGCTAGGGTGGATTTTCAGTGAATAACAACTGACATTTTTGTCTTTTTCTCACACAAAGCTATCGTACAGCATGGAATATGCTTCCCAAGATATATATGAACTACTTTAATGGTATCATTTATTAAGCTTTAAAGATCTAACAGATTTACATACATAGATAGATAGATAGATAGATAGATACATACATACACACATACATATGCATGCCACTGTTACAAGTGACATTTATAAATAAAACTCTGATTTAATTTGTATTTTGGTCAAAAAGGACCTTAAACTAGTGTCCTGCACTGGCCTCTAAGTCAGACCCGGGATGGAGGGCGGTGAAAGCAGTCGAGGGATGGGGTGAAGAGGGAACAATAGGCACATTTCTCACGATTAAAACCGTGTTGTGAAAACCTCTCATTAATAAGACATGTACATTATGGACTCGAAACATCCTCTCTGCTTGAGATGAAAAATTAAAGAGAAGGGAAGAGCAAAGAAAGCTGTGCCTCCTGAAATAAAACACAGAGCCAGCTTGGAACATTAGAGCTATCAATAAATCAACTTTTATAAATAAAAGTAGACAAAGACAACTTTCAGAGAAAAAGAGGTATGTATATGTTACCCTCAATGTCCCTGATTCACTAACTGTATGAAGATGGGTCCTGAAATTTGCATACAATGCTTACCACACATACTACGTCCTGTGCTGAGTTTATTAGTCCAAGCAGTGTGTTGAGTCAATTACATATTGAAGATTGTCCATGATAAAAAAAGAAAGGGAAAAAAAAAAGAAAAATCTTTTAGAAAATCGAGATTAAAACACATGCCAAGTGCTTAGAAATGTACTTGGTTTAGACATTTTATTTATATGGTTTCTTACTGTTTTTTTTAAATAACTTTTATACCTAAATTATGATTCATTCATTCATAAATATGGTTTTGAGAAGTTGAACCACATGGCATTTTAAACCCCAAATTAATCTACAGTATATATATATATATATATATATATATATATATATATATATAATATGTGTGTGTGTGTGTGTGTGTGTGTGTGTATATAAACAAACCATCAACAACATTCATATCTTCATTCAAGTCAATGTATGAGGGGGAAAAAAAAAAGTCATGTGACTGACCCATTTGCAAAGGGTGATGATGTGTCTCTCTTTCCTGTACCTTCCTGGTCATGTTTTTTTCTGAATAAATCCCTCTATTTTCATTTGCACTCATGACTGGAGTTGTCATCGCATTGAGAAGTCAAGAGGTCCGTGCGGAGTAATTTGGGATATTGCTTATGCCACGTGAGATGTACCACATGAGGTTATTGACTGTTGAGGCATTTGCATGCAGTGTAAGTTTACAGCCTGGAGCAAAAGTGATCCATTCTGAGCAATATCAAGCTTTCACACGCTGCTTGAAATGTTGAGATTCGATAGCAGCAGCAGATCAAAGATGCAGTACAATTAGCTCTGACAGCCTTTATGTGTTTTCGAGAGAGACCTCAGTTTTTTTTTTGTTTTTTTTTCTCAGCACAAGTGATTCCACATGCACCATAATGCATGATAGCACACACTGTTGGATATGATGTAGTGTAGAATTTCAGATTCTCCATTTGCAGCAAAAAAAGAAGAACGTGTATAAACCCACCAACTCATCACAAGGCTTGGCATACAAAAACAAAGCAGACAGGCTTAAACACTGCAATCTGAACTCTGTGTCACAGAGATGGAAACACACAGGGCTGTGTACTGAAGCAGGAGAATGAAAGCACTCTGGTAATAGTCCCGTCATCACTATCAGATGATTATGTCTGTGCCTGGCCCTCAGAGGGCATGTATGATGGCCCCCTGTCATTGTTTACGGGGGCTCTCTAAACTCAGCTAGCCAGGGGGGAAATGCATCGCTGCTTCAGTGAGCTTTGAAAACGCCTCTCCTTCTTCAGTACAGCCTGGTCCCCCTACAGACTGCAGACGGTCCCCCTCCCGACGCAGGATATACACACTCTGGGGTGCTGGATGGCTCCATCTGATGTGTTTGTGGGAGGTGGGGTGCTGAGAGGAAACACAAGGCTTTGACCAAATGTCCAATGGACATGTTTTACATTCTCTGACATTCATTAGCCAGAACTTGTTCTCCACTTTCCACTGCTCCTGATATGACTTGACGGCAGTGGCTTTGATCAGGCTGGCATGTTACTTGGACACAAATGGACATGGGTGATACTTCACAAGCATTCTTCCACAGAGCCACCCAGCGTCACCTGACACCAGTGAGTCCATCTCTGTGGATAATTACCAGCCCTGCATGTGTTTTTTTTTTCTTTTTCTCATGTGTAATTTCCCCTTTTTTTGGGTCACCATCTTGGATAAATGCTCAGAGAGATGGAAAAAAAATGCAGATACAAATGTTCTTTTTCTCCTCTAAGGAGAAAGCAATATTGTCGTCAGTTTCTAAATTACACAGTGCCTCTCAGTGGAATAACATACTAAACATGCAATCAAATCACATACCATTTTGAACCATAGTAATTATTTCACTATGTGGAGGAAGCCATTCTAGCCCATCCCAGCCCTCAAGGGTACAGCTATTTACAGCTGGTACAGAAACAAAAAAAGTCCTATAAAATATTGCACACACGTAGGCCTACGTAAAAGAGAAAGTACATGATTTCGCTAAATAGATAACAAGCCACGCTATTTGCACAAACGCTAGATTAATGTGGTCGTGTGGTCACAATTATGTCGTAAAATGACTGTGAAGGTGTCTCAGTGTGTTAAGGATGCTAACCTGAGTTTCTGTTGAGCCAACAGGCTTTGCAAAATACCCATAATTATAAAAAACACTGACAGAGGAGAGAACATCATCAAACAAATGTCACGGATGGATGCCTTACAGACAGTTCAGCGTGCCGGGTTACTAGGCACGCTGATTCACGCCGAATCGAGAGACTGTTACTTCTATTCTAAGTATAGAACATTGCAGTGCATTAGACAGGCCATGCATGCCAGATGCCAAAAATACATTTCCGTCACTATACTTCAGAATATATAACCACAATTTTACAGATGAAAGCAGGGAACTGCCTAAGGCGGAACTGAATGTGTGATTAATATGTGATTTAAAAATAAAAAATGACAAGTATATTTATGCACAGTGTGTTATTAGAATAATTACAGACTATACAAGGCAATTTTTCACACACACACACACACACACACACACACACAAAACAACAACAAAACACACCAAAATCATATTTGCATACATAATTAAATGTTAAGAGGGCTCTGTGATCAATACAATAACCAACAACAGCAGTATGGTTGTCAGACCTGTCTGTGTAAATGGCTGTTATTTAAAGCGCTCTTCTGAAACCCTGTGTTCAAGGAACATTTAGATGTTTGCTCCCACAAAACTTCTTCAGTTTGGAGCGAATTATGATATTTTTTGTATGACAAGATCTGTAATCTTTGAAATTGCAGTTCAGTCAGCCATGCATAGTGGTAGAAAGTTTTGCAGAGATTATCACTGGCATAACCTTGGCAGAGGCAAGGTATATTTTAATAAAGCCTGTCTGGTGGAGTGTCTGGGAGAGGATAACACAGTGCTGATAGGAATACTGACTCGCAAATACTTTTAACCTCACTCACACCAAAAACTCTGTCCATCTTCCTGTCACACATACTGAACATCATCCCTTTGTTTTCATCTTCTTTTATGCAAGAACACATTACATTAAAATGTGGCTCTGCTATTATTTGAACTGCACATCTTTCTATCTACACTTTAAAAACAACAACTAAAAATAACAAGCAATATTAATTTAAATAACTAGTGGTAACACTTTACATTAAGGTTCTCTTTGTAAAGGGTTTTGTTTGTTAATGACTAATAACTCATTTACAAATGCATTATAGATCGTTGATAAGCAGTTATAACGGCATGAATAAAAAGGGTGACTTTAACGCAATACCTGCCAAATAGTGAGCTCTTTTTAACTCACATGTTATAAATGCTTAATAAATGTATTTATTCACACTTATTTAACTAAAAAACTGATTCCTTCAGTCTCACTAAGATAGTCTATTTTTTGCTGCATCATGAAATAAATCAGGAATCTGGTTTTGAGTTAAATAAGTATACACACACACACACACACACACATATATTTGTAGTGGAGATGAGTGGTACCCGGTGGGGTCTTCTGCTGTTGTAGCCCATCCGCCTCAAGGTTGTGCGTGTTGTGGCTTCACAAATGCTTTGCTGCATACCTCGGTTGTAACGAGTGGTTATTTCAGTCAAAGTTGCTCTTCTATCAGCTTGAATCAGTCGGCCCATTCTCCTCTGACCTCTAGCATCAACAAGGGATTTTCGCCCACAGGACTGCCGCATACTGGATGTTTTTCCCTTTTCCCACCATTCTTTGTAAACTCTAGAAATTGTTGTGCGTGAAAATCCCAGTAACTGAGCAGATTGTGAAATACTCAGACCGGCCCGTCTGGCACCAACAACCATGCCACGCTCAAAATAGCTTAAATCACCTTTCTTTCCCATTCTGACATTCAGTTTGGAGTTCAGGAGATTGTCTTGACCAGGACCACACCACTAAATGCATTGAAGCAACTGCCATGTGATTGGTTGATTAGATAATTGCATTAATGAGAAATTGAACAGGTGTTCTTAATAATCCTTTAGGTGAGTGTATATACACTCACCTAAAGGATTATTAGGAACACCATACTAATACTGTGTTTGACCCCCTTTCGCCTTCAGAACTGCCTTAATTCTACGTGGCATTGATTCAACAAGGTGCTGAAAGCATTCTTTAGAAATGTTGGCCCATATTGATAGGATAGCATCTTGCAGTTGATGGAGATTTGTGGGATGCACATCCAGGGCACGAAGCTCCCGTTCCACCACATCCCAAAGATGCTCTATTGGGTTGAGATCTGGTGACTGTGGGGGCCATTTTAGTACAGTGAACTCATTGTCATGTTCAAGAAACCAATTTGAAATGATTCAAGCTTTGGGACATGGTGCATTATCCTGCTGGAAGTAGCCATCAGAGGATGGGTACATGGTGGTCATAAAGGGATGGACATGGTCAGAAACAATGCTCAGGTAGGCTGTGGCATTTAAACGATGCCCAATTGGCACTAAGGGGCCTAAAGTGTGCCAAGAAAACATCCCCCACACCATTACACCACCACCACCAGCCTGCACAGTGGTAACGAGGCATGATGGATCCATGTTCTCATTCTGTTTACGCCAAATTCTGACTCTACCATCTAAATGTCTCAACAGAAATCGAGACTCATCAGACCAGGCAACATTTTTCCAGTCTTCAACTGTCCAATTTTGGTGAGCTCGTGCAAATTGTAGCCTCTTTTTCCTATTTGTAGTGGAGATGAGTGGTACCCGGTGGGGTCTTCTGCTGTTGTAGCCCATCCGCCTCAAGGTTGTGCGTGTTGTGGCTTCACAAATGCTTTGCTGCATACCTCGGTTGTAACGAGTGGTTATTTCAGTCAAAGTTGCTCTTCTATCAGCTTGAATCAGTCGGCCCATTCTCCTCTGACCTCTAGCATCAACAAGGCATTTTCGCCCACAGGACTGCCGCATACTGGATGTTTTTCCCTTTTCACACCAGTCTTTGTAAACTCTAGACATGGTTGTGTGTGAAAATCCCAGTAACTGAGCAGATTGTGAAATACTCAGACCGGCCCGTCTGGCACCAACAACCATGCCACGCTCAAAATTGCTTAAATTACCTTTCTTTCCCATTCTGACATTCAGTTTGGAGTTCAGGAGATTGTCTTGACCAGGACCACACCCCTAAATGCATTGAAGCAACTGCCATGTGATTGGTTGATTAGATAATTGCATTAATGAGAAATTGAACAGGTGTTCCTAATAATCCTTTAGGTGAGTGTATATATATATATATATATATATATATACACATCATGTTGTATCTGTCAGGAATTAAAAAAAACAATAAAGCACAGGAGTAGCGAACTTTATCCATCTTGTTTACTCTTCACTTCCAATCTCAGACACATTATGTCATTACACAACTCAAAATAGTAATCCACAACACAACTCAATAAAACGTATTAAAAACATTTGTGGAGGGATTCCTGCCGCTGTTTTGACCACTTTACACATTTTATAAGCTCTTCACGAGTTCTCAGCTGGTCAAAATACCATCATATGCAGGCTACGCACATACAGCGAGCACATTTATCCCAGCACATAGCATTGTTTTGGATGTTTGGTAAGTTTTGTCTCAAAATAGGCAATACGTTATAAAAGATGACCAATCAGGTTGTGAACATATCCCTTTGCCAGGTTCAGTGATGAAAAATACCAATCTGAATGCTAAGACAAGCAGGGCTAAATGTTTTTTTTTTTTTTTTGGTCCGGACCAAATGAACCAAGCGAACTGAACTACAAGTGTGAACACACCCTACGTGTAGTGAGCAGTGTTCTCAGCTGTTGGGAAGCATTCCATTTCTTAATTGCTCATGATGAGTTGATTAGATGGATTATTTGAACATGCTCCTCCCGAACTTTGTTAATCAAACATCATTTGTTGACACCCATGCAGAGGTGTCGATGCGTTCTATCACCCCAGATGCTTGGAAGTGATTTAATATCTCTGACACAGAACTGCAAACAGGCACATACGGAAAAGTTTTTGGCACACAAGTGTGATGGTTTCATCCAGCTTTAAGCGTATAAAGTGTAATGTTTTTAGCGCATCCAAACTCAGTTGACTCAGCAACAGTGCACTGAAAGACTGGCACAGGAAAAGAAGGCACAGGAAGAGCATTAGGAGGCAGGACTTGATTTTTTTTCTGTGCAGACATAAGGTCCCTTCCCATGAGGGGTGTCCCTTTGTCAACAGTAGTGATGTAGGGAAATGTTCGCTGACAAACATCCAACCACTGGAATTTGGGCTTTTGAATATGTCACAATAATTTCAAACAGTAATTTCTGGTAATTCAATTTCCATTTTGATTGCGCTGATTGGCACAGTTTAGTATAATGTCACAATGTAACTTTTTTAGACCTCCTGCATGTTGCAGTTCCAGCTGGGCCTCCGTTCCACAGCGAAAGCATGTATTCCTCTTCCCTAACTGAGCAGAATTGAGAGGTGTATGTGATGGTTTCTCCCTTCTTCTGCATTTTATTGTGTGCTGTACCACTTGTACGGGGGCAGTAATTTGAAATGGATTTAGCCTGATCAGCAGAAGATTCTATCTGGCTTGCTATCGTAACAGCTCTGTCCAGTCTAAATCAGTTTCTAGTAAAAGTCTCACATGTACTCGTGGGCTAAGTACATCAACAAGCTGTCCTGTGACTTGTCTCGTGAGCCACCTGACCGTGTTTAAGGCGTGGCGTTCAGCTACTATGTTAGCTTTTGGCTAGTGCATCCTCTGCATCCTTATACATTGAAACTGTATTAGGCAATGAGTTGAAAATATGTTGTCCGTCTGTGCCGAAGCAGTGAAGCAGTACAGCGCTCCATCTTTCGTCTGACCATGAATCACCTGTAGCATCAATAACCCGTAGCTCATTTTCAAATATCCGTAGCCAGGCTCACCAGCACAAGGCAGGGCACATTAGCAACAGCCATCTTCGTGACCATGACAAATGATAAAAGCAAAAAAATGCCTAATCCTTTTTGCCAATTTGTGGTATCCATCAGGAGTTCTAAAACAATTACGCGCACAAGACATGAGTAGCGAACTGACACATATTCTTGTTTACTCTTAACTTCTGTCCATCTTGTTTACTCTTCAGTTCTCACACACATTATGTCATTATACACTTCAGACTTCCTTTTCAAAATAGTAGTCCACAGAACAATTCATTCATGAACACAAGACACTACACTACATTCCTATTTCCCTGTTTTAGCTGATATCAGTGCAGAGTATGTTCTACATTCCTCTGAGATTGGTGTGTCTCGCTGAAGACATATCTTTGCATCCATGTGTTTCTATCTAGCCTCTGAAGTAAATGCTGGGAAACTACTACATAAATCCACTTTCCCTCTTTCAGAGCAGTGATGGAACTCCAACCTGCAAAGAAAGGGTCTACTGATTACATTAAAGATCATGTAATGACTCTGGTATAGATTCAGGTTGCTGCTGGCACCAGTCCCCCTAAGTATCTAAGCGAAAACAATGTCATTACCTGTGTAATTGAGGCCAATTCTCTTCATCTTTGAGCTCTTAGGGAGCTTTTATGCTGATTAGAGAAGAGGTGGCCGAGGGCAGAGAGGTAGGCTCAAGATGTGCATAGATGACTGCAGGAGTTTGGAACAGTAAACAAAGGACACGGTACTGCTTTGGCTTCATCTAAACACGAGAAGCTTGCTCCAAGGCTTGTTAGCAGAGTGATTACTAGACTCACACTGGGAATAATCTTTTGTGGAGTAAAGATGAAAGATGTAGTAATCTATTCATCATTTGTCAGTTTTCATCCACCTCGCTGTAGTGTTTGCTGACTGTAAACAGCATTGTGATCCTCAACAAATCATCCCAGAAACATTTAAGACTTGAAAGATTGAATTTGTGCAGTCAAATCTATAATTGGGAACACCTTCCACTAAGCTAAAGTGTAGCTAGGGACCCACAACAGTAAACACCTATGGGTTCAGACAAATCGTAGTTTACATTAAGTGCAATTAAAAGGCTCTGTGAATTCATTGATTAATAGAAACCAAAGCCTAAAGCACAAATGCACAATAAAAAAGTTTCGTTTTATTTATTTATTTTTTTTATTGAATGTTCCACAGATGAGAGAAAGTCATACAGGTTTGCAACAACATTGGAGTTAGTAAATGATGTATTCTTGGTTAATTTATTCTCAATGTTTGATCAGTGTTTCCTGTCTAGACATCTATGCCTGTGTTTTTGTGTGTGTGTGTGTGTGTGGTGAGCTAAGGAAAAAGAGAAGAACCAGAATGGATTTGAGAGATATAAATAAGCGCATATGTCAACGACTGCTGTTTTGGAAAGCATTTGTATAAAAAAAACACAAAAAAAAAACACTAGAAGTTTGTCTGTGTGTGTGTGTGTGTGTGTGTGTGTTTTAATGGTTTATGCTCAATTTTCCAAGCATTTAGGGGATCATTTCCAGATGTTGACTTAAAGAAGGGTGAAATGGTAATGCAGGTCTGAAGAGAAAATACTTCAAACTAAAAACAAAGGGAACATTTGATTTATCATCATATGAGGGTTTGTCTGTTTATTAAATCTGTTTGTGTCTCAAATCAATTAAGGAAAACAAAACAAGGCACAAGCTTCCTGCAGTCCAGTGGATCACTTGCTCAAGGTTGTTTTCTCATTATTTGGGGGCCAAAAGAGGTGACCTTGGTTAGCATAGAAATTCAGACTGCCACTTCATCTCTCCTCAGGGCGAGTGAAATGTTGATATGGACTGGCATAAGGCTCTCCCACAAACTCTGCTGGTCATTTAAACATGTAAGGCTACTCAAAGTCTTGGATTACAAACTTCCTTTGCATGTTTTACTATTTTCTTTTCTATATTTTGCTCAAACTTTCCACATATGTGCTCAAAGCCTATGCAGTGCCATTGCCTGGGACTGGGCTTCCATCCATGAACGGCTCATAACTCCTCCAGCAAAAACAGGGTGTGCTGGAAACCAATAAAAGAGTTGAAACCACATGCAATAGAGCTGCTAGAGGAAAAGAACGGCCATGTGGCCCTCAGAGTCCCATGTGCAGTAAATTAATGCAGCACTATAAATAGCCACGTGGATGACTGTAGGAAGATGTGAAATAAGAATTGTAAGGAGGTTGGAAAGTTAGTTGTGCAGCTTGAAGCCACATCAGGAACAGCTGCACATCAACATTCTCCCCAGCTTTGAAACACCTTGTGTTGGAAGGGAAAAAAAGTAAGAAGTATGTTACTATGAACAAGTTCATATTATCTAGAAAACGTGTTGTTTTTAGCATTGAATTTAACCTTGCAGCCTCACATATGAGCTAAAGTCAGGCGTTTGGTTGTAGCTCAGTCTTTTTCTTCTCACTCACTGATGTCTATCCATTCATGTGGTTCATTTTTTTTCTTTTAAAAATCTCATTTTCTGCATCTCAAAGAAACTACCACTGACGGTAATCACATCAGAACATAAGCAGCATTGCACACAAGGCTGGCAATGACATTAAAGGACACACAGAGACAATCCTAGTGCTTTTCAATCAGAAGCAGAAACTTGATCTGCCAATTTCAACCAAAAAATACATTTCTTGAAGTGTTGCTCATTGTTGTGAATGCTGCAAGAAAATGGGCTTTTCTTTATGTTGGAGTTGATTACATTAACAGAGGAATTCTACTATAACAATGTTGTGTTTTGTTACCCCTTAGCCTCTTTGCCATAATTAAAATATATAAACCGGGTAAATGGAGAGAGTGAGAAAGAGAAGCTATTTAGGTACTAAATGTAGAGGTGTATATATTTTCTTCATAGCAAGTTTGCTCTTGTAATAAGAATACACAATATAATTGCACAAACAAACAAAAAAAAATTGTGGGGAGAGAAAGAGAGAAAGGAAAAGACAGTATGACACCCGTCAATCATGAAGCCCTTGGCCAAGGGAGGATATTTAAAATTCTAACCCATTCCTGAAAGCTGTGTGTGAGAGAGAATACAAACAGTTGTGAATTAGTGGAGCCAGCACATACATACATTCATCAGCCTCCTTCCTCTGTTGATTTTATACAAATGCAAAATGTTCCCTGATAAATATTCTGCATGCTGAGGGAGATCTGGGTGGCCTGACAGAAACATTGGCCACACTTTAAAATCCAAATGGTGCCTCCTTGAATTGAGATGTCACCAAGAACTCCAAGAATCCCACAGGATGCAGCAAAGGCCTACAGTCCCATGACTCAGAACATCAAGCCATTTGACACAGAATAAAATCAATTTCAACCAAAATACATAATAATCATTCCAAATTCATTTGCTTTCTAGATGCACTTGGGATTCTAGTTTAGTTGGGAGAACACAATGAATGTAAGTAACTCATTAAACTTCTCAGAGAGCTTCAGCAGGGGTCTGATTGGATTTCTCCAGACTTCTATTCAGAATAACCAACAAGAAGCTCACTAATAATGGTCATTAATACCCGTGTCCCTCAGGCTTTTTAATGACTATGGTGTTACTTTCTTTTTCCAGCTCTTTTGTGTGACTTATTTAAAGAAATCAAATTGGATGTTGCAAAGGGCTACATGTTGTGTCATGCAATTGGCCCCTCAGCGCAATTGCCTTCAAGAACAACAAGGAGAGGGAATAACAACTTATTCCATCCACTAACGATCAAGCCAGTGTCCAGTACCTAATACTCTGTTTTGAGATGCTCTGTGCCACCAGAGGTCAGAGGATATGATAAGGACGGATCTCAGAGCGGGATAGAGCTGGTGGTTAGCAAAGTCAGGCAGGAAGGCTGACAGATGCTTAGAGAGAGACTGACTGACGGAGTTTCCCTAAGGAGCCGGTGCCTAGGGAGTGCTTGAGATAGTCATTCCCCCTGATGTCACCCCTAATGGGAGGCATGGATTAGTACTAAAGCTCCCTGGGCGGCCATGGTGCCACACCACATCCTGTTCTGCCCAATTATCTCCTGTCTCCAGTCTGTCTTCACTCCTGCTCCATTGATCCCCAGGAACCCTGTCGGTGAGCCACTCAAGACCTAAAGTAGTGCTCTGGAGTGGCAAAAAAATAAATAAATCACACTCTCAAAGCTAGTGTGCAACTTCTTGCACTTTCCTTAGAATTAGCCATTACCACTTGAAATATTTTAGACAACATCAATAAGAATTTCTCAACATTTCCAAAAGCCCAAAAACAATTTTCAGAGTAATTACCATTCATAATGTTATGGAATGTTGAACAAATAATGTCAGCTGGTCATGTGTAACGCTGAATGTGCAGAGGAAGACAATTGCTACATTGATAATGCGCCATTTGAGAGCTCGAATTAATTCTGGCGCCTGTCCCAAATTATAGTTTCATGTAATTAAAAAAAAAACCAGGCAAATGCTAATAGAACAGAATATTTAAAACATCATTATTGCCAAATGAAAAAATAAATAAATAAATATAAAACTCACAAGCAAGGAATCAAACAGAGTATACTTCTTCTCTCTCAAAGAGTCATCATTGGCTGCTTAGAATTTATATGGTTTCATACAGTAGGTATATTGATGAAGTAACCCTCACATGGTCTCAGACAGTACCCTCATCCAGCTCCTGCTCTTCTCTCCCTCATCAACATGCCGTCAATATGATCCCTGTTGAAAATTGCATGATTTGTAACGAAACATTTGAATACAGCTGAGCTTTAAACAGTCGCTTAAAATTAGATGAATAAAGCAATGTGAGCTGAATAATTTTGACCCCTCTCTAGACTGCATGAATAAATGAATAATACACTGCACGTGCCCTACGTCTTAAGTAGTAGCTCATTTATGGATAAATCATTATTCTCCTCACTCAACCCACATGTCTCGTTAAAAATTACAGAATAATGTAAAGTCTTCACAAGTCTTTACATTTAATGCACATTTTAATTATGACTGACTGGTGATCAATAATGTAAACACTGGAGTCATGCTTTGAATACTTTCAAATACACTGAATGAGTGAACATGGGTAGAGCTGCAAGGGTCAGCAGCCGTTTGTGTGGCAACATAGATTCTGAACTTAACACTGAACTGAATGTATTGGCTTAAACCATTCTAACACATGCTGATACCCTGCCACCTTGTATCTGTAACCTTCCCTATTCTTGAAATGAGTTGTTGTGATCAGAGAGCTGACCCTGGGTCTGTACTCTGTGACCAACCAAGGTCTTCCATTGGGCCTGGCAGGATAAAGCTGTTTTTTCTCTCCAAATCCTTTGGGCAAATGTCACCAGGCCTTGATCTGTAAAATCCAGGGATGAGCTTTGAGGACAGTAAGGAAACAGCTAACTGCTAAGACACATTGCAGGACCGATAGCATGTCACATAAACCCTGATGTCAGAATGGTATGCTTTCAGATAAGTGGAGCATTAAATGTTTAATGAAGTTTATCTTAGCATTCACATTTTCAAAGAGCTATCCTCAGGTTTAAAACTACAGCCAGGAACATTGTTTGTACTTTCAAAAGGGTGAACTTTTTTGTACACCCTTTTGAAAGTACAAAAAAAAGTACAAAATACTGCTTTGCAGGAGCAACAAAAGTAGTTGGTCTTACTACTTCTCACATCTATTGTCAACACAGTAGATGTGAAGGTGTGAAAGTAGTATCATAATTTGTGAACCACTGCCTACTGTCTTACAACTAAACCAGTAACACTCAAATCCTGGAAATAATTTCTGTATTTAAAAACATAAAAGGACCATTTGAGTAATTTGAATTTGAAGTAGCAACTGTGATTTTGCTGTAATATCTTTTGCTTTCAATGCAAATTGCAGTCAGATGCAAATGAGGTTAATTTTAAGGAGCTTTAAGACTGCCTAGTTTCAGAGGAGAAAAATTCTCAAAGCTAATGCAGCTACATTTGGTATAGACAAATGACCAGTGGGAGGAATAGTCTAACTATTGACCAGAGAGGAGGTGGAACATGAGGCAATGTTTTGCAGTCTTCCTCTGCACATTCATCTGAGTATAGCCCTTGCTCTGTTATCTAAACTCTTGGTTTGGTTTTTGGTTCAGTTGTTCCATTTGAATGGTGCATTTGTACTGGCCTCTGAGTGAGATTGGATTTGGAATTACACTTCCTGTCCTGCTGTTTTTCTCCCCCGCTTCAACTGCCTGGCCATAACCAACTCCAACCCTCCAACCTTTAGTGTTATTTTGTATGCATCAATAAATAAACATTTCATATCGGTATGCAGGCTGGTAGCTACTGGCATTGGTAATCTGTCTATAAAAAATAAAAAAAGAAAGAAAGAAATCACACCTTTGCAGTTGACACAGTTGCTTGCATTTTGGATTAATCAATTATACAGAGGCTGAAAAAAGCCTCTTTTCCCTTGCAGAAATAAAACCAATAGTCATGCCGTTCAGTAATCCATTTTATGAAGCATAATTCACTCTTTGGAGTCAGAAAATTAATATCCAATTCTCTGTCAGTGATTTACCCAGGCAGGGAATTAGGAATATATTACCCAGTCAATGAAGTTTTAAAGTTTCTGCCTGGACATACATCACAGGTCAAAATTTGAAAACAAAAAAGAAAGCACGGAAGACATTCATTCTGCAATTTCTTTCATTCATTTAGTAAAATTGTACCCATCTATTGTTTCCTATTGTTTTTTTGACACAATACTGAAACAATTGAGCATCAGTTGCACTGAAGACTAAATACAGGACACAACAATTTAAAAAAATCATTTTGTCAATACATTTGACATTTTTTCCTTTATAATCTGTCAAGTAAATTATTATCAAGTATTATTTGTATAGTGCTTTTCACAACTGATGTAATTTCAAATCAGCTTTACAGAAAATCACACATTAAAGCCTTCAAAAACAAATGCACCAAATTAAACAGTAGTTAAAAGCAGAGTCTGCAGTGAATGATCCATGAGTATTTGAAGTGCTGTTTTAGGTGACTACACAAGTATGGTTTCTTACTTTGATTTTACTTGCCGTCATAAAATGTCTAGACAGAAGGAGTTCCTGCCCCAGTCCAAACGCTTAGTGAAAAAATCAGCATTGTCTTTTTTTAGACCCTTTAATTTTCTTTTTCTCATTCTTTCGTTATTCAAACAGCATGCTGAAGGCCAAAGGGTGACAACAAAAGCAGAGAATTAAAACAAAAAAATCATGGGAGGTAAAAGCATGCTCTCTATTTCTTTACATGAACTAAATCTTATCATGTAGTCACATATTTTCAAGCCTGATCATGCAACCCTAATGTTTTACATTCTTTTTTTATATTAAAATCCTCACAGAGATCCACAATGCTGTATTAACAGCAATAAAACTATCATCACATATGATGTTGTGGGCTACCTGGGGCCATCATATGGTCTCCCTCTTCACCTTTTGAGCTGAGGAGGGAAAACATGCACAGAGGAGAGGGTGAACATATTGACTCAGAGGCAATTAACATGCTCAGTATGGAAAACAATGTGTTCGATCTGGGATGCCAGTGCTCTTCCAACACACATGCAAAGACCTAAAAATTGCTCTTTCTTATTGCAAGGTGGTCACACACACACACACACACACACACACACGCACGCACGCACACGCACACACACATGTTTTGTGCTTATGTTTTATGGAGACATTCCATGGACATTATGATTTTTATACTGTACAAACCTCTGTCCAAACCATGACAGAAAACGTTCTGCATTTTTACATTTTCACAAAAACATCATAAGGTATGATTTATAAGCTGTTTTCCTCATTAGGGCCAAATGAGGAAAAATAAGTTACAATAAAGTCAATCCTTGTGGGGGCATTTAGTCCAGGGAATATATATTTGATAATGTTATAGATAATATTTAATATTATAAATATGATTTAACATTATTATAAATGTAAATATAACTTAATTAAATATAACAAAATATAAAAATAATACTGTATATAAATAATATATAATATTAAGTATACATTTATTTTGTATTAATTTCTTTAAATAGATTATAATATTCACAAATGTAAGCATGTGTACAGTTTCAATAAAAATGAGTGTTTAAGACCAGCTTACAGTCTCTATGCTGTTTTAATGCTGAATTTATTTGTAACTATTTGCGTTGGCAGAAAGCAATCTGAACAATCTGGCCAAATTTTGTCAGAAGCATAAGTTAATCAATATTAATTACTTGTTTATTGAGCTTTAGTCACTCACTATCATACTGTTGTATTGTTGCACCCTTGTGATATTGCTTGAATAAACAATAAAAATAAATAAATGACCCTGGACCACAAAATCAGTCATAAGGGTAATTTTTTTTATTTTATTTAGATTTATACATCATCTGAAAGCTGAATAAATAAGCTTGTTAGGATATGACAATGTTTGGTCGAGATACAACTATTTGAAAATCTGGAATCTGTTCGAAATATTGGGAAAATTCGCCTTTAAAGTTGTCCAAATGAAGTCCTTAGCAATGCATATTACTAATAATTGTTATATATATATATACACTCACCTAAAGGATTATTAGGAACACCATACTAATACTGTGTTTGACCCCCTTTCGCCTTCAGAACTGCCTTAATTCTACGTGGCATTGATTCAACAAGGTGCTGAAAGCATTCTTTAGAAATATTGGCCCATATTGATAGGATAGCATCTTGCAGTTGATGGAGATTTGTGGGATGCACATCCAGGGCACGAAGCTCCCGTTCCACCACATCCCAAAGATGCTCTATTGGGTTGAGATCTGGTGACTGTGGGGGCCATTTGAGTACAGTGAACTCATTGTCATGTTCAAGAAACCAATTTGAAATGATTGGAGCTTTGTGACATGGTGCATTATCCTGCTGGAAGTAGCCATCAGAGGATGGGTACATGGTGGTCATAAAGGGATGGACATGGTCAGAAACAATGCTCAGGTAGGGCGTGGCATTTAAACGATGCCCAATTGGCACTAAGGGGCCTAAAGTGTGCCAAGAAAACATCCCCCACACCATTACACCACCACCACCAGCCTGCACAGTGGTAACAAGGCATGATGGATCCATGTTCTCATTCTGTTTACGCCAAATTCTGACTCTACCATCTGAATGTCTCAACAGAAATCGAGACTAATCAGACCAGGCAACATTTTTCCAGTCTTCAACTGTCCAATTTTGGTGAGCTCATGCAAATTGTAGCCTCTTTTTCCTATTTGTAGTGGAGATGAGTGGTACCCGGTGGGGTCTTCTGCTGTTGTAGCCCATCCGCCTCAAGGTTGTGCGTGTTGTGGCTTCACAAATGCTTTGCTGCATACCTCGGTTGTAACGAGTGGTTATTTCAGTCAAAGTTGCTCTTCTATCAGCTTGAATCAGTCGGCCCATTCTCCTCTGACCTCTAGCATCAACAAGACATTTTCGCCCACAGGACTGCCGCATACTGGATGTTTTTCCCTTTTCCCACCATTCTTTGTAAACTCTAGAAATGGTTGTGCGTGAAAATCCCAGTAACTGAGCAGATTGTGAAATACTCAGACCGGCCCGTCTGGCACCAACAACCATGCCACGCTCAAAATAGCTTAAATCACCTTTCTTTCCCATTCTGACATTCAGTTTGGAGTTCAGGAGATTGTCTTGACCAGGACCACACCCCTAAATGCATTGAAGCGACTGCCATGTGATTGGTTGATTAGATAATTGCATTAATGAGAAATTGAACAGGTGTTCCTAATAATCCTTTAGGTGAGTGTATATACTGTATATATATATATATATATATACTGTATATATATATATATATATATATATATATATATATATATATATATATATATATATATATATATATATTTACGGTAGGACATTTACAAAATATCTTTATAGAACATGATCTTTACTTAACATCCTAATAGTTTTTGGCATAAAAGAAAAGTTGATAATTCTGACCCATACAATGTATTGTTGGATATTGCCACAAATATACCCGTGCGACTTATGACTGATTTTGTGGTCCAGGGTCACATGTATATTTCTTCCTCTGCACCCAGCCCCCACCATTTATAAAAAAAAATAAAAAAAATAAAAAAAAAAACACATAGCAAAGGCAATTGTCACACTGACCCATGATGAATGCTGTTCCTATTAATAAATTAAGTTTGCATTCTTGTGGGGTCTCATGAGAGCAGGCAATTAACAGAAAGAGGCGCCTCAGAGTAAAACATAAAGAGAGCAGAAACAGATTTAGAGAGAATCTGCAGAAATCCCCCCAATCATTTTGCCCTAGCTAACAAGAGTGCTGCTCTGCGGCAGGCAGGCCTGTACATTGATTTGATGCCGATTCAGATGAGGGTGCACCTGCTGTGTTAGCAGTTGCCTCTAAATGTGTCCACTTCCAGTGCCATTATTCTCATCTATTGCTGAGTTTAGGTTGAAAAGAAAAAAAGACTTGTTCTAATAGCACATGCATTAAAGGTTACAGTGTGGAGAGATTGCGGCCTTAGGAACATTAAAGCAATGGAGGTAGAGATGTGGGTTGAGGATGCTCATTGTTTCTTGCTCTGTCTCTTACACAACAGACTGGAAATTCAGACGACACTGTGAGAATGAGGTTTGAGATGCAATATGTTGGTGACAATACAAAGATTGGGGTTCATTGTTGAGACTGGCCTTGCAGTACTAGACAAGGACAATGCCTCGCCTGGAGGAGGAGACACACAATGATGCTGTTTAACTTGATGCTGACACAGATGTGAACAGATGTATCTCCTGTGAAACAAAGGGAACAGGCCAGTTGATTTTGAAAGTTTTATCTCTGTCAAATTTACTGAAAATAATTCTCTAACTGTTTATCTGTCTCTCGATTATGAAATTAATTTATGTGATGGCAAAGCTGAATTGGAGTCACATGATCCTTCATAAATCAGTCCAATATGCTGATTTATTACTCAAGCAACATGTCTTGTTATCAATGGTTGTGCTTCTGAATAATTGTAATATTTTTTCATCATTTATTTGAAATATAAATATTTTATAATATTGTCTTTACTCTCACTTTTGATCAATTTAATGCATCCTTGATGAATAATAATTAACCCGCTAGCAAAGCGCTTCAGTTTTGTACTGGAGTTCATTCACTGTTTAGGTTCAGCTGGGTTAAAAAAACATTTTCACCAGTTATTTTTGCAAGATTACCACAAGACTAATGTGATCTGTTTTGACACATTTGAAAACAAAAAGACATATCTTACTCATAAATAAGCATCCCCTCAACACATTTTAAAACCTGTAGAAATAGATATGTCAGGGGATGTTTGGTTTGTCAAAACACTCCAAAATACTGTTTTCTGCTCTCTTTGTTGCCAAAAACAATGTCTATCGAGGGTCATTACTGTGATGTTTCCCCCTTTCATCCAGCAGCCATCAGAGGGTAATGAATCCTACCAAAGACCTGTTTGTGTAGGTGCTCTTTATGGGATGTCAGTGATATGACAGGCTTGTGCATCTGACAAATTTCCTAGGACGCCACTGACAGCCATTGCTATGAGCTAGCCTGATGGACAGCAACTAGATCTTATCAGCGAATGGCTATCAAGCAGTGCGACAAGCCTCTTTATCTCCCAGCCACACATTCTCCCCTATGACTGGGCCCTGGGGTGGAGTGGTGGAGTGGGAGAGAGAGAGAGAGAGAGAGAGAAAGAAAGAGAGAGGCAGACAAAGGAGGTGAGTCAGAGAGACAAACTTGTCATTTAAAAATAAAATAAGGATGCATGACTCATTACCCTTGTGATAATGAGCTGACATTGAACATATGTCAATGCAATTTCTCACGAGTATAAATGAAATTCCCGTTTACAAACAAACACTCGCCGAGACACTTCAGAGTTTTCATTAAGCATAAAATACCCTATTCTCAAAAGATGGGAGTTTGGGGTTTCTGTAGATTCCAATCACTATCTGTGGATCAGGATTTTGAACACATAATGAAAATTTACAGACCTTGGTCTTCATGATAGCCTCTGCTCTAATAAGTGACAATTGACCCAAAGCTGATGTCTGTAGATTTTGCATTTCAATAAGGTTCAGTTACAAATAGCTGATATAAGGACAAATGGTGTACATGACTGTAAAAGTGGAGTGAATTCAACAACTTGTTACACATGACAAATATTTTCTCTCTTAAAATACCAACATACAGTAGGCTCATTGGAAAAAAATGTGGCAAAACACCAAAACGAACATATACATATAATCCATTGCAGCTTCCAACTGAAATGAACTCTAATGGCAGTAAAACACGAACAACTTTTATTTCTTTTCACACAAATTATGATTACTGTAACAGGTTATCAGTTAATAAAGACTCATTCTCATCAGTTTCTTGCACTGTTATGACCTCAAAACATTTACCAAACATTAACATTTTAAAACATTATATGATTTGTAAACGAATACATTTGACACTTGCATCGAGTAACTAGCTCCATATGTGTAGGGTTTTCTAACATAGTAAACTGTAGTTCACATTGTAGAGCGTTGATTTTAAGGGGCAGTCGTGGCTGGTAACCTGAAGGTTGATGGTTCAATTCCAGATACCAGCATGAAATGACTGAGGTGCCCTTAAGCAAGGCACCTAACCCCCAATCTGTGTGTGTCCACAGTCTGCAGTGTGTGTGTGTGTGTGTGTGTGTGTGTTCACTACTCACTACTTCTAATGTGTGTTCACTTACTTGGATGGGTTAAATGCAGAGGATAAATTCAGAGTATAGGTTACTATATTTGGCATTCACATGTCACTTTCACTTTTTTCAAGATGTGGAATGCTTGGGTACGAGTCCTGTGAGTCACGATAAAAGAGCTCAAAGTCTTGCAAACTAAAATGCAAATGCAGTTTTATCTCACGTTCATGAACTGGAGATACTTTTTTAATTATTTTATGTTTCCTGAGGTGCATTTATAATGTTAATATGATTTTTACATAAAAAATGGCTATGTTCTACCCTGATTTTAGCCCTCTACGCTCTGTTTTAAGTGGCGTGTCTGCTGTGAGATTTCAGTGTAAACACCCACTGCTATGATTGGCTAATATTAGTATTACATGTGGAACCCTCTCAAATACTTTTACTACGTTTTTACTATTACAGCTGTCGAGATTAACGAATTGTGAAAAAGTGTTGATTATAGCATTATATTTGGATCTATTTCCATCACATGAAAGGTTGCAGTGATGAGCACTGAGCAGATGACACAGTCTGTTGATCATGTGAATGCAGTGATCTCATCATTGCAAAGCAATTTCAATGCAAGTAACAATACAAACACAATGTAAATACAGTAAGAGCTTTGTTGTGCAGTGTAACAGCGTCACTGATTACATAACGGGAGTTTTGCCAAGTGTACAGCTGAACTAGTGCTGTGTGATTGACAGCTTCAGCGATTGAAAAGGGAGCATTCTTTGATTGTTTTCTGTATATAATTTAATCACAATTTAAATAACAGATTATTTTCATGCTATTAGGAGGAACAATGTGAAGTTGATTGTTTAGGTACATCCTTTCTAACCCTAACGCTGCTGTGATTTAGGTTAAAATCGCATACTCAGTACACATAAATCAATCTGTAATAACAGGCAAAGCAATAATAACCACATAATAAAAACAGTTACTCACACTTGTGTGCTGCGATATTACTGTCGGACCCAATATAGTCGGTGCAGCATCGTCTTTTAGTTTCAATCTTTCTGAAAATCCTGGGTCGAATTTTGCCTTGTTTGTAAACGAATCCGTAAATGAAGTGAACAAAGGACCACGTTCTTACTGACGCAGTTCTTCCACTCTTTCCTAATGTTGGGGTCAGAATGAAGGCAATGCAAAGACTGTGTTTCTCCACAACTTGGCTATGCACAGCATCTTGTTGTCTTCTAAGCCATCTTTATCTTTTGGTTTCTGCATAGACCTGATTTTCCTCTCTCGTTATTTACCTAATACATGCACAAATCGGTGGGCGGGGCTAAACAGCCAGTGATGTAAAAGCAGGTGTTGATCTTATTCTGCGGAGGCAGTGTTTAGCCACGCTATTATAAAGTGGCACATTCCACAACCTGTCATTTTGGCAGACTGGCTTTAACTGTTTTTAGACTAATGAGAAAGTTTTGAGTTCTGAAACTTACAGGATGTTTTTATAGTACAATGACCTCTTATATGTCAAAAGATCAAGGGAATTTTCGGTTAGGTTTATAGTACATTATTTTCAAACGCAATACAGCATTAACCTTTTAGCACCACTCACCGTACATTTCATTTCTGAACTGCCGTGATACATAATACAACCAGTGTAATAAAACATTGTTCACATTCATCTGTTTCGGATAAAACTGAACACACTTTTAGTGCCACTCGCTGTATATTTTAAAACATGCAAAAAAGCAACACAATATCATTTTGCAGAAATGTCGCCACAGGTGTGTTTTCCAACAAGCCTGGGTTGGTAAAATACAGGTGTGTGTTCAAAATGTACATGTTCTTGAATGACAATTACAAACAGGTTTAAGCAGTATAATCGAGAATGGAATGAGACTGAGAAACCTGATTGAGTAAGTAAGCAGTAGAGTGAGAGCGTGTAGCCTGTGTGGTCCCTTGACAGAGAAGAGACTGAAGAGCAGGACTGTGGTTAACTGCTGTGCTAAGCATGTCAGATGGGCTCTATTCCCAGGCTCCAATTTCTGTCTGTCTGTCATCTCCTCTGTCTGATTCATTACATCTGTACACAAACAGTAAATCCCATATTTTCTACAAATGAAGCTCTTTTGTTATAATAATGACAAAGAGGATCAATTTCATCCATTCAGATGGCTAATATTTCACTTCTCCCTGCCTGACTATGTTGTTAACTTATCTTTTCCTGTTGTGATCTTGTTGTTGTGGGGAGGAGTGTATTCGAAAATCAAACATCCCCACCCTGTCAGCTATTAAAAGATCCACTTGCACCTCATCTTCACCATGCCAGTGCAGAGGGAATTCATGTCAAATTGTTCCACCGAGCGAAAATGACTGCTCATCTCAAGGGACAGGGGGTGCGTCCTGTTGCTATGGATTTCATATCATGTGGCAAAGTTTTACAATTTCACAGAGAACATAGTTCTGTTGTACTCCTAGCGATCAAGGGACTTTGCCTCTGCTTTTTATGGATGCACCACTAAGATGAGAAAAAATATTTTCACATTATGGAATAAATGAAAAATCAGTCATTTTAAATGCTACAAGTAATTTTAGCCATCAACATTATTATTTTAAGTATATACAAATAAAAAAAGAGGATTTGTTAAAGGGCACCTATTATGCCCCTTTTTACAAGATTTAATATAAGTCTCAGGTGTCCCCAGAGTGTGTCTGTGAAGTTTCAGATCAAAACTCCTAACAGATCATTTAATATACCATTTTGAAAATGCCAATTTTTGTGTGTGTCTCCTTTAAATGCAAATGAGCTGCTGCTCCCCACCCCAGAGGGCGGAGCCTTTACAGCTATGAAAACTGAAACATGATATCTGTTTGTTTTGATGATCATCTTTATTGCAGACACGCTCATGTGGCATTGCAGTTCTTCATCATACTTGAAATATTATCATATGCATGCCTTTTAAAGCCTTATCACTCTCAACTTGAGCGCACACACACCCGACGCATGCGCACAGAGAGCATGCATAGGTAAGTAGGCTATTAAACTACACTAGTTCTCCTTTATGTGTTATTGCGATTAAACTGTCAAATGCACACAAGGTTATGTTAGACATGAAAACAGTTGGTTATGTATGTGCACGAATGCAGAAAGTAAGTTACAGAAATCCTGTGAGTATATTAGATCTGTGTATTAAAGTGAAAGCAGTGTAATATACAGTACCTACTGCTATATCTGCTGTTAATACGAATCAAACAACAGAAGAAAAACAGAAAATCACTCACTGGTCTTGACTAAATAACTTTAGTAGCTTTATTAAGAACACATTTCTTACTTGAATGCTGCTGTTAAATTCTCTAGCGAGGAGATAAACATGAAGGACTGTGTACAGCTCTCTGAGGGCGGGGTCTTTGCTAATGTGGCAGTGTCAATCAACACTCGTGGGCGGGGCCTGTGAAATGTGACGTCACATTCCCCAGAATCTGCAAACAGCTTGTTCTGAGACACTGCTTATGATTTATGAGAATAAAAAAAAAAGGAGTGGGTGGATTTTTACCATTATAGGGTGGTTGTATACACACACTGCCAACACACATTTATGTTCAAACATAATAGGTGCATAATAGGTGCCCTTTAAACATTATTTATAGTTTTAAATGTTAAAATTAAATGAGCATTAGATGAAATGTAAAAATGTAAATGTAAAAATAGTGATATAAACATCAAATGATATTGAATGAATGAATGATGATGATGATGATGATGATGATTCATCCCTAAATCATTCATGTATAAGACACACAAGCTAAACATGGTCATCTTCAGTCAAAAAAACCCTGGTGGCTGATGATGACAAAATGACTATGCCTGTGATAACAGGGACAGATTGCAAAAGGGAACAACAGCAGACAGCAAACAGCTGTCTGACACCATTCAGAATGGCTCCAACAGCAGTCAGTGCCAAAAGACAAGATTACATGGCTAAAACAAAGGCAGTATGGCAGCAGCACACTCCAAACGCATAACTGTCATGTGGTCTTAGGACAGCAGCCCACAACAAACGCTTCACTTTTAAAATGACACAGAGCAGATTTGACAACCTGACAATTTGTGAAATCAAAGGCCAGACTCAAAGTAGCAGAATATGATCTCAGTCCTGCTTTGCAGTGCTAAATATGGCCATGTTCAAAGTGAACTGTATACTTATCTTGAGTTCATTTTTTGCCTATTACCACTTATATAATGAACTGCTTTCGCTTTTTCAAATGTCTTCTGTGTCCTGTTTAATTTGTATATTTTGCAGTTAATGTGAAAATGTTTTATTAACATGACATAGGCCAGGGGTTATCAAACGTTCCATGCCAAGGACTCCCAAATGTGTGACTCGTGCTGGCAAAAAGAGCCGGAATGCGCACAGGCTAATTTTGAGTTACAGGCAAAACAAGTAAAAAATGTACATTTTGGTCAAATTTGAGGTTTTCTCAAAAATGAGTGAATTAAGCCCTCGTCTAGCAATCACAATGCTCCAAATAGCAATTAAACATCTAAAAGTATCTTTTTGTGCGTTTTCTGAGAGGAGTACTTTTCCCTTAATTGTCCAAGAAAACTGCCGTATTTCTCTGCCCACTTCTAGACGACTTGCACTTCCACTTAGCACAAGTTTGATATTGTTGTAAAGCACAGCATTCCAACTTTGTGAATATTCACAGCAAATTCTTGATGACATGAGTCTGAACCAATAAAATGTGATTTTCAAACTGTAAACAAAACGGTCTTACTCGGGATGACTGACAGCCCGACGCGCGCACACATAGACGCCTGTCACGGTGTGTTTTGGGTGTTGTTCATGCTTCCTGTTTGTCATGTTTCCTGGTTGTCATGTGATTCCCATGCCCTCATGTGATCTTGTGTCATGTTTGATCGTTGTTCACAGGTGTCCCTTGTCTAGTCATTAGTCTTTGTGTATTTAAGCCCTCATGTTTGCCATGGTCCTTGTTGTGTATTGTCTGTGTAGCCCATTGTTGGTGAGTGTCTGTTCATGGTTCAAGTTGAGTCTGTCAAGTCTTTGTTTGTTTTTGCGTTGTTAAAAAATGCTGCACTTGGATTCATTTAAACTTGCCTCCAGTGGATCTTCTGTTACAATGCCTCAGACAGCGTGGGATCCTGATATATACACATACACAGAATTACAACATTTCAAAATATCTGTCTTGGCGAGTTACTCATGCAAACATTATCTGTTTTGTCTTAAGTGAACCAAGTGGGGAAAAAACATCTGACATTTGATCCATGCAGTACAGTAGGTCTTAATATATAGGCTGTCTGCTTCATTAATGTTAATCAAGCAATTGTGGTATCAAAGTTGATTTTGAAGTTTTGATTTGGTGTGTGCCAAATTTGGTATTACAAGGGATTTTAAGGTATGTTTGCTAGGTGATTTTGTTTTGGAACCTTCAGAAAACTTGACTTTGCTGACTCTATCGACTTCAAACATGTGTTGCTCAGTCATTTTAAAGGTTTTTCAAAAGGTTAGAGAATTGTGAAAATGACTGACTATTTTTTTCTTTTTTTTTTTACATTTGCTCAGTGCGACTCATTTTGCCAGCACGGGTCACATATGATGATCCCTCTATAAAATCTAGGTTAAAGGGATAGTTCACCCAAAAATGTCATTATTTTTGTTTTTGTGCACAAAAAGTATTCTCGTCGCTTCATAAAATTAAGAATCACTGGAGTCACATGATATCAATGATAGCGTTTTCATGTTTGGGTGAACTATCCCTTTAACGATAGTGGTATATTTCCATAAAAAGACCCATTTGTAAGAAACATATTGATGAATCCACGTTCACACTATAGACTTTAAGCACACAACATTTTTGCAACCGTTGTGATATGACTTCACACTCTGCGGCATCTCTTTAAAAACATAAATTCAACTTATTGCAAAAAATATTACGTCCAAAATGTAAAAACACAATCCACTCCACTTAACGGCAAAAGTTTGCGTTCTTTTAATTCAGCTACAAGGTTGTGCCATGATGTATCAATCTTCTATTAGTCACACGTCTTCCCGTGATATGAATTTGTAGGTCAGAGTTCACTTCTTGGGATGCAGCGAAATCAAAACTTCTTTGCTTGAGCTTGAGTTTCCTGCCTCCTGCAAGTCAATGGAATGAAAAATGTAGTGTGACCGCCCCTTTGTTATAAATGTTATAAAGATGACATGTTTACAAAATAGTTGACTTTTAAATTGTTATTATACTAACTAACTAAATTAATAGACAGTTTAATTGTTTCTTATGTCTTACTAGTGGCTGTGATAAAAAAAACGCACACTCTATATTTCTATTTCGAAGAATCATTTAAAGCCACAATATGTAAGTTTTTGCCGCCAGAGATCACATTTTCAAAACAATAACAAAGGCGAAGTTTGATGGTGCTATGGAGGAGAGTGGAACGATGGGAGATGTTGTATGACATCTGCGAATCATGTGCACAGATGAGGTAATGAATTTGTTTTTGTATTACCTGAAATGTTTTATTTAAAATTGGAATTTCTCTGGATTTACAAATGCTTGGGAACTTTTGGGATAATGTAAGTACACAACTGCATGAAATATATCACACTGTGCTAGTGGTTTTCGGATATATTATTACAAAAATATTACATATTGTGCCTTTAAAGGGGTCATGAACTGGCTTTTAAAAAATTTTTATACTGTTGCCTGAGGTCAACTTATAACGTTTGCATGTTTTTACATTCAAAAACATCATAATGAATAAGTAATAGGCTATTGTCTACCCTGGTTTTGAGCCTCTCTCCTGGAATGCTCGGTTTTTATGGGCTTGCCGCACTGAAGACTTGAAAGTAAACAGTTTTGCATATTACAATGAGCTTCGGCTCCCCCTTGAGTGCATGTGAGGAATTGTTTTGAAAGCATGTGGGAAAACGGCAACTGGAATGATTCGCCCACAGGGCTCGCAAAATCAAACAAACACAATGATTTATCTCTCATCCACTCGCAATTAACTGGAATGTTGTTTTTTATTACTTGGCCTGCCCGATCGGTGGATATAACCACGAACCGTACATCACTAACGCACGCACGCACAAGCCTCACTGCAGAGTCAGACAAATCAGCATGATCAAAACTTCCTCAATTGTATTTTTCCTTCAAATATCAAGTCAAGAGAGTGAACAACGCAATCAAGAAAGGAATGTTATTTCACTATTTAAGATTGCCCTTTGGGCAGGCCGGTGATACGTTTTGGTAGCCCGTCTGGAAAACACATAGCCCCGGGACGTTGGGCTTTGCGAGCCCTGGCCCATACATGTCCGAGTCTGATCCCGAATCGCAATGAACCAACAACACCTCAAATAAAGGATTCTCCAGCTTGTGACAGCGTGCTAAGTTATGTTCAGTTAGACACGTACACATAATCAGTAGATAAACGATCTGTAACAATGCAATACTATCACATATGAAAAAAAAAATTTACTCACATAAGTGTGTTGCTTCATTCATTCATGTAATCTCATCCTGTCTGCAAATCCAGTCTCTTGTTTACAAACGAATCCGTGGTGAAATGAAGAAACAAACGTACAATGTCTTCCCCACATGAGCTGGATATTCATTAAAAATAAAGTTCATCCATGCATTCATAATATTGGAATCGAATGAAGCTTATGCAGCATGTTTATTGCTTGGAAGTTCTATCCGGTCTAGCTCCACGTAGGCCTATGTTATTTATCTATAACATGCCATGCACAAATCGATGGGCGGGGCTACAGAATCAGACGTTCGTCTTCTTCGGTTAAGGCAGTGTTTCACCACACTCTGACGTCACAGTTTGGCACATTCTGAGAACGAGTGTTTGCTGGGCATTCTTTGACTAACAAGGAAGTTTTCAGCTCCGAAACTTACAGGATATTCTTATATCACGATGAACTTATATATCAAAGGCTGAATGAAAAGTTGATTTCTCAATTTGTGACCCCTTTAACACACAATATGAATAATGCATATCCATTTCAGTCATTGCTGAGCTCTTCATTTAGTGTCTGGTAAGAAAATAAAACGCAATGATTACAGTGAGACCTCCGATTCTCTGGTTTAACTCAGCACCTCATTAAATCATGCGGAAAATGAACCTGCCAAACTACTAGTTCGGCAAGGCACACAATGGTCTTCTCTATACTCATAAAACAACAGCAGTCAAAGACAGACGAAAGCCCTACAATTAAAGGACAGCTTCTATCGCATCTGCTTTTTACATGGTAAAGTATGCTTCCAGAACTCCTTCCTCCCAGAGAACACAATGTCATCCTTTTTTATTAAAAGCTTAGCACTTCTTGTACTCAGACTAGTTTATTAGTTCTCCAGGGCTCGGTTAGCACTTCAGGGCCAACAAAGACACAAGAATAAAATTAAAAGGAAAAACGATTCAACAAACTACTTAACCTCGTTCTCCATAACCTGCACATCTCCTTTGAATATGCTCAATGGGTTAAAATGGCTGCATTTGACCATTCATGTGAAAAGCACCTCTAATTGCCCTTTATCTTTGAATGAGTGTGGAATGTGACTAGATAATGTCAATTAACTATGAATTTGGCATTCATAGAAACAGTAACAATTTATTGCATTCATATTGGCGGAGTTATCTAGAGTTTGCAAAAGTCCTGTACCCTTCCTCAAACTTTTAACATTTATCTTTTCATTAATTTCAGACTTTTCTTGAAGATGACTGCACTGATAGGAAACATTATTAAACTTTTGGCTCATACCAGATTACCACTATCATCACTATCTCTTCTTTGCGTGGCAGACTTTTTTTTTATGTAGGATGAACAAGTATGCAAATTTTATTTCATTTTAGATATGGGAACATTTATCTTTTCACACTACTCAATGCAGGGACCTCTGGCTTTCGGGCTACTTTGAGGAAATAAAGTGGTTTTTAGGTTAAGGCACAGTGGTTGTTCTCCATCTCATCTCTTTTCTTTCCTGTTCTTTTTTTTCTTTTTTTCCGAAAGGACCAGGTGCTCCTTTGTGTGAAATACCTACTAAAGAACTCCCTTGATATGTGGTCAGGAATCTTTGTAATCAGTTCCATGCTGTTTAACTTCACTTCATATGTAAATGTAAACTTTCAGCAGAGAATGAGGATGCAGTGTTATGGAAAATGACCTTGAAATGAACAGGAATTCATATACTCGGAAATGACCAACAACAAGGAACACAAAGACTGTACTAGATACTCACCAACCGTTCATGCAAGCATTGCTTCAAACTCTCTCAACTAGCGTTGTTTCTCGTTCCAACTGGATAGAGATGTACATGTACACAAGGCAGAGCTGTCCATGGAATGATCCACCACAGACGTCTCTAAGCCTGTCACAAGCTGTTACAGCTCAGATTGAGTAAACATGAACACCATTAAACAAATGAAGTACTTGATGTTGCAAATTTGGAAAGAATGAGAGATAAACGTTACAATAGGCCATGATGATTTGTGTTGTCTATGTGGCAGACCAGATGGAGACCGGATTTAAACACTTCTAATGCTCTGGCATTGTCATTGCTAAACAGAATATTAGCATGTCATGCATAATAACAACTGCTCCCGCCGGCATGTACAACGTTTATCTGCATGAGAATATGTCATTGAAACACTATGTACACTTCAAGGGTAAACTATTTCCCTCCGCTGCAGCTGCGCTGTCTTCAGCATTCCAGTTTCCTCTCTCGCACTTTTGACCTTTTCATCCAGACACTATTTCTGTGTCTATTCATTATGCCTGTACTGCCTCTCTTAAATGTAATCCCTCGTTCTAACTGGTGTCACCTGCTGAATTGTGCATGTGCAGCTTTCATAAGCAACACAACATACTATATATATATATATATATATATATATATATATATATATATTCACACACATACACACAGCTCTCTGGAATACTTGATTCTGATTGGTCCATTGTTGCATTTCCCAGGCAATCAGTTTCAGTTTCCCAGGCAATCATTCCCAGGCACCGTCTCCTGTCTTCTTATGTAATAAAATAAATCAACTAAATTAACATATCATATCCAATTAGTATGTACTTTTGGGATTATCTATTACTCTGTTTTCTTGTTGGCAATATATATCATATCATATGTCACATTGCAGACTGTAAAAGTTCTCATTTCAGATCACTTATTAATTTTAACTCGTTTGTCATGAGTAATTAAATGTAGATTTAACTGTCTATTGATTAATTCTATAACTGAGAGTCGACTCTTCAAAATCTGATTTATTTAGCAATGTTGAAAGACATAATATAACAGATGTACAGATGTACGTGTCTGAAAACAAATTAAATTCTATATTAATGTAAATAGTCAACATTTAGACTCATGAATTGTTAACAATAATATTAATAACATTATTATTATTAGAACAGTAGTGTCTTTTCAGGAAAAAAGGGTCTGTGCAAGATCAGGGGAGGACAAGGAGCAAATCCTTTTGGTCGCCCCATACTGGCCTGGCCGGACCTGGTTCTCCGAACTCATACTCCTTGCGACAGCCCCTCCCTGGTCGATTCCTCTGAGGAAGGATCTCCTTTCTCAGAGACGGGGCACCCTTTGGCACCCGCATCCCGATCTCTGGAACCTGCACGTGTGGTGGTGGCTACCATCACTTCCGCTAGGGCCTTGTCTACCAGACACGCCTATGCGTTGAAGTGTAACCTCTTTGTGATGCTCTTCTCGCCGAGAAGACCCCTGGAAATGCCCGATCGGGTCCGTGCTCTTGTTTCTTCAAAAAGGGTTGGAACGAAGGCTGTCTCCTTCCACCCTTAAGGTCTATGTGGCCACTATCTCAGCCTACCATGACCTTGTGGAGATGAAAAAGGTAAGTCAGCACGACCTGGTCATCAGGTTCCTGAGGGGGGTGAGGAGACTGAATCCTCCTTGCTCGTCCCTCGTACCCTCTTGGGACCTCGCAGTGGTCTTATCTGCCCTGCAGAGAGCTCCCTTTGAGCCTTTGCGATCAGTCAAGCTTAATTTCCTGTCGATGAAGACAGCGCTCCTGATCGCTTTGGCCTCCATCAAGAGGGTAGGGGACCTGCAGGCATTTTTGGTTGACAAAGTGTGCCTAGAATTCTGGCCGGCTAATTCTCACGGGATCCTGAGACCCCAGCCTGGATATGTACCCAAGGTTCACACCACTCCGGGGACCAGGTGGTGAACCTGCAAGCGCTGCCTTTGGAGGAGGCAGACCCAGCCTTAGCACTGCTCTGTCCAGTGCACGCCCTCCGTGCTAACGTAGACAGAACGCAGTGTTTCAGGACCTCAGACCAGCGCTTTGTCTGTCATGGTGGGAAGCTGAAGGGAAAGGCTCTCTCCAAGCAAAGGTTGTCTCCCTGGATAGTGGACGCCATTGTCTTGGCTTACCAGACGCAGGGTCGACCATGCCCCCTAGAGGTGAGGGCGCACTCCAGACGGAGTGTGGCCCCCTCTTGGGCTCTAGCGCATGGCGCCTCGCTGACAGACATCTGCAGAGCTGCAGGCTGGGTGACACCCAACACATTCGCCAGGTTTTATAACCTCAGAGTGGAGCCAGTGTCCTCTCATGTACTCGCCTCAAGTAGTGGCCGGTAACTGGACTGGCTCAGGTGTCTTCTCTTGCTCACCATTCCACCCCATGGACTGGATACGTGCAATATTCCTCAGATGAGCTTCCCTGAAGCCCTGAGTTCCTCCAGCACTGTTGATGCTGACACCATAATAAAATTATTAATAATTTTAGTATGGCCATTCAAACTGTTATATGAAGTGAACACCAAAATAATCATTTTGGGCAGAGATTAATGTAAACACAGATATTGGTTACCAGTTGTGTCTAAAGTGAATGTAAACAGGCGGGACAAAACAATGGATAGGGTCAAAAGATCTGATCTGTTCAGTAAGACTTGCAGTGTAAACATTAATATAATAAACATAAATTGGTGTAATGATTTTTTAAATCTCACTTGTAAATCACTAAAATGTCAGACTAACCACAACAACTTTAAACAAATAGTGCCTCATTTTTAAATCAGACCAATGCTAAGAAAGTAGCTATCTAATTTTATTTTGACATAATATCCTGCCACTTGGAATTAGAGATGAAATATCAATTCAGGGTTATTTCTCATTGCCACCACAAGCTCTGGATCAATTTTCTAGAGTAAATGAGAAACATTGTAAGTCTTGCCAAAAAGTCTGGCTTTGGCCTACACAGCAGCAACTGACATAAACAGGTCTCACAGACATGTCAGACTCGCACTACGAGAAAATAAAAAAGAGAGAGACATGAGCAGTAAAGTAGTGTGGATGAAACGACAAGAGTAATGCCTTTCTGCTATGGTGAATAAGACGAGGAGCTAAATACTGGTAATTCTTGAGAAAGCATTTAATGGCAGTTATTACCATTAGCAACAGATTAAATGAGAGAAATTTGCAAGAACAGAGAGCATATTCACATCTCTGTGCCCTTCTTGGTGGAATATTAAGGGTTCAGCACAAATAGCCTTCAATTAAAGCATGTTAGTGTTCTTTGAGCAATGTTTAAGAATATATTTCTGAACCTAACATGAAGATACCTGAACAGAAAAAGGATCTTCCAACAGAAATAGGTTTCGTGTTTATAATCACAATATGCTTTTTCAACAGTCCAGATCCTCTTTTGTACATTTTGCATGTGTCACATGTCTGTCCTGTCTTGTGTAGCACATTTTGTTATTTTGGGCCATGTGCTTGTGTCTCTGTCTGATCCCTCCCCCTTGTTATCTGATTAGTGTTTGATTTGCCCCACCTGTTCTCCCTCATTACCTGCCTTGTTTGTAACCTTTATAATCTCCTTGTGTTTGCAGTCCTGGTTTGGATTGTTGTTTAATGTTTGTTATTGTGGTACGTCTCCTGGTTTCATGTTTCCGACCCTGGTATTTTGTTTATGTTATGTTTGATTTTCCCCCTCGTGAATTTTGTTTTGTTTATTTATTTATTTTTTTCAATAAATCCATCCATCCATCCATCCATCCATCTTCTAGCACTTGAGTCCTCGCTCCCTTTTCAACCACACCTCCCGTGACAGTATGCCTTGCATGCAGTTAAATGGGACATATGAGACCTTGTACAGTCTTTGTAATGGCAGTTCTGGAGATGCACTTTCTCATAGAAAGATGATATGCTATTTACTTATTTCCGCCAGTGAAATGGTATGACTGACAGATTAATGGAGAGGTTTTTGACAGTCAGCCATGGCATCACAGTGTGGGAGACTTTCTGAGATGAAAATTAGACAGCGCTACTCTTCTGCATCCATATAATTTCACAGGTAATACCTATGATAACTAGGAGACTTTCTTTGAAGATACTGACTAATTACTCTGCACCACAGCTCTTTTTGTTGGGGGAAAAAAAACTAAAATAAAAAAAAAACTAAATGGCTAATAGACTGCATGGGGACTGTGCGCAGTTACTTTTTTAGAGGAATTACAAAACACATCAAAACATACTGCAGCACTTGTCTTTCATTTGATCCATTTTAAAAATGTTATTAAAGGCGTGTACTTGTCATGTTTGGTTTTGTCATGTCTTTTATTTTGAAATTTGTTAATGTCATGTGATCTTGTCATTTGGTTCATTAAGGTGCGTTCACGTCATAATTATCGGAACAATTCTGAACTGTAAAAAGCCTTCACATGATTGTAGAACTTGTAATTACAACATGTAAACTCATAATTTTCTGAGAGCTATACGATTTTACCACCTGACCACTGCAGATTTAAAGTGTGTTCGACTTGAAACAGCACTGTGCAGACCGATCAGAGTATGACATCAAAGTGCAGCGAAAGCGATTTGAAAGCATACAGAGCTTTATTTACGGTTGTTAAAACATGCAGTGAACACAGTACATGTTATATTCTCATAGGTTTATTGTCAGTTGTCTTTCCATTCATGTTTCATGTTCTTTAGTTCAAACTTGTCATTTGTTGTTGTCTTGTGTTTCCCCTTGTCCGTGTAATGGATAGAAGATATTTTAAAGAATATGGTTAACCAAACAGTTGATGGCCCCCATTGACTTCCATAGTATGGAGGGAAAAAAAATACTATGAAAGTCAATGGGGGCCATCAACTGTTTGGTTACCCATATTCTTTAAAATATCTTTTGTGTTCAGCAGAAGAACAAAATTCATACAGGTTTGGAACAACTTGATGAGAAAATTGACAGAACTTTCATTTTTGGGTGAACATCTCTTTTAGCCCTCATGTTTGCCATCGTTAACTACACATCTTTACATCACCTTTGCATACCTACTTGTAATATAACAATTTGTGACCCATGCTGGCAAAATTATCATATTTTCAAAAATGTAAACTAATTTCAAAAATTTGTTATTTAAAAAAAATAAATAAACTCAGCTACACGTTTTAAGTCAGTTTTGATAAAAATCGAGTTTTCTGAGGGAATATAATCTCTTGTAATAACACCAAATTTGATGCACATCAAGTCAACACCAAATATCTATAGGAAATGTATATATATATATATATATATATATATATATGTATATATATATATTCAACTTTTTTCCATGATACCACAATTGTTTGATTAACATTAATGAAACAGATGTTTGCGTAAATACTCGCCAAGACAGATATTTTGAAGTACTGTCATTCTGTGTATGTGTATATATTGGGATCATGTGCTGTCTGAGGCATCTTTGTGCGTGCGCTTCGGATCTGTCAGTCAGCGTGAGGGAGATGGACAAGGGAAAGGTACTTCTCCCCGAAAACATACAAATAAAGATACTTTTAGATGTTTAATTGCTATTTGGACCATTGTGGTTGCTAGCTTAATCAACTAATTTTTGTGAAAACCTCAAAATCGACATTTATCCCATGCACATTCCGACTGCTTTTGCCAGCACGGGTCACTTTTTTTATCGTTCAGAATGTAAATATTTTCTATATGCACTTGGCTGAACTGAATATTGATGCTTCAAAAAGTTCATAAAGAGATCAAACCACAAGAACAAACCTCTTCCGGAAGCTCAAACATACTGTGTAATACATGAGAATGAACTTCATTGGTTACCCAGCACGTTTGAGCTTCCAAGAGGTTTGTTCTTGTGCGTCATTCAGGTTTGGTTGAGCTTCTGCTAATGTGTCGCTGATCAATGTTTACATGCGATTAAAAGCCTAAATTAAATCTGTTCTTCATTTAAAACGATCGAGTCTGTTCAGAAAATTTGGACTAAACTGCTCGATTCATATGGATTCGTTTTCCGAACTCTTTATGAACTTTTTGAGGCTTCAATTTCAGGTGCGAAGGCAGTCTATGGAAGGAAATCTCGCAGCATTCTGTAATAAAAAATATATTCATTTATGTTCTGAAGATGAACAAAGGTCTTACAGGTTTCAACGACATGAGGGTGAGTAATTAATGACAGAATTTTCATTTTGTGGTGAACTAACACTTTAAGTAAAAATGTATTTCTCAATTTCCGAATCACTAATTTCCTAATCCCCGTATCCCAGTCATTCTCATATTGGTGACATAAGACTGCAAAGCTTGGTAGGCTGCTTCAATCTGTCATGTGGAAAGATGTAAAATTGTCCTGATAATTTTTTAAATGTTATTAACATTTTAAATTAGCTTTCCCCCCTTTTCTTCCTGGATTGCATTAGGACGGCAATCAAGAAGACTTTGTGGAAGAAGTGATGGTGATTCTTGTTCATGTTAACAGAGACGGCGAGCCAGTGATGTCCATTGTGCTGGAAGGGGTTTTTGATAGTTTAAAGGGCTTCCAAAGGACTTTCTGAGTTTCCTTTTTTGGGGGTGGTGGGTGGGGACTTGGTTAATGGGTTTAATTGTAACAGCAGTCTGTTAATGTTTTGATACTAAGAAGTAACTTGACTGACTTGACATGTTTCCATTCAAAAGCAATTATCTACCTTGTTGACTCGCTTTTTTTTTTTTTTTTTTTTTGAGAACTGTACCTTTTGAGAACCTGTACCCTGTGACAACCACCATGTTGTGTGTAACCTTTACATTTGTATTAGTTGCATGCAAATGTCTTATGCTGTATTACAACAGCAGAGTTGATAATGAGAATTTAAATTTGTTCTTTTTGAACAAATGTTTTTACATTTACAAAATGTTTTTTTTCTTAAACCTTTAAAACTTAGTGAAGCATTACATCTGTAAGTGCTTGTTATTTCTTGTTAATAAATTACTCTTAACTGCACATTGTCACAGTGTTATTTTGTCACCTTATAAAAGCAACATTTCATTTCATTTAAAATAACTAGCAGCACTGCATAAAACAAGTCAAATGCATTTAAAAGAGCAAATGGTTTTACTTAACTATATTAATTACATCACATTTGTAAGTAAAAATGACTTGATAAAATTTAACAGGCCAAGTTATATGTACTTGTTCACTTTGTAAATTTTACTCCGCTTAGTTGAGAATTTACTTTGAGTAAAAAGAATTGAGTAAATTCTACTTATTGTTTTTTTTTCAGTGTACAAAAAGCATTTTCACAGATCAAATAAGGCACCGACTTCAAGTTTTCAACAAGACCAATGTAACAGTAATTCATGCATTTCTGGATGCAAAGTTTACTATCACAATTAGCACCTGGCACAGCTTTTCACAAAGCACCTGACACAGTTTACCCCACAGCTATCAAAATGCATCCTTTAATAAATAATATCATTAATACTTTAGTTTAGGGTCCAATTCTCACTATTAAAGGTGGGGTAAGTGTTGTTTCAAAACTGCTTTATAAAAGTGTCTCAGGCCGAGTACCAAAACAAACTTGTAGCCAATCAGCAGTAAGGGGCGTGTCTACTAATAATGGTGAGAAGAGAGAGCTCAGGACAGACATTAGCTGAGCGACGACAGAAAGAGAGAGATGGCAGATAAAAATCAAATGTGGAAAATGTCTATGGAACAAAAGAAGGCTTACAATCAGGCAAGAAGTATCAGCTTTCCAGCACTGGAGAGAACTCAAGAAACGTTAAGGCCTGCAATCGGACGCCGACAGGCAAAAAAGTGGCCCTGGACTTTCTGGCACAAAGTGGCCCATCACACCCAGTCTGCAACACACCTCACCATAAACCCACCAGATCATTATGCACAGAGCAATTTTAACACCACTTACTAACATATAGATGCTATTTATACAGAAATATAAATTATATATATTTTTATTAAAAATGCTTAGCATAAAGAATAACTGGCATACATATATATACTTATATATTAACTTATATATTAATATAATTTGTCTTTCCTGCTGCAGATGGCAAATAGTTTTTTTATTTTATTTATTTTTTTAATCTCTTTTCCATACACTGAAGTCTAATATCGATAAGTTCAATACCTACCATACAAATCAGTCCATATACAATGCTAGGGTCTAGACGACTTAGAATGTAGTGCAGAATGTGGACTGTTTTATAGCGCCTTTCTAGTGGTTATAGTATGTGTCCTTTCAGGAGCTTGACATATGTCATTTTATGGAATAGAGCTCAAATTGTGGAAAAGAGTTTAAAATTATATAAAAAAAATATAGCATAGCATATTAAAATGATTTCTGAAGGATCATGTGACACTTAAGGGTGGAGTAATGATGCTGAAAAGTAAGCTTTGATCACAGAAATAAATTACATTTTACAATATATTCACATAGAAAACAGCTATTGGAAATTGTATTAATATTTCTTAATATTTGTGGTTTAACTGTATTTTTGATCAAATAAATTCATAAATTCGTTAATGTTTCTTTGTGCATTGTGTGACGAATAACATAAAAGGCATTAAAATCTGAGAAATTCTAAAAGGTCAGCAGTAGTTTACATCCCTGGAAATTAATCTCCGTCGTTTAACATTTTTTAATCGTTAACAGTCGGGAAATATTGCTGTATTGACTCGTCATGTTCAGCTGTTTATCTTACATCGGCTTGCATTCAAGCTGCTCGGTTTCTGTGGACAGTAAATCCTGCATCCTTCGATTTGATTGGATAGCAAAAAACATTTTGACATTGACGAGCACTTTTAGACCACTGACACTGATCAGGCTAAATAGATTAGAGTTTTGCCTCAAGTTTTGCTGGGGCGTTCGTCTGGGCTGACGGAAGGATATAGGCTACATCATTTTACTATAATTTATTCTTTATATATATTTACGTAGCAACGGGCCGGCCCACATTGTCCAGCGGCCCACCAGGAAAACGCCCGGTGCTCCAGATGGCCAGTCTGCCCCTGGACGCCGAGGTTGCTTTATTTCTTCTCGATAGGCGAGTAATATTGGTTTTGTTTTGTTTCACAGAACTAATATATGCTAGCTTTTGCTTGAATATGCTCGTGTGTCATATTCACTTGTTTGTCCATTTGCGATCGTATTGTCGTTCACTTCAGCGATAATAAAGACCCATTCATTTCTACACCCGATAAGCATGGAGCGTCTAAACCTCCTACACTGTCTGTTTCAAGCTTCAGCTCCCTGTGTCCGAAAAGTAAGATAATAAACAACTAATATATGTTTGTTTCCTTTGGTTCCTCTTTTAGTGATTAATATAACCCTCGAATCTTGTCATAATTGTAATATATTCGTTAGTTGGACTGTCGTGCTCGTGCTATCGAGTTGTTCATGAGAACTGTGTTTGTGTTTTTGGGATGTAAGGGATGACGTTTTCACTGAACATTTGACCTGGATTACCATAGTAACACACATTGCTTTCACTTATTGATGACATCATACCCTCGGCCGGCTGGCACAGCAGATTCCGCCATAGTCGTACCTGCATTGCGTACGTATGTGGGGGGCGGAGCTGTCAAAATAGGGGCGAGACCCTTTTGGGGTAGGGGTGTTTGTTTTGGTGATTTGAAACATCAACATCGGTTACCAGAAAGCACTTACCACACCTTAAACTAGTTGCTTAAGCATGCATATAGGATATTGTCTCTTCATTGTTACTTATGAAGCACATATTAATGCCTTATTCTGTATGACCATATTCTACATCACTTAATCCTAAACTTAACAACTACCTTATTAACTATTAATGAGCAGTAATTAGGAGTTCACTAAGGCAAAAGTCGTAGTTAATAGTTAGTTAATAGTGAGAATTGGACCCTAATCTAAAGTGTGACCAATAATATTTAACCTTTAGCAAAATTAAAAAATAAATAAATAAATAATCAAATAAAAAATAAATCAGCAATTCACAGATTTATATAGAAGACATTTGCATTTACATACAGCACATTTGATATGTCACATAAAAAAAGAAAAAAAGCTCTAAAAATGCATATCACTATCATTTGAGTCTCTCAGTTACAGGAAGCAGCATATGGCAAGCAGGCTATTTTCAAATATTTATTTGCACGACGAATTCTGCATTGCTTTCTACTGTACAGTAGAATGAAACAGTTGAAATGCTTACCCTACTCTCCCTTATAATTTTAAATTAACTAGTAAGACGATGGGAATACTCAAAAACAACCCTATAGTTCCTAAAGGGCCTGGTTCATCTTTAAACATGCTTTTTCATGTGCTCTGTGCTCTGGTTAACTATTACAGAGGTCCATGTCTACTAAAAGTAAATGTAAAATACTGAAACCCTATAGATAAAAATATGTTACGAATGCCTGCTCTCTTTGATCTCCATCTAGTCTCATAACACAAGGGAAAGCAAGGTGATAAACAGAATAAATTCATCTGATTACAACAAAGAGTAATGGTCACTAGTTCACTTCAGAGTCTGTGGAGGTGGTAAGTTGGAGTTCTGCAAAACTGATCGTTTTCATGAGCTGTCTGCTGTCTGCTTTTATAATTTAAAACACCCTGGACAGAGTTCTCTAGACAAAAAAGAGAGCAACAACAAACTGTTTCTCTGTATGTAACAATACATTTGCCATGGCATTACAATTCAGATGCAAACCTCAGGTTGAAAGTCATAACTTCTTTTTGGTATGCAATAAAAAGCTCCTCCTGACTGAAGCCAATTTCTGTTGCTATGAAATATATTTTCAAATGTATTTTATTGTATTTTATGTTGCACTTGACACATCTGGAATCCAAAATGTTTTACCGGTGATTTACACATTCTTCAGCCGGTGGAAGGTGTCCTGGCCATGGAGGGTGATAAATTAAAATCTGTTCGAGGTAATACTCACCTTCCTAATGCCTGCAAATTGTATGTCAAGCAGCTTACTGAATGACAATTAGACTTTTATGATTTCATGTCAGCGTGAATTTAATTGCTGTACTGTAGCAACCTGTCTCCACACTCAAATTATATTGCCATGGGCTAGAGGACAACTTGATCTATATGTTTGAAAAGGACCATCCATAATATGATTTACATCAAACCTCACGGAAAGGCTTGTGATCCATTTATATACAAAAATTATTTTCATCATTTAACAGAATTCTTTACCAATAAATAAATAAATAATTTTAAGTGAATCTATCAATCAAAACACTGACACTGAAGACTGGTAAATTCAGCTTTGCCATTACAGGAATACAATTAAATTTCAGAATAATTCAGTAAAAATATATGTTACAATACTAGTGTTTTTGATCAAACAAATGTAGCCTTGGTGAGCATAGTAGACTTGTTTCAAAAACAAAAGACCTCAAACCTTTGACCAGTAGCGTATAATGTACAGCATGGTAAAATGGTAATATGTAAAATGGTATATCAGTAAAATGGGTTGGAGAAAAAAATATATATACAGAGAAAAAAAGTGTTATTAGGATTTTAAAGATTAACTTGAAGCAAGCAACAAAGGTACTGCACTAGATGTACTGTAATATATATATATATATATATATATATATATATATATATATATATATATATATATATATATATATATATATATATATATATATATCAATGCCAATATATCTCCAATATCAACCAATACAAAATGAAACTCTGAAAACTAAAAAAATATATATGTCATCTGATAATCCATCTAAGTTAAGTACAGCAATACTTTGTGAATGTATGATATACCCCTCCAAATGCAATAAAAATACAGTAATACAGCCAGATATGCAGTCTAGGAGAGAAAGGTATCTCTAAGGATAGTCAGGTGACAAATGGGAGTTAAAGACCATTTCCAGTCTTGTTATGTTCATTCCATGCTGAAGAAACCAGACAGAAGAAAATAAATTATTATCTACAGTATCTCACATCTATCATTCTGTATTGTACACAGAAGAGTATGAATGTCCTAGCAAGTTCTCCCCTGCACTAGCATCCTCCATTATTAGATAGAGTTGCTCAGGTATACAGCTGGGAGGGGAAACTGGGACTGATTAAATCTGCTAACCTCTTGTGTTAGCCCGTGTGTTGATAGGAAGTCAGGTCAGTCATCATGCCCTGAGGTCCTGGACTCACTAAGAGAGTTAAAGAGCTATTCTTCTGTGAGACTTCAGCCTAAATCTCATCCACTGCACCGCCTCCCTGACAAAGATGTGCTTATAAGTGATTTCTTTATTGTACTTTTATTGTAGCAATTATAGTAAACTTGTTGAGTTCTGTAGGATTATTTCTCAACTGTCCCTCTGAAAAACAATGGCTGTGAACTATATGGTCCTGTAAGGCTGCAACTGAGAAGATCATTCAACTTAAGTTTGGCTATTTCCTATAAATTTGTCTGACAGGACTACAATCAGCTACAACAGAAAATGGTAATTATCGTAGTACACAACATAATCATCATAGACCAGCAGTGAAATCTGCATTTTGAGTGCAAACGTTTTGGATGTGGGGGTTTCATAGCCACTTTCAGCTGTTTATATCAAGCTCTACTTCTGCATGATGGCAAGTAGAAAATGACTGATTACTATCACATATTTAAAGCACTGAAGCGGTGACCCTGAGGAGGCTGGGACTGCACAAGAAGAGTGCCACCGTACTGATAGGAATCAGTTCGGATGATGAGTAATCGTGCGCACAGAAACGCTCAGCCACTTCTAATTGGATCCAGAGCACTGTTGTTTCATAGGTGTGAATAAAAACTTGACAACTTGTCCTGGAAGTATATTCTTCCGTGAGCCACAGGTCCAAATCAGGAGCCACACTGCTTGAAAATATGCCTGGAATTAAACTGAAATCAGATAAACCAATCTGCAGCTGTCAGTGTTAATTGAGCAGTAACATGCTGTCAAATATCACAGACCAATATCACTTTCTTTCTGCTGTTTTAATGGAGTAGCATTCATTTAAAACTATGCAGCTTGAATATATAACACTCCTTGTCTACAATATTTAACTATGATACAATTAATAAATAGAAAAATGGTATAGGGCACATAGAAAAATGGAAACAGCTGCTGTTACATCAGCAACTTGGCAACAGCAAAACTGGCAGTAAAGACGTATCATAGCAAGTTCACAGCAACTGCAACCAATATTTAACTCATCATAACACATTGTTTTAAAGCATTTTGTTCTTCCAAACAACTGTGCATCTGTCTGATGTAAGCCTGGCAAGAAAAACTGTAACTGTTAAATTGAGGAATTTGAAGTGGCTCATTTACAAAGAATCAATAATCCAGTGAGAGGATAGATCCACTGCAACAGATTTCAGAAGCTGGAACCATATTTTACATTATTAATTAATTTATATTTCATGTTACACATATTAAATGCAATTAATTGTGATAACCTGCATGGTTTCTATGGTTTCCAAAATCTAAACACATGATGGGGTGTCTGATGTAGCTTTAAGCCAGTAAAGTTGCCATAGGAATAAGAAAAGTTTCAGTCTTTTTGGTACTATATTAGAAAATAGAGGCTTTTATACTTTCAGCATCAACAAACAAAAAAGTCTGCATTTATTCATGACATATTCAACAGATTACTGGGTTGCAGTGTGTGTAGAGACTGTTTTGGAATGATGCAAATGTCTGAGATAAATTCATTCAGGAAAGAATATACCATTCAAATATTTGCAGTAATTTATGTTTTTGAACAAAGTATCATATGCTCACATATACAGTAAAACATTAAACATTTACATTAAACTGATACACAGTAAATTGTACATTTTAAAATAGATTAAATTAAAATAGAAAATAAACTGTAATAATATTTCACAATATTACAGTATGTGAAGCAGGAACAGGCTGAAGACTCAGAAGATCAAAATACAAAGTTAAACTTTAATAATGACGCTCAGGAACAAACAGAAAGGCAGGGAACTACACTCCAACATAACAGGTTAACATAACACTGACTAGACAAAGACTAAGTGCACAAGAGGAACTTAAATAGTGAACACAAACAAGATAATTAAACAGACACATCTGAACTAAATGAACTCATAATGACGGTGACCATGGAAACAAGGAGTGGTGGGAAACTGAACAAAGGGACAAATCAAACACACGCAAAACCGACTGAACATGTGACAATTACTGTTTTCCCTGTATTTGTGATCAAATAAATGCAGATTTAGTAAACATAAGAGACTTCTTTCAATAACTTTAACAAATCTTAAAGATCCCAAACACGTTAAGGAAGCAAATAGATACAGATATTTAATTTGTGAGTTATGGTTACCTATTATAGAGCAGTTAAATGCTACCTAGGCCTATCTTATTTTTTGGAATCACAACAAAATGTGTAATGCTGTCACTGTGTCTTCCTACAATAGGTATTGTGTACATGTAAAACAAGAGGAAATAAACTAGAAACAATCTGGCAGAGACAAAATGAAGCCACATTTGTCTAAATGAGCATGTGTTGCTTTGTAACTGAAAGAATGGCTGACATGTCATCTAACATGAAGGATAATCCTGGATATTTATATAATTCTGGGTTAATAAACAACATGTGACAAAGTGTATTGTGAAATGTGTCACAACAGTAATTTCAATCCTCAGATTTGTTTGATGTGCCACATTTGAAAACCAACTGTAAACAAAGATGGAGTGCAAAGAAGCATACAAATATAATTTAAACACATTTTGCTCAAGGTGTTCAGCTAAAATCATGACAGAGACTGACAGGATTACCTCTAATTAGTTGGATGAATTGTTTGAACCACAACAAAAGTAGCTCAAAATGTCAGCGCATCAGGCTCTCTTACTGAGCCTCATTCTCAAAGCATAAGAGAAAGCCAACATCAATGAGCAGTGACGTGGCACATATGGAGTCTATTACTTTCCACCTCCTCCTCCTCCTCCTCCGCCCTCACCAAAATACAGGCTGTGTCGCCACGCTAACCAATTCTCATATTCCAGAAAAAAAATCGCAAAAACACATTTCAGCCTGCCAGCAGTCATGCGGTCAAGCTCCTACAAATAAAAAAGGAACCATACAGGGACTGAGAGCCCCATCCATGAACACACACTGCTAAATGCACATCTGCGAGTGTACTAACATTGGTCATCTATGTCTGGGTCTTCACTACAGTGAAGTTTGGGGTTAATTTTGGGCTTAATTCAGGTAAAAACCTTATTTGAAAAGGATCTTATACAACAGTAGTCTAAGCCAAATTTACATATATCGCCTACATATATCGGCAACAGGACTGTTAACGTCTCGGTTACGACTGTAACCTTAGTTCCCTGAGTAGGGAACGAGACGCTGCGTCACCGCTTTGGGAACGCCTCTGCGGGATTGCGTCGTGAAGCACATGTGTAATCAGTCCAATGGAGAGACGGAACGTCATAGGCGGGTGACGTCATCGACCCGGAAGGTATAAAGCATACCGGCAAACAAACGGCGCTAGCTTCTGTGGTAGAGTGAAGCAAGACGCTTTTGCGGGCATGCGGGGAGTATGGCAGGGTGACGCAGCGTCTCGTTCCCTACTCAGGGAACTAAGGTTACAGTCGTAACCGAGACGTTCCCTTTCGAGGGAACTCGCGCTGCGTCACCGCTTTGGGAACGAGAATACCCACGTCCCCATAGGAGCCGGATGCCCGCCTGTGCATTGTCTAAAAGGCGAGCACCCGAGCCCCTGGAGTAATGTCAAGTTCGTAAAACCTCACGAAAGTGAGCGGCGAGGACCACCCCGCCGCATCACAGATGTCTTGCAGGGAGGCCCCTGCTAGGAATGCCCGAGAGGCAGCCATACCCCTAGTCGAGTGTGCCCGGACAGCCAAAGGGGAAGGCTGCCCGACCACCTCATAAGCAAGTGAAGTAGCCTCAACTATCCACTTGCTCATCCTCTGCTTAGAGACCGGACCCCCTCTCGAGGGTGGACCGTAACACACGAACAACTGTTCCGATTTTCTCCACAGGGCAGCTCTGTGGACATAAGCGTCTAGTGCGCGAACAGGGCAAAGCAGATTGGATCTTTCCTGGTCAGACGTCAGAAAGGGAGGTGGACAAAAGGCCATAAGTACTATGGGTCTCACAGTATTAGTGGGAACCTTAGGAACGTACCCCGGTCTGGGGTGCAGAAAAGCTTTAGCCATACCGGGAGCAAATTCCAAGCACGAGGGTGCCACAGAGAGGGCTTGTAAGTCCCCTATTATTTTTAAAGAAGAGATAGCCAGCAGAAAGATGGTCTTTAAAGTGAGGAGTTTCTCAGAAATTTCTTCAATGGGCTCGAAGGGAGCCTGAGAAAGGCCCTGAAGGACAATAGATAAGTCACAGGCCGGCACCCTGGTGCGTACTGCAGGCCTCAGTCTGATAGTGCCATGGAGGAAACGAGTAACTAGGGGGTGTCGCCCGAGCGTAACACCATCGAAAGGAGAGTGGTAAGCTGCTAAGGCCGCCACGTACACCTTCAAAGTGGAGGGAGCTAACCCAGCGGAGAATTTCTCCTGCAGGAACTCCAGCACCGCGCTCGCAGGGCAGTTAATTGGATCCCACAGGCGATCTCTACACCATAAGGTGAAGAGTCTCCATTTCAATGCGTACAGTTTCCTCGTGGAGGGAGCTCTAGAGTGTAGGATGGTCTCCACAACCTCGGTTGAGAGACCGGAGCTTAGGAGCTGGGCCCCCTCAGAGGCCAAGCCCACAGACTCCACAGCTCTGGGCGTGGGTGCAGGAAGGCACCGCCCGACTGAGAGAGCAGGTCCCTCCTGCACGGAATCTCCAGGGGAGAGCCGTTGAGGAGCGACACAATGTCCGAGAACCAAACCCGGGCTGGCCAGAACGGAGCTACTAGGAGCAGATGGGCACCGTCCCGACGAACTCTCTCTAGAACTCCCGGAAGCAGAGCGATCGGGGGGAAAGCGTACAGGGGCAGCCTCGGCCACTCCTGTACCATGGCGTCCAGTCCCAAGGGAGCTGGAGGAGTTAGAGAAAACCATAGACGACAATGAGTGTTGTCTTGAGTTGCGAAAAGGTCTACTTCGGCTCTGCCGAATTTTTGCCAGAGGAGCTCCACCACCTCGGTGTGGAGTCTCCACTCCCCGGGCCTCGGCCCCTGCCTCGACAGGATGTCTGCTTCCATATTCAGGCGCCCTGAGATGTAGATTGCCCTGATTGAGAGCAATTTCCCCAGGGCCCACAGGAGGATTTGACGAGTCAGCTTGTACAAAGGGCGAGACCTCAAACCCCCCTGGTGATTTATATAGGAGACCACCGATGTGTTGTCTGTGCGAACTAGAACATGATGGCCCCTGAGATACGGCAGGAAATGTCTCAGAGCCTGGAACACAGCAAGCATTTCCTGGCAATTTATGTGCAACGCACGATGAGAGTCCTGCCACAGGCCCTGGGCCGAGCGACCACTCATGGTCGCCCCCCAACCCGTAAGGGAGGCATCCGTGGTCAGAGTGACCCGCTGGCACGGTACCCCCAGTAACGGGCCTTGGGCTGGAAACCAAGGGTCCTTCCACATGACTAAGGCGCGGAGGCATCGCCGCGTTACCTTGATCACGTGAAAGGGATTTCCCCTCGGGGAAAAACCCTTGGTCTTGAGCCACCACTGTAAAGGTCTCATGTACAACAGGCCACGAGGAATGACGTTGGACGCTGCTGCCATCAGGCCTAACAGTCTCTGATACTGTTTGACAGTGAGTGGCTGGTCTAGTTTCACCCCTTTCACAGCTGAGAGAATCGACCCTACGCGAGGCTCTGATAGACGGGCCTGCATCAGGATCGAATTCCAACACACACCCAGATACGTTATTTTCTGTACTGGAGAAAGAACGCTCTTCTTGAGGTTGAGCCTCAGCCCTAACCTCTTCATGTGTGCGAGAACAACATCTCGATGTTGAACCGGCAGACGTGCTGACTGAGCCAAAATCAGCCAGTCGTCGATATAATTGAGAATGCGGATCCCCTGCATACGCAAGGGGGCTAATGCCGCGTCTACACACTTGGTGAAGGTGCGGGGTGATAGGGCTAGACCGAAGGGAAGCACGCGATATTGGTACGCTTGTCCCCCGAAAGCGAACCTCAGGTACTTCCTGTGCTGCGGAAGGATGGAGATGTGGAAGTAAGCATCTTTAAGATCTATCGTGACAAACCAGTCCTCTGACCTGATTTGGGACACGATATGTTTGAGTGTAAGCATCTTGAACCTGAACTTTGCCACTGCGCGATTCAGAGAGCGCAGGTCCAAAATGGGGCGCAACCCCCCATCCTTCTTTGGCACTATAAAATAGCGACTGTAGAATCCCGACTCCCTGTCGGAGAGAGGGACCTTCTCTATGGCCCCCTTCCGTAGGAGGGTCTGGACTTCTTGAGTCATAACCAGAGCCTGCTCGGGGCCCACCAAGGTAGGTAGGACCCCCTTGAAACTGGGTGGACGACACCTGAACTGGATGGCGTACCCTGATCTTATTATCTGCAGGACTCAACGAGATATATTTGGCAGTTTTTCCCATTCTGGCAAAAAATCTACTAGGGGTACCAGTCCCTCGAGACTGGCCTCTGGTATACTGAGTGCTGGGAGCACAGCGCCCTGAAGCGGATGACCGGCAGGGAACGACTGACTCGACAGCGCCACCTCCTTGTCTGGAGGACGCGGGCCATCCTCGGATGACTCGCGAGGGCCTTCCACGCCCCGGCACTCGGGTGGGGTTAGTGGAGAGACCCTGTGAGGGTACCGGAAAAGGACGGGCACCGTATGCTGAGGTGAACACCGCCTGTTCCCGAAGGGGGAAACCCTCATTGCCCTGGGCCCACTGGCGTCAGGGCTTCTTAGACGCAGCCTTCCTAGAGATGAGAACAGTCCGCAGATCTGCTCTACCCCTAGAGGGCTGCGTCTGGGGGTGTCGCCCACCGCCCCACCCTTTCTGAGGGGGAGTACGAGTAGCGACACTCTGTTTCTGTTGCGCCCGGTGTACGGAGCTTGTACTGGGCAAGGTCGGCGTTTTAATGGCCGATGCCGACTGAGGAGAGAGATGGCTCGCAAGCGTCTCCTCCACCTTCGGCATCGAACCATACCCATGCTTCTTCAGCCCCTGGATGTTACTATACACGGACGTTTGGGGACTGAAGACACGAGAGGACATGGGCCGCTTCCACGTTCTCGACACCTCAGTGTGGAGATCCGTGAAAAACGGTAAACTCCGACGTGGAGGCTGAGCAGAGCGGGTGGGGAGAAAGCGCTCGTCCAGACGGCTCTTGGACGAGAAGCTCTCTTGATTCTCTTGTGGCCAGTCAATGTTTAGTTTGGCCACAGCTCTGCACAGCACCTCCATTAGCTCCTCACCAGCAGGGGATTGAAGTGGCGAGTCTTCAACCCCCGCGTCAACGCTGCAAATATCGATCTCCTCAGAGCTCGATAAAAGCAGCGCTGAGGCTGCCCCCTGGGTGGGAGAAACCGCGGGGCGGGCTCCCGAACCCAGAGAGGCAGCACTGGATCTGCCAGGTGAGGGCAGAGAAAGGGCTGGGCCCGTCTCTAACCCTTCTGACAGATCCATCTGCGAACCCCACGACATAAGCTGCCGCTGTGCCTCAGCAACAGCGGGGCCTGTGCCGCGGGGAACGCGAACCGGGACACCCTCCTCAAAAAGTGCCCGGCGGGATCGCAGCACTCTCATAGGCAAAGCCTCACAATGCTCACAGCCGCCCCCCTCGAGAGCCGACTGGGCGTGCTGTTCACCCAAACAAACAACGCACATCAAGTGTGTATCCCCGCTCGTGATGTGACGAGGGCAGGGAGGAACACACTTTCTGTAACGCTGCTCGCTCGCCATAATGTCTCTCTAAATGTCAGTGTGTGTGCAAACTTGTAGGTGAAAACAAGAAAAGTCTGAACTCAGACACAAACACAAAATCTGACAATGACAATGACACAGAGCGCTTGCTGAAAGCAACAGAAGCTAGCGGCGTTTGTTTGCCGGTATGCTTTATACCTTCCGGGTCGATGACGTCACCCACCTATGACGTTCCGTCTCTCCATTGGACTGATTACACATGTGCTTCACGACGCAATCACGCAGAGGCGTTCCCAAAGCGGTGACGCAGCGCGAGTTCCCTCGAAAGGGAACAAGCCTCTTTATTCAACCTTACCTCAGAAAAATGACCTCACGTGAAGTGTGTCTAATATTTATAATCAGAATGGGAATGAAGTTGCCGTGAGTTTTATGATTAAATTAATAATCTGAAATAACGAGATGACTGCTCCATTAATATTTCAAATAACGATATCGTACAGAATACGCAAACAACACAGAGGTGTTTGTTGCAAAGCGTAACTGTCGCTTCTAATTTTCTGCCCAGACAAGACAGGGAAATATAGAAGCTTGGCAGACCTTCTTGTCTCACTGTGTAAATGTGGTGTAGTCCAATTAGGTCTCAGAATACCCAGAACAGACACAGCCACACGTACACGTACACACTTTGTGTGGAAAGACAGGAAAAGAATGAACCTTCTGTGAGTCATCAGGTGTACACAGAGACTTGAATATTTTCTGCTTAGAAATACCGAGCCTGTCAATCCTACACATCACAGGGAGACTTCTGCCGCTTCACAGGAGGTTCAGACTGGCAGAAGCAAATCTGTGTATTTTCCGCATATAAACACCGTGAGAGTTTCAAATCAATTTGCAGCAAACTTTTCCACACAAACCTTTCGTCTTCTAAAGAATACAGCGATGAAGGTCAAAGGGAAAGAAAAAGAAAAAGCAGCTTCTGGGGTGACAGGATGAGGATGAAGAGGTGGAGATTTTGTCCGTCGGCCCTGCACAGTAGAGCGGTGCTATTGGTAAACACAACGTGGAGGACCAGGAGGAATGAATAAATGCTATTTTCCATTTACCTGCACCAGTGAATCCTTGAGAGATACAGGATTGGATGGAGAGCAGAGTGACATGAGGCATATAACTGTTAGCACAGAAATTGTGGCAAGGGATACCCGACCCTCTCTCTCACTCCTGAGGAGGGAAAAACACACAGAAATAAAGCCTCCACATTGTGCTCGAAAGGGCTTCAGCACAGCAATCAAGCATTTCTGTGTAGCCATGGATCAGAATGGAATATCCAGGATATAACACGATGTGCAGGGTGCTATTTATTAAAAGATTAGAGGACATCTACGCAAACAGTGGAGTCTTGCACTCGGATATTTGCATTTATTTTCAGGCACCATTTGGTGTTCAAATGAAGAGAAAGGGAAATGTGTGAAGGGCTATAATCATGGGAACGTGTATAATTTTAAGCTTCAAATTCTAAGCACTCATACATTTGAACTATTCAAATAAGAAGAGAGGTTTTTTTTCTTCTGTGTAATAGAGTTTGACTTGCTTTGACTTGAATGGGAAAATAACGATTGCGGTTCATCAGGGTTGGCCGCTGATTGTGTGGCAAGTACCTTGCACCCAGATTGACCTTTACCATCTGTTGTTCAAGAAATAGCCCTATTAATGTTCACATTGTAGTTTGGATATTCTGCTTCCATCATAGATAGAACTGCCAGCAAACCCCCAAAACTTCATATGTTCTCTTCAGTGCTGGGGTGCGTTTCCCGTACAATGACGTAACTCACAGCTTAACTACCATAGTACGATGCATCGTTGAAGAAATCAACTAGCTAGTCACGACTGTTACCCGAAACCGTATTGTCGCAAATCTGTCGTTCAACCACGTTGGTTAATGATGTCAGGTGGTGGAGTAATAACTGCTTTTAATTAATTAGTTTCAGATCGATTTTTGATGAGATTTTTCTCAGTTATTTTGCTTTATTTCCAGATTCAATCATAAGCTCATTCTTACGTACGAGGGCACGTCCACACATGCGCACTCTTTAAAAACGGTGTTTTAAATCAAACAAAAGACGTAAATGACATTTGTATGTATTCTAAATAAAATATATAGATTGTACTGACTGTCAGCTTGCTTATTTCGCTCAAGATAAGGATTTATTAAATACATATGTTATGCAAACAAGAAGCTATGCTTCTAACCAAAGCATACTGACTTGTTGAACTATGCTGATAACGACGGAACTTGCGACCATAGTTGGCTAACGGCGCTTTCAGGAAATGCACCCCAGGGTAGCAACTGTAATCTGAATAACATAATCAGATTATAACAATTAAATAATTGTAATCAGATTATATTTTACAATACTCATAATCAGATTACATGATTATTTAATATTCACAAAATGTTTCGTTTGTGTGTAGTCAGATGGCTGTGATTAAATAGAAAATTGAGAGGCCTGATATTAAAATCAACTTTTTTTTTTTTTTTGGTAAATTTGTTATTTAGATTTTTAATTTCAAATGATTTATTTCTTTAAAGCTGCCGTCCGTAACTTTTTTTGGTGAAAAATTATCCAAAATCAATTTTTGAGCAAGTACACAACAAGCCAGTATTCAAAACGATCTCCTTACCTTAGCCCCATTCACAACGGTAAGCTTGTAATAATGTGTTATAATTAGAGTGGTATGGTGGATTTCCACAGGAAATTCAAGCATGTCTTTGCATCATTACGTCACATCTGTATACATAAAGAAAGAGTCCGGCTAGTAGTATTAACGCACGTGAGGAGTGGACCGCATTCAGCAGCTGAAGTAATTAAACTTACATTTACATTTACATTTACATTTATGCATTTAGCAGATGCTTTTATCCAAAGCGACTTACAACTGAGGAGTACAGGAAGCGATCCGTTATGAAGAGGCGTAGAAACGCAAAAAGTGCCTTAAATACTACGTTTCGGGCATTGCTCAGATTAGCCTAAGCTAGAATAGGGAGGGTGTAGAGAAAGCTTGTTTTTTTTATGATGAGATTAAGTGCTCGTGGAAGAGATGGGTTTTCAGTTGTTTTTTGAATTATGTTAGTGATTCTGCCATCCGGATGGAGGTGGGAAGATCGTTCCACCAGCTAGGAACAGTGAATGAAAAAGTTCTGGAGAGGGATTTCATGCCTCTCTGGGATGGTAACACCAGCCGCCGCTCTTTAGCTGAGCGGAGGCTTCTGGTAGGGGTGTAGACTCGTAGGATCGAGTCGAATTATGCGGGTGCTGAGCTTGTGGTGGATCCATAAGCAAGCGTCAAAGCCTTGAACTTAATGCGGGCAGCGAGTGGTAGCCAGTGCAGAGAGATGAAGAGAGGTGTGACATGGGCCCTTTTGGGCTCGTTGAAGACAAGACGTGACGCTGCGTTCTGAATTATTTGAAGTGTTTTGATTGCACACGATGGAAGTCCAGCCAGAAGCGCATTGCGGTAGTCAAGCCTAGAAATGACTAGGGCTTGGACAAGAAGCTGTGTTGCATGCTCTGTAAGGAACGGTCTGATCTTTCTGATGTTGTGCAGCGCAAACCTGCATGACCGAGCTGTCTTTGAAATGTGGTCTTTGAAGGAGAGCTGGTCATCAAAGATTACACCGAGATTTCTGACCGACTCTGAAGGGGTAATCAAAGATGAACCTAGCTCGATGGTGAAATTGTGTTGTAGAGTTGGGTTGGCAGGGAAGACAAGAAGCTCAGTCTTTGCCAGGTTGAGCTGCAGGTGATGTTGTTTCATCCATGACGAGATGTCTGCTAGACAGAATGAGATTCGTGCAGCTACTGTGGGATCATCTGGTTGAAATGAGAGGTAGAGCTGTGTGTCATCAGCATAGCAATGGTATGAGAAGCCATGTGCCTGTATGATGGGTCCCAGTGATGTAGTGTAAATGGAGAAGAGGAGAGGTCCAAGCACTGAGCCCTGAGGAACCCCCGTGGTTAGTTGATGTGCTTTGGATACCTCCCCTCTCCAGGCAACCTTGAAAGACCTACCTGTGAGATAGGACTCAAACCAGTGGAGTGGAATCCCTGTGATGCCCAGTGATGAGAGGGTGGATAGAAGAATCTGATGATTCACAGTGTCAAACGCAGCAGATAGATCGAGGAGGACTGATGATTTGGAAGCAGCTTTTGCAATCCGCAGGGCTTCAGTGATTGACAGTAATGCAGTCTCTGTTGAGTGGCCCTTTTTGAAACCTGATTGGTTTACGTCCAGCTGATAAAACTGTAAGAGGAAAGATGAAACCTGGTTGAAAACAACTCGTTCAAGTGTTTTCGCAATGTATGGTAGGAGAGAAACAGGTCTGCAGTTATCTACAAGTGATGTGTTGAGTGTGGGTTTTTTAAGCAGTGGAGTTACCCAAGCCTGCTTGGTAATGTGGTAGGGAAGATACCGGTGCAGAGAGATGTATTGATGATGTGTGTGAGTGCTGGTAGGAGTGTAGGAGAGATGGCTTGTAGGAGGTGTAAGGGGATGGGATCTAGGGGGCAAGTGGTAGGATGGCTGGAAAGGAGAAGTTTAGATACTTCTGTCTCAGTGAGTGTAGAGAAGGAGGAGAGAAGATGTTTGTCTGTGGATGTGGCTGATCTAACTTAACCAAATGACATCATCAGTGACAACTAGAGATTCACGCGGAGTCAAAAGAAAAAGATTAGACTGTACAGAAATTTAAATCTACAAGTAACGCTAATACACACTAAATACACGTAGTCACGCAATGCTAATGCTGTTAACATTAACAATTTGAGAACAAAGTATAACAATAATAATTTGTACAGTTTGATGTTATACGAGCGATCGTTAGATTTAATCACCGTTGGTAGTGCGATTTATTGCAATGTTTTGTTCCCAAAAGTGGCAGACATGTTACTTACTTGTTCAGATGACATTTTCCGGTGAAAATTCTTATTTAGGTTATACTCCAAGACGTAGAATCTGTGATTCTGAAGTACAGTATCCATCACCGGTGTGGTGACTGACAGCAAGCTGCACATACTCCTCAAAACATTAGATTCATCCAACGCACAACTCACGTACAGATGATAACTCCGCAAATAACTGCAATTGCAGGTTTCAAACAGAGATGGCGACACAGAGGCAAAACTTACAGACTGCAGCTTTAAATATAGCATTTTTGAGATTTAATAAATTAATAGCTTTTTATTAATTTTGCCATGGTAACCCTGATGCACTGTAATGTTTAAAGCACTTCATATTCTTGCTGAGAAAGAATGGAATAAATATTTTTTTCCCTTTTTATATCAATATGGTACACGATTATCATATTTGAATCAATGTGATAAACGATATCAACAAGTTAAAAAAGTAGTCCGATTGTATTACCTAAAATGTGCAATGTAATAATGTTACTGATTACAATTTCCATTATGTGATTTGTAATCAATGGACTACAATTTTTTAGTACCCAGCACTGGTTTTCTTTCTTGCAAGGCTTTTTTCTACTGTTTTGTGCACTTGTCTACTCAAATACACAGACACAAGCCCTCATGCACAATTCAGATTACCACGCTAAAGCAATGAACAAGATTGATCCCAAAACATCAGCTGTAGCTTCATGCCAACAGTACCAATAATGCCCCTTAACACACATTCATATTAATCATTGGCCTTTTGCAAATATAGAAAAGCAATCACAAAAACAATTATCCAGTAGGATATGATAAAGTAGGCAATTTCATGCCCTACTGCTTGTGTTGTTGGGTGCTAGTCAAGCTGATTTGTAAATCACAGCTGTATATCAGCTTTATTCTTAATTTTGCATCCTCAACTCCCACACTGTACTCTGGCAGAGACAGAGATGTAGAGAATTATTATTATTATTATTATTATTTATTTATTTATTTATTGTATTATTATTTTGTTTAGATACTGTATCTTATACCATTGAATCACATCAATATTCAAAGTATTTGCCCAGTCTTCATAATGCAGTCAGGAGTGTTACATTCAACCACAGTGTTTGTCCTGTCTGCAAAGTGATTTTAGTCTCTCAAAAATTTTTTTTTGCATCTAATATTGATGAAACCAGCATAATTCCATGCAATGATTTTTGATATAAAATAATAATAATGTTTACTGCTTTCCTATACTGTGATTGGTTGATTTAAGGGTTTAAAATTAGGAAGAAGAAAAAAACACTCAACAATCTATGAAAATTAAAGAGCTGTATTGCTACAACTGTATTCTATAAATATGTATACTGACCCTTTCCCCTTGAACTTTACACATTTCATAATTACAAATGAAATCAAACCATTAATTATATTAGTCTGTGTTAATGTATGTGCTTATTATTTGATAAAACAGAACATATCAACTCCAGAAAACGAATTTATAACAGTGACCATGTGAACTTCCTTGTATCAAGATGGTCTGATACGTATAAAGGCATTATTACTATTGGTCACTGACTGTTTGACCTTATTGCACATCTACAGTACTGCACTTATTTTTTCTGCCTAATAATAGCACATCTGATCTATTTACTTTCTCTTTCTCTCCATGGGATTTATCTCCTCCACATTCCCTAACACTTTTCTTTTTCCCTCTGCACTTGACATATTTATAGCTGCCTCATGCTGAATCTGGCTAGATAGTAAGATAGTATGTAGATACTTTATGCTTAAAAAAAAAAAAAAAATCAGTGCTGGAGTTAAAGTCTCAATTAAAATTATAATTGTGCAGATAACTTCATATAGAGTACTGTAATTAAACCAGTGCAAATATTGCTTTATGTGTAGTTACAGATCATAAATACAATCTACATGCATGACTGCTCTGTTATATTTCATGCTCAGTCTTTTGGCTAACATAAAGTAAACTAAGCATCTTCATATCATACCAATCCACATACAGCTAAGGCTTTCATGCATCAATGATAATATTACACATATGACACAAAATCAAGCATACTTTTAATTCAATGTGACTACGTTAGAAAAGGTTAATTCACATTTGGACTTCAATGAATATAAACTGTACAGAGACATTGCTAACTAATGCCTACTGCCAGCTACAAATGTTGTGTAATTGTTCTGGTGCAACTTCACACGATCAACAAGGTGCGTGGAAAAAACAACAACATTCTGACCCCTTGACATCACAAGTGTTCTTGGTACTGCCAGCTACAGCCTATACTAGCCAAAAGCTTTAATGAGCACGGCCTGCATCTCCAGTCATTTCGTAATGGACTTTAAAAAAATGTTTAACATCATATTACTAACATATTTAATGTGTTAAATTATTACTAACATCTTAATGTCATCATTATAATTAATAATATATATTCTCCCTCTTTAGATAAACATCTAATAGACTTTTTTTTCATCTTCCTGTAAAATTTGGCTTGCTCACTCATTATATAAGAAATAAATAAACATTCATTATTTAAAAGGGTTTTTTAAAACCCAAACATACCGTCTCAGCACAGGTGGTATATGAGATGAGTGGTAGGTGGAGCTGAATGGATGCCAGAGATGCAGTTGCCAGCCATTCTGCACTCATTTGGTAAGCTAACATTTATTCTCTCAGAATTACAGTACTGTGTGTTCTCACCTCCCTCTTGCTCACTGCATACCTCTCTTCACACTGATTAGGTAATAGGAGCTCAGTGTCTCTCTGTTCCTGTCACCATACGTCTCCCAGGACAGTCAGATTATTCCCCATTTCCCTTTCCCATAATTTTTTATACATATCCCCTAACCCCCCAACACACACCCCGCTCTCTTATTTTCTCATTGAATTCAAATTGTCTAAATGACTAATAGACCCTTTTAGTGATGCATGAGTTGTGTTAGCTGAAGGGAAGCAGCCATGAGCTCAATAAACAGCTAAGCAGGATGCAGTAAATTTCAACCGCAACTTTTTCTCCAGCCTGATTCTCATTACAGGTGTTTGGCTCTAATCACGCACATCTGGATCCCAGTGCTGAGAACTGTTCCAAACTTGTTTGTTTATAAAGGTAAATAGGTCTGTGCTCTGACTCAACAGAAATCTGTATTTTTAAATCTGTCATTTTAGACTTTAGACATTCTACGAACTATAAATAACTTTGCAACTACATTTCAACTTATTCTACTAACCCAAACCCCCCAAAAGTTTCTCTCAACACACTGTACAAATCTGCAGAAGTTACAGCTCTACAACTTTTTTTTTTTTTTGCGCTGAAACTTGTAAGTTCTTCAGATTTGTACAGTGTGCCCAGAAAAACACAATACAACTGATTTACATTTATTTATGCAGAGGTAGCTTCCAGCCAAAAATTGCATTTACTGTATGTTGATGTTGGTTACCATGGACACAAATCAAATAAACTTTCCACACAAAACGTATATGTTAATAAGAGCATAGCAACAAAACAAACATAGTGTTATGTGGAGAAAGCATATTAAATTTAATAATGACAGTTATGGGAGGCTATAGGTGATTGGAGTAAAAGGGTAACTTATTTCTAAGGCTAAATACTTTACCAGGTAAGAAAAAGTTTGGATCTAATCAAGGGAGATGCAGGCAGACCAGTGAGTAGTGATTTTCAATAATTAATTCAATAGACACCTGAAATTTGAACAAGAAACTTAAAGGATTTGAGTGAATCAAGATTGAAGTGGCCAGACTAGGCAGTACTATGCTGTGTCTTTTTAAAAAAAACAATATTTCCATAAAATGCCATAAAATAACCATTTTAGGTTCCACAAAAAAACTTTCAGTGAAAAATGAAAATGAGTGTGTATAAGATTTGAATAATTGCTATAATTGCATTTGTGCAGTGGGAAGGCTTGGATGTTAAAGATTCTTCATGGAACCATACCAAAAACTTTATTTTTAAGAGTGTTTAGTGAAATTATTCAGACAAAACTTCTTCACCCTGTTTTAATTATTCATGCTGGTGCTCACATCATTGTCCAACAAGTGAACATCAAAGACCGAGAAAAATACAGACACATTTTTTAAACTTTATATCGTGATTTCTGTGCATCTTTTGTGGAGCAGCTGAAATAAGATCCTGACTCCTGTTAATAAGCAAAGGACTGCCCTCCCGGAGCTTAACCACAAATTGTGTTTTATTAAAGCCTGTAAATCTGTTTTAGTAACTGTGTACCACAGTCCAAGTCTGTGTGAGCAAGACCTCTTAAAAGCGTCCAAAGAAGAGGAATTAGCGGCACTCGTATTCTCATGGGCCGAATGATACATGAAAAACGAGGAGAGAAGAGTAGCAGTGGCTCGGGTTGTAGAATGCCACCTCTTCTCTATCGTACTGTTCTATTTATGTTTCAAAGGGAGCTAATTACTGGAGATCCAGGCTGTTAAAGGCAATTACCACATAAAGAGAACGAGAAGGGTTTACTAAAAATGTTGCCGTCCAAATTCATTCAAACTGCTAGATTGATACCAGACTTGAAAGCATATGCACGTGGAACCAATTAGAGAGTTAATTGGTTTATGATTGGGGCAAACAATTCAAAGCAAAGCACTATAGATGGGTTATGAAAGGGACAACCGCCTTTTCAAGTAGTTCACGTGTACAGGGCCTATACGCAGGCTTTGCGAAAATATACACATTCGACTCAGAGCCGCGCTGTTCCTTTAAGAAAATAATCCTCCTCATATCTGACCCCAGAAATGGTGCAGAAAGTAAGGAAACTCTGATGTCATTTGATTTTACACCGCAACACACATTTTAAGCTTCTATCTTCTGCAATAAAAACACAAAGTAATAACAACAAGACACCACAGTGATGGAGAGGACTTTAAAACGTGGAAGAGCGTTCCACGACTTCACTCTTATAAAGAAATGGAAAGAATAAATCGAAAAAGTGTGACTGCAAAGTATAACTTTAGGCTGTAAAAGTGGCAAGCAAACATGCACAAACATTATTAAATAGTTAATAAGATGGCCCAGTTTTACTGTTGTAATAAGAACTTTAAACTGTTACGTTTTGCTAACAGTAGTGCTCTCTGAGATGGTTTCCTTCACTAAATGCATCATGTATTTTTAGGGTTTGTGAAGAATAATATTCAATCCAACTGGATACTTACTTATTTAATTATTTGCTGCACATAAACAGTGAATAAATAGACAACAGATGTGTCCATATAAAGTTTTTATGTGTTTACTTTTTTTAAATAAATAAAAGTAAATAAAACAAATTTAGAATAAGTGCTGTAACCACCTAAAGAACTCGAAATAGCTGAGGCCTTTGGGCAGATCATCTGTTAAACCTGTGGCACATACTGTGGTAGAATTGTTTGGTAGATTGCAGAGCACATTTCCTGCATAGTGCTGAATAGCCGTTTGAGAGGAAACAGCCCGTGGACATTGATTGAAGCCTTGCCACGCTCTCTCATACAGCCAGAATGCTGTGGTATACCTCTACAAGGGAAGGAAGATGGTAGAAAAAGACAGAGAGGGGAAGAAAAAAAAACCTGAACACAGCCCTCTCTTCTGCTGGTGACACCCAGGCACATTTTTCTTCCATAAAAGTATATGTGACTGCTGGGATGGGGGCGAATGAGGAGTGCTTTTGTTTGGGAAGGAAACCACAGTGAACTTATTTATTTAGCCACTTGCATCATTCTCTGCTCCGACTCTGCCCGCTTCCATAGTAGTGACAATAAAGCCAGGATAATTTTACTCAATAAAAGTCTGTGCGTAATCTAAAAGCAGCATTGTAGGCGTCATGCTTCTGATTAAACTTGTATTGGTCACTGTGTGCTTGTACAGAGGGGAGATTGTCCTGGGAGGAGGCCAGAGCAAATGAAACCTCCTCCTTTCCATCCTTTCTCCATTTCTCTCTCTTTCTCACACATATTATGTACGCTATATTTACACACTGTCTTCTATTAGTCAGATAGTTAATGCAAGTATGGTGAATGCACATTAAGTTGAGCACCTTTGCAAATAAAAACAAGGCAATTTGTTCCAACTACAAAGTGAAGAATTTGAATTGTATTATTCATCTTGCATGTCTTTAATTCAACTCAGACCTTCTTTAACCTTTCATGAAAGGCAAGCAGTTACAAGCCTGAATCTAATAAGTTGGATGCTTAGAGTCTTGAGAAAATAATAAAAGCAAATTACATTAGACTCTGAATTTGATCTAATTGTGGGAGTCAAGATGTTTACTGGCTTTTTTTTCACCCCGCTCTATGTGCATGTGTGTGTTATGTACTAAGGCATGACATCTTGCTATTCTAAAATAAATAAAATAAAATAAACAAAAAATCATATTTTTTCCCCTTTTTTTTAAATTCATCTGATATGACTTTGTAAACAATTTAATATTAATATTGTCTATTAAGGAATCAGGATGTTGAAGATTAAAATAAAAGAAAGGAATAAAAATAAATAAATAAATAAAATAAAATAATCATCACATTAAAAAAGCTAAATTAAACTAACTTAAATGTAGACACAACCTCTGAAATGCTATAAATGTTTTAGTAAATTAATTTGGACATAACTGCAACACATCAACAAACAAAACAAAAAAAAGCATGCAAAACATTTAAAATACCCAGCTTGATGCTAACCACCTTAATTGTTCTTTATATTCTCCAAAACTCTCATGTATCCCCTTGGTGGAGGTTGGTGTAGTCTAATGTTTGTTTCATGCTAAGCAAAGAAGAAATGGGAAGTGATTTGAACATGTTTGGAGGCAATTTGCACCATTCCAGAAGTGATTGAGCCTAACCAGCTAATTAGACATTTACATTTAGGGGCTAAATAAACACAACTGGCAGGAGAAACGAGTGGAAGACACAAGAGTCATTATCATCTCAGCCAACTGATTAGTCTGATAATGAAAGAAAGGCAATGATTCCTCAAAAAATGCTCAGAGCCTAAGCTTTATAGCCTTTAATGCCAGCCTTCTCAATCCTGAAATCTGCGGGAGTCAAATGGAAATCATGCTATCGGCAGCAAACACGAAGAACTAATTAACACTCTCTACCTCAAAACTGCCTCAGACGTGCTATGATACAGCTGAACTAATTCCTACTTTCTTTCATCCACAAGATACTTTCTTTAAGAAATTCAAAAAAGGCAGGTGAATGGAGAGAAAAAAGCAATAAAATGTACTGATAACCTCCAGGGCTTCTGGTCTAATCTCAATGTACATTCGAGCTGTAGGCCAAGGGGCAGAGCCAAGCGCTATGATGAGCTGCAGGCCATGGAGAAAGATGACTAAGCAGGATGAGCAGCCTCAGTTTTAGGATGAAAACAGATGTACAGTAGAACTGCAGGCCTCTGGGGTGCCAAGCGAGCTCTTCATTCATGAAATCTATCGCGGTCGAGCGTTGAGCCAGGCTTTGCCTCGCTGCGTTGCCTTGGCCTGTTTTGTAATTAAGTAGCAGGATGATTCGCCTCATTTCACGACTTATACGTCTAGAGCTTGGTTAAGAGGAGAATTCAACTTCCAGGACTGGAAGACTGACGAGCTAAACTGGCCCTCACTGCTCAGCCCCCGGGACCTGGTGACAGAAAGAGTAAAGTGACATGCTAATGGAGGTACAAATGGAGAGGCACAAGAAGCAGCACATTCAAACAGGCTTTTCACACAGGAACGAAAAAAATACAGCTATTGACTAACTTTCCAAATAGAAGCTACTGATTTGCTTGTCTAGTCTAACTTTTTTAATATATACAGTACTGTGCAAAAGTCTTAGGCACGTTGGTATTTTCACACGAAAAATGTTTTTAAACCAGTTATTTATATATTTTACTGTAGTGTCAAGTCAAGTCAACTTTATTTATATAGCGCTTTTTACAATGCAGATTGTTTCAAAGCAGCTTCACAGTGTTAAACAGGAAAATAATGAACAGAATTTGATTCGGCTGTACAGCCGCTCTGGAGAAAACGGTGATGTCATCAGCTCATTTCAATTATCATATATATTCAAGTAATGTAGTTGATATAATTTAGTTTAGTAATTAAATTTATTTGGATATTTATTTGAAAATTTTGTGTCCCCAACTGAGCAAGCCAGAGGCGACAGTGGCAAGGAACCAAAACTCCATCAGGTGTCCTAATGGAGAAAAATAAACCTTGGGAGAAACCAGGCTCAGTCGGGGTGCCAGTTCTCCTCTGGCCAATTAACAAACAGTGTATGATTATTATTTTGGCAGCCTTATAGGTCAGAAGTAATATTAGATCGGATTATTCGAAAGATCGGAGGCATCACACCGGGTTTATTGAGGATGGCGTGTCAATTAAACAATTATTAAATAGGAATATTCGAAATATCGGAGTCATCACGCCGGAGATGGATCCACTGAGGATGCCATGTCGATGAGCAATTTCAGAGGGTAGACTAATTGACACGGTCTCTGCAGACACTTCAGGGATGCGTTGGTAATGTCTGGGCGCTGGTCCACCATCTGATCTGGATACGGCCCGGATCCGGCTGACTGCAGTAAACCTCGGGATAAACAGAGAGACTAACATTAGCGTAGATGCCATTCCTCATTATGATGTAACGAGTACATCAGGTGTTATGGGAAGTGTTCCCGGTTCCGGCTGACCTAGTTAATGCAGCCTAACAATTTGAATAAAATATAAATTAAAATGTTTTATGTGTATGCCATAGTAAAGAGATGCGTTTTTAGTCTAGATTTAAACTGACAGAGTGTGTCTGCTTCCCGAACAATGCTAGGAAGGCTGTTCCAGAGTTTGGGAGCTAAATAGGAAAAGGATCGACCGCCTGCAGTTGATTTTGATATTCTAGGTATTGTCAACTGGCCAGAGTTTTGAGACCGCAATAGACGTGATGGAGTATAATGCGTTAAGAGCTAGCTCAAGTACTGGGGAGCTAAACCATTTAGTGATTTGTAAGTAATTAGCAAGATTTTAAAATGTATGCGATGTTTAATAGGGAGCCAGTGCAGTGTTGACAGAACCGGGCTAATATGGTCATACTTCCTGGTTCTAGTAAGAACTCGAGCTGCTGCGTTTTGGACCAGCTGCAGTTTATTTATTAAGCGAGCAGGGCAACCACCCAGTAGAGCATTACAATAATCTAGCCTTGAGGTCATGAATGCATGAACTAACTGTTCAGCATTTTGCATTGAAAGCATATGCCGTAATTTAGATATATTTTTAAGATGGTAGAATGCAGTTTTACAGATGCTAGAAACGTGGCTTTCAAATGAGAGATTGGTATCAAAGAGCACACCCAGGTTCCTAACTGACGACGAGGACTTGACAGAGCAGCCATCAAGTGTTCGACAGTATTCTAGGTTACTACATGTGGAGTTTTTTTGTCCAATAATTAAAAATTCAGTTTTTTCTGAATTAAGTTGCAGGAAATTACTAGTCATCCAATTTTTTATATCAGCTATGCATTCCGTTAATCTTGTGAATTGGTAAGTTTCGTCAGGGCGTGAAGAAATATAGAGCTGAGTATCGTCAGCATAACAATGAAAACTAACGCCATGCTTCCTAATGATATCTCCCAGTGGTAGCATGTACAGGGTGAAGAGCAACGGTCCTAGCACTGAGCCCTGCGGTACTCCATACTGAACTTGTGATCGGTGTGAGATCTCTTCATTTACTGCTACAAACTGAAAACGGTCAGATAAGTATGATTTAAACCATGCCAATGCGATTCCACTAATGCCAACATAATTTTCGAGTCTATTCAAAAGAATGTTGTGGTCGATGGTATCGAATGCAGCGCTAAGATCGAGTAACACTAACAGAGAGATACAACCACGATCGGATGATAAGAGTAAATCATTTGTAACTCTAATGAGAGCAGTCTCAGTACTATGATGTGGTCTAAATCCTGACTGGAAAACCTCACAGATACCATTTTTTTCTAAAAAGGAGCATAATTGTGAGGACACTGCCTTTTCTAGTATTTTTGACAGAAAGGGTAGATTTGAGATTGGCCTGTAATTGACTAATTCTGTAGGGTCAAGTTGCGGTTTTTTAATAAGTGGTTTAATAATAGCCAACTTAAAAGTTTTCGGTACATATCCTAAAGTCAAGGATGAATTAATGATATTAAGAAGAGGATCTATGACCTCTGGAAGCATCTCTTTTAGTAGTTTAGTCGGTATAGGGTCGAGCATACATGTTGTTGATTTTGATGATTTAACGAGTTTAGCCAATTCTTCTTCTCCTATAGCAGTGAATGAATGTAATTTTTCCTCAGTGACACTACAATGCTCTGTCTGATGTGATACACTAGTAGACGGCTGCATGGTTATAATTTTTTTCCTAATATTATCAATCTTACAAGTAAAGAAGTTCATAAAGTCATTACTGCTGTGCTGTTGACAGACATCAGAAGTTGAAGCTTTATTTTTGGTTAATTTAGCCACTGTATCGAATAAATACCTAGGGTTGTGTTTGTTTTCTTCTAAGAGAGTCGAGAAATAAGCAGATCTAGCAGTTTTTACGGCCTTTCTGTATGAAATCATGCTCTCTTTCCACAAAATGCGAAAAACTTCCAGTTTTGTTTTCTTCCAGCTGCGCTCCATTTTTCTGGCTGCTGTTTTAAGGGCCCAGGTGTGCTCGTTGTACCACGGCGTTGGACTATTCTCTTTAATCTTCTTTAAGCGCAGAGGAGCAACTGTGTCTAAAGTGCTGGAAAAGAGAGAGTCAATAGTTTCTGTTGCAACATCAAGTTCCTCTGGGCTATCTGGGATGCTGAGGAGATGAAACTGTTGAGGAAGTTTATTTATAAAGAAATCTTTAGTCTCAGCAGTGATAGTCCTGCCATATTTGAAGCGAGGGGACGGCTTTGCAGCCTTTGCTAAATTAAGTATACATGATACTAGGTAATGATCTGAGATGTCATCGCTCTGCTGCAGAATTTCAACGGTATCAACATTTATTCCATGTGACAATATTAGGTCTAGAGTATGATTACGGCGATGAGTGGGTCCTGATACGTGTTGCCTAACTCCAATAGAGTTTAGAATGTCTCTAAATGCCAATCCCAATGCGTCTTTTTCATTGTCTACATGGATATTAAAATCACCAACAATTAGGACTTTATCTGTAGCCAGTACTAACTCTGATAAAAAATCAGCAAATTCTCTGATAAAGTGTGTATTGTGCCCTGGTGGCCTATATACAGTAGCCAACCCAAATGTTAAACAGGATTTATCAATTTCACTACATAACGTTACGTAAAGCACCAAAACTTCAAAATAATTATATTTGAAACTAGACTTCTGAGTAATACTGAAGATATTATTATAAATTACAGCAACACCTCCCCCTTTACCTTTCAGACGCGGCTCGTGTTTATAACAATAATCTTGTGGGGTGGACTCATTTAAAGTAATGTAGTCGTCAGGTTTTAGCCAGGTTTCTGTCAAACACAGCACATCTAGATTATTATCATATCATTAACAATAAGCGTTTTAGAGGAAAGGGATCGAATATTCAGCAGCCCGAGCTTTATCATTTGTTCATCTGTATTATATCTGTTGTTTATTTGTTGGACATCAATTAAATTTTTACCGTTGAATAGTTTTGGTGGTTTTTTGTATTTACTAATTCGTGGAACAGACACAGTCTCTATGTGATAATAGCTAGGTGAAAGAGTCTCTATGTGCTGGGATTTATCTGACTTCTGTGACGCGAGACAGCTAGCAGACGGTCGGGTAAGCCAGTCCGTCTGCTTCCTGACCTGGGCCCTAGTTAGTCAAGGTTTAGCTTTAAGACTATGTGCCAAATTACTAGAGAGAAGAGCGGCACCACCCCAGGAGGGATGGATACCATCTCTTTTCAACAGGTCAGGTCTGCCCCAAAAGCTTTTCCAATTGTCTATGAACCCTATGTTATTTTGCGGACACCACTTAGACAACCAGCCATTGAGTGATGATAGTCTGCTAAGTATCTCATCACTCCTTTTAATGGGGAGGGGACCAGAGCAAAAAACCCAGTTTGCCATCGTACTTGCGAGTTCACACACCTCTTTAATGTTAATTTTGGTGATCTCCGACTGGCGAAGTCGAACATCATTTGTGCCGACATGAATAATAATCTTAGAGAATTTACGATTAGCATTAGCCAGCACTTTTAAATTTGCTTTGATGTCAGGCGCTCTGGCTCCCGGTAAACATGTGACTATGGTGGCTGGTGTCTCTATTTTCACGTTCCGTGTAATAGAATCGCCAATAACTAGGGCACTTTCAACAGGATTCTCAGTGGGTGCATCACTGAGTGGGGAGAACCTGTTTGATGTTCTAATCGGAACGGAAGAGTGGTTTTTTGATCCGCGACTATGCCGTCTCACCGTCACCCAGTTGCCCTGCTGCACGGGCTCTACAGCCGGAACCGAACAATGTACAGATTTCACTAAGCTAGTCGCATCCAAAGCAGTGTCTAAAGCTGTTTTGTTCTCACTACTCTCAAATAGAATCTGGATGCGTGTCTCTAATTCTGAAATCTTCTCCGTCAGTCTGACTATCTCCTTACATTTATCACATGTGAAGCCCTGTTCACCAACGGAGACAGATATACTAAACATGAAACATGTAGTGCAGGTAACAATAAAAGGAGAAGACATGGCTTACTGTATTTGTTGATTAATCCAACTTACCACAGTTGTTTGATGGACTAGTAAAGGCACGAGAGACAAAACAGGAAACCCGGATGCACAAATGGCAGGCTAACAGGCTAGTGAAATGCTAACGCGTTGTGAAATGCTAACACGTTGTGTTAGTGATTTAAATTAAAAGCTAACAATGTCAATTTTAACGTGATAGGCAATATTAAACAGTATATGGTGATGAGTAAGTTATATTTAGCAGTATAAACAAGAAAAGATATCAAATAGAGATTCAAAAGCAAAGCTGTACAGAGCTGCAAACACTGCAACCGGCAGACAGGAGGCAGACAGGAGCAATCGATCAGACAGGAGCAATCGATCCAAGCTAGTGTGTCAGTAGGAAATATCAGTTTTCATTTCCAAACATTCATTTTGCAATTAATTGTAATAATCCAGTGAGATTTTTTTTTTTTTTTTTTATGCACAAGAAGTCTGATAGCAGCCGGTAGGATCTGATCTCACCATCATCGAGTCTGTCTGTGATTACATGAAGAAACTGAGACAGACTAAATCCAGAAAAACTAAGGCAACGTCTCATAGACACTTGAGGAAACCTTCCTACAGTACTGGGAAAAGTTTAGGCACTTGTCAGAATGCTTTAAAGTGAGAATTCTGTCAAAAATAATAACATAAATAGCTTTTATTTATGAATGAACTTCTATTAACTAAATCAATAAATATTTGGGGTGAAAATATTTAAAATTTGGGGGTTTTTTTTAAGCCTTATTGGCCACCAAAGCTGCATTTATTTGATCAAAAATACAGTAAAAACAGCAACATTATGTAATATTAGTACAATTAGATAATTTTTTTTATTATTTTTTCTCCATATAAAGAGGACCTATTATGCCAGGTTTTCATGCTTGAATGTTCAAAAACACATTATTTTTCCAAATATTTTACATTGTTACAACACGTCTCTTTCCAGTCTGTCTGTAACACTCTGGGGTTTCCTGAAGTCAGCTATGGTCGCAAGTTCCGTAGTTACCAATAGAGTTCAATAGAACTTCAGAATATAATATGCTGATTTGGTGCTCAATAAATTTCTTATTATAAATGTTGAAAAAAATTGTGCTGTATATCATTTTTTGTGACAATGTAAAAGTCTTCTTTGTCACTTTTGATTAATTCAATGCATCCATGCTGAATAAAAGTATTTATTTAAAAAAAAAAAACGGACCCCACTGATATGGTAATGGAGCCACCGATAACTAGTAACAGATGCATCTCTACAAATAGTGGAGTTATCCATTTAACTAAAAGACAAGTGGAACCGAAGAAAGACAGTTGTCAGCTAAATAATAATGAAATTCTTGATATAGGAAGATATAAACTATATGTTTTCCCACTAAGATTTATAGTATGTTGTGTTTGTTTATACAACAATATATTAAGTTCAGTTATGATTTTGTGTTCTGCACAACAAACCAATTTCTGTATCACAAATAATGCATGTAAGCAGCCCAGTAGCATCGAGATTGTCTATGTATATTATTCTGTCTTCATTTTGCCACAGTGAGAGCAGCCGATGCACGCAAACAAATCAGATTAATACCTTATTTTCAGAGCTGTTAATTTGCACACACATTTGCTATTTCCGACAATACTTTCAGCCATAATAAATCACTTTGCTTGTATGCGTGTAAGGAGGCACGTCCAAATTTCATATTCATTAATGAAAACCCTACAAAATAGAGAAGACAAGCTATTTTGCTCGTGTGATACAGCCCTCAGTAAACTACATAAATAGACCAGCACAGACATTTTTTGATTGGTATAGTGTAATGAATTGAAAAGTTCTCAATGAACCTTGATTTAAAGTATTAAGAACCACAACTTCATCCAAAACAGTGTTTCTGTACATTTTGTGATCCACTGCTGTTTTCGTGAGGTACAACCCTGTTGAAAAAAAAGTTATGTTAGGTATGTTTTGAAGCATGGCAGCTGGTTTAAGCTGGTCAACTGCTGGTTCTAAGAAACTAGCTCCATCTTAGGACCAGCTTAAACCAGCTCATAACCAACTAAGGACCAGCATAAACCAGCTGCCATGCTTCAAAACATACCTAACCAGCATATGCTGTTATTTTCAACAGGGAATTGTGGGGAGATTTCATCTGGCAAGAAACCTTCACTCTATGCATATTATTTATGTGCATTTCTCAGCAAACTTCAAATTGGATGACCCGATTTCAGTTTCTGATGATCCTTTACACTTAAAAAAACAAGTTTGTAGATCATATTTCCAGCATTAGCATTTAATGGAGGTGTGTGCACATCTCCTCTCCAAATAATATGCAAGTTTGGAAGCCGACTATACAGTGACATTTGCGACAGACACAAGCTATACAAATGCAAATGTAATCTGCCTGTCCTCCTTGAGATCCTAATTGTTTGCAGCTGCACAGCAATCTTTGGGATAAAAGCAGTATTTGCTTCTATTAGAGTCTGCTCTGACTGGAGACCACTTTCTCTCACGAAGTCATATCATTTAACCATTTCTGGCGCGGAGGAAAACAGATCAATGTCAACACCAGACGACTGCACTCTAATCCAGGGATTAGACTGAAGGTCATCTGGCTAACATTACTAAAATAAATAGCTCGAAAGTTCATGTTTTGGTGTCACAGGATTAAAGAATGTCTCACGCAGAATGAGGTGAATTGTAAATACAAACAGTGAGCCAGCGATAATATAAAAGTGCCATGATGTTAAAATGGTTACAATGACAATGCCATCATAACCTTCACCGAAGTCTGTAAAGTACATTCATTTTTAGTAATTTAACAGTCCAGAGTCAATTATTCAGTTTCTACCACATGTAGGCCTACATTTGTTTATTGCAAGACATTTTTCAGGTTTTGACCCTACAACTTTCTTGTGTTTAGATACTTACACCACCGATCAAGCCCAAGCCTCAGTTACTATACAAAAGCATTACCCATGTGACAGTAACTAATATACACTAGTAGTAGGGATAGGTACCGAAACCCGATATTAAATGAGTCCCGGTGCTAAATTCTGAAAGGCCTCAGTATCAATAAGCTCTGATGCTATCAGTTCTGCTATCAGTACTGGAGAAATTAAGAAAATACACTTTTATTATATATATATATATATATATATATATATATATATATATATATATATATACACTTACCTAAAGGATTATTAGGAACACCATACTAATACTGTGTTTGACCCCCTTTCGCCTTCAGAACTGCCTTAATTCTACGTGGCATTGATTCAGCAAGGTGCTGAAAGCATTCTTTAGAAATGTTGGCCCATATTAATAGGATAGCATCTTGCAGTTGATGGAGATTTGTGGGATGCACATCCAGGGCACGAAGCTCCCATTCCACCACATCCCAAAGATGCTCTATTGGGTTGCCTCATTGAACATGACTCATTGTCATGTTCAAGAAACCAATTTCAAATGATTCGAGCTTTGTGACATGGTGCATTATCCTGCTGGAAGTAGCCATCAGAGGATGGGTACATGGTGCTCATAAAGGGATGGACATGGTCAGAAACAATGCTCAGGTAGGCCGTGGCATTTAAACGATGCCCAATTGGCACTAAGGGGCCTAAAGTGTGCCAAGAAAACATCCCCCACACCATTACATCACCACCACCAGCCTGCACAGTGGTAACAAGGCATGATGGATCCATGTTCTCATTCTGTTTACGCCAAATTCTGACTCTACCATCTGAATGTCTCAACAGAAATCGAGACTCATCAGACCAGGCAACATTTTTCCAGTCTTCAACTGTCCAATTTTGGTGAGCTCGTGCAAATTGTAATCTCTTTTTCCTATTTGTAGTGGAGATGAGTGGTACCCGGTGGGGTCTTCTGCTGTTGTAGCCCATCCGCCTCAAGGTTGTGCGTGTTGTGGCTTCACAAATGCTTTGCTGCATACCTCTGTTGTAACGAGTGGTTATTTCAGTCAAAGTTGCTCTTCTATCAGCTTGAATCAGTCAGCCCATTCTCCTCTGACCTCTAGCATCAACAAGGCATTTTCACCCACAGGACTGCCGCATACTGGATGTTTTTCCCTTTTCCCACCATTCTTTGTAAACTCTAGAAATGGTTGTACGTGAAAATCCCAGTAACTGAGCAGATTGTGAAATACTCAGACCGGCCCGTCTGGCACCAACAACCATGCCACGCTCAAAATTGCTTAAATCACCTTTCTTTCCCATTCTGACATTCAGTTTGGAGTTCAGGAGATTGTCTTGACCAGGACCACACCCCTAAATGCATTGAAGCAACTGCCATGTGATTGGTTGATTAGATAATTGCATTAATGAGAAATTCAACAGGTGTTCCTAATAATCCTTTAGGTGAGTGTGTATATATAATATTGTTGACATTATCATGCAAATTCTATCTTGCCAGCCGTTTCTATATGCGATAATATTAAACCATTTGTCTGTGAAACAGTCCCTGCTTAATGAGTGATGATGACCAAGAGAACTAAACAAAAGTCTAGTCTGGTTACGCTTTAGGCCTGTGATATTAGTCTTATGTTTTCTTCGATTTTGATTTTGGCTTGTAGGGATTATAAAAAGATATATATAATCTAAAATTATATATAAAAATGATATGGTAAAACTATTAAAAACTAGCTGCGTTCCGTCTAGCGCAACTTCCTTCCCTTCACAGCTGTGAGCATTGGTTTTTCCCTAAAACCCAAACTTAACATCAGAATCAGCACAATCTGCGATTGAAGTAAAATGCGGTCTAATGTTGCTAAATTGCGGGATGTGTTTAATAATAAAAAGAGCTATTTAAAGCACAATAATCCACACAAGAGATGCTGTTTCCAACTTCAAGGTGGCTTATGTGTGTGCGTGCTGCGAAACGGACCGACTTGCACATTATACATTAGGCTTCGTGTGCACGTCTAAACTATCAAATACACACAAAATATGTCAAAATGACCGGATTGGAGAGTAGTCACTTTAAATACAGCTTATGTCTTAAATGGGTGTAAATAGTTTGGAGAAATTGGATAATATGATATTATTAGATCTGCATTCGGTCTTAAAGTGGCAGCACGCTAATAAACCAGATCAATAAGCAGTACCGGTAAGAGTAGTAATTCCGTTAAAACCTTAACGATACCCATTCCTACTAAGTAGTTAATAGAAAAATACGGTATGTGAGTGATCATGCCATACACATCAAAAGCTTGGGGTCAGTAAGAGTATTATTATTATTTCAAAATAATGTTTTTTCTTGTGAACTATATTCATCAAAGAAACTTGAAATAAGTATCACAGTTTTAACAACAACAACAACAAAGAAAGGACATAAAAAAGTTTCAAATGTCAGCTTTCCCACCACATGAATAAATGAATACTAAATAAGTCAACCTATAGAAAAAATGCACATGTAGATGCAACAAGAGAAAGAAAAAGTGAGTGAAAACAGACTGCTGTGACGGTAGTCTGCTTGTGGTCAGGCATAAGGCTTCATGTGGGAATAAGAGAGAGATAAATGAATAGGGGACAGCGACAAGGGCAAAGCTCAAAGGAGAGCAGCATGAGACGAGTGGAGCATTTCAGCACGGCCTGCTTCTCATTAACATTCCTCTACATTTAGAAGAGCAGAGAAAAAGCCACCCTCACACACACACACAATCACCCCTATCATCATCACATCTGACCTCGTTTTATGCAACTTAGCCTGAACAGCTTAGCCAGTTTGAAGCAAGGGGGGGAAAAAAAAACTAATCATAACATAATCTGAAAGCTCTACCAAATTTATTCCTGGAACTGATTCATTAACAAGATGTCCATATTTCTTAATTAATCCCTCAGATATGTCAGATTCAGATGTTTACACACACAAGCAAAATATCTAGAAGCAAAATCCCACAAATGAATAGCTGGATATTACTGTAAGGTCTATTTAACAAGAGCAATCATAATACTACACACCACAAGACCTTGAGACTTATAATTCTAGTCCAGGCGCTTTGGTGTCTATGGCTTTGCTGGAAAAGGATGAAGGTTTTATAATGTTTAATTGTTGCATAGGCAATTTAAAACTTGTTCCGGAAAGCATGGGTGTTCTTTTAGTGTCTGGAGCATCCCTGAAAACAGATGACTGCCTGTGTCCGTCGCAGAGGGTGTGCATCTTCATTAATGTCCAATCAAAATCCAATTACAGCCCCTATCGGTGCAAATTAAAGCCGTTTGCATTAAAATGCTACTGCGGGCTGAAATATTTCCAATCACTGCAACGCTTGATTATCACTCTGTCAGGATCAGCCTTTGGAAAATTAAGTATGGCATGTTGGGGGTTTTTATAAATTCCCCCGCCCGTTTTCCCTGTGGCCTATTTACCATAAACTGTGTGAGAACACAAACTGCAGCGAGCATGGCAACAAATAAATAAATAAATAAATGAGTCTGCCAGCCGGCACAAGGACATGCCCATTAACCAGATGTCCCCTGAGTGATGTCATCCAGTGCCCTCAGCAAGGCCATAGTTCCCACGGGCAAGGAGAGCACTAAAATTCCCTTAGTTCAGATCAGGTCTGGAAGGTCCACTAATACTGAAATTGGATGGATGGATGGATGGATGGATAGATGGATAGATAGATACAAACTGAGGCTTTAAACACTTAGAGGACCGTTGCCTCTTACTTAATTGATCAATCTAATCATTGGAAATGGAATTACAGCTCCTTGTGTACTCTATATGGCCAGAAGCATGTGAACACCAAAACAATGTGTTTGTTGAACATTTAATTTCGAATCAATTGTTATTAATAGCGGGTTGGTCCTCCCTAACATTTTCACTAGATGTTGGAACATGTCTATGGAGATCTGTGGGGATTGACAAAACTGACAGAACAATGCTGATGAATAAAAATATTATATTTTTTTAATGAAACTGGAAATTTTATACTGAAATTGTATATCACACGAGCAGGAGTGTGATATGCCATGCTATATCAGCACGGCTGTGATTTGGCCATAGACACAGCTGTGCTGATATATTGCCCTCATCAAAAAGATCTGCCCGGGAACAAATAACAGATTCATGAGACCAACGATTGCATGTTAGATATAGCCAAAACAAATTATATATCTAACCACTACAGAGACATCAAAGTCAGCGGCAAATGTCAGAAGGACTTGCCAAGATAAGGCTGCGGGGTACATGAGCAATGACTGTCCGTCGATCGCCTGGATCTCACATATCTGAAAACGTCGGAGCAAATTTTCAAATAGGTCCTATCTTTATAAATAAACCACCGATTTGTGCTTTAAACAGCTAGATTCTTGCCTGAAAAACTCTTGAAGATAGATTCTGTGACACAACAACAGCAGTATGATATATATATATATAATCGTTTTATATAATCATTTTATAATAAATTAAATTTACAATCAAGACTTTTTATATCATTAATTTTGTGTTTATAATATCACACAAAGTTTTTATGAAAGAAAACATATAGCTTCGTCATTTTAAGAAGGGGGTCCCTTCATAAGGGGATCATGATTTTTGCTATCAAAAGGTCTGAAAACTGCTATAAAAAATGTCATTGTATGGAGCAGCATTATGTTTTATTTTTAATGGAATGAAGGGCCTAGCCAAACCCATTAATTAGAAGGACATGTCCATATACTTTTGTCTATGTAGTGTGTCATCATTGGCAACATTACATTAAAAAAAAAAAATGGTAGTTTCTCAGCAGGCTGGAGAGCTCAAGGTGGCTGGTGAGTGTTTTGTGAGTGTGTTTTTGGTGCTCGCCACACTCCAGTCACGCTTCTGTAAAACAATGATGGAGCGACAGTGAAGCTCTCGCCCTGCACGTCTGCCATTGCCCTAGGAAGCCTCTCCCAACAGCTTTATCATCAGCAAGCCTTAATCATAATGCAAGAAAGGGGTAACAAGAGCCCTGGAAAGGGTAAAAGCTAACTTAGATACCCAGGCTGTCATTTAATCTGGTTAGCTGTAGTTGACAACAATCATCAAAAGTCTCCTTGAAACACGGCACAGAGAAGGTGAACTGTCTCCATCGCTTCTTTCACTCATTCATCAAGTGGGTTGGGGAGGGTCACAGGAACCCCCTAATATCCCATTCTCATTTTAAAACTGAAAACAGAAGACAAAATAAAAACATTAAATGTTGGAAGAATGTGTTTTTTATTGCCTCCATCTCCATCAATTTGGCGCTTCTAATTAAGACCACATGTCCTTGAATCCATGCGTGGGCCACTGCACACAATACAAAATCAGAATGTCTAGACAAATTTCACTCGCTAAAAAAATGGGTTAGTTGGTTTACTTGGGTTTTTTGATGTGATGTGAGATGTGATTCATATTGTTTTTTTTGTTGTTGTTTTTTTGGAGGCCATCTTCAGCCACTTTAAGGTTGTGTGCTGAGATGTTGTTATGTTAAATGGTTGAGAGAGTTTCAGATTTTCCCCACACACAAACAGAGGGAGGGGATATGCTGATATTTACATTTAATCACATAGTACTAGAATTTCCAGAAGAGAACAAACAAGGCATTGACAGTCATGTGACCTGTGGATGGAGGGAGCGAAATAGAGAAAAGGGTACAAAGACACAGAGGGGGTGTAGTCAGAGAGAAGGTGCCATGGGAACGTTTGTTTTGTTTATTATGCTCACTTGACAAAGACAGCACACTGCTATTGTACAAATGTGGGTTAAGACCAATATTTCTAAATGTAACTCTTTAGCCATATTTGGATAGGACTGGTATTCCAAAAGTAGTTTGAGCTTATACAATACTTATCACCCGACGTCTATGATTTTATGTACCGATTCGGATGGGACATCTCCATGTTTATTACAGAGGTGGGTGTGATATAACTTTTATTTATTATTAAAACCCTATTCAAATAAACTTCATATAATTTATAGAAGTGGCTGTTTATAATAAATCCACATAAGTGAGCAAAGCAGAAGAATCTTACCTGATACTGATAATAAAATAGGCAGTCTGCAGTTTCCGCGATTTACCTCTATGTAATAATTCTATCATTTTATTTTTTAATTGGAATTTGGATACCATTCATGTTGAAATGAAATGAAAGCATGGAAAAGATTGATGCGCAAACGGTAGCTCAGTTAAGTCAAAATACACATGAGGAGAAGCATTAGGATAATACAACATCAGTAATCACAGACATTAGCATTCAAACGTAGTTCGATTTCTCAGAGGACCGCTGAGTTTGCGGAAAAACAGAAGGTAATTTTCCCTGGAATGTTTACTGAGGTTGTGTGAGAAAAACACAGACATGGCAGATTCGGACGGGATTAAAATCGCAAAGTATATCTGTGAAACAACTTCCAAGCAACACCTTAGCAACTACCTAACAACCACTCATTGCCTGTCAACCTCCCTGTAACCACTCAAAACACCTTAGCAACTACTTAGCAACCACTCACTTCCTAGCGACATTGTAGTAACCTGCCTGTCCTCTTCCTAGCAACCACGCAACTACTGCAAACTCTCATTGCCTGGAAACTTCCTAGTAACCACCCAAAACACCTTAGCAACTTCCTAGCAACCTCTCATAGTTTGAAAACTTCCTAGCTGAAACACATTAGCAACTACCTAGCAACCTCTCATAGTCTGGAAACCTCCTAGCAACCACCCAAAACAACTTAGCAACTACTTAGCAACCTCTGATTAATTGGAAACTTTATAGCAACCACCCAAAACAACGTAGCAACTTCCTATCAACATCTCATAGTCTGAAAACTTCATAGCAACCACCTAGCAACCTCTCATAGTCTGAAAACTTCCTAATATCCACCTGAAACACCTTAGCAACTTCCTAACAACCTCTCATTGTCTGGCAACTTCCTAGCAACCACCCAAAGCACCCAAGTAACTACCTAGCAAACTCTCATTGTCTGGAAACTTACTGGTAACCACACAAAACACCTTAGCAACTAACTAGGAATCATTCACTGTCTGGCTACTTTCTAGAAACCACCCAAAACACCTTAGCAACTACCTAGCAACCTATCATTGTCTGGAAACTTCATAGTAACCACATGAAACACATTAGCAACTAGGAATAATTCACGGCCTGGCAACTTCCTAGCAACCACCCAAAATACCTTAGCAACTACCTAACAACCTCTCATTATCTGGAAACTTCCTAGTAACCACCTGAAACACCTTAGCAACTACCTAGCAACCTCTCATTGTCTGAAAACTTCCTAGCAACCACCCAAAATGCCTTAGCCACTACCTAGCAACCTCTCATTGTCTGGAAACTCCCTAGTATCCTCCTGAAACACCTTAGCAACTACATAGGAATCATTCACTGCATGGCAACTTCCTAGCAACCACCCAAAACATCTTAGCAACTACATAGCATCCTCTCATTGTCTGAAAACTTCCTAGTAACCACATGGAACACCTTGGCAACTACATCGGAATCATGCATGGCTTGGTAACTTCCTAGCAACCACCCAAAACACCTTAGCAACTACCTAGCAACCTATTATTTTCTGGAAACTTCCTAGAAATCATATGAAACACCTTAGCAATTACCTAGCAAACCTCTTATAGTCTGGAAACCTATGATCCACCTGAAACACCTTAGCAACTACCTAGCAACCTATCATTGTCTGGAAACGTCCTAGTATCCACCTGAAACACCTTAGCAGCTTCATAGCAACCTCTCATAGTCTGGAAACTTCCTAGTATCCACCTGAAACACATTAGCAACTACCTAGGAATCCTTTACGGCTTGGCAACTTCCTAGCAACCACCCAAAACACCTTAGCAACAACCTAGCAAACTCTCATTGTCTGGAAACTTCCTAGTAACCACACAAAATACCTTAGCAACTAACTAGGAATCATTCACTGTCTGGCTACTTTCTAGAAACCACCCAAAACACCTTAGCAACTACCTAGCAACCTCTCGTTGTCTGGAAACTTCCTAGTAACTACATAAAACACCTTAGCAACTCCCTAGCAACCACTCAACACACCTTAGCAACTACTTAGCAACCTCTAATTGTCTAGCAACTTCAGCAGTAATGACTAAATAGAAGCTTTTTTATAAATTATGTATTAATTACTTTGCATTGATTTCTGAACTTGGAGTGGTCTCTTAATTTTTTCCAGAGCTGTATATACATCAACTCTTGCATGGAATTTATCATGGGGGTGATTTTTTAGGCACAGATGCACGGCTCGGCTACATAAAAACAAAAAAAAAGAATAAATAACTATTGTGGTTTATTTTATTTCCCTTGCTAAATGGAAGAAAGTAAAAAACAGGAACAGGACGAGAGCAGTGAGATTTGTAGGCACAATTTTATAAATAAATATATTCATAGTGGTGAGGTAGTGATAAACTCCCAGTGAGCGTACTAAAACAGCACTTTCTAAAGGCACGGAGTTAAAAGCCATGTAAACAGATTACAGAGTTTTAGGGGTAAATAACATTATGAAAAAAATTTTTTTTTTTAAATTCACAGTGTCACGTTCATTCCTGGAACTGGTGCATTGAATAGGTACAGGAAAGGTATTTATTCACCCCCCCCCCCCCCCCCCCCTATCTCTCTCTCTCTCTCTCTCTCTCTCTCGCTGGGTATTGCAACAGTAATACACTAGCCAGGTTTATGGGCTCTCTTGTTTCACTTATGACATTTCTTATATCTAATAATCACCCCTCTGAATGCTTTAAGGAGCAGAAAGTTTACAGTAAAGAATCAGGTTTAACCACCATATTGATATGACAGTGCTGACATATGACCACAGACACTGGTCAAATGGGCCTTTTCAGAGTAAATACAAGAGGATGTGCTATATAAATTGTCAGCATAGGTTTGGAATGAGTGCCATGCCAGAAACTGATTTAGAAATTTTATTTACTGCAGTTTATGTGTCATGGTCGGACTGTCACACTGTCACCTGGGAAGTTGATGAGCACCTATTTTATCTAGAATTGCATCATTGTACGGTTTCTGTCAACACAGCGGAGAGTTGCTAAAAGCCCCTAAGCCACCAAGATGTCATCTTCTGCTTTTTCAATATGGAAAATTATTGATTCCGAGAAAATTAGTTTTTAATGAAAAATTCATTGTGAAAGCACAGAATATTTTGGTCTTGTTGTATCGCCTGAAAACCACCCCACCCCCCACCAACCATCTCTCTCTTTTCTGTAAATTTCTGTAGATTGATGGTACTTGTCAAATCATTAAGAATCTGGGGTGTTAAAACAGATTGCAGGTTCATGCACATGTTATAGTGAACTCCAGTATCTCGAGTTGTGCTGGACATTATAGCCTTGAGCAGGTCAGTTAACCTGAGGTTGTTTCAGGGCAATTTATAATGCAGGAAGAGGATTTCACTTTTGACTGACAATGTGAAATGAATGGTTCACCCAAAATTTAAATTCTGTCATTATTTACCCTCATAACATTCCAAACATGGCTTACAAATTCAAATTCATATTCCTTCAGATTAAACCCACATTTATGCATAAGGCCCCTGGATAGCGTTATATTATTAGCGCCAATTTAGCTGTTACACATTAGTGAATTAAAGTAACAGGTATTAAATTCACTAAATTGAAATATAGGACATAATACCTGAATATTTGTATATATTTCAAGGCATTGGTTTGGTTTTCGTTGTAATTTAATTGATTCAGATTTCACATTATTTTAAAATCCTACACGCCTATTCATGGTCAGTTAATGTAATGAATACTTTTTGATTTATGCAAGCTTGTTTGGTTCAATCCACACAGAATAGGTGTGAGCAACTTCAGCTAATTGGCACTTTAAACAACTGTTACTGACACAGGAAAATATAGAAAATTAATTCTCTCACACATTGCTTTATTTTCGGTTAGTACCCTGTGGATTGGAGTGAATCTCATGCAAACAAAGGGGCCATTAATGCACTAAAGGCTTGGGCTGCGAGAGAGGGTTCAATGTCTTAGAGCAACTCCCAGTAGTTCACTACACAGTAGGAAAGAGGGCTGAGGGAGGGTTGAAGACTTCCAGATCTCATTTCAAAGATACTGAGGCCAGACTTTAGGGTGTTGGGTAAAACGAGAGAGTTCAAGGAACATAAAGTGCTCAAGCTGACTCTATAAAACAAGTGAAGAGACCAGTATCATCTTTCCTTTCTAACAGCGTTGACAGTAATTACCATTATGCTTAAGCGAGAAAAACTCCACTAAGTGCAATAGATTGTGATGGTCTGTTTGCAAACAACTTTGTTGGGTGGAGGATCTAACAGTGTAATTTTGGCAAAAGTAACGGTTTCCAGCCACGGGGGTTAAAAAAGTTTCCATTTTCATGGACTCAACAACTGGTTGTGTTTTGGAGTTTTCAAGAGGCTCTTAGTGGCTTCATCTAATGTCAGTGGATCAAATCAAGAATGTATGTCACCGCTCAATCAAAGCATTTACATGCACATTCTTAAACCAATTATGCTTAATAAGCTGACAACACATAGGATCATGTAAATGTGTTAAACTGTTTTTCTTTATCAGAGTAAATGCCCCAATATACTCACAGAGAAGTTCTTTTTTGTCTTCACTGGTGTAAAAAGAAGTTTGGGTAACACTTTATAATAAGTATACTGCAATAAAGTATTTATAAATCATTTGTAAACTAGTTTATATTTAATTAAGATATTATAAACGGTACTTAATACATTAATAGACTACATAACCAGTGAGTTCTTCATTCATTGTTACTGTAATTAACAAATTAGTATTGTTTGATTGGCTTATATATTAGGAAGTTAAATAAGGCTTTGTTAACAACTTATTAACTGTAAATAGTTCTCACTTTAGATTATGTCACAGATTCCACATATTGGAAAATGTCATTAAGTGCTTTAATCCAATCTTTATTCCCTCAAAATGTTTACAAATTCATTGAGACTATCCCCAAAGCTAAACATAACCACTTAAAATTTTTATAACATATGAAATACATCAATATGAAATGCATACAAATACTCAGTTAGGCAATAGAATATACAGTTTGTACAGTAACAAAATCACTATTTCTATAGAAAGTCTCCATAAAACATGGAAACCCAACATGTATGTGTGTGTGTGTGTGTGTTTGTCCTAAGAGGCTTCATCTAATGAAAGTCACCTCTCAATGAGTGCATTTACATGCATATTCTAAAACCAATGCTTAATCCTTTGATGTGTACGATCACACTGGTGTGATAAGAACATTCAGTGCATTATACAGACTATATAAATTGATGACGTGTTTTATTCATATTAGATTCACGTTGTGCAGGTATTACAAAATTTACTCTATTATTCTCCCAATTCACCAGCCATTTACTTTCATGTATTTTGGGAAAAGTGGATAAATTGACATGATGTAAATCCAAAAGATACGATTTTTTCGAATTGCGGTGCACACTAACATGGCGGTGCCCATCGCATGTTATAGATCAGCTAACAGGATTATTATAATGGTTTATAATAATAATAATAATAATAATAATAATAATAAGGTGATAAGTTTTAAATGATCAGTCGCCTTAAAAAACTCACGCTGGGTGGTCAGTTAGAATATCTTAAACTTACATGTGAAAGGGTTAATAAGCTGACAACACATAGGATCATGTAAATGTGTTAAACTGTTGTCCTTTTAGAATAAAGGCTCCGATATACTCACAGCAAAGTTCTTTTTCGTTCTTCACTTTGGGGTAAAAAGAAGTTCAAAATAGGTGAGCAGCAGTATACTGTTAGCGAAAATCCAATGCTGTCCCCACACTTCTGAGAGCGGCATTTAAATGAATATGTCAATAAGTGCTGCACGCTTTCCTTTAAAAAAAAAAAATGACAGCGATGAGAAAGTTAAGAAAGCATCTGATCATAGCGATGTGGACGTTTGCTCTGTCACGTTTATTTATATACCACTTTATACAATAGACTGTTTAAAAGCAAGAAGCTTTACAGTATTAAACATGAAAAAAACATGTAAGTGTTCACGTTTTTACTCGCGGACATCTGACCTTGAGGGACTGAACAGAAGAAATTAACTAGTGAACATTTCCGTGTCAAAGAAGGCGGAGCTTCAGAGCACACCTACACTGTAAAATCCAACAGTGATTCTAACTAACACTTTTTAGTTAACTTTACTTAATGTCTTAACTTAATTGTAAAAATATAGTAATCTGTACTATTCACATACTATTTCTTGCTTACTCAGAAAACCCAAGTTAAGATTAATTGATTCGTTTGAGTGCCATTTTGTCAAGCAAAAAAAACAAAAAAAACATGGTGATCAGTGTTCACTTTGGTTGGGCACATGGAATATTCATATTCTTATAACTCTCTTCCTATTGATGCAGCGATGCAACAAGAAATCACAGTTATTTGGTTTCAAAGGAAGAGAAGTAATAAATAGGTTGCTTTTAAAAGCTGGCCTAGCTACTGAACGAATAATTAACTATAGTTAATGATTTAGTCATAAATTAAGGTCACCTTTTAAAATTAATAAATCGTTTACAATTTTAGAGCTAACACTTATGTCATAAACACCTGTGAAACTTTTAATTGGGTTGATATAATCCCTCTATATTTGTAACAATATCTTGTAGTTGACCATGCTTTAGTCACACACACACTTCAACATTCAGCATCAAAACACAACAATGGTAACAGCAATGGTAGCTATACTAAGTCAAGAGTAAATCTAAAGTAAAAGATCAAGTACTCTCTACAGTTCTTTTTTAGTTACTAGAACTTTTGTGTAAGTGAATTATACTAACTAAGCATTTGTTAGCACAACATACTATTCCTATTTCACTTTACTTGGTTTTATAAGGCAATCATTTTGCATGCTTTTTTTAAGTTTTTAAAAACTAATTAGATTTTACAGTGTACTTAATACGTAATCGCTAAGCTGTTTACCTGCTTTTGTTTGAAATGACACCACACCAGTTTGTTCTTCAACTTTGCTTGAAGTATATCGGGGCTTTAAAGTCATAAACGGCTTAAGAATAAACCAGTCAAATAGCCTAGATGTCTGTCCATTAGTCCGATTTCGCCCAGCTTGAAAACACCTTAACCTGCGTTCTTTCAGCTTATTGAAGTGCACGTGTGATATGTAACAGGGATGTATACTTGCTGAAAATGAAAGCGCAAATTAAAAATTTTAAAATTATAAAAATGTGTTCTCATCTTGTGTACAGTCGTAAAAACCGAGAGGAGCATTTGAGTCTGTTTCCTGCTGACAATTTTTTAGAATATATTGAGGTATACTCTCACAATAAATAGAATACCCTGATTAAAAATCCAGCATAAACCAGCATGAATTCCATGTTGGTCCAGGCTGGTTTATGTTGATTAGAGCTGGTATAGTGCTGGTCTAGCTGGACCAGCATAGTTGTGCTGTTCACAAGCAAAACTGAGCTGGTGTAGCTGATCCATCAGCAGTCCCGCTTCCCATACTGATGACCAGCAAACCAGCAACCAGCATCCCATGCTGGTCACCAGCAATGCAGGATTTTTTAGCAGGGTAATCTGAGTGCAAAGCACGGATGCTTACATGCTGAAGTCGCAACCGGGAATTAACCTGCCGGTTTTCTTGTGTTGCCAGATTATTGGATTGCATGTAATCCGAAACAAAGGATACATTTTAAAAACGAATGATCTGTGAATCTGATTTCAAATCAAACTATCAAGAAAATGTGCCAATTAATCTCTCACGTAACAACTGAACCTCAGAACCAGCATCAGTGACACTTTGACAGAAGAGTGCGGTCTTTGACAGATTACCACCACACTTTTGATTTCTCTGAGATATGGATCATCATAGGAACATGAACCAGAGCACAGGAGCAAAGGGTCATATGTGGTTCATGAAAAGTCTAACATTGGTCGGCTTTTTAAAAGTCTGCTATATATTAATTAAACACATGAAATTAAATACAGCACGGGCTAAATGGACCTCTTCCGATAACCTTGAGGCACTCTAAACACAACGTCTGAAGCATAATCCCAGCTAATTAATAATGAAATATAAAGAGTGATGTAATGTTTAAGGACCAAATCAAATTTGTGTAGTGGGTTAACTCACTTAGGAACACATTATCTCTCCAGCCCAAGATGGATGCGTTTGAGAGAGGAGGCTGGAGATGTGCTGTGGTTAGAGAGAGGCCTAACCTAATTTAGAAAGAACTTCTTTTCCAGCATGCATCATCCCTGATGGATGAAATGGACCGGCGTGACCGTTACCCTGCCCCTTGGATTGAAGGTTCCCGGAATATTCTTGCGATTGTTCCCGCTGATTGTAACACTTCTATCCCGGCAGGTCTTTAAAAAGAAACTCTATCTGCCTAGCTGAGGCTTTCTTCCTGATCTTCAATGCTTTTAACTACAATGTCTGTGTTTGTGTGGACCATGGGGCATGCGGAGGGATTTCGCTAAAAGGTGAAACAGATTACGCCAGCTGAGAGAGTGCATTGATGCAGCCGGATGGTTTATCAATGGATTCTGAGATTTTTCACATGATTATTTCGTTATAAGCATCTTCCATTCAGTCTCTCAGCATTTCCATTGAATAAGTGAAACACTGTAGATGTTATTTTACACCAGAATAGTGAATAACATGTCTTGCTCTTTACACCAAAACAACAGCTATTTATGTTACCTACGTAATCAGTTTTTATCTTTGTGCTCTGTTGGGCAACAGGCTACCACTGTCTGCCATCTGTTAAACTGCATGTTATACTAAAGTCACAGGGTAGATATTTTGTAAAAAAAGGAGAGGGGGTCAAGGAGAGATGGAGGAAGAGCAGTAAGTCACCAGAATTGTGCACAACCAATAAATTCCCATAAAATGACATGTACAACAGTCCCAGCTGGAGTTTTCTGGGGTCACTCGGTCTGAGAAATTTCAATCGTCAGCTGTAGACATATGGAAAATCTATACTGTGAATAGGCATCCTGACACAACCCTCCATATATAGGCCTCCTACTGTTGTCCTTCAGCACATGACAGACCATGACACTCAACAGCTCTCTTTCTAAAGCCACATTAACAGTGTCATTACTTCGTTTTATTAGGGACTTGCCCAAAGCTAAATACCTTATTCGACCAAATACGACTTCAAAATGAATACTAATAAGTAAATAAATACTTGTTAGACAGATCATCCAACATGCACAAGGAGAAAGTGATCATTTTAAATAGCAAACATATCTAAAATTGTGACGCATTGGTGCTATATTTGCATATTGTTATATGCAAAGTATAAATGGAATAAGAGTTACATCTCTATAATCGAAAGTGACAATAAAAGGTATTTATAATGTTACATAAGCTTTCTAATTTAAAATACATGCTGTTCTTTTTAACATTCTATTCACCAAAGAATCCCGTAAACTGTAAAAAAAAAGTTTCCTCAAAAATATTAAGCAGCACAACTGTTTTCAACATTGATGATAATAAGAAACATTCCTTGAACACCAAATCAGCATATTAGAATGATTTCAGAAGGACAGTAAAGACTGGAGTAATGACTGGTGAAAATTAAGCTGTCATCACAGGAATAAAACCCAAAATTTTGAACAGTAGTGTGTATACAGATAATCATTCTGCTGCACGTCCCTTGCATTTACCACTTGCTTTCTCTTTTTTTTTTTCCAGCAACACAGCAAATATCAATCACTCTTCAACAGTGTAAGCTAATTATGTGAGTATTAGACAAACCCTACCCAATGATTTGACGGAAAATAGGAATTTATCAGGTCCAGCTCTATTAATCTCTCAGTCTTGATATATTATATACTCCCTAATAACTACTGCTGACTTATGATAATGATGATCACATTTAAAATCCTGTTTAAAGAACATTCCCCCCTCTCTCTCTCTCTCTCTCTCTCAATTTGTAAATGATTTTTCTGTGATCAAGCAGCAGGTCTGTCTTTTATTAAGCTAGCCAGCAAATGGCATTTCAGACACTCTGGCCTTCTCTGTGAATGAAATCTAATTAGCACAGATTTACATATTTCTAAGTGCAGTACAGCTTTAATCAATACACCCACCTGGATGCAGGGCTATTACAAGACTCCCCAGGGTTATACACAATCTGACCGAGACTATGACACAAACATGTGTCCAGTGATATAATAAATTTTCTCAAACCTATGCAGGTTAATTACAGTTCTGTGTTAAGTGAGGAAACTGACTGTTACACCATATCCACATGAATATATACATGGATGATGTTATTTCAACCCCAGACCCTCTAGAACATACACTTTGCACACTTCTTACATTTACTCAATCCATTGTCAACAAGGCAATTATTTAAAAATGTTCTCTCTGTATATTATGCAAATTGTTGCATACAAGCACAAATCACCTATCACAAAGTCCTTAAACTGTCGGTACAGAATATTTAGGGTTCAGAGCTTCATCAGTGTAAAAAAAAGAAAAGAAAGGATTTTCCCCCCTCACATCACAATCCCCCAGACTATGAAGAGATGGGATTATTCTCTGAGTCTGCAGCGAGACCATTTGTGACCTACTTGAGGAGGGGAGACAGGAAGCAGCTCCCCGCATTTAACCAAAGTGAGGCTTATCTCCATGTGAGGTGCAACAAACCCACGTTGAGGCGACACACACCAGTTCCATGTCCTTAATAACACTGTCAACTTTTAAATAATATTTTAGACTGGATTGTGGACAATTTATTTTACTATTCGATAATAAAATGTAGTACATATTTTATAGAAATACTTCCAACTAGGGGTGTCACAAAATACCAGCATTGCTGTAAAAAAAAAAAAAAAAGGAATTTTATATATATAAATAATCATCTGGCTGACACTGCAACACAGTAGATGGCCATTCACAAATCCTCTCCAATGGCCTAATGGGATAGTAACACTGTAATGATACAGAAGCAGGGACTATAGATTGTAGTTCTTGTTGTTCTTTAGCAGGATTAAAACCCTGGTCTCCTGGACACAGAGCTGATGTTTTTCCTGAATGAGCCAACTCAAGGTTGAGGATTTTTGAGACCCAAGTGCAGAGGAATAACAAAAATCTCAAGGAGACAAGCGGTATAATATCCAAGTAGCTTTTACTTTTTAGAAAAATCAAAAAACGAAGTACAAACAAATAAACTAGCAGCAAAGCTTTCAATTGTCACAAATGAAAACAAAACTCACGGAATGCACTGGGATACACAGGTAGGTAGGTTCAAGACTGAACAAAAAACAATGACTAAAGGCAAACTTAAATAGGGCCCAACACAGGTGAGTATCATCAACAATGATTGCCAAGTACAACTGAGAGTTATTGCCAATGGTTTCCCACTGGCAACTGTGAGGATTGCAGGCAAAAGACCTCCTTCGCCCCCTTGTGACTGGGAGCCATACCGCTGATCATGGCAGGAGTGTGAGCCCTAGTGGTTGGAGGACGTATTGCTGGCTAAAGTCTTACAGGAGCCCCCTCTTGATGAACGGCTCCTGACGTTCCTTTTAGTGCTGTTCGACTGTTGTCGGTGGAAGTCACTGATGAAGTCTGGGTCCAGTATGTCTCTTGCTGGTACCCACGAGCGCTCTTCTGGACCATAGCCTTGCCAGTCAACCAAATATTGGACCCCTCCTCATACTTTGTACATGTTCAATAATAATAATTAAAAAAAAAAACCTGTTTCCCATCCACCCTCCGAGGAACTGGAGGTATTCTACCTACTGGAGACAAAGGAGAGTAGATGACAGGTTTGAGGAATGAGACATGGAATGTGCTGTGTATGCGCATGGACCTGGGCAATAGGAGTCGGTAGAAAAAACAGGTTTATTTTCTTGAGAATCTTGAAAGGTCCAATGTATCTAGGACCTAGTTTCCGTGACTCGAGGCACAATGGAAGATTCCTAGTTGAAAGCCACACTCTATCTCCAGGACAGAATGATGGATCTATCCGCCGACGTCGATTGGCCCGTTTCTGTTGTTCCCGGGACAACTTTAACAGGGCTGCCCAAGCTCTCCGCCAGATCCCCCGGCACTTCCGGACTAACTGGGTCGTTGCTGGAACCTGTGTTTGGACATCCTGTTCAGAAAACGGGGGGGGGTAATACCCGATTAGATGTCCAAAAGTCTTCCAGAATCTTGAGGTAAACTGGGAACCCCGATCAGAGACCATATCCTGAGGAAAACCATGAATTCTAAAGACATGTTGTTCTAAAGACCATTTTAGAGGTGGGAATGAGATGACATGCCTTAAAAAAATTGTCGACTACAAGAATCACTGTGTTACCTTGAGAGTTGAGTAGGCCATTAACAAAATCCATGGATATGTGGGACCAGGGTCATCTCGGGATAGGGAGGAGGATGTAGTTTACCTTGAGGTAGGACAGAACAGCTCCCACACCCACGTCTGATGCGTCCACCGCAATAATAAACGGTAACTAGAGTCAATATGGGAGTTGAAATAAACAGCTGTTTGAGTCGTTCAAACGACTGGTTAGCCTTCTCAGTCCACTGGAAGGGTGTGCCAGACCTCCTGGTGAGAGCTGTGAGAGGTTCTGCAATGGAACTGAAGCCTCGAATAAATCTCCTATAAAAGTTGGAGAAACCCAGGAAGTGTTGGACTTGATTCAATGAATCAGGGTGGTGCCACTTCAGGACTGCACAACCTTTGCTGGGATCCATCTGTACACTGCCACATGAAAGGATGAAACCCAAGAAAGAGACTGTAGTGACATGGAACTCACTTTTCTCCAGCTTGACAAAGAGGTTGTTCAAGAGCAGACGAGACAGAACCTGCCGAACATGTTGAACGTGATCTTTGTAACTCTGGGAAAATATTAAGATATCATTGAGATATACAAACACACATTGGTTCAACATCTCTCCCAGGACATCATTGATAAGGGTTTGGAAGATGACCAGGGCATTAGCTAGCCCGAAGGGCATCACCTGATACTCGTAATGCCCAGTAGGGGTGTTGAAAGCCGTCTTCCATTCATCCCCCTCCCGGATTCTCACCAGGTGGTACGCATTCCGGAGGTCCAACTTAGTGAAGATGGTAGCACCCTGGAGGAGCTCGAAGGCTGTGGCCATAAGTGGCAGTGGACATTGATTCTTTACTGTGATGTTGTTTAGGCCACAATAGTCAATGCATGGGCGAAAACCTCCATCCTTCTTACCCACGAAAAAGAAGCCAACCCCTGCAGGTGACGTGGAAGGCCGAATAAATCCATTCTCTAGTGCCTTCTGAATGTACTCATCCATTGTGGACCTCAACGAGAAAAGTCTACCTCTTGGTGGGCAAGTTCCTGGCAGCAACTCAATGGCGTAATCATAGGGTTGGTGAGGAGGAAGAGTATCGGCCCACGACTTACTAAAACACACCCTGGAGATCGACATATTCCTGGGGAACTCAAAATAGGTCAGGAGAAGGAACAACCAGAGCAGGGGGTGTAAGTTTGACCTGAGGAATGGCTAGTACCTTATTTCTTGGTGTATTTGACTCATACTGGATCCTGAGTTGTTGATTAGGCCCCAAAAAAAGACTCAGGAGATGAAAGAATTCCAGCTGTTGGACATGCACACCTCAATCTGGTGAAATGGCTAGTTGGCCAGTCAATCTAAGGATTGTGAGAAACTAGCCAAGGGTAACCATGGATAACTGGAAACTCGGGTGTGTCAATAATAAGAAAAGACAGTGATTCTGAATGAGAGTCTATTTCAACTGAAAAGGGAATGGTACGGTGTGTTACCTGGCCGGACCCCAGAGGTCTGTTGTCTAAGAAGGTTATTGTAAGCTTATCCTGGGTGGTATTTTCCAGCTCTTGGCCAGAGTACGGTCCATGAAATTGCCAGCAGCGCCTGAGTCGACAAATGCAGAACTCTTGTGCCAACGATTACCCCAGGAGAAATGCATCGGGGGTCAGTTATTTCTCTCGTCTCAGCCCCCCTCTTTCTGGACCAGAAATCTCTTTTCTCACAAGTTCAGGGCAATGAGTTTGAAAATGCCCCGGTTCTCCACAATACAGACAGTGCCGCTCCCGCATATGTTTGTCCCGTTCAGATTGTGATACGCGTGCATGGGTTCCTCTGTGCAAAGAGTTTGGAACGCAGGTTGAACTGGACTGACGTTGCTTTGGGCTGTGAATCTGTCTTGTTGTTTTTCAGACCTCCTATCCCTAAATCAGTTATCCACTCAGATGGCGACATCAATGAGAGAATCTAAAGTTAGGCGCAGGATCTCGGAAGGCCAATTCATCTTTTAACTCAGGTGCAAGAGCCTGATGAAATGCTGCTTAAAGAGCCTGCTCATTTCAGCCACTCTCCGCTGCTAGGGTACACACTCAATAGCCATTTCTGCTACACTGCGCATTCCTTGAGTGAGTTGAAGTAATCGTTGGTCATTTCCGACGACTCCTCCTGGATGCTGGAATACCCTCCTCATTTCTGCTAGGAACTGCTCAGAGTTAGAAGTGAATGGTGAACAAAGTTCTAAGAGAGCCGTAGCCCATTCCAACGCTTTTCCAGTCAGTAAGGTGATGATATAAGCCACTCTGACTGCTGTCTATAGGAAAACTCCTGGGTTGAAGTTGGAAGGCTAGAGAGCATTGAGTGATAAAGCCTCAACAGCCCCTCAACAGAGAATTTTGAGGCAAAGCTAGAAGGTTCAAACGCTGAAGAATCTCTGCGAGCATCCGTTCATGGTGTTGAATAGTGGTAGCTTGATTGGTGAGCTCGGATAATATTCTCTCCACTTTGATGAAGGCCTTGGCTCTCTGCTGGGTCCATTTTTTGGTTCAGTCTTGCTGTAATGATACAGAAGCATGGACTATAGAATGTTGTCTTTAGCAGGATTAGAACCCGGTCTCCTGGACAGAGCTAACGTTCTTCCTGAGTGAACTAACTCAAGGTTGAGGATTTTTGAGACCTAAGTTCAGAGGAATAACAAAAATCTCAAGGAGACAAGCGGTATAAACTCTAAGTAGCTTTTACTTTTTAGAATGATCAAAAAACAAAGTATAAACTAGCAGCAAAGCTTTCAATGGTCACAAAAAGAGAAACAAAACAAGCACAATGGCTCACAATAAACTCACGGAATGCACTGGGATACACAGGTAGGTAGGCCCAAGACTGAACAAAAAACGATGACTAAAGGCAAACTTAAATAGGGCTCAACACAGGTGAGTATCATCAACAATGATTGCTAAGTACAACTGAGAGTTCTTGCCAGTGGTTTCCCCCTGGCAACTGGGAGGAGAATTGCAGGCAAAAGACCTCCTGTGCCCCCTTGTGACTGGGAGCCATACCGCTGATCATGGCAGAAGTGTGACCCCTAGTGGTTGGAGGAAGTATTGCTGGCTAAAGTCTAACAAACACATAGTGTACAACGGGCTAAATCCGCCCCGGGGTAAAAAGGGCCTTTGATTTTATTTTCCTCTAAACCACTAGATGGCTCAAAACTTGCCGCAGAACTTTTCAAAACATTTTCAAGATGCATGTGGAAATTTGGCTGATCCTTGATGTGATCACGGACAGCAGCGCAAAACACCTGCTGCTAAAAGGCACAATAATTAACATTATAATAAATATCTGAATTTTTTATTTTTTAGATTCAGATGGTAAATATCATATTTTAGGGTTGGGTGTCCACATTAGAGGTAATACCCATATTTATAATAAAACCATCATTATATTAATACGATATTAATCAGATCATATAATATAAAATCATTTATTGTTACTACTGTAAATCTATATTAAATTATTATGGAATCTCCTTCAATGCATTCAGAATCTTTACTTTTTAAAATAATTTTGTTTTGTATTTTTAAAAAATATTTTTATATTAAGGGAGGGGGGGGGGGGGGTGTAATGCTATTTCATAAGCTTTTTACACTGTTAAAGACTTGGAAAACATGGACAAAGTTTCAGAAATTAGGTTGGACGTTTGATGGAGTATTCCTGTGCCAAAAATACTCCTTCCGGTTTCTCACAAGTTTCAGCAAGGTTTTTTTCGAGTATGGGTCTGTGTGACGTCAACAAGGGCAGAATTTCCTTGTACGGGCTGTACAGGTAAAATCTCCCGGAAGGGTGCGCGCGCACCCGACGCCCAGAGCGAGAGAGTGAAAGCAGCACACCTATTAAAGCACTTTTCATGGCTTTAGGGAAGTCGTTGGCTGCGCTGCGCTGCACAGGTCTTCAAGAAATCAACAAGTGTGTTTTTGGTTGCCAGGGCAAGACAAGCCTGTACAGCTTCTCAAAGAACCCAGCGTTAAGGGGACAGTGGATGGAGTTTGTTTTTCCAGAGCAGCAACGGAGTTGTGCAAGTGTTTTTGTTTGTTTCCTGCATTTCGGTGACGATTGTTTTATAAACAAGGCCCAGTTTGACGCCGGATTTGTAGGTCGTCTAATGCTGAAGGATGGAGCGGTCCCAACGATAAAGGTTCACGTCGTGCGTTGGAACCGCAGGCATTGAGTAAAACTGCTTCAAATGTCTGTGTGTTTTTGGCTATCGGCGTGTAAGTGCATATCAAGTAAACATGATCACATATAGTTAATTTTTTAATGGAGCATGCGATGTAATTTACACAAGCTGCTAAGCAAATATATATAGTTACACCACATAGAGACGTCCTGCTGTAGTCGTTGTTGCTGCTGCTCCTGTTCAATTTCAGCCTCCGGATCAGATTCTGGACCATATATGTATGGCTGAATCTGATTGATAGCCATGGTTTATTTAGGATAATGTTTTTTTCCCCCACGTTTAAGGATGTCACAGCTTTCAGACACTCTCAACGCAATAGCTGCGCACGCTCGTGATTCTTTAGCTCCGCCCACATGATACGCCTCCATCCGCTCGGTTTTATTCGGAAAGACTCGGTACAGCGTATCTTTCTTTCATAAATATAATAAAACTAAAGACTTTTCGGAGATATGAAGGATGCAATACTACTCTATAGGTACTCAAGATTGACATGAGATAGACAGAAACTGAGTGTGATACCCCCTCTTTAACACATTTTAATGACAGTATATTTACTCAACAAAAAAATTATCATCTTATTTATCGAAATAAACATAAAATAAACGTTGCTAAAGTAATTGTTTTGAACAAGTATTAACTTAGACAGTATCTAAAGTATTTGTATCAGTACTGTGTGCCTTTTGCCCCATGCTGGTGAGCCTTTTACCTCGAGTGTGGGGTAAAAGACCCACCTTGCCACCCCATATATTTATAAGATTTTTAAACAAAATTAACCACTTTTATTATTTATTTTCACACAAAATCTGTTGCTCCATAATCGTTCAATACAAAAAAATATATATATTTTTTAGCCTCATTGTACCCTACTGTTTTTTAATTTCTATATACAGTAGTAGGGAAGTATGTGATTTTATATGCAGCCAGTGTGTACCTACTACTGCCGCACAAAATTATGTCAGAGAAGATGACAGACGAAATAAGCACCTCAAAAACTTAGCTCTTCAGTGTGCAAGTTTTTTTTTTTTTTTGGGGATTCAGTAAAAAAAGATACCCCTGTCTGAAAGAAGTGCTGATCAACTGTAAGATCTTTTTGTACACTTTTACAGTTATGGTTACAAACTCTCTCCCTATACTCATATTTTGAATCTGATCCACTGGCTCAAAAAAGAGAAAACACAATAAACAAAGATGAATCTGAATGATAGCATTATTATTATTACTATTATTATTATTATTATTTGTATTTCCATATATATCACGATAATATCATTATCATTAATTATTTTGGTCTAATGTTGTATAATATTATATAATGTAATATTGTGAAAGCCTTAGTTCAAACTGTATATCTTTCCTTCAAGTTTCCTTCAGTCTACAAGTTTGTCACTTGTTGGTCTTGTATGCAGTGTAAATGGTGTGTAACAAAAATAAAACACACCCAGAGTGCCATGTAATCATACCCTGCCAAACACCATTTTCAGTTTTTGAGGTCTTATTTGAGGTCCTCTAATAAAACTGCTACAAATTTGGGAAGAAAGCTTAGATAAAACAGCAGAAAATTGTCCATTTCCTGTTCAAGTTAGACTGAAATGAATGTAACATTAGTAGATCTGATCCACCAATTTAAGTGACTTCAAAGAAACACAAAGACTATCCAATTGTAGGTATGTGAATTTAGAGGCACGTGGTCGACCCCAGAGACTAATTTTATATGTGAAAGTGGAACCAGATTAATGTCCTGGGAGTGCAGCCACCAAGAACCAAGAAATAAGAAATGATATCATGCTGTAATTTAAGTAAAACGTGCATTTAGAGCATGACTAAGACACAGAACGGTGACCCGTAAAGACTGAAACTGAGCTATTACAATTTCTAATGGATGCCATCCCATGTGCGGATCCACTATACGAAAGAGGATAAAACACAGTCCCCCCTCACTGACATTTATGGTCTGTCTCCTCCAGCCAGACTTACCCAGGATTGCTAAATAAACACAGGCACACAGCTGAGGATCACATTCCACTCTCCATTTCAGCTAATACCTCGCCTCTGTAACTGAAACTCCTGCATTGTTGTCTTTTTGAAGGCAGCTGGAAATTGGCTACTTTTTTAGGATAACAGAGGATTTTCAAGTAAGACCCAAATTACGCCTCACCTTAACCAGGATCCGCCAACTGTCTGAGTTTAGTATTTCAAAGTCGGTGGAACGGCGGTCCCACTGTTAAAACAATGCAGGAGTACACAATGTATTCATCATTGCAATTGTACCCAGAGACCTGCATCTGAATGCATCTCACTCCAGCACAGTCTGTTGGGGGCTAATTTTGGCTGGTGCCCACCACAACCATCAGACACCAGCTGCTCTGGGCAGTTATAGTTTCTTATTTTTTTCACTTAATAATAGTAATAATCCTCACTGCATCATGTTTTCTTCTAAATGAAGGACATACAATGTATACAATTTACTTGCTTTGCTAAAAAAGTATCTCATCAATATCAGAGCCATTGATTATGCATTTGTTTTCCCAATTTACCTTGACAAATCATGACTGCACTTTAGCAGTCTATCTATCTTTTCTCTGTACAGGAAATGTAATCTCTCTCCTCGATATCTGCCTAGATGCCATTATTCAGATATAAGTAAATATGAAATAATAAAACTGTAGTTGAAAAGATATTACTAAGATAAAGTGCAGAGACTGGAATTGCTATGCTAATGAAAAAGATATTATCAACAATTGTTTTCATAAAGACATCTTAGTTTAAAAAATTTAATAAGAAAATGTAATTAAGCATGTAAATGCTTTTAAGGCACACATTAGCAGATATATATATTTTCAAGTTTTTAATGTGCTCTGAATGCTCACACCTCATGTGTTTAAAGTACACTAATATAGGGCAAACTGACGTATGACTATGGTGGCACACATCTATTTTAATAAAATGACATTGGTTTTCACACACATCTCCAGAGACTTATTTTGAAGAGTGTAAAGAAAGAAAATCAGGTCATAATATGCTTAAATTGAATGTGCTCTACTTAGTTCATGTTGTGGAATTGCTTGTAACACATTTTGCAATCAGTTCACATTTCTATGGTTTTTCAGTTTGTCATGATAAGTCTTAAAGGGACAGTTCAAGAAGATATTTTGAAGAATATGGGTAACCATACAGTTGATGGGCACCACTGACTTCCATAGTATTTTTTTTTTCATACTATGGAAGTCATTGGTGTCTTTTGTGTTCAGTAGAAGAAGGTTGAGTAAATGATGACAGAATTTGGGTGAACTATCCCTTTAAGACGCAGGTTAAGAACAGACACAAAAAGGTATAACTGCAATGTATGCTAAGTTGTAGACTCTTTCTTTGAACAAAAGTAAACTATAGTAAATGGAAACAGTACTTAAAGGGTCATGAAACCCCCCTCTTTCAGCTCAAGTCCACCTCACAATCTTTTTGAAAAATGCAACTTAAATGGGCGTGAATGGCCGTGAGAAGAGGGGAGGGGAGTAGGTGTGACAGAGCAAGACAAGGGAGAAAGCAACTGTCAATGGCCCATGCCAACTCTCACAAAAAATAAGGGGTAAAATGTAAAGAAATGCAGGATTTTTAAAGCTGGCAAAATTAAAGTCCAATAAAATACACTGACAACTGTCTGTTTGCCCTTTTAAAAGTAACTAAATGCCCTGCTACATGTTTTAGATTAATCGTAATTCTGTTTAAAACATAGAAATGCACATACACAATTAGTATTGTCATTATAAATATATAATTATGTTTATATACACACTATAAATGCATATATTTGAAAATAAGAAATTGTGCGGAAAAAAACGGACTCGGTACAGCATCACCGTCAAGACGCAAAATGCGTTGCTGAACAAGGCCAAAGTCCACCTGTCTCCAGTTCTCATAGCTCTCTCTCGAAAAATGCTTGCTACACACAAACAGATTCGATGTGTCAGTAGTTGATGGCCAGCCAACTGCCCGCAGCCAGAGGCTAGCCCTGGCAGCATCGCGGGGAAAGCCATGCAACACACTCAAACTTTTACACCAAGAAAACAAACACTTACGAACCATAACCATGAACGCTTCTTTCATTTACTACGTGAACTCACAGACTGACACTTCTGTCATTGGAAAGAACTGCATGCTGTCATGAATAATTAAGAGACGGTGTCTTCTCATAGGATAATAAAATTCAGTCTCATTAATAATAATGAGACACTGATGCATCATCGAAGTACTATAGTGCGCTGGCGCGTCACAACCTGTGGACACAATGTAGTTTTTAAACCCGGAAGACGAAAATAGGGGAATCTCAGAAAATGTTTGGTTTAGGGTTTCATGACCCTTTAACTAGCTCCTAATGTAGAACAGGAATCAAACAGCCTTATTTCGCCACAGTGTAGTCACCGTTAAGAAACTAGAGTCCATGTATTTCTGATTAACCTGTAATGCCCCACAAAATGATGGAAATGGGTCTTTTAAAAATAAAGAGTGTGATAACAATATTTCTGCACATGCATTAGTTGACTTTAGCTGAAATCACATATTTATATCTAACACACAGTTCCCACTTTCATTTTATGGTCATCAGAAACAGCCTATAGGGAATTTGTGATTTAGTAGCATTAAAGTGAGCATTAGTCAACTGCTCCAGTAAATTGGCCCCTCAGGATATGTGACTACATTTAGATTACTACTGGACAAATAGCCATACTGATGTCACATCAACACTTTATAAAGACTGTCTGAATAAGAAAATCAACAAAAAGGATGAACCAATTTTTACAAAGTAGCAAGATGTTCTCATACCAATTTTATAGTGCTCTCAAGAAAGATTGTTATAATTCTCCAGTAGGGAGTTAAAAGGCATTTGTTCCCTTTCAGTCGGTCACGTTCGACGTACGTCTGACAAATTGGGGATCGTTTTCAGAGACCAATCTACTTCGAGTGTTTAAAACGAGCCAATGAACATTGGCATGCGGTTCACGCATTCCACACTCCTCCCCGCAGCGCGGGTATAAATAAGGAAGTGGAAGCACAGCATCTTTGCTTTCTGCTTCGGAGCCGAACAATTGCTGTGTTGTTTCCTACGAAGAGTGTTACTACAAGTCTGCCTTTGGAGTTGACGTCTCTGGATCTGGTGCGGGCGATATAGCACTTTCAGCGTTGGTTGCGTCACGTTTGACGAACCAACAGCTGTTTTCACAGCTCAGAGCTGGGCGTCTTCAATTAGACTGAATGCTCACAGCAGGCTTGCACTTTTGAACAGCTGTGAGCCGCAGCCGTTCCCCTGTGTACTTCAGCACTGTCAGAGCGTTTCCCCTAAAAGGTCACACGGTTTGACCCTGTGTCTTTTTCAAGATGTCATTCAAACCGTGTGTTTCTGGATGCAGTTGTTTCCGGTCCTCATTTGACGGCCACAATCTCTCTCACATATAAACATGTGAGATTGTGTTTGTGGGTGATCTATGTTCTCTCAGGGGAACGTAATCACGTCGGCGCGCTGTTCATCTCACCTTTCTCGTAAGGGCTTGAGCGTTCAGCGCACTGTGTGCCATCGAGCGGCCAGCTGACAGCACCGGTTGTCACGGCAACCCAGCACGTCACTCGGCGCTCTAGATGCGCGGTCGAGACTATGAACCTCAAACGGGGTTGAATCCCTTCACCTTTTCCCCGATCTAGTTCCTTTTCTGGTGCACCAGAAAAGGGCTACTTTGGCCAATAAGCCTTGGTGACCTGAGAATTACAGTGGGGCTTCCCCGCTGGGTACGTCTCCGTGGGCCCCCACTCCTCTAGCACAACGCAAGCATGTTGAGACTGTGTTTGTGGGTGATTCATGTTCTCTCATGAGAACATGACCACGTCGGCGTGTTGTTTGTCTTGCCTTTTTCATAAGGGCTTGATCGTTCAGCGCGTTGTGTGCCGTCGAGTCTGACGGCCATGCTCACTGTCTCACATGCCTGCTGGTAGCTTACAGATGGGATTGCTGGTCCTTTTAAAAAAGGGACCTAGCGTTTCATTTGGGGCTCTCACAGTTATGCTCTGTTATGCGCTGGAAATGAAGATGAGGCTGAGTTTCCCACTATAATAGTGTGTCCTCATGCTGAATCAGATTCAGAGTTGACAGCCATGCTTTCCCGGGTGGCTGAAGGGTAGTGCAACGTGTAAATCGCCTTGCCTGCCCCCATGCCTTTTTTTCCTGGATGTGCATTGGGAAAAAGTGTAGCAGTGTGGAATTATTTGGTGCCAAAAATATGGAACGCCAAAAGGGCCATAATCTGTATAAGTTTTCCCCTCTCTCACTACCCTCGTTGGTGGGTTGGCAGTGCCACTGGCAGGCCACCTCTGTCCTGCACTCTTAATACACAAGGGTAGTTCCAACCCAGGAGATGTTCAGGAACTGCGTGCAGTGACGGACCTCGCTCTCCGGGCGACGAAAATCGCTGCACGCTCCCTGGGTCAGGTGATGTCCACACTAGTGGTCCAGGTACACCACTTGGGGCTAACCTGGCAGGTATGCGTGAGCCCGACAAAGTCGGTTCCTCAATGCCCCTATCTGTCAGGCTGGCCTCTTCGGCGACACCATCCAGTTTAGGTCTTCACCCAGCAGTTCGCGGTGGCCCAGGAGCTAAGCTAAAGCTAACACCACACCTTGCCAATGTACAGTCGCTGGTGAACAAAATGGAGGAGATTCGACTCAGTATCACACACAGCAAGAGATTTTTGAACTGTAACGTCTTAATATTCACAGAAACATGGTTAAACAGCGGAATACCGGATAACGCTATTGAGCTAGCGGGACGCCACACACTCCGGGCGGATAGAACATTAGATGGCTCCGGTAAGACCAGAGGTGGTGGATTGTGTATTTACATTAACAAAGCTTGGTGCACAAACTCTGCTATTGTTGGGAGACATTGTTCAGCTAACCTTGAGTTTCTCATGGTTAAATGTAGACCGTTTTATTTACCACGGGAGTTCACTTCCACCATTATAACTGCAGCCTATATTCCCCCGGATGCTGATGCTAAGCTTGCTATGAAAGAACTTCACGCAGCCATCAGTAAACAAAAGACTGTTCACCCGGAAGCTGCGTTTATTGTTGCTGGTGATTTTAATCATTCAAACTTAAAGTCAGTGCTACCGAAATTTCACCAGCATGTTTCCTGTCACACCAGAGGAAACAAAACTTTAGACCATGTTTACACAAACATGGCTGGAGCTTACGTTGCGACACCCCTCCCCCACCGGAGACAGTCAGATCACCTTTCTTTGTTCCTCACCCCCAAATATGCACCCCTCATCAACCGTGTGAAGCCATCAGTGAAGACAATCAAGGTGTGGCCTGAGGGGGCAGATTTCATACTCCAGGAAAGGTTTCTACACACAGACTGGAGTATGTTTGCTTCCCAAGCCACCAGTGGCTCTCACACAGACATTGACTGCTACACCTCCTCTGTACTGGATTATATCAATACCACCACTGACAGTGTTACAACCCAGAAGCAGATCACCACATACCCTAATCAGAAGCCATGGATGAACAGGGAAGTGCGACTCCTGTTGAAGACACGCAATGCTGCCTTCAGATCAGGAGATGCACAAGCCTACAGCACATCCAGAGCAAACCTGAAGAGGGGCATCAAAGAGGCCAAGCACTGCTACAAGCTAAAGATAGAGGGACACTTTTCCAACTTTGACCCTCGACGCATGTGGCAGGGCATTCAGGCCATCAGTGACTACAAACCCACCCACTCCACCCCCGCAGCCACTGATCTCAACATGCTTTAAATGCACTTCCATTGTGCCAGTGCCAAGACACTCTAGCCCGATGTGCCTTAACGACTACCGCCCTGTAGCACTCACACCCATCGTTATGAAGTGCTTTGAGCGGCTGGTCTTGGCACATCTAAAAGACTCTCTACCATCCACATTGGACTCACACCAGTTTGCCTACCGTAGCAATAGGAGCACAGAGGATGCAGTTTCCTTGGCACTGCACTCGGTGCTCACACATCTGGACAATAAGAACACGTATGCACGTATGCTGTTTGTTGACTTCAGCTCAGCATTCAACACTGTTCTCCCAACCAAGTTAATAGCCAAACTTGGAGACCTGGGCATCAACACCTCAATGTGCAACTGGATATTGGACTTCCTGACCAACAGACCCCAGAATGTTCGATCAGGCTCCACCTGCTCCACCTCCATCACACTTAATACTGGTGTACCACAGGGCTGTGTGCTAAGCCCATTTCTCTACTCCCTCTTCACCTCCGATTGCAAGCCTGTGTATGGATCTAATTCCATCGTCAAGTTTGCGGACCACACTACGGTGATTGGACTCATCAGCAACAACGATGAGACTGCCTATAGGGAGGAGATCCAGCACCTGGCCACATGGTGCTCTGAAAATAATCTGCTCCTCAACACCACAAAAACGAAGGAACTCATCGTGGACTTCAGGAAAGAGTCAAGAGGCACACACGACACCATCCACATCAGTGGAATGGCTGTTGAGGGTGTCTCCAGTTTCAAGTTCCTGGGGATCCACATCTCGGCGGACATGTCCTGGAAAACCAACACCTCCAGCCTGGTCAAGAAGGCTCACCAGCGTCTTTTCTTCCTGAGGACACTGAGGAAGAATCAGCTATCCTCGGCTATACTGGTGAACTTCTATCGCTGCGCAATAGAAAGCATCCTGACCAACTGTGTTACAGTATGGTATGGGAGCTGCTCTGTTGCAGAGCGCAAGGCACTGCAGCGGGTGGTGAAAACCGCCCAGCGCATCACAGGGACTCCACTACCTGCCATCGACCACATCCAGAGGAAACGCTGTCTGCATCGAGCTCGCAGCATCCTTAAAGACTCCTCTCACCCAGCCCACAAACTGTTTTCTCTCCTGCCCTCCGGTAGGCGTTTCAGGTGCCTCCGGACCAGGACCAGCAGACTAAAGAGCAGTTTTTTTCCCAGAGCTGTCTCTTTATTGGATTCTAACCCTCGTTGATCCCACTCTCCTTATATACTGCTAACCTTCCTCTCCCCCCTCACATCTGCCTTCACTTTGTTATTTGCACTACTGGATGTTCATTTGCACTATCGACTGTTTATTACAGTAACACCTGTTCATATATGCATTTTGCACTACTATACCTAACTGGAATATGCTCACTATAATATTGCATATTGCACTATATTGTCCATTGCTATACTGCCCATCTTAGCCTAACATATCATTATATACATCTATCTGTAAATTCTGTTTATAGTAATAGCCATCTGCATATTATATTCAGTACATATCTATCTGTAAATTCTGTCTATAGTAATATCCATCTGTATATTATATTCAGTACATATCTATCTGTAAATTCTGTTTATAGTAATAGTCATCTGTATATTATATTCAGTACATATCTATCTGTAAATTCTATTTATAGTAATAGCCATCTGTATATTATATTCATAGTACATATTAACCTGTAAAATTCTATTTACAGTAATAGCCATCTTTATATATATTCAGTACATATTCATGTCCTGCACTTATGAAACCACTGTATATCCTGCACTTGCTGCTATTGCACTTCTGGTTAGACCTAAACTGCATTTCGTTGCCTTGTACCTGTACTTGTGTAATGACAATAAAGTTGAATCTAATCTAATCTAATCTAATTTTAGTTAGTTCACGTTCTGCCACTGGTTCTGCCAGCGGTACCCACATTCTCAGAGCAGTTCCCTCCCTCCCTGGGCCCAAAGAGGGCCAGGTTGGCAGTGCGCGACGCCCCAGGGCCTAGCCACTCCTTTCCTCCCCTCCCTTCACCAGGGGGCAGCGCTGTGCGGCTCGAGGACGCCACCAGGCCTTTTCACCCACACTTTGCCCCACCCTGGAAGACTCAGACAACACTCCGGGCCGCCTCCGGGCCTCCCGAGTCGGGTCTGGGTGTTCCAACTCGCTGCCCCAACCCGGGTATGTCTGTGGTGCCGTTGGTCCCGCTTGTTCGGTCTCTCGCTGGCTCATCTGTACCATCAGACTCGGCTATGCGATTCAGTTCGCTTGCCGGCCTCCCAAGTACAAGGGCATCCTTTTCACCGCCGGTGAAGCGGCGATGCTTATGCCTTGCGGTCAGAGATAAATGTCCTGCTGGCGAAGTGAACTGCTTGAATATGTTCAAGGACAGGACAGTGGTCCCACTGAAATTTTTTCAGAGGCTCCTGGGGCATATAGCATCTGCAGCCGCGATAACACCGCTTGGATTGCTTCATATGAGACCGCTTTAGCACTGGCTTCACGGCCGAGTCCCAAGATGGGCGTGGCAGAGCGGCAAGTACCGGGTCCCAGTTACTTTCAGCCCGTGGTTGGACCCTTCATTTCTTCGGGCGGGAGTGCCCTTAGAACAGATGTCCAGGCATGCTGTGGTCTTCACGGATGCCTCGTCCACCGGCTGGGGGGCCACGTACAACGGGCATGCAGTTTCGGGTCGGTGGATGGGGCCCCAACTGCACTGGCATATCAATTGCCTAGAGTTGCTAGCAGTACGTCTTGCGCTGGGTCGCCTCAAAAAGCAGCTACAGGGCAAGCACGTACTGGTCCGTACAGACAGCACTGCGGCTGTTGCGTACATCAACCGACAGGGTGCTCTACATTCCCGTTGCATGCTCCAACTCACCCGCCATCTCCTCCTTTGGAGTCAGAAGTGTCTGAGGTCGCTTCGGGCCATTCACATCCCGGGTGCGCTCAATCGGACAGCCAACGATCTCTCGACAGTTAACACCTCCGGGAGAGTGGCATCTCCATCCCCAGGCACAGGTAGACATGTTTGCCTCTCCAGACTCGACCCATTGCCAGTTGTACCATTCCCTGACCGGGGGCACCCTCGGCACGGATGCACTGGCGCACAGCTGGCCCCGGGACCTACGCAAGTATGTGTTTTCCCAGTGAGCCTTCTTGCACAGACCCTGTGCAAAGTCATGGAGGACGAGGAGCAGGTCTTGTTCGTTGCGCCCTACTGGCCCAACCCGAACTAACACTCCTCGCGACAGCCCCTCCCTGGCCCATTCCTCTGAGTAAGACCTACTTTCTCAGGGACGGAGCAGTCTATGGCACCCATGTCCAGACCTCTGGAAACTCCATGTCTGGTCCCTGGATGGGGGGCGGAGGTAATAGGTGGCCTGCCACAAGTTGTGGTAGACACCATCTCTTCTGCTAGAGCCCCCTCTACGAGGCGCCTCTATGCATTGAAGTGGAGCCTGTTCGTTGTATGGTGTTCTTCCCCCGAAGGTATTCGATTATTGTCGTGCTTTTTTTTTCTGCAAGATGGGCTGGAGCGAAGGCTGTCTCTCTCCACCCTCAAAGTGTACGTCACAGCAATAGCGGCGTATCATGATGCAGTTGAAGGTAAGTCTTTGGGGAAGCACGACCTAATCGTCAGGTTCCTCAGAGGTGCGAGGAGGCTAAATCCTCCTCGTTCAAAGTCTGTACCCTCTTGGGACTTAGCTCTGGTGCTCAGAGCACCTTAGGGCCCTCCCTTTGAGCCTTTGCAGTCCATAGAGCTAAAAAATCCTGTCCATGAAGACAGTACTCTTGACTGCACTGGCCTCCATTAAGAGGGTAGGGAACCAGCACGCACTTTCGGTCAGCGAATCGTGCCTATAATTCGCTCTGTCATCTCTGGAGGTGCAAAGATGCGGTGCTTCCAAATCCTTATTTATACCCGCGCTGCAGGGAGGAGTGTGGAATGCGTGAACCGCATGCCAATGTTCATTGGCTCGTTTTAAACACTCAAAGTAAATTGTTCCCCAATTAGTCGGTCAGTTCCGACGTCCGTCTCCATTCCCTCCTTCAGGGAACGAGGGTTACATATACGTAACCGAGACGTTTTCAATTTTAAAGAGCAGTCAAATTTGCAATTACTTCATGCATAGCTCAACAGTGCTCTTTTAATTACATTATATTTGGATACTAGAAGAGCTTATTCCTCTAAAAGCTTTTCAAATATAAAACCAGAAAAACGGTAAAACATGTTTCCATCTACACATTTCCACTCACACAAAGTACAGTCATGTAAAAAAAAAAGCTGTTCTCAAGGCCTCTGGGCTTAGCTGACACATCTAGATCATGGTAATGTGGCTTGAGCTCCTGCACTAAAAGACTGGCTGACTATATAGACTGTGTACTGATGTAAATGTATATTGATACTTACAATGCACCGGCAGGCCTCCAGCCACAACCAATGAATCACCCAGCCAGGCCTCTGGAGAGTCACTAAAGATTTGACATGTCTATTCACAAGGATCATATCAATATTATAGTTGTTCAGTCAGCCTGATACCATTAATGAGAAGAACAGAGTGTGATATCCATCTACATATGATTGCAATGCATTACAGGAACTGATGAAATTTCTGTAGTCTACAATAGATACCACATGTCAGGTGATGTGCCGCTATTATAATTTGAACCTCCATTGGGATATCTGGTCATGAATTAATTATAGGCTTCAGCATTTAAAATTGTAGTTTGCATTGCACCACCCTGAGCTTGATTGTTTTAATTACTTAATGAGATTAAAGAAATCTTCTAGATGACCTGCTGTTGTTTGACTTCAAAAGCAGTATACTGTAACTCAACTGCAAACAAGGAAGGCCATTTCATGCTCAATGTTACTTTCACAAGCCATGTAATTTATCTCTGTTAGTTTGAGGTTAATGTGCTTCATTGCCAGGGGCGTTGGACTGGGGGTAAAACCAGTACTGATTACCAGGGCCCCAAGGGGAGAGAGGGCCCTTGAAAAGTATGAAATATATTTTAACATGGAACATGGGGGCCCATCAGGACTGCCTATGCAAAGAGCCCAGGAAGAGAAACATTCATAAACTGATATTCATCCCAAAATATTTCCATGTACAAAATTATTGCTACTGCTACTCAGTGTCATTTTAGAATTATGTAAATGCTATTTATAACAGTATTATGTACTATTTATATATTATATTATATACCAAATTTAGTTTGTTTATTACGTTTCTTATGTGTTTTTGTTATTTATCTATAGTTATTTATGTATGTATTTATTTATTTATTTATTTTCTATTTTACCTTAATTAGTTTTTTATTGTAGTTTTAGTAATTTTAGCACTTCAACTTTAACTTATTTGATCTAGTTACTTAGTTTACTTGTTATTTTAGTTTTTCATCTAATATTTACATTTTATTTCAGCTTTATTTCATTTAAATATATTGTTTAACATTTAGTTAGCAATAACTACACTGCTTCTGCTACTACTGCTACTACTACTACTACCACTAATAATAATAATAATAATAATAATATTAATAATAATAAACAATATAAATACTGACATCAATATCAGTATGAATAAAAAAGAAAAAATAGCACAGGCCTCTGGTAGACTCTTAAAAGTGTGATGTTTATGTTGAAACTTCTCCTGTTTCTTTCTCGCTCACTATTTCCTAAACCTCTCACAAATTTAAACACAATAACCTAGGCACACTTCCTTTGTTTGTATAAGGTTTGATTTCATTAGAATGACTTCATAGAGCTTATCAGATTAACCCTGGAAAACTGTATACATAGTAAATCCAACTGTGTCAACATGCACACTGAAGGAGGCTGAAGTTGAATTATATCGACTCTTGCTAGCAGTGTTTTAGGATGACAAAGTCCTCATTGTAGGTATGAACTTAATTGAAATGACTCTGAGGTTTATGAGGTTCAGCAAGGTCAGTGCCTTTTCGGCTGTACTGTAGTAACAACTGATGCCTCAGGGAAGCCTTAAGCTAAATGTTAAGACATGATATGGGCTTCCTCAGTGCTAACTTCTATTATACACAAAGTGAAAAAGTATGATGAATGTTACAGTATTGTTACCTGTCTTAGTGAAATTATTCAGTTCTGTAATAAAACTTATAGTGTAATCTATAACTGACAGGATCATGTATTTTCTAGGATAGAATATCTGTGTGGATGTTTGGATTTATTCACATTCTATATGCAGCTTATACATGTTTGCAATTTTACATTATTATTATCATACCATGTCTTTACTGCTTGGTTTGTTAAAGGGGTCATGAACTGAGAAATACATTTTTCTTTGAGCTTTTGACATATAAGAGGTCATCATACTATGAGAATATCCTGTAAGTTTCAGAACTGAAAACTTCCTTGTTAGTCCAAAAACAACTTTTATTGTAACCAAGCCCAGATGACGCCTTATTGTGGAATGTGTAAATGACTCCTCTGCAGAAGAAAATCAAAGCCTACTTCATCATTGCAACTTTGGCCCCGCCTGGACATAAGAGCAATACAGGACTACAAATAGCATTACCTTCCAAAGGATCCTAATGCTAGGAATGTGGTTATTAATTTATTTTCAACAATGTGAATGTCTCCGTTGAGCATTATTTATTTGTATGCTTTACATTGCAAACAGACTCGGCCGTAATGCAGAAACATGTAAACAATTGAGTTCATTCTAAAAAGAGTCCAAAGAATGCTCCCTTTACAATTGCTGGAGCTGTCAATCAAACAGCACGAGTTCTGGACTCGCGCCATAGAACGTGTTCCTCCACCAGACAGGGAGTCGGGTTCTACAGTCGGTACTTTATAGTTCCCAAGAAGGATGGAGATAGCGAATTAGCTCAGATGGGATATATTAATAATTATTCATAATTCATTATGATTATTCATTATGATTAATTATGAATATTTGAATCGGTTAAATAGATTAACTTGATGTAGCTACATTAACATTACAATCAATCAATCAGTTCATCCTATGAACGTTCAGTATTGATTATTAATTAATTATGAGAAAAGGATATTTTTCATGGCCACAGAAAAATTATTCTTCCGTTGTATTTACATAAGCGCTTAGAGCCCATAACAAGATCGATCATTTAAGGGAGGCAGGCAGGGAGTCAGAACCAACATATATTGTGCACAAACTTTAATAACTAAATCACGTACAAGATTAAACAGACATAAAACATACATACACAAAACATACATGGCAAGAGGTAAAGTTAATGTGGTTAGAAGAACCGGGTCAGTACAGATGGATAAAGTTATGCAAAGAGTCTAAACCTGGGAGAACCATCCCTGATATGCTCCTTTGTCTAAGCAAAGGAGTTTACAGTTTTACTAACTACACAGCGACTTGTATTTCTAAGTACATTACTTGCATTTGCCCGGGAAGGCGTCCAGATATACGGTCGCAGGAGAAAGTCTTGATGGTTCCGTCCGATGGTTTTGCAGTTGCGATCGTTTCCCTCCGTGTTGAGCGAAGGAAAGACAGTGAACTTGCATGGTTGCTTTGACTCCATCGAGGTTGAGGAAGTTTCCTGGTTTCCTGTCCCACACACACACGTGAGGCTGTGTGTGTAGGCCTGCTGGCCAGCTGGCCGAGATGAGGTGTCGTTTCAGCCAGGAAGAAGAGAAGAGAGAGTGGGCGAATCCGTGTGTCTCTCTTTTAAGCTTTTGGGAGAAATCCCGCCTTGTAGGTCAGTGAGCCAATCGTATTCAGGCTCTTGGAGGGAAAGTTTTACGACCCTTTGTCTCAAGCAGATCATTTGCAGATTGGTTGCTGATGAAGGAACTATTAAAGATTATCGTAATACTAATATGTTGCACAAGGATCGACATATCATATACACAATCATTCAGATCTTTAAATTTTTAAACTTCGTAGACACCAAACATGCCATACACATGATTTACGTTAACCATAGTATGCTATTCTGAAACATAAATCCAACAGAGATTGAATTAACACATATACAAAACAAATCCTGAGATGGATATATGTTTTTATATTTCTCAAGTGGTTATATATAGGCTATATGAGTTTAAGATGGTTTATTTGTCCTTTTCAGAAAGACTGTGAGAAACTCAGCTCTCTGCAAATTCCTTTTGGTCGTAAACCGAGTCTTTAACATGGGGGAAGGTCTGTTACTAAGCACAAAGCATTTAAAACATATTTGTTAAATGTAAAAGGCAATTATGTGTCTGATTTACCTCAGTCGCTACAGAGGGTTGCGTCCAATTTTAGATCTGAGATATTTGAACCAGTCTCTGAGGAGGTTCCAGTTCAAAATGCTCACAATACCTATTATTGTGATTTAAATTCGGTCCGAGGACTGGTTTGTCACGATAGATCTAAAAGATGCATACTTCCACGACTCCATCAGTCCTTCGCACAGGAAGTTTCTGAGGTGGCGAAGTGTTCCAATATCGGGTTCTTCCGTTCGGCCTAGCTCTTTCCCCTTGCACGTTCAACAAGTGCATGAATGCAGCTCTGGCTCCACTGAGACTCCGGGGCAACCGAGAACTACATCGACGACTGGCTCATATTGGCCCAGTTGCGAGAAATGGCAGTTCGGCATCGAGATATCGTCCTTGGCCATATTCAGAGCTTGGGGTTGAGACTCAACACAAAAAAGAGCGTGTTGACACCTTCCCAGAGAACCACGTTCCTGGGAGTAGTATGGGACTTGACGACAATGCAAACACAAATGTCTCCCGCACGGATCGAGTCCATATGGGCGATAGTCTCCAGCATGAAGCTAGGCTGCAACATCACTGTAAAGCAGTTTCAAAGACTGCTGGGGCTCATGGCAGCTGTGTCCAACGTAATACCTTTTGGCCTGCTGCACAGACCCCTACAGTGGTGGCTGAAAGCCAAGGGGTTTTCCCCGGGGGGAAATCTGCTCCGTTTGATCAGGGTAATGCGCAGATGCCTTCATTCCCTATCAATATGGAAGAAACCTTGGTTTCTGTCCCAAGGGCCAGTGTTGGGAGGGTCATGTCGCCAAAAATCCATTTCGACAGACGCCTTTCTCACTTGTTGGGGCGCGGTCATGGACGGCCGCTTTACCCAGGGTCTGTGGCAGGACCATCATCATTCATGGCATATAAATTGCCTGGAGATGTTGGCTGTGTTCAGGGCTCTGAGGAGCTTCCTCACAGATCTCAGGGGTTATCATGTTCTGGTGCGATCCGACAATATGTCAGTGGTTGCATACCTGAACCATCAGGGGGGTCTGAGGTCTCGCCCTATATGCAGACTGGCGCATCAGATCCTCCTGTGGTCCCAGGGGAAACTGTCATCTCTCAGAGCGATGTATGTCTCCGGGGACCAGAATCAGGGAGCAGACATCCTGTTGAGGCAGGGGCTGAGGCCCGGAAATGGAGACTTCACCCAGAGGTGGTGAAGTCTATATGCGAGAGGTTCGGCCCAGTGGAAGTGGATCTATTTGCGTCTCAAGAGACGTCCCACTGTCTACTGTGGTTCTCCCTCCCGCTGGGGTTGGATGCCATGGATGCCATGGTGCAGACGTGGCCGAGGCTGCGTCTGTATGCATTTCCCCTGATATTTTTGTTCCCAGGAGTCCTGGAGAGCGTCCAGCAGGACAGGGTCAGTCTACTCTTAGTAGCTCCGTATTGGCTGGCCCGAGTATGGTTCTCAGACATCATAGCACTGCTGGCAGGTCCTCCATGGCAGATCCCTCTGTGGAGGGACCTGCTGTCTCAGGCAGGGGGCACAATATTTCACCCCCAGCCAGAGCTGTGGAAGCTTTGGGTCTGGCCCCTGAGGGGGCTCAGTACTTAGAGGCTGGCCTGTTGGCAGGTCCAGTGGAGACCATACTCAGTTCCAGGGATCCTTCTATGAGAAGGTTGTACGGCTTAAAGTGGAATGTGTTTTCCACTTGGTGAAGGGAGCATGAGGGTAACCCAGTTAACTGCCTAGTGGCTTCAGTGCTGGAGTTCCTCCAAGATCGCTTCTTTGCAGGGCTTACCCTGTCCACACTTAAGGTGTACGTGGCTGCCATCACGGCTTTCCACGCTCCTGTGATGGGCCTCTGGGGAGGCACCCTTTAGTCGTACGTTTCCTCCGTGGTACTTGGAGGATGAGGCCTGCGACTCGCTCCAGAGTTCCAACCTGGGATCTGGCAGTGGTTCTCGAGGGACTGGCTTCGGCCCCCTTCGAACCGCTCAAGTTGGCAACAGATCGAGTTATGTCGCTAAAGGTGGTGCTGCTCCTAGCTATCACCTCGCTTAAGAGGGCCCCACGGTCACGGCCCCAGTCAGAGCACTGCGGAAGTCTTCGCAGTGGAGAAGGTCGGACCAACTGTTAGTGTGTTTCGGGTCTCCTAAGAAGGTTGCCCGCATCCAAGCAGACAGTCAGTAATTGGATTGTCCAGACGATTGCCTTGGCCTATCAGGTGCGTGGTTTGCCTTCACCTTTGGCCTTAAGGGCGCATTCCACTAGGGGCATGGCCTCTTCTAGGGTCCTGCATCTGGGGATCCTGCTTCAGGAGATCTGTGAGGCAGCCGGTTGGGCTACCCCACACACGTTTATCAGATTTTATAGTCTGCACCTCCCTGCGACACCAGGCGCTAGGGTGCTCTCGTCCTAAGTGTGCCTGGGTTCCAGCTTCACACTAGGGCAGGCATGGTTCGTGGTGGCATAGTGGGCATTTTGTTCCCCAAAGTGTCGTTCCGACGCAGTGCGAGTTCCCTCGAAAGGGGACGTCTTGGGTTACGACTGTACCCTTGTTCCCTGAGAAGGGAACGAGACACTGCGTCGCCGTGCCATGCCTCTCCATGCCTGGGAGCAACTTCATCGCAAAAAAGCTAGCGCTGTTGTGATCCGGCGTCCCTTTATACTTCCGGGTATGCCGTCACATACTACGTCATGACGTAGCACCAATCAAGATTGGTCTTAGTTTCATTCATGCTTCAGACGCGCAACACTAAGAGAGCGTTCCCCAAAGTGTTGTTACGACGCAGTGTCTCGTTCCCTTCTCAGGGAACAAGGGTTACAGTCGTAACCCGAGATGCTTTTCGCTCTTCAGCAAGCGCTCTGGGTGTGTTCTGTCTGATCCTGAAAAAAACCCTGTTAAAAAGCACTCTGTATATTTAGAAAATGAAAAAGTGTATACTGTGAAAGTGTTTTGTTATAATAGCAAGCGAGCAGTTTAAGCGGTGTGTGCATCCCTGCCCTAGATTCATCATGGGTGGGGACACACACAGGCTTTGCTTCTCAGGGAACAAGGGTTACAGACTTAACCCGAGACTATACTTATAGTCAGTAGTATGTATGTTGGGGGAACATCAAAACAAAGTGTTTGCAGATATTAAGCAGACAGTCTACTAATACTCTAATGAGAATAAGTTGACATGTAGTTGCAAAGTTACTTACACAGTAGTTAGTAGAATGTCTAAAGTGGACCATCAAAATAGTGTTACCTGATTTTTCAATGTTATGTTATGTTTCCCCAGTAATACTCTCTGCCATCCAAAGGGAAACTGTGTAGCAATGAGAGCCAAATGCAATCAGCAGCAACACTTCCAGGTCATTTGGCATGGGACTTGCATTAAACGACTCATGCAATGCTAATTGAGCTTTACTAGATTTCAGGAATGTTGTTTAATAGATGAGCAATTTTTTTGTTCTGGTAGAAAAAGCCCTTCTTTGCTTAGTTCCCTTTCGAATGGGAACTCGCACTATGTCCTAGGACGCTTATGGGTAGTGCCTCCAGCGCGACCAGTGTTTGAAGCACGCGTCTAAACACGACAATAACATTGGCCAGTGACAGCCTATGACGTCACTACTGGTGCAACCACAGTATAAAAGGGCGCCTGTAGTACAACAACTTATTTTGTCTTCGGGATCCGCACATGTGAAGACTATGGAATACACTAAGCTAAGTGTTTCTGGAAGTATGTGCCTCCGTTTCAGAGACGACACTTGAGGACACACGACTTGTGCGTTATGTGTTTGGGTAAGGAGCATGTGCATTCATTTCTCGCGTGGGGGTGGGGTTGGCTGAAAGAGACAGGTGAGAAGCTTTTACTTCTTTGTTCTCACCTGAGGAATAGTAGCTAGCGTTCGCATGAGTGCGTTCGGCTCTCGAGGGATGTTATGAGTGTTATACACATGATTCTTGATTAGTGATAGAGTCTGGGTTTTGAGCGAAGCACGTTTGGCTCTTGAGAGAGTTAGGGTGTACTCACACTAGGCAATCTGAACCGTGCACAGGAGCGTTTGACCCCCAAAGTCTGGTTCCGTTGAGTAGTGTGAGTGCTCCATACCGTGCCCGGGTGCGGATCGTTTAGCCGGCCCTGGGATGGGCCAGAGCACAGTTCGGTTGGGCTCGGGCACGGTACAAGGCAACCGTGCCTAGTGTGAGTACATCCTTAAACACGCTCTTTATGATTCGGTCACTATGATGAGATCCTTTGTTGTTTGATTCTCTATCGAGGTGGGGGGGGAATTGAGAGCCTGCACTCTGTGGTTTGGGTCACATGGCCCAAACCACCTCATATTTTTATATTTGTATATGAGGAATTAATCTTTTTGTTTTCTAATTGTGTATTAATTGTGACAAATGAAAATGTGCCTAATTCTGTGGAATTAGATGCAGAGAGAGTGCAGGCAGGTGTTATTTTTAGATCTGCCCCCTCTGCTGGCCCACACAATAGCAGTCATCTGTGGTAGTGATCGCTGAAATCCGTCAGGAAGCATTTTTTTCCCACCCTAATTTGCAAACCCTTTCTAGCTGTAGGCACCTTTGTGAGTGTTGAGTCTAGAGAGCCTGTTTTTCTTGGATTTAACTGAAGAGCAGAACCCTAACCCTGAGTCGGGTTTTGAAGCAGGGTCCTCCAGTCCCTGGAATGAGCTCTTTCGATCCCCAGTTTGCAAACCCTTCTTTGTCATAAGGCACTTTTGGGAGTGTCTGGAATCTTGAGATCCTACGAAGACATTTGTTTCTGAGTGGTCTCAGCTAGCACTCAGCTGTCTCCTCTTGATGGAAATGTCTTCATGGTTAAGTGTAAATGGAATCCTTAATAGTAGAATTCCCGAATCCCTACGAGAGAGCTCGGTTTGATGCTGGAGTCTCAGTTGAGCATTTATAATGGCGCATCTAGCCTTGCACCCTTATACTTTTCATTATACCAAGGAATGCTTGGCGTTCTTCTGCTTTCTGGACTCCAACAGGAAGTGGTCTGTTTGCCTTGGGCGAACCCCTCCCCTCTGAGAGTGCTGGAGTCTAGAGACCAAATCATATTACAGGTTTTACAATGGTTGTAGCTAGCCTTAGCTGTTAGCTCCCATTGGTCGTTTACAATGAGCTTGGAGTAGAACCTTCCCGGTTATGGGCAAGGTCATCTGCTCCCTGTAATGACCTCGTTCTGACTTCAGTATCAGACTGTAGTATCCAGTATTCTGCTATAGACAGTGAAATTGAGTGGTATGGCTCTCTGTGAGCCTCCTTGGTGGAACTGTCTTTAACTGTTGTTAGGCCTCCTCTCGTTCTAGAGAGTCGGCCTGCGGAGACCTCTGCTCCCCAGGGCTCCGCTTAAATAGCAGTATCGAATTGTCAGGCTCTTTTGTGAGCCTCCTTGGTAAGCAGTCATTAGCGAAGAATTTAGTTAGACCTCCTCTTGTTTTAGAGAGTCATCTTGCTGAGGCCTCTGTTTGCAGAGCTCCGTCTGGGTGGTCACGCTGGGATGTATGGCTCTCTGTGAGCCTCCTTGTTAATTGTGACAAAATAAATTAAATATTTGACATGTTTAACAGACGTACCAACACTGCAACATATTTAAAGCTATTGTCTGGTATACCAGATACTTTTTTTTTTTAGCCAAAGTGACTTCACAGTACGGAAATTGCATCCTTATGGGGCAAGCCATGGGTTAAGTGCCTTGATCAAAGGTGAAACCATTCCGGGGCAGAAGTGGGATGTCAGTAATTCTCCAGTTATTGGGTCATCCTTTTCTGGAATTGAACCTTCTAACCTCAGCATTAGAAGCCCAAATCCTTAACTATTGGCCACAACCAACATGTTGCACAGCTTTTTGATACAGCGAGACACAGAGGTTACAGAAAAAGTTAACCTTTACATAAATGGCAAACTAATGTCATATTTGCAGGACTGTGCATTTAATGTAGTCCCACCTTTCCCCAACAGTTTTTTTTGCCAGGTTCAGTTCAATTCAAGTTTATTTGTAGAGTGCTTTTAACAATACATATTGTTTCAAAGCAACATTATAGAAAATTATTGTTGTAAATGTAAAAATTAGGAAGTATTCTGTTATCATCCAGAAATGAGTGTCAAATGTCCATGTGGCAGTAATATACAGCTATAAGATAATACATGTAGGCAGTAATAACAATTTGTATTGTTTTATTGACAGCCTTGTATGTCAATCCAAAATTGGCATCATCTGGAGTCATCGCAAGTGTTTTGCCAGGTCATCATGATTTCACATAATTATCTTAAATATTTTATTCTAATAAAATAAAATAAGTTAGAATGTATTACATTCAGGCAAACTTTGGCATATCTAACAACTAAAAAATACAATGCATGACATACTGTATAAAAATGGGTGATAATCTGTATTTATTACACAGCTCTCTACTTGATTGTGATTGGTGAATTAGGACATTTTGCTGATTTTTTCCATAATGACCATTAAACAGGCAGCATTACTCTGCTCATCTCATGCCTCTCATAACACTCTTTCATCTTACATAATAAAATAATTTCAAATCATATCAATATTTCAAGTCCATTTATTTATTTATTTGGTAAGCAGCTGTTTAAAACCCGCTATGGTACGCAATATGATTTCAATGAGCAAAAAATTATTTGTGGTGTTTTTCCTTCTTAAAATTGGACACTAAAATTTTCATACTTTTTTTTATAAGTTGTTGTACCACAACAGACAAATTAAACATTTGACATTTACATGTAGAAAAAAATTAATATATTTATTGAAAACATCAATTTCTTTAACCAGACACCTGAACAAACACATTTATCCAGTTTTTAATGTATTACAAATTTCATATTTAATAAAAAGTAACCTTTCAAATTCAGCTGTTGCTCTCAGGCAACATTGTACCATCGTGGAACACAAGTATTACCAAACCATCATATTAAGTTATCATATCCATCTTCATCTCTATCTTCGATCTCACCCACACTCTTTCCCTGCCGGATTGTCACTATGACCTCATCTTCCTCATCACAGCATGACACCTCATCCTCACCCTCATTAACTGGCAGTTGTGTTTTATACCTTTTAAAACTAGTGCTATAGAAAATGTTCAGATCATAATATGTGCTGTTATAGTATGTGAATTACTATTCTTATATGTGCTTTACAAAATCATGCAAAAATCCAAATATATTTAGAGAATTCTAACTCTTTTCCTTACAAATATACTTTTGTATCCAACCTAGTGTGTCTGGTATGGCCTTATGCGATTCCATTATGGTACAATGTTGCCTTAAGGCAACACATAGTTTTTTATTTACTCTAAAACATTTGGTGATATATAATGTAAAGTTCTTGAAAATACTTCTTTACTTACTTTCTTTAGTTACCTCATATTTTTGTGGGTAATTAACTGGACAGAAATGAGTGAAAAATGCACTTTTCATTGGAGAAAATATGGAGCCATGTGACCTGTGCACATGTGCTGACACAGGACACAAAATGGACCTTTGTGGGTCATGTGACCAATTTTTTGCACTTTCATTGATTAGTATTTGAGTTCTTCTTCCTTGAGATTGGTGTTTCATTTTATTAAAAATAAACTAAAATAGACTATGTTGCCTGGAGACAACACCGTACTTCAAGGCAGGCTCCTGATCACTCTGTTGGGATTTATTTTGCGATAATGACCAGCCAATTGTATATTATCCCTTAGATATGTGTGTGTTGCCTTCAGGCATCACAGCAGATGCAGAAAACAACCCCATTCCAGTGATGATCATTTTTCTCAGTTCTTTCAGGAGCATTTACTCTAATGACATCCAGTAGTAATATTTTTACAGTAATATAGTATAATAAATGACCTGGGATCCACATGATGAAACACAACTTTAATATTTCATTACATTAAATTCTTTAAAGTCTTTAATTTTTATGATTTTTTTCTCTTGCATTCACATTCATGCATATTACGACAGAAGAAATATGATTTTCAACTTAATGGCTCAATGTCTATTCATTAATAATACATCAATAAAATATTCAATTCTACATAATTGTCATGAACATCATCTCAGAAGTAACCAAGAACCAAAATTATATGAAACATTATTATATGAGCTTCCACAAAAAATATTAAGCAGCACAACTGTTTTCAACATTGATAATAAGAAGAAATGTTTATTGAGAACCAAATTATCATATTAGAATGATTTCAGAAGGATCATGTGACACTGAAGACTGGAGTAATGGCTGCTAAACGTTTGAACAGTAGTGTACATATCCACAAAGGAAGCAGTATCAGGAATATATGAGAGAACCCCAAGGATAATTTATAACATATGCAAACTACTTTACAGAACACTTAACATTCTCGCACAACCATTCTGCGGTTGGTTCTCAGAAAACAAAATGCATGTGCTCGAGTGCTTCAGTGATCTTGAGTTCACTCAACGTACCAACAGACAGTTTCAAAACGGTTCCAGATCTATAGTATTGTTACAAAGGCTCTTCTCAATGAATGCTCACTTTTTAACACAAAAGTTAACCATGGACAGTCCAAAAAAAAAAAGACTGAAGGTGAAGAAGAAAATGCTTTGCATTACGCATTTGTGTATCTGAATGAAGCTACAGGCTATATACAGTAGACTGTGTCATACAATACCGTGAAGTTTTTTGTACTCAAGAGAAAGACAATTTTGGAATATGTCAAAAAGAGAAGACCAGATAATCAACACTGACAGAGTAATTGAAATATATAGTATGAATCAAACAAATGCGGGAAAGTGCAGTTTACAAGGTAAAGGTATAGACTTCTCGAAAATGTATGATATTGTAATGGATGATATTGACCAGATAATCAACACTGACAGAGTAATTGAAATATATAGTATGAATCAAACAAATGCGGGAAAGTGCAGTTTACAAGGTAAAGGTATAGACTTCTCGAAAATGTATGATATTGTCAGTTTTGCTTTAGGCCACACTGCTGTATATTCACAGGGGTTTTTATTTCCTCCACAGTGTTTTAAAACGATTCTTTCATTAACCAATGGCAAAATTACTTAGTTAGCTACTTTTGTAAACAGTTTATCTGTAATTCTTATCCTGTCCCCAAAGCAACAGCCTAGGTTAGGCTAGTGATTGTGTTGTAAGCGACTCCAAGCCAGGAGTGTGATATATTACTGTGTTCTTGTACAGACTCAGCTCTCCAGTGTTGTGGTCTCTTTATTGATGAAGGTAGTTGGAATGATCCAGTATTACATATAAACCTATTGAGGTCTTTATCCAAGTTATTCTGTAAAGAATATGTGTGTATGTAACATTCTTCTTTAGGATTTATCTCTAGCACTCTGTGTTAATAACCACCTACTTAAAGTAGGTGTCTTTAACATGGATGGATGGATGAATGTACTTATTGCGTTCATGTATTCATGTATTGCAAAACATTTTACTGCAACTGAGGTGGTATATGGCTAAGGTTAGGGACATTGTGTATGGGTAGGTGTGGCGAGGGGGGCGTGGTTTAGCGAGGTCTGTGACGGGAGAGAGAGTCAGAGGACGAGCGGCACGTAAGTGAATCAAGGCCCCCCGAACTTTGTTACATTGGTACCGAAACCCGGGAGGAAGAAGACAAGGGGGTCGGCTGGTTAGAGACTCGAACAGGTTTTTATTTGGAGGTTCTCAGTGATCTTCACGTGCTCAACGCATAACATAAATTAATGGTTTCTCAATACTCGTCGGTTTCTCCTCGCAGTTCCTCTCTGCATACTTTTCCTCCCCTGGTACGAGTCTCTGGCTGTGCTCTGCTCCTCTCTCTCCAGTCCTCATTTCCTGGTTACCTTTTATCCTGTCTCTCCACGCCAATCACTGAAACAAGAGACAAGAGTTTCTCATCTGGCCTTGATTCACTTACGTGCCGCTCGTCCTCTGACTCTCTCTCCCGTCACAGACCTCGCTAAACCATGCCCCCCCTCGCCACAGAAGGTTTAAGGGTGGATTAAGGTGTAAGGGAAAAGTCAACAGTGTAATTGCATGCTGGTATTTTTTTTAAATATAAGTACAATATAATAACATGAATGTACAAAAGTGCATTGTATCAACTTATTTGAAACGTTAATACATATTAGTTAAAGATACTTAATATGATACTTGTTTAGACTACATGTGTATCCATATTCATTTAAATCCTCGTCTTCTGTGCTCCATATCATCTTCTAAATCAACCTTTCTGCAACAAAGCAGTCTTGGCTAAATAAAATATGCAGATGTATTACAATTCCGTAGTAACTTTATAGCAAAGATGGAGATAAGATCAGATATATTCTCTTCTTGAATGACTGGTCTCTGGAGCATGTCCCAGTCGTACCGTGTATTTAATCTGTTCTAATAACAGCAGAAACCACATCTCCTGGCATCTTTCATTTCAGGAAATCCTTAATGGAACATTAAGAACATTTCATTTCATTTCATGACCGTGCACACTAATAGGTTCTAGAGAGGCACAATATTGTTCAGATATTTAAATGGTTAGTTCACCCAAAAATGAATATTCTGCCATTAATTACTCACCCTCATGTCACTCTGTACATGTCACTCTCATTGTTCACATGATCACCACAACACATGTGTTTGCTGCTGACGCAGGAGCTGGCCAATACAGAGCCGGTGTTCTGACGAAGAACCCAGAGATGATGCACTGTGTTCACAACATGAACAGCATAGGAGACTGACACAGAAAAGAAAATATATATTTTTTTGTGCACAAAAAGCATTCTCGTCGCTTCATAACATTAAGGTTGAACCACTGTAGTCACATGGACTATTTTAACAATGTCTTTACTACCTTTCTGGGCTTTGAAAGTGGTAATAACGTTGCAGTCTATGTGGGGTCAGAAAGTTCTTGGATTTCATCAAAAATATATGAAAAATATGTTCCGAAGATGAACAAAGGTCTTACGGGTTTGGAATGACATGAGGGTGATGACAGAATTTTCATTTTTGGGTGAACTAAACCTTTAAACCTGAAACAAGCAGACTCAGAACAGAATGATATATGTAAGTAGGCTTTTAAATGGTACAGTAAACAATTGCAATATCAAATTAAATTATTCTAATCATCCTAGTTACTATTTTAGTGCACCTTCACAAATAAAATAAAATGTATAGTGCACATAAACAACAAATGCTTATAGGTAAGTGTATATATTTAAAAGTGCAACAATAATTCAAACATAATTATTTTTCCAGGCATTCTAATTTGCTAAAATAATTTTATCAGGCCCCTCAGTTTTGAACAACTACACAGCGGCATATCCAATCCTGAAAGATTACTGTATTGAGCTAGCAGAATTCAGCTTCTTTTGATTGGGACCTGCTCTTAGGAGTAAAAAGTCCAAGAAAGCAGATCTCCTATTGGGATTTCCTCTGCTACAAAATGGCTATTGTCTCTCTAGCCTCTGGCAAAAGCCAAAGCTGAGGTACAAAGGCTGAGTTCTCACTGGTCCAAAGGTAGACTTATAAGACAGCAAACCCTGCCTAGAACAAAAGAGTGAAACTGCTTTGTGTTTAAATGTCACAATGACAAGGGAGAAATAAAAAAGACAAGCTTTATATTTCATAATAAAGACTGTATTTAAAAATATGAGTTCACAAGTTCATGTGTTCATACAATTTGATAAAGGCGAAGAGGCTTGCTTTGGATTCATTCACCTCATGTTCTCACATACAGTACTAAAGGTTTTGCAGTGAATGATGTGATTTGCGGTATTAAATTCACCTCACAAACCTGCAAAACTCCATTTATAGTCAGGTAGGTACTAGGCAGTGCAGTGAATTATAAGAAAGAATTATAGTACACAAAAACAAATGACGTAGAAACAATTATTTCACAAATAATTAACACAAGTAATTGAATTAAACATTGAATTCTGAAGTAGAACGACTAAAATATATATTCTTGTAAAAATACTCCACTAATCTTTGTTTTATTTACAAATTTGAAAAATCATGTTTTACAGTGTACCTTTCTGATATTTTAAGATCACACACTTCATAAGAACAAATTTGGTCTGATAGACTTTAAATTGGATGTCACAGTAGAAAAAATCTAGTTAAGAAAAAAACTGAGATAGATAGATAGATAGATAGATAGATAGGGTTTAGCCTTGGTGTTTAAGAGTTTTTCCCCACTGAAGCACTTGACCTTCATTCTACTGTCATAATGATTACCAACTGCTGCTGTGTTGCTCATTTTTCCCCATTAACACAGGAACAGAGGCCTGGGAGTTTAATTGCAGCCAAAGCAACAAACAACTCCATGTTGACAATCAGGTCTTATTAGATTCCCGCTTGCATTATCCATCCCTGTCATTCAGCAGAGGCCAAGGTTGGATGAGGTCATTAATATTCACAGCATCCTAGCACATTATCGAAGCTATGAAAAGAGGGGAAGATTGCTTTATCTGCCACAACTTCATGGTCAGACTAAGAAAAGACCCAGAGACCCAGAAAAGGACAGGCGAAACTACGCAAGACAGATAAACAGAGTTGGGATTTTGTGGTGATGTGATAATTCTACAGCCCTACAAAAATACAAGACATGACATGTTAAAAACCCCTTTGTGATAATACTACCCCATACATTTGCTAGAAAGAGAAAAAGAAAAAAAATACAATAATAATATAATAAATAATTAAGGGCCAGATTTACTAAACAGGGCAAATTAGCGTGAGAGCGCAATTCCAAAAGTGCGCCGATGGGAGTGGAAAGTTATTTAAGTGACCATTTGTTTGCAAGCAGGGTGTCAGAACCAGATATGTATTGTGCACAATTTGTATTAACTAAATCACAAACACAACAGAAATGCATACATACAAATCACACATACATGGGTAAGATGGAAAGTGACAGAATGAAAAAACGGATCGGAACAGAGGAATGAAGCTATGAAAAACACCTGGAAGATACTATGGTTTAGAGCTTTAACTAACTACACAGCGATTTTGTATAATGACGTTTCTTGCATTTGCATGAGCGGTTGAAGAGCGTCCAATGTACAGTCACAGGAGAAAGTCTTGATAGTTCGGTCAGATTGTGTTGAAGGAATTTATTAAAATGACCCGGTTCAAAAGTTTTGAACAGGATGAAGATGTCCAAATTTTTCTTATTTTGTTTAAATATCAATTTTCTTCATTTAGTACTGCCCTTCAGAAGCAACAGAAGATACTTACATGTTTCCTGGAAGACAAATTAAGTACAATTTACCTTATTATCAAATCTTAATGCGTGTGAAAAGATGGATCTCAAAATCATACAGTCACTGCTGGAGAGGGTTCAAATATGCAAAAAAATGCTGGAAAACTGAAGAATGTGCAGGAGCTGGAGGATTTTTCTGAAGAACGTTGGTCAGTTTAACTGCTCAAGACAAACAAGAGACTCAAGAACAACAATCACAAAACACACACACAGCCGTGGATCATCCCGGGAACGACACACAGTATCGAGAATCAAGGGTTCATAAACTTTTGAACGGTTATTTTAATAAATTCTGAAAAAAATTGTCTTGTGGACTATATGTAAACATTTATCTTATTTAGGACAGTACTAAATAAAAAATAACATGCATTCTGTATGATCTCTCTTATTTAGTTAAAATTATTTACATTTTCACAGATTCTGCAAGCGGTGCACATACTTTTTCTTGCAACTGTATATTATATAATACACAAATGGGTAGATTTAGGGATGGGATGGGGTTGGTTTACGTGTTCAAAAGTGTCTAAATAGCATAAATAAAAAAAATCTAATAAATGTAAATAAAATTATGCTAGCTGAATAAATTGAGAATCACAATCCAACATGTCATAATGGCAAAATCATAAATCAATATATAATTTCATCATGGCGATAACATTCACATAATAATAATAATAATAATAATAATAATAACAACAAATATGTTTTATTTATATAGTGCCTTTCAAGAATCCAAGGACACTTTACATGAAGTTGATAGATAACATGAACACATATACAAGTATACAGTCAGTATACAACACATGATCAACCCGTTTGAACAGACAAAGATAGTTAATATACAAGAGAAGTTACAAAAGCAAGCATAGAGATGAAAAAATGAGACGTTAAACCGACGTCCTAAATCTCTGTGGTCATTAAAAATCCCAGGATGTCCTTCGGAAAAAGAGTAGGGGTGTAACCCCTTGGCCTCTGTCCATCATGGCCACCTAATCATCCGCATATACTGATTGGTTTCATCACTCGGTCTCCTCTCCACCAATCAGCTGGTGTGTGGTGGGGGTTCTGGCGCAATATGGCTGACGTCGCATCATCCAGGTGGATGCTGCACATTGGTGGTGGTTGAGGAGATTTCCCTCCTTCTATATATGTAAAGCGCTTTGAGTACCCAGAAAAGCGCTATATAAATGTAACAAATTATTATTAATTATTATTATTAAAGGTCTGGAGTGAAGAGACAACAGGTTTTGTGGTAGTTTGTTCCAGAGCTTAGAAGCTGAAATGCTGAAAGCCCTACAACCCATACTAGATAGATGGAACTTTGGAACTGTAAGCTAATTTTCAGAGCGAGATCTCAGAGTACGGACAGGGACACATGCCCAACGCATCTGTGGATGACGCCAAAGGTTTCTCATTGAAATCAAGTACCCTGTGCTTCGAAAATGATGCTAAAGGGGTACCCTGTGTAAGAGATCAGCCAGGCTCCACCACCACCCAATAACAATGCTCCAGATCACCAGAGTACTAATTACCCACACCTGCACCTCATCTCCTCATCAGCATGGACACATATAAGCACACACCTCACGTTCACTCACTGTCTGGTCTCGTTTGAGTAAGGACTCCACTCCCTGTATCCAGCCTGTGTTACCTGCAACAGATTTCCTACCTGATTCTCCGTGTCTCCTTCGTCTTCCGTGTTGGTTCCTCATCGTCCTCTCCTCGTCTTCCTCCATCCTCTGGTTTCCACACCACAGTGTCTGCTCCTCCGATCCCCAGCTTCGCCACCAACGCTCGCCCTGCTTCTCCAAATCTGTATCTTTTCCATTCATTCCAGTTTGTCAATAAACCTCATTTTATATTCATCCCTGGTTCTGTGTCTCTGTGCCATAACACCCTATGCATTAAAAAATGACGCTAAAGGGTCCTGACCAAGCGTCAATATGTGACGAGTTGGGAGTGAGAACGTGTTGGTCTTTTAGCATAATCTGTAAAAGGATCAGAAAAACGTGCCTCCGGGATCAAAAACGAATATATCAATAAAAAATAATTGGACCTTTAAAGTAAATAAGTAATTTATTAAAATTTTATATATATATATATATATATATATATATATATAAACAATTCAAAGTATACACTCACCTAAAGGATTATTAGGAACACCTGTTCAATTTCTCCTTAATGCAATTATCTAATCAACCAATCACATGGCAGTTGCTTCAATGCATTTAGGGGTGTGGTCCTGGTCAAGACAATCTCCTGAACTCCAAACTGAATGTCAGAATGGGAAAGAAAGGTGATTTAAGCAATTTTGAGCGTGGCATGGTTGTTGGTGCCAGACGGGCTGGTCTGAGTATTTCACAATCTGCTCAGTTACTGGGATTTTCACGCACAACCATTTCTAGAGTTTACAAAGAATGGTGGGAAAAGGGAAAAACATCCAGTATGCGGCAGTCCTGTGGGCGAAAATGCCTTGTTGATGCTAGAGGTCAGAGGAGAATGGGCCGACTGATTCAAGCTGATAGAAGAGCAACTTTGACTGAAATAACCACTCGTTACAACCGAGGTATGCAGCAAAGCATTTGTGAAGCCGCAACACGCACAACCTTGAGGCGGATGGGCTACAACAGCAGAAGACCCCACCGGGTACCACTCATCTCCACTACAAATAGGAAAAAGAGGCTACAATTTGCACAAGCTCACCAAAATTGGACAGTTGAAGACTGGAAAAATGTTGCCTGGTCTGATGAGTCTCGATTTCTGTTGAGACATTCAGATGGTAGAGCTTCGTGCCCTGGATGTGCATCCCACAAATCTCCATCAACTGCAAGATGCTATCATATCAATATGGGCCAACATTTCTAAAGAATGCTTTCAGCACCTTGTTGAATCAATGCCACGTAGAATTAAGGCAGTTCTGAAGGCGAAAAGGGGTCAAACAGTATTAGTATGGTGTTTCTAATAATCCTTTAGGTGAGTGTATATTTAATGAACACAAAGATGCCTTAAAAAGAAGTAACAATTTCAATTTGCAGATCCTGTAATTGACTGGATCAAGAATGAGGCCAGAACCACATCTGCCTTGCTGATATAAAAGATTCCCTTGTCTCTTGTTAAAATGGATAATATAGTTATCAACACCTGTCTAGCTATTAAGGTAATTTAATAATGCCCTAAAAGGGGTCTTACAGTCTTTTAAAACAAAATATGTGGTTTGCATATATTATATCAGAATGACTCAAAACGATAGCTAAAGGATTTGAACAAAATGAGTCTAATATGTTACATTGTAGAGTGTTCAAAAGTAGCAAGAGAAGTGAAATGCACTTTGGATAGCACAGACAGTTCGTTTATCCCAGACATCATGACAGCCTCTAAGCAGCTCTTCCAAAGCCCTTTCAAGCAACCTCACCCTTTGTATATTTTGGAGCCTGTTTATATAAGTGTTCCTCATTTGCATTCCTACTGGGCTCTCTCTCCCAAATGTCCAGCCCATTGAGACTAGCTGTATTGTTCTGATTCTGTCTTGTGGAAACACATACAAAGTGTTCCAGAGCTAAAGCAAAAAAAGTGGCAAAGCTGTCATGCATGCTCTCCACTTAACAGTAATCTATTTAATACCAAAGAACCACTAGTTCTCACAAACTCTTCAATTTGTCCTCTTTGCTTGAGTGTGAGTAGAACGATCTGATTTATTTCACTCAGTATTTACTGATTCATTTAACTCAGTGTGATATGTAGGGTTTAAAGTTTATGGTCTGTAATTTTTTTTAAGAAGTCTTGGACTTGGACCAAGGCTGTATTTATTTTGATCAAAACAGTAATATTGTGAACTGTTATTACAATTTAAAATAACTGTTTGTAATACGTTTCATATATTTAAAGCATGTAATTTATTCCTGTGATGGCAAAGCTGAACATTTCTTCTTATTATCATTGTTGAAAACCGTTGCGCTGCTTAATTTTTTTAATATTATAAACTTTCAGTTATGCTTTAACTGAAAGTTTAATTTAACACATTCTAGCTGAATAAAAATTATTTTATCTCTCTAAAAAAGATCTTATATCAATGCAAAATTGTTCTATATATCCTAATAATTTGTTAACACCATGTATTTATTACTTCAATGAGCTCTGTTTCTGCCTTAAATTAATACATTGTTAGCTAACTGCGTGATTTGTATATGTACATTTCTGAAATACATAACTTAGACACAGTCACCTCTGATAACAGATCACTCTAAATTGTAATGTGGACGACTGCATTTTCTGTAAAGCTGCTTTGAAACGTTATGTATTGTGAAAAGCGCTATACAAAAAAAAAAAAAAAAAGAAAAGATCTCTGAAAAAGATCTTACTGAATCAACCTTTTTAACAATAGTGTACAGTATGCTTACATTAAACACGAAAATCAGTGTCAACTGAAATGAAAATCCATTGATGACAGTAACATGACAGAATTAGGCACTACTCATAGTAAATATGTCAAGGTTGTACCTGGCATTTAAATTTAACAACAGTGATTTTTAAATATTTTTCTTTTGCATTACTGAGACATCATGCTCTTCCCTGTAATGATCTGATAGCAGCAAATATCTGTTTCATAAATATTACACCATATTTGATTGTTTTCAATGACGTTCTGCCTAAAACCGAATAATTAAAAAAAAAAACTGAAATCTTGAAATATGTGCATGAGTGCTCACAGATGTGAGCTTCCCTCCAGTAATAAGCATAAATATCCTAGTAAAAATCCTGCCACATCTGCTGCCCCTGCTGGCCAAACATCGATGCTGCATATAAATCATATTCTCTTATTTGTCAGATGTTGCAGGTTTCAAAACATCTCTTGACTGTATGTGAATATATGATGAAATGAACTTTCCTTCTCTCACAGAATTGCATGCCACTGACATCTCTATATTGTTATATATTCAGATCCTAATAGTATTGCTTTTCACTGCTATCCTGTAAATGCTTTGCAGTTAACACAGTTATAAAGCTGCAGTGTTGCAGTTCCCGTCTCGCTCTAAGAGCTGAAAGGTACAGTATGTAGTCATGGGTGTGAATTGAGAGACAGATGGCACAGACGGGCTGCTCCCCCCACTGTCTGGATTCACACAGAGCCGAGGTTTCAAGGTGGTCCTGTCTAATCTGCTGCCGGCTTTCAACCCAGGTTAGGCACTGTACCCGCTCTCCATCACTGTCACACAGGATATGCATGAGGTAAGCAGTGCACATCCATGCATCATTGGACCACCCCACACACAGCGTTGAACTACTTCAGGAGATGCCACATATTTTGCAAGCATTTGTATGGAGGAATGCAGGATATGCAATACTCTCGAGCTCCTCCCAAACACATGCAAATCATTTACAAAAAAGATCTATTGGTAGGCGACAATAATCATCTTTTCTTGCTATGCATTACATGGAAAGCTTGATTTTAAAGAAATGTAAAAATAGCCTACAGGCATCCTGTATATCTAGGTCGATAAGAGCCAGCCTCAAACCAGGTGGTGGATGTTACCGTATGCACATTTCATAAGTAATGCATTCCCTCCACATTGCAATGTTTGCCTTTTGCTCTTGAGCGCTTAACATTTGCAGTGACTCTCCAATGCATATGGAGTTTTAAAATGAAGGGAAAAAGAATCAATGGAAACAGCATATAAATGTCGTGACTAAGAATGTACTTGTGAGATACACCCTTCTTTCATCTATCAAGATGTATATATTTGAACAAAAATAAATTAAAAACAGTAATATTGTGAACTATTATTATATTAAAACTATTATTACTAATACAAAGTAACAAGTTTTATATATATATATATATATATATATATATATATATATATATATATATATATATATTTTTTTTTTTTTTTTTTTTTTTTTTCAAATGGAATTTATTTCATCCTTTGATGGCAAAGCTGAATTTTCAGCATCATTTGTCTTCAGTGTCACATGATCCTTCAGGAATACAACCGATCGTTATTAGTTTGGTCTTTTGACATAAGAGGTCTTTGTACCCAGAGGCGGACAGTAGTGAAGTATTTTTATATTTCAAGTATATGTACTTTATCAGTGTTTTTCTTTGGACAACTTTTACTTCACTACATTCCAATTCCAAAATGTTGTACTTTTTACTGCACTACATTTCATAAATAAAAGTAAGACAGTACTAAATTTTTAACGTAATTAAGAATGAAATGATATTCAGTATGAAACGTAGTGCAGTAAAAAGTACAATATTATGCTTTGGAATGTTTTAAGTAAAAGTTTTCCAAAGAAAAACACTCTGATACAGACACTTGACAACTATACTTAAGCAGAGTAAAAATACTTCACTACTGTCTGCCTTTTCCCAAGTTTCATAGATTAAAACATCCTCCGCATTATAAACAAAGCAGTTTGCTCGTCTAGAACATTCAGGTGTGTGTTAAAACAATGCCAAGGAGGAAAGACATTAGCAATGACCTTAGAGAAGCAATTGTTGCTGCCCATCAATCTAGGAAGGGTTACATGGCCATTTCCACACAATTTGAAGTCCATCATTCTACAGTAAGGAAGATTATTCACAAGTGGAAAACATTCAAGATAGTCGATGTTCCAGCAAATTCACCCCAAGGGCAGAGTGTTCAGTACTGCATTTCAGACATTTCAGACTCGACAGGCCTCAGTTAGCATGTTAAATGTTAAAGTTCACGACAGTACAGTTAGAAAAAGACTGAACAAGTATGGCATGTTTGGAAGGGTTGCAAGGAGAAAGACTCTTCTCTCTGAAAAGAACATGGCAGCATGGCTTAGGCTTGCAAAGTTGCATCTGAACAAACCTCAAGACTCATGTCCTTTGGACAGATGAGACCAAAGTGGAGATGTTTTGCCATATTGCACAGCGCCACGTTTGGCCAATACCAAACACATGCACATCCTCATTGTAAATGGAGGGATGATGATTTGGGCTGGTTTTGCAGTCACAAGACCTGGGCACCTTGCAGTCATTGAGTCGACCCTTAACTCCTCTGCATACCAAAGTATTCTAGCATCATTCATACGTGAGGGTCATCTGTCCAACAGCTAAAGCTTGGCCGAAATAGGGTCATGCAACAGGACAATGATCCCTAGAACACCAGCAAATCGAAAAGAAAAAAAATGGCTGAAAAAGAAAAGAATCAAGGTGTTGCAATGGCCCAATCAAAGTCCAGACCTCAACCCAATTGAAATGCTGTGGCGGGACCTTAAAGCTGTGCATAAACAGATACCCACACTGAAGCAACATTGTAAAGAAGAGTGGGCCATGGGAACGTTATCGCCATGATGAAATTATATATTAGGTTATGATTTTGCCATTATGACATGTTGGAAGGTGATTCTCAATTTAATCAGCCAGCATAATTAATTTTATTTACACTATTTAGACACGTTTGAACATGTAACCCAACCCCATCCCATCCCATACCTAAACCTACCCATATGTGTATTATATGCTATAAAATACAGGATATAACAGGCAGATACAACTGCATGCACAATTTATTCAAAAAGTACAAATATTCCAAGTGTTCCCAAAATCCCCAAAAGCGATCATGCACACATTTAAATTTCAAAAATTGCCGCCCAAAGAAACGTTACGTCAGATTTCATAGTGAAACTGCGGATGGCTTTCGTATGTCTCGTGACCAATTGCGTCAATACGTCAGCTTTGATTGTAAAATGTCATTGGCTCTCGTGTGTCTTGTGATCGATTGCGTCATGCTAAAGAGTCGTGTATCTTTTGAATGAGATATGACTGACTGAGTGCATACGTGTGTTCATGGAGCGGCCGGATCATAATTGCAGTGATTAAAACATTAAGATCAACTCTGTTCTTTACATGAAGATGTAATATGACTTCAGAAGACTTGGAATGCAACATGAGTTAATACTTTTATACCGATTTTGGTCAGTTTTTGTAATAAATACCTGTGACTGTACTTTTTGCCTGTTACGTGTTTTATATTGTTTAGAATTGGGTAGGTTTAGGGTAGGGTTAGTTGCTCCAAAATATAAAAGTAGCCTATAAATATTCATAAAATCATGTCTGCTTTTTACAAAGGCAAAGAATTAAATGCGTCTTGATCTGACGCATTGGGCAAACAACTGAAATCAGTGGAGTACCTGCATGTCGATATAGTGACGTCTAGGGGTACCTTTAGTGTCTTCATTGTGTTGCGGAAGGCACTTGACCATGCTTCAGATTTTGACACCTTGGGAGTGAGAATGGGTTGTTTTTTGCTGATAAAGAAACATATTATCAATGTTGAAAAAGGTTGTACAGCTTAATATTTTTTGTGGAAAGCATGATACGTTTTTTTCAGAATTATTCAGAATATGATTTATTTGAAACAGAAATATTCTGTAACATTATAAAGGTCTTTGATGTAACTTTTGATCAATTGAAAGTGTCCTTGCTAAATAAAAGTTTTAATTTAACGTTTGAATGGTACTGTACTTGGCACAATAAGGTTTTTTTGTACGTCTGCACTGCATTATCCTTGAGGCCCATTGAACAGACAAAGCAGTTAATTTACAAGTCATTCAAAGTTAAAGAGTGCTGACAAATAGCCAGAGCGTAGACGACCCCTGAACTGAAAACATTCCACAAAATATTTTTTTATCTCTCTAGCTTTTGATTTCCTCATCATATTATTTATTATTCAGACATGAAAATGATTCACCTCTGGGAGAGGTTAGACTCTTAATGACCTAGCTTTATCAGTATTCCATTATAACGGTCTTCACAGCGAGTGTGGCTGGGCCAAAATGACTTCATGGAAATCATTATCTTGTGTATAGACTGGATATCATTCTGCACAATATATTTCACAGTTTATCTTTTAAACTTTCAGCTCGTCACATCTTTCCTCACTTGAACTCCACCTGGGGGGTATTCCAGAAAGCAAGGTTAACTCACCGTCACATATACCTTGAACTCCCGTTTGATTAACCCAAACCTGGCTTACTCGAGGTATGCTGGTTCCAAAAATGTGTCCGTGAGTAAGTTCAGACAACTCAGAGTATGTTCACGGTTAACTCACAAGACATTCTCAACAGAGTGATGAAACGACGATTCACCATGGAAACAGACGGTAAGAAACAGAAGCGCACCATTCTACTTCCTCTTCTTCTTTTGTTTAATAGTGATTTACATAACCTACTTAGTGCACATCGTCACCTATTTGGTGGATGTGCAATAATTTTTTCAATCTTTTAATTTAATAAGTAAGCTTAATTCACTAAGAATAAACATTGTATTGTTTGTTTGATGCTAATTAATTGAAAGCAGATCCATGTGTAAGATGACAAATAATAAATATAGTTGAATATACATTTTTTTATATTTCAATTAACATTTAAACATTACCTTATTATAATAGTGCTTTAGAATTAATATATAATATTGTATATTATATAACTGTAACTATATAACACTTTTAGTTATATTAATATAACACGCAATTGAATACCTCTTAAGCAAACTAACCCTGGAACATGCTCTGCTCTGGAGCAGGTTATGTTCAGATAGTAAATTGCTATGGCTACTTACATACCCTGAAAGTTACCTACGCTTGAGGTTATCCACTTACTTGCTCTTAAACATACCCAGGTATGTCACATAACCTGCTTTCTGGAGCACCCCGCGGTCCACATCATGGATAAATAACACTTCATTCCACAGTAACATATGCAACTGTTGGCCAAACTCATAGTTATTTTTCACCTGCATGATAATCCTTCGAGAGACAGTCACACGCTTTCAGAATTTACTCATTAAAATTCTACTCTCATGTAACATACATGAGTTGTCAGGATAGACTGCTTTTATGCTTGTTTTCAAATATGTTCTGTTGTTTTCAATACGCTTTCTTAGTGTCGATCAATATATCAGCCTTAGAGTTGCAGCTGTTTTTAGTGGTCAGCATCAGTAGTTTTCTTTCTTCTTTTTTGTATCAGTCTCTCATGAAGAGAAGGGTGACTTGAGCAGGTTATGGAACAGTTGGACTGAGGAGCAGGTGCTGTGTGAACTCTGCCTCCCATAGATGAGCATGAATCTCTGTCTCCATCTCTCCTGACTAAAAGAGACCACACTTCTAAGACCATACTGGTGTGCCACTAGTGTGTACTGAGAACACAAACAAATTTTCCAGTGAGCTGTCTATGTAGACATTATTTAAGGTACGCTCCTGAAATGAACACTATTGAGTTCTTTCGGAGTATTACAAAAGTTGAATAGCACATGAATAATATATGTATGGTACTATGGGGGCTCATATTTGAGAATGAGCAAGCTTCACCTCATTTTATTTAATTTATCTGCACTTATTTAGAGGGCATCTGCACTGGTTTGAACAGTAACCCTGATATCATTATGCAACCAATAGAAATCTGCTATAAATGATAAGATTAGCCATTATAGAGAAATACTGAATCATCTTCTCTGTTCTGTATTCGAATAATGAAGTGGTAAACTGCACTTTGCATTTTCTCAAGAAAACGTGAATGCTGCTTGCCTGTGCAAAATGTATTCTGTTATTGCTAAGGTGTTTTGACTGTTGCACACTATCTTCGGATGTGTTTGTTTGTGTTTACGGCCACCAATGTAGCATTTATTTTAACAATACAGTAAAAACAGTAATATTGTGAAATGTTACAGTATAAAAATAACTATACTCTATTTTATTATTGTACAATGCATTATATTCCTGTTTGTTCTCCAGGTATCCTTTCTTACTATTATCAATGTTGAAAATACTGAATATTTTTGTGGAAAGTCTGATAAATGTTCCAAACTTTTTGTATGTGATCGCTAGGATGTTTAGGGTGGTTGCCAAGTGATTTAATACTTTTGTTATTAAAAAAAATTAGCAATGTATGCGTCACGTGTATCGTGGTCGATCGTGGTCGTAGCTTGTTTAATACTACATAAAACATATGCAAGAAGAAATCCAAACATTAACACTTAACGCACAGACGAGAACCATCAATAAACTGAAAGGAAAAGGAAATATAAAATACAAAGGGAAACATCATGATCAAGAGATGAATGTAATCTGTAGCGAAGGAGACTTAATAGGAAACAAACAATCAATGCTATGTAGAACTGAAGCACAAGAAACAAAACACAGGAACAAAAATACAACCAAACAAAACAGAATGACAGTACACCCCTCTCCCGGAAGGCGTGACCTCACAGCGTGAGGTGGACGGCAACGAGGAGTAACAGGTGGCGCTGGAAAGATGGCCCTCAATGGCAGAGCAGATAGAGGGAGGAGCCAAAACAGAGTCCTGACAGTTCTCTTTGATGGAACCTTGGGCCGATCGATGGAGGTGGAGCTGGATGAGGTGATGATCCATGGATCCATGGCAGGCTCGGGCATCGAACTCAGATCCGCTACGGAAGATCTCTTTAACTGTCCGGGACTCTCCGGGCTAGGACGACTAGTCAAGTCTGGAGCAGGGAGAGAGAGAGCTGCTGGTAATGAAATATGTACCGGAGAGTCGAAATTTAATATTGACATTATCATCAATGACTCCCACTGTGAGGGAGGATACTGCATACCAACAGGGTGTAATCCACAAACTCAGCGAAAGTACGGTAATCCTCCCCCAGCAGCAGCATTTGGCAGAGGAAGTCATCCATCATGCTCCAGAAAAGTTCTTTCAGGGTTACGTCGTCCCAGCGTGCCTCGTTGTAAAGCTGTAGATAGCCATCCACATATTCCTCCAGTGTCCGGCTGCTCTGGAAGAAGCAGTCCTCATAATTTGTTTTGTTCGGTTCTTCTGTCACGTGTACTGTGGTCGATAATAAACACACAATGCAAAACTTCCAACTAAAACTTCATTACTACAGCGACTATACACAAGGAGAAATCCACACATTAGCTCACAGATGAGAACCAACAAAGAAATAAATGGAACATGGGGTATAAATACACAGGGAAACATAACGATTAACAGCTGAATGTAATCTGTAACCAAGGAGACTAACTAGGAAACAATCAAGGCTATGTAGAACTGAAGCACAAGAAACAAACACACAGGAACAAAAATACACCTAAACAAAACATAATCCTGACAGTATGGGCTATAGTAATAGAAGGATCTCTATATTGCATGGATATTTTTGATTTACCTAAAATAATAAAAGCATTTCTAATATTTTAGATTCTTTTTAGAGTTCACTAAAAATAAATAATCCAGAGAGACAGTTCACCTCCCATTCTCTCTATTTCTCTCTTTTTTTTTTTCCTTCTTTCATAAAATACCTCTAGGTAGTGTAATTTTTTTTTTATTTTAATAGCTGTGTGGCACTGTGATTTCAGAAGCCGGAAGCCAGCTTTTTCTCTCCTTGAGTGCAAGTGAGTACAGAGAACTGCACTCATGACAGAGACTGTGGAGCCTCATAGAGGACATGATGTCAAGACTTATCAGCCTACACGGGTGGAAGGATAGACCAGAGAAACTCAATATTGTCCAGATACACTCTGGTTCATAGAGCAGTAAAAGCCAGGACCATAAAAAAAAAACTAACAATAATAATAAAAAAAACTACAGCTACCACAGGCAGGCTGTTGAAACCTTGCAAATCATCCCATCTGTTTTATTGTATGAGTATGTGAAGGATCTTTGTGCTTGGGAATAAAGAAAGCTCACATTTTACTGTAGTTATTTGGGATATAAAAGGCAATGAAATAGTTTTCAAAGACCAAACACTGCGTCATTAGTGTGACTTTGGGTGAAAAGAAAAAAAAGAATAATCCACTAATTTGTGAAGCATTTCTTAGCCAGAGTCCAAAGCAGGGTGACACGGACCAGCTAAATTCATCTAAATGAATTAAACCGATTACTTACACTTTCTTAAAAGGAGTAATAAGTAGGCCTACACAGTAATTTCATTACATATAATTCATTTCTGGATAAATGTTTAATGTAGAAGAAGATTCAAGGTTAAAAAGAAGTCATATTCTAAGTTTTAAAATGTAATACAAGCTTTCAATTTAGAAACTAGTCATAGAATTTAAGAAACTACTCAAATTCTGCACCAGGGGGTGGATGAAAGAAATATAAATACACAGTCAAGAGAATAGGCTCATACCATTATGACACAGTCTCAGTATTTCTTAACATCGGGATTTACCGCACAAGTCGAGATCTGCGTGCTCTGCCAGAACACAATGAAAACATAATGCGGTGGGTGAACAAACTCTGAAGAGGCAGAGGAATGTGAGTCTGGGTTAAAGATAAATATGTGAATAAATAAATCGACACAGTCCTTTGTAGGATCTGTATGGGGTTTTTGGTCACTTCAGAGTAACCATAATGACAAGCATAATGACAGTATTGCTGGAAAACATCTTAAACTGTGAAACTGAACAACAACAAGCTCATATAAATGGCTTTAATTCTCCACATATTTTTTTTTTCTTCCAGTCCTCAGTCTAGATTGCAATCGAATTTCAACACTCCTGTTTTCTATGAAACAAACACCACATGCGAACTGTGAAAAGTGAAATACACTCAGGCAGGAATATTTGTAAATCTAACTGGAGAAGGAAAGTGGTAAATCCAACCAAAGCCATGCAAGTCTTTGTATTGACACAGGAGTACTAAGAAGAGCTACAGAGCGGAATTCCCTTAGAAGATTATTCTGGATAAGCCTGTGTGTTTTGGACTGAGAGTTTGGCAGCATGTAGCTAGGCAGAGAAAGAAATATATTGAAAAAGACTTTTTACCAGATTGTCTTTTTTCACTTCTCACTGATCTGCAGTCTGAAGCTGCCAGTGGGCATAGGTTTTGTATATTCAGCACCTGATTTGCTGGGGTAAGAGGAGTGGATAGGGACAGAGAAATGAACAGGGTTGCTGAATGGATCTGGCACTCCGTTTCGTTTGTGGGAGTGAGCTGTCAAGACACAACCGTCCTCAGGGGGGACCCACAAAGAACAGGCACTTTTTCTTCTTTCATTTTCCCTCCATCTCTCTCCCTCTAGATGAAGGGACAACAGGAAAATGTTAAAACTGGATTTTCTGTCACTCCACAAGGTTTATACAGGTTGAGTGTGGCTACCTGCCATCTAAAAAGATGCTGTTTTCTATTGTGCTGTTATTCACAGTTACATTGGGTTAAGAGAAGTACTTCTGAAAACTGCATGCTGAAAAAAAAAAAAAAAAAAATGTTAGGGGTGGGTAAGTAAAAAGTTATATTGTGAAATCTTATTACAATTTAAAAGAACGGTTCTCTATTTTAACATTCCTGTGATGGCAAAGCTGAATTCAGCATCTTCAATGATGAATAAAAAGTTCAAAAGAGCAGCATTTATTTGAAATAGAAATCTTTAGTAACATTATAAATCTATTTACGGTCACTTTAATGTGTCCTTGCGGAATAAAAATATTTATTTATTCAATATATAAATGATTTTTCAATGGTAATGTATATTGAAAGGTTGCTAAGCACAGTCTCTTATACATAATATATTTTTTAATATTTAATGTTTAGAATGTTAATTTGCAGATTGCTTGCATACGAGTACAATAGAAATAAGTTGACGTAACAATTTGAAGATATGTATATGTAACCTTTGGCTAAAAGGTGTTAAGAAAAACCTGACTACGCCACCTAGGTTATGTCTTCCCCTAGGAAAAAAAGAATAGAAATACCCCAAAGAAAATTACAATAATATGAAGGACCCTGCTGGTTCGGATTGGGTTAAAGACAGAGACGGGAGTTCCAAAATGATACAAATTTATTTCACAGGAATCATCAGTAATTTTAAAAGTCTAAAATGAGTCTCACACAGTTTACCACTTAAATACCCAGTTAATAAGAGACCATAATAGAGCAAACGATTACAGAAGGGACAAACCACACAGCAAATCAGTGAATAAATTTAAGCAAGTGACAAACCAAGAGAAAAAAAGAAATGCCAAAAAAAAAAAAATGTAAAATGTTAAGCGACAGTATCACAGCTCCTCATTCCCATGCAAATATACACAGACAAAGAGACTAGACATAGAAAAAGAAACAAAAACGAAACAATTTAAATGAAAATTAATATTTAAAACCGTTCTGCTTCAGGGCGCAGAGATAGAAGCGTGCTAAGTTAATATAATAATACAAGAGACAAAAACTTCCAATAATTTCACCGTTTCAAACAATAATGTCCGCAGCAATCGGACAGTCAGCTGTACAAACAGGGCGGTGAAACAGCAATACAGAACGGGTATATAAAACAGGTCTATAAACAACATATATAAAAACAGCAGCTAGCGCTCACAGGCCGCACCTGAAAAACAAAAAACAAATAGTGAAAACGTTTCAAATAATTTCCCCACTTCCCCAGAAAAAGAATCCACGATTAAGTTTCTTACCCACACAAGTAAGATTTGTTAGACTAGTGTAACTTTACGCTACCTGCGCTCGTCACTTCACGCACACATCCCTAGTAATAAACACGTATTTAGACGGTGATCTGCGACTGGAAAAGGAGGAATAAAACAGGCGACTCACCAGGGGAAAACAACAAGAAACAGAGCTGAAAGACCTTTTCTGCCCAAGCAACATGCACACAGGAGAAGAATCAAAACGCCACAGTTGAATATGCTTTTTATAAAGCCACAAACACACCGCAGTAATTGTGCAGCACAGGTGTAATCAATGTCAGGACTCGGCTCCACGCTAGTGGGCGTGTCTTCCCAATTGAAGCACACGACCATTGAAAGGAAACAAATAATAAACCCAAAATAAATATAAACAGACTTAACCCGTCACATATACACTCACCTAAAGGATTATTAGGAACACCTGTTCAGTTTCTCAATAATGCAATTATCTAATCAACCAATCACATGGCAGTTGCTTCAATGCATTTAGGGGTGTAGTCCTGGTCAAGACAATCTCCTGAACTCCAAACTGAATGTCAGAATGGGAAAGAAAAGTGATTTAAGCAATTTTGAGCGTGGCATGGTTGTTGGTGCCAGACGGGCCGGTCTGAATATTTCACAATCTGCTCAGTTACTGGGATTTTCACACACAACCATTTCTAGAGTTTACAAAGAATGGTGTGAAAAGGGAAAAACATCCAGTATGCGGCAGTCCTGTGGACGAAAATGCCTTGTTGATGCTAGAGGTCAGAGGAGAATGGGCCGACTGATTCAAGCTGATAGAAGAGCAACTTTGACTGAAATAACCACTCGTTACAACCGAGGTATGCAGCAAAGCATTTGTGAAGCCACAACACGCACAACCTTGAGGCGGATGGGCTACAACAGCAGAAGACCCCACCGGGTACCACTCATCTCCACTACAAATAGGAAAAAGAGGCTACAATTTGCACGAGCTCACCAAAATTGGACAGTTGAAGACTGGAAAAATGTTGCCTGGTCTGATGAGTCTCGATTTCTGTTGAGACATTCAGATGGTAGAGTCAGAATTTGGCGTAAACAGAATGAGAACATGGATCCATCATGCCTTGTTACCACTGTGCAGGCTGGTGGTGGTGGTGTAATGGTGTGGGGGATGTTTTCTTGGCACACTTTAGGCCCCTTAGTGCCAATTGGGCATCGTTTAAATGCCACGGCCTACCTGAGCATTGTTTCTGACCATGTCCGTCCCTTTATGACCACCATGTACCCATCCTCTGATGGCTACTTTCAGCAGGATAATGCACCATGTCACAAAGCTCCAATCATTTCAAATTGGTTTCTTGAACATGACAATGAGTTCACTGTACTAAAATGGCCCCCACAGTCACCAGTTCTCAACCCAATAGAGCATCTTTGGGATGTGGTGGAACGGGAGCTTCGTGCCCTGGATGTGCATCCCACAAATCTCCATCAACTGCAAGATGCTATCCTATCAATATGGGCCAACATTTCTAAAGAATGCTTTCAGCACCTTCTTGTATCAATGCCACGTAGAATTAAGGCCGTTCTGAGGGCGAAAGGGGGTCAAACACAGTATTAGTATGGTGTTCCTAATAATCCTTAAGGTGAGTGTATGTATATGCATAACACACATTTTCCCTAAACTGTGTAATAATGAGATTTCATATTTTAATGCATTTTGTTGACCCTTTGGATAGGGATGTAACGATTCACTCAACTCATGATGCGATACAATTCACAATACTAATTTTACGATACGATTTTCTCACGATTTTTTTAACAAAATGAGATTTAAGACAAATTATAAAATAAAAGTGTCCTTTTATTTCTCAGACAAAATTCTGCATATTTCTTTGTAAAAATGTAAATATATATTTGATATCAAATAATAACTCAATTAAAAATTTTAAAACAAATGCTCAAAAAGTCCCTTTAAATGAGATCTTTCAATGGTGTTTTCTTAGGAAGAGCTTGTTTCAGCTTCTTCACCCTCATCCTGCACTAAGGAATAGTAAAAATAAAAAGAGTAGGTCAATTTCTACTTCAGTCTGTGGAATACATCCTCGCGCTGGTCTTTCTCTTGATGAGGAATGGCCTGGAATTAATTTATTACGGCAGAAAACAGCCTTGTATCTTTCGCTGTGAAAACACTGATGCACCTTGTGATCTCCATGGCAATCGCCCTCGACGCCACAAGTGGGGCTACAAATCCGCCGGTCAGTGTGGTTTGGCCTATTATCTTTTACATGCAGACAGAGGTGACTGGAGCCTCTTTCTGTGGTGATTATTAGTCGCTGTAAAGTCAAAATGCCGCCACACCTCCGATTTGAATGAGTCAATGTAAACTACGCGCTTGCCGTCACCATGCTTCTGTTTGACGGTGCGTGCACACGCGCTGTGGCAGCATTTTGACTTTCCAACGACTAATAATCACCACAGAAAGAGGCTCCAGTCATCTTCGTCTGCATGAACTTGAATTGTCACACATTTGTATCGATTTTCAACCGACTCCGACTGAATCGTTACATCCCTACTATTGGATGATAAAAATGTGCTACACATTATTCATTTAGTTGTGAGGAACAACAGTAATGTGTGAACTAAGTCAAACACAATCATTCTGCCTAAGCACCATAAATCACAAGACGGCTTCAGCATTTCGTCTTCTGTCTTCTGTTTCAGCACAAATGGAATCAGAACCAATGACTAGAAAGTTCAGCTCAACATCTGCAGCCAGATGATTCTGGCCCACCTCTCCTGCCTCACGTGAGGCCTATCTGTCACCTCAGTGTTCCCATGCTGTTCCGCCTGCCTCCTGGAGCATCTGGTCCTATCTCCATAGGGAAGCAGACATGAGCCCATGCCGCCTCATGAGCCCTGCCACGGCCACTGCCACAGTATCAATTTATATCATATTAACTTTCCCCATGCAGCACCAGGTGCTCAATTAGGAGACAGGCCCAGGGCCAACAGCAAGCCAAAGCCATTCAATAAATCACTCTCCATTAGGGGCCTGGTGGCCCCTACCAGTGTTGTTCTGTGCCATGTCTTCCTGGTGCTGAAGGGGCACTCTGAATAGAGCTCTCACACAAGATAAAGAAAAGATATAGGGTACTAAAAAAATGTGTATTGTAGTTGAACCAAAATCTTAAGTCATCAAGGAAATGCCGTACCTTCCTAATAACCATTCATGTATGTATGGACTGAAAAAATAATGATTTTAAACCCCTCTGAAAAGTGAGGGCCAGAAATTATTAAATTATATTATATTATTATAAAAGTATATTATTTCATTATAATGTACATTATTATATACACTACCAATCAGAACAATTTTAATGTTTATATGTTTATGCTTACTAAGGCTGCATTTATTTAATACAAATAAAGTAAAAATATTACTACATTTTAAAATAACTGTTTTCTATTTTAATATAGTTTAAACTGAAATGTATTGCTGTGATGACAAAGCAGAATTTTCAGCAACCTTACTCCAGCCTTCAGTGTCACATGATCCTTCAGAAATCATTTTAATATACTGATTTGATGCTCAAGAATTCTTATTATTGTCAATGTTATTATCAACAGTTGGGCTGCATAATTTTTTTCAGGAATTTTTTTTGGAAAATTTTTCCCCCAGATTATTTGATGAATAGAAAGTTCAATATAACAGCATTTACAGTTGCAAAAAAAGTATGTGCACCACTTGCAGAATCTGTGAAAATGTGAACAATTTTAACTAAATAAGAGAGATCATACAAAATGCATGTTATTTTTTATTTAGTGCTGTCCTGAATAAGTACACAAGACAAAAAAATAGCTGAATATATTAAAATGACCCCGTTCAAAAGTGTATAAACCATTGATTCTTAATACTGTGTGTCGTTACCTGGATGATCCACGGCTGTTTTTTTTTTGTTTTGTGATGGTTCTTCTTGTGCCCCTTGTTTGTCCTGAGCAGTTAAACTGGCCAACGTTCTTCAGGAAAATTCTCCAGGTCCTGCAAACTCTTAATTTTTCCAGCATCTTTTGCATATTTGAACCCTCTCCAGCAGTGACTGTATGATTTTGAGATCCATCTTTTCACACTGAGGACAGTTGAGGGACTCAAACACAACTATTAAAAAAGGTTCAAACATTCACTGATGCTCCAGAAGGAAACACCATGCATTAAGAGCCAGGGGGGGGGGGGGGGGGGGGGACTTATTGAATTTGAAGATCAAGGTAAATTGTACTTAATTTGTCTTCAGGGAAACATGCAAGTATCTTCTGTTGCTTCTGAAGGGCAGTACTAAATGAAAAAAAAAAAAAGATATTTAAACAAAATAAGAAAAAATTCTTATTTTGAAGCATCAGTGCATCAGTGAATGTTTGAACCTTTTTTAATAGTTGTGTTTGAGTCCCTCAACTGTCCTCAGTGTGAAAAGATGGATCTCAAAATCATACAGTCACTGCTGGAGAGGGTTCAAATATGCAAAAGATGGTGGAAAACTGAAGAATGTGCAGGAGCTGGAGGATTTTTGGAGGAGCTTTGGTCAGTTTAACTGCTCAAGACAAACAAGAGACTCAAGAACAACAAATCAAAAAACCAGCCGTGGATCATCCCGGGAACGACACACAGTATTAAGAATCAATGGTTGATAAACTTTTGAACGGGTAATTTTAATAAATTCAGCAAATTTTTTTGTCTTCTGGACTATATGTAAACATATTTTATTTAAAATATCTTATTCAGGACAGTACTAAATAAAAAATAACATTCTGTATGATCTCTCTTATTTAGTTAAAATTGTTCACATTTTTACAGATTCTGCAAGCGGTTCACATACTTTTTCTTACAACTGTATTTGAAATGGAAATCTTTTGTAACATTACAAAAGATGTTTGTAAAAGTCACTTTTGATCAATGTTATGCAGTTTTGAAGCTTTTGAATGAAAGTGTATTATTATTGTGAATTATATACAGCAGTGGCTAAGTGATGTCTAGAAGTATATTTGTTTCTAATGAACCTACAAGTTTGATTAAACCATCAAAATATGAGGGAAATATTTTAAAAACATTTTTAAACATGTGTCAAGAACAAAACACTAAAATTTGACATTTATTATATTTAGATATTATTTATTATATTTAATTTAGATATTTATCTGACAAAATTATTTGGGGATTTGATAAACAAAATAGTTTTTTAAAATCACTTTAAATACTATTCAACTAAACCATTCAGCCTAAAAAAAAGAGTGGGGGGAAAAGGCCCCTTTAAAGCTCTCGGCGCAAAAATGGCAAGATTTACTCATGACACTACTGTTTGCACAGGGTCATGGTACAGGACCAATAAATTTAAAGCAATGTGTGGGTAAACTATTCATTTTGACTGAAAGATTAATAAAACACTTCTACTGGGCTGTATAAAGCAAGAGGTTACAGAAAGAGTGGGTTTATTCATGAGTGACCCACATATGCTCCCATAAAAGGCATCAAAAGTCTCATTGTCCCCTCTGACATGGGTATGGCTTTTTATAGGCTCACACTGACAGCCTCAGACAGGCTCTTTCCAGTCTAACTTCCTAGACCATTAGTAATTGAAACCAGCGCTGCTATAAGACATCAAGTTGAGCTTTATATTTTATCATTTCACTGCACTCACCAAAAAGCTGGATTTCATTGGTAATTGTACCTGACAATACAAGATTGTTCATTTGAAACTCTTCACAATTTACCTAATGGAAGTCAGCTGCCGCAGTTTCCTGTCGAAAACGATCTCAATGTTGTTCCACCCGGACCTCTTCCAAGTAAAACAGACTGACCTGTCAGTATGGGAAAGATGGAAAGAGAAGAATTCAGGCAGGCGGGGGAGGATGAAGGGAAGGGAGGGCTGCTCCAGTTCAGAACATTTATTTAAACTCGGAACATTTTTCGACTGTTTTTCTACACTTTTAACTCCACTGTGCAGACTAAATACGGTGGAATGTATTTTGGCATCTCAGACCAACAGCACAGCTTCAGATTACAGACATAAATGGCCATGAAATGGGTTGAGAGCAGGGCTAAATTAAACTATTCAATTTGTCTAAATTGAAGAACATGTGATGTTTTGGCTTAAGGGGAAAAGGCCAAAATAGCCAAGTGATATCTGAGGGAGGAAAGAAAACTTCTCCCATAAAGAACTTCTCCCAGTATGACTTTAAGTTGCTGGGTTGAATTTGAAAGCTTGATATCCGATGTGCTTTCAAGGTAGCACTGTATTTATATTCATCTAGGGGTTTGTTTTAAACCTTTTTTAGACAATTAATTCTATCCAAACTTCTTATTGTAAAGACTCCTTTTAAACTCTGTTTAAATAATTCTGTGGAGATCATTTCAGCCAGGTGCTCTCTGTCTGGATTTGGCCTTATGATGCTTATTTGGACTTAAATGCTTATCTCTTTTAAATTTTAAGTCATTTTATAACATGAATCTATAACATTTCAAAATGCATTGTTAAAGAATCCAAATGGTTCATCCCAAATGGACATCATCATTTTACATTGTCACTATTTAAAATACAACTGACCCTTCGTAATCCTTTATGGAGGGTCTGTGAGTTTAGATGCAATAGTGTTTTACTGTACTTTCAGATCATTTCTATCATTTATCTAAAAATACAGTAAAACACTATTGTCAGGTCACAAGTGACAGAAGGTACACACACACACAAACACACACAAATGTTTAAATAAATCTTGCTTTTAATCATGGTAATGTGTAACTTAATTAAAAATGGCAGGGAAAATAATTTGCAATCAAAGCCCATATAAGAATAATATAAATTTTTAACACGTTATGAGCATATTTTAGAAAAATATCCAATTCAGGATGTTCTGTGAAGCCTGTCTGGGGTAGCAACATTAACCAAGGAGGCGGAGCTTAGCGAATGATCAATTCATGACCTTTCTCTCACTCTTTATCTCTATCAGACACAAACACACACAAAGGTAGCCCATTTCTAATTTTGATGCCTTGACCTTTCTGTTAATAGTCAGAAGCATGATAAATCTGAATCAGAAAGAGCTTTATTGCCAAGTATGTTTGCACACACAAGGAATTTGTTTTGGTGACAGAAGAAGCTTCCAGTACACAGAGACAACCACAGTACACAGAATAAAAGAATAAAAATAAAGATATATGAACAAGACACACATACAAGTACAGGTGTGCTATATACAGCAGAGTAGAACAGAATTTAAAGGGAATATAATAATAGAGGTAGGTTATTGTCAAATAAATATAAGTGGTATTGCACATATTCATCATTGGACAGTGGGAGAACATTTAAAGGGGTGGTTGATCAGCTTTTTCAAAGGCTTTATTGTGTTTATGGGGGGGTGGGGGTGGGGTTCATAAAATTATTTCTACTTTTATAAATGCAAAGAATTAAATGTGTCTTGATCTGATGCATTGGGCAATCAACTGATATCAATGGAGTACCTTGCATGTCGAAAAATGACGCTAAAGGGGTACCCTGTGCATTAAAAAGTGCTGCCAAGGGGTCCTGACCAAGTGTCAATATGTGATGATTTGAGAGTGAGAATGTGTTTGTTTTGAGCATGTTCAGCTCCAGGTTGTTATGACTGCACCAGACAGCCAGCTGTTCAACCTCCTGCCTATATGCATACTCGTTACCGCTGTGTATGAGGCCGTTGATGGTAGTGTCGTCTGCAAACTTCAAAAGTTTGACAGAAGAGTCTTTAGTAGTGCAGTCGTTGGTGTACAGAGCGAAGAGCAGTGGGGAGAGCACACATCCCTGGGGGGCTGGAGTGTTGGATGTGAATTTTCCTATTCTCACTAACTTATGCCTATCTGTCAGAAAGCTGGTGATCCACTGACAAATAGAGCTAGGAATAGGGAGCTGGGTTAACTTATGGGATGATGGTGTTGAAGGCCGAGCTGAAGTCCACAAACTGGATCCTTGCATAAATACCTGGTTTGTCCAGATGTTGCAGAATGTAATGCAGTCCCATGTTGACTGACCTGTTTGCTCAGAGCAAACTGCAGGGGGTCCAGTGATGTCCTTCAGGTGTGCCAGCACCAGTCTTTCAAACGACTTCATGACCACAGATCATTAAGTCTAGTGATTTGTTTTTTTTGGGGAGCATTTGAAGCAGGAAGGGACTTTGCACAGCTCCAGTGATCTATTGAAGATCTGCGAGAAGATAAAGACCAGCTGGTGAGACACTTCTAGGCCTGGTTCTTTCCTTTTCTTCGGTTTCCTGAAGACCTGACGCACATCCTCTTCACTGATCTGAAGTGCAAGAGGGGGAGAAAGTGGGGTTTCTGGAAGTGTTGATGGTTGTGCAGAGAGATGTTCAGAGTGGGTGTGGGGTGTGAGTCTGAGATTTTCAAATCTGCAGTAGAAATCATTCAGGACGTCAGCCAGTTGTTGATTCCCTACAGAATTGGGGGATAGTGTCTTGTAGTTTGTGATGACTTTCAGCCCTTTCCACACTGACGCAGGGTCATTGGCAGAAAACCTATTTTCCAGCCTTTTAGAGAAGCTCCTCTTAGCCACTAATCTCTTTTGTCAGTGTGTTTTTGGCCTGATTTTACAATATTTTGTCAGAGTTTTGCTGATAACCATGGTTTGTCATTGTTGTATGTTAAATAAGTCCTGGTAGGAATGCACATATCCTCACAGAAACTCATGTATGATGTAACTGAATCAGTGAGCTCATCCAAATCAGCAGCAACAGCTTCAAAAACAGTCCAATCAGTGCAATCGAAGCATGCTTGTAAATCCTGCTCTGCTTCATTTAGTTGATCTTTTAACAATCTCTAGTGGGGCATGTGATGTGTTGTCTGTATTTTGGCAGTCAAGAGTGAGGTTTGCTTGATTAAAGTCACCAAGAATAATAATAATAAGAGAGTCCGGAGCGTTTGACCAGCGTCGCTACCCCTCCCCTACAATGTTCAGCAAAACAATCAAAAACAGGTAGAAGATTGGCTGGTGTGTACTGCTGAATGTTCAGCAGTTTGTCCCTGGTGAAACTGATTGTATAAGAAAAACGGGACAAACTAACAAAAACAGTAAAACAACTGGAGAGCTCCACACAAAGGCAGCCGTTCATGGCACCATCTTGAAATGGACAGACTACCACGCCAGATGCCAAACTAAGCAACATTGCACATGATAAAATGGCCTACTTTGCATGTCCTAGCATAATTTACATATTAATTACATTTAAATTGCCCACATTTTAGGTTTTAGAGAGATAAAAAAAGATTCTGGACCCAAATCATTAGAAGCTCAAGAAGATGCTGTCAAAGAGTGAGGAACATAACGTCTCCAGCATGCACCTTTCCTGTGGCACAACCGGAAATGTAAATGAGACAAGACACTCTCTGCGTGACCCTGCCTCTGCCCCGAGTCTCTCTCCCTCTTATCTCAGAGTGTCCTCTGCAACGGAACACTGATTTTCATATACAATCACACACACACAGCTGTCAGGCCTAGATTAATTTATGCTGATTATCTGAGGGGCAAAAGGTAGATCACCTATACGTTCTTAAGTGGAGATTAGTTGCTTGAGAGTGGCTTCTCTAACTGCTGTGCTTCTCTCTAGACGTATCAGAGAATAATTAGAATGATACACACAATTGAATATTCTACAGAGGAAAGCTCTTTTTTTTTTTCTTTGAAACCAAAATCTCCCCACAATAATTTTTTTATCCTACAGTGGCATCTGTATTGTATTGTGTACAATACAGATATCTAAACATTATACACTATTTTGGATGCGATTAATCGATTTGACAGCACTAATGTATATGTATATATGTATATATACATACATATACTGTATACATATACATATTAGTGCTGTCAAATAGATTAATCGCATCCAAAATATATATAAAATGTATTTATTTATTTTTATTCTGAACAACAAAAGTCATACAAGAAACAGCATGAACGGATGATGACAGAAAGATAAGAGGAACTTGAATTGATGGCCTGGCACAGCGTTGTCTACCTAAACCTTCTTCTGATTATGGTTCTGTTGTGCATTAAAGAGTACAAAAACCAGCCCAGCAAACCATCTGCAATTTGGATGAATAAGATCACAGTACACATAGCCTATAGCACTCTATGCTAAATCCACACAAACAATATTTCTCTGTGAAACACCACAAAGATGAGGCTCAGAGCATGATTAATGCAGCTACTAATCCAAAGATACTGGACAATCAAATATTTCATATTCATGATTCCTGGGATTTGGATCCAATCAAACGGAAACACGCTCGAATCCTTTTAGCAGAACGTTCAATACTACCCAAACAGCTTGTGCACCAAACATGTATAGACAATTATATGAAAAAGAAAAAAAAACAAAGTTTATTCTACCTTTCTTGCCTTCTGCTTTATGTTTCACTGTAGGGAATTGGGGATAGAGACATCGACTGGCCACGCCTGACTGAAGCTGTCGCTATTGCTGTTGTTTTTTCTTGCTGCTCTTCCTGTAGGAGCTGCTCAACTCTGCCACAATAAGTTGACCTGAGATCAGCCTTCTCCGTATGGTCATTACCAAGGGATCATTCTCAGGGGTCATCCCGACCTCTGAACATTATGGAGGCTAGAGACAGTGCAAAAGGTGCATACCACCAGTCACTGCCCCGCAGACCACCAGCGCATGAGTAAAAATAGACACTGACCACAGCCAACAACACAATGTGCTATAGATCAGTTTACGCTACTGAAGAAATACAAGGTTATGTCAGACTATGATGGATTCATAAAAATCTTAGGAAAGAAGTTTAGTGTAAATTTTGTAAGTTAAATTCTAAGAAGTTTGTAAGAATGTTACTATGTGCAATTCTTAAACAGTTCTTACAAAGCTCTTGATTCTCTGATCAGTGAAAAAAACCCCAAAGGCCATCTTTTTGCACTGCCTGCAAATTACCGTAAAATAATAATAAATGTGCATACTTTTTCTTTTTTTTGTCACGACTGGCTTGACTTCGGCACTCTGAGTCATGTTTTTATTGTGGCATGTATTTTAAAGTTATTTTTGAAGAGCCAGTCTGATTGAGTGGTGTGTGAGTGAGTGTGTGTGTGCTGCTACAGTGAACACATCCTGCATATCGGCACTTTCATATGTGCTGAATGATGCCGAAAATGATGCTGTAATTACACAATTAAAAATGATTTGACTCATTTTCGTAGAGTTGTTACTGACTTTAGAATTCATCAAAATGTCAAATCACACAGAATTATGACTGATCATTGTTTACATTAATCGATCAATGGTGCCACTTCTGAGTACTTGTTTACTCATATGTACAGGTATTATATGCAGCTAGTGTTATGTTGTAATGCATACTATTTCAAACAACCTAATAAACAACTTACTTTTTTAAAGCAAGATTGAGGTTTTCCCAACTTCAAGAGCTTATGATTTTTTTTAGGAACATAAATTCTTATTAAGTTTTGTCTTAAGCAGTTTTGTGAATCCGACTGCAGACTGATAAATAATATTACCTGTAAGTTACCTATATTAACAGGTGGCATCTAAAAAAAGCAGGACCTGGGTAATTTCCTGTCTGAGGTGAATTAATAATGTTTCCTCATTAGGCACCATTGAGGGGTGGATTGGATGAATTCCATCTCCGGAGTGGTTGAATTAATTAGATGTCACCCTAAAGAAGTAAATAAGACATACCGTCACCATAATGACTATAGAGAACTGAAGAAACGAGATGATGAATTAATTGAAAATCAATCTCTTGATGAAAGGTCCCTTTTTTACTATCCATAACAAGCCAGGAACCGCATCAATAATAGAGGAGATTAGATGTCCCTGAGACATATTTGAGATCCCTCGGTGTCTGGACCTGGCTGACTGCTGTGTTGTCACCAGGGAGAACGACAAAACACAGCTCGAGCTGTCCAATGTCAAATCCATCTCAGAGTTTTAGTTCTCAGCTCGCTAAATAGACACTTAAGGGCAGGATATACAAAATGTGTAGAAAATACACTTTCACATGCAGACACCAAATATACTGAGAGATTGTTGAATTTAACCAAACTTTGAGTAAGATACAAGGTTGCCTAGAGAATGTAAATAGTACTGCAATGTTTGTATATAATGGCAGAATATGCAAAGTATTAATGTATTAAAAGATTTGGTCCTGATCAAAGGAAGCGCATACACCTACATCTAGTTGAGCAATTATAGAAGAAAATCAGCTGAAGGTATAACAAATGAAAAGTCCTCCATCATTGTACCTGCTCAAAGCATGTGCTAATCTATTACAGGTACTTAATTCTGATTGTTTAATTACTAGTTAAATGTCACATAGAATGAATACAACTTATGCTGCGGATCTGAGGAGAGGTGTTATTGAACTATTAAAATAATTGCTCAACAAACAAGACTACTTTTTGGTTCTTTCTTAAACTCAGGGTGTTAAATACATGTCATCTGTCATGTTGAAGATCGTGTCTGGGTGGAACGGCCTTGTTTGGACAGGGGGGTGACTGCCATCTGGGTGGCTACATGTCAGAACAGTTAGTCTGAGCCAAAAATTCAAGCTGCTCCAAAATGATACACATCACTATCAAGGTCACTTGTAGTTTTAAATACATTAGTACCTCTAGCATTTCCTGCACATGCCAGAAAAAGAATGAATGATTATAACTGCTGCCCTCAATTCTCATTCCTCCCTAATGATTTATCTACATCAGGGGGATGTGGGAAAAAGTTTTACATATACTGTGAATCGCGATTATAGATAAAGTGCATCTAAGATGTCATAAGATGTCACAAACTTGACATTCATTTAAATAAAAAGATCAGCAGCAACCTGTGGAGGGGAATAAATCAGGTTGAGTTTGGGAACTGGAAAAGCTGTGTGAGGGAATAATAGAGAAAAGGGGCATAAAAGGGCTGCATTTTGAGGAAGAGCACATTGACACGAGGCTGTGGGATAAGAGTCTGCAATCATCGGGATAAACAATAACATTGAAGAGGCTCCACTCAGGGTTGATTAGACTGATTCTACCTCTCATCAACCTCTGACACACTTTGGAGGAGAACTCTGTGGCATGACCCCTTTATCTTCATATAGAAGTTGAAGGCAGTCCCACCTAACCACACACTCAAGCAGAGAGCTGCCATTTGCTCAAGTAGACAGTCCTACATTAAGCCCACCTGAGGGCTGCCTCTTTTGAGCACTCCTACGCTACAGAAGAATATGCGCCATTTTGATAACTCGCTTGGTATGCCTGAACTATAGCATGTCTTAAGTCTTATATAATAATTAGATAATATGCATATGCCTTTAACCATGTTGATGTTTCGCCAATCATTATTACATATTCAGGTCTTTAGCGACCCCGATCTATATCTAACAAGGATGGAATTCTACTTGTCGCTATACTATAAAACTCTCCTGATATTAGAGTAACAATTACAGAAGAATAAAATAAAGCATATTTTGTTACCTTTTGGAGCTTGGAAGGGTTCAGTTTGAGCAGATGTTTTATACCATCATCACTGTCCTTAAGCTCATTTGCCAGTATATTCAGCATCTGGCTCATATTCGCAATCTCAAACATATTCTCAAAACTATCATTTTCAACATCTTCAAAATATTTTTTTGGATCGCTGACAGTGACACTAATATTTGATTGCGTTCAGTACTTGCTCTGCAGTAAATTGCTGAGCCATTTCAAGGTTTGCTGATGATACCTCTTATTCTTTTGTTTTCTGCCTGCAATGAAACGTCACTTTGTCATTGTGTATCAGACATTGCCACCTTGTGGAATATAGGTGAATTGCACTAATTAAGTCATCAAAGATTAAATTATTATTGTGCAGAAAAAAATACTTACACTGTTACACACCTCGGGTCACTAGCGACCCTATGCAATTTTGGAAAAAAAACAAAACAAAACAGGAAAACAGGCATTCTTTTATCATTTTATTGTTTTTCTTGTTATAATGTTTATAATAAATTGATTGAGAAATACTAAGAAGGTTGATGTCTGACTTTAAAAGATGAATAAGGAGGAGGGTAGTGAATGATATCCTAGGTCACAAAAGACCTGAGGTATGTGTTTAAGGGTTAATAATATTAAAAATAAGATCCAATTGTGCCAATAGTTTGATGATGTGTTAAAATAACACGCACACATTAAAACCTGACCTGTCTATTATATAGTGTTAAAAAAGTTATTATTTTTTATTTATTCAAATGTATTTAATTATTATTAAAAACAAATTTTAATTAATTCAAAATTATTTATGATTAAAAACTAATTATTAAACTTTTTTTTTATTTTGTATTATTAAGCAGACAACTTACTATCTTCATTTTTAAATATATAAAATTTTATAATCCAGAACTGTGGCAGTTAGGCTAGAGGCACTAGACAGCACCTTCTAATATCCAAATGTCTACAGATTTATGTAAGCACATAATATTAAACCTTGACTGAACCTTTGGTGGACAGAAGGCCATAACAGGTGAGATTTAATGTTGTAAATCAAACGTTTTATGAGTGTTCAGCACCATTTTAGGTTCATGGAAAAAGACTGCACTACTCAAAGAAGAAGTAGAAGAAGAAAAAAGGCTGAGGCTCTGAAACAAAGCCAAATCCTGCCAGCACAATACCATCAAAGCCAAAAGTGAGAGGGATTGGTGAGTTTCCAGCATGTGTCTGGCATGTGGTACTGTCCCGACAGGTTATCTGCTCTGAGGCAGAGATAATCAAGAAAGCAGAACTGTCTCTGGGAAGGAAGTGATTCTAATCCCAATAACCCAGACCTCTGCAATGGGAAATCTATGCCGATCTGTCACTCAGCACAGCTCTCTGGTCTTATTGACAGCTAACATGTCTCCCGGCAAATAAATTCAGCTGGGCCACGGCAAGTGGTGACATTTCTGGGTTAACACATTCTCTTGAAATTATTAAAGACACAAAAGTTGGAATAGGGCGCTTAGAGTGTGCCCTCATTATGTTCATCACAAGAATGTGTTATATTTTCCATGCAAATTCCAGCCATTTTTCTCTGTGCATTGTTTCCTGATGACCATTCAGTTGAGACAGATATAATAGTGTTTCGAAATTCAGTACTCATTGTTTGCCAGCAGGATTTCTCTGTCCCTCTAGATCCACCCACTAGAAAGTGACTAACACAAATAGATGTTAACTAAAGCTATTGGAGCACAATGATCTTTTGTGTTCTCTAAAATTAAGCACAATATATCGAGGATATTGAGGAAAATAAAAACACTCCATCACAAATGAATTCTGTGTAGGGAAGAAAAATAGTTGAAACATGTCAATCTGCGTTCAAGTAACTGCACAAACTAATCTCTGGATTGACAGACCATGCAGACTGAAAAGTGCACAGAAGCTTTGGGAGGTACTAGATCAACAATGTTGTCTCTCCGGGAGTGCTTGTGGGTTGTGGTAGTCTGTTTAAATTCCTGACAACATGACAGTCCATGATCATAGTCCTACAGTGAGCATCCCAGGGACCGATGAACGCTAAAGATTAATTATACGATTAGCTCTGCCTCCACACTTTTGTATGAGGCCTTCAAGATTCAGCAGAAGAAATGCAGTGCAACTCTCTGTCTAATCTAACTCAGTGTGCAATAAAGCCATCACATTGCGAGCAGAGAAGGTGTTTTCTTACCACAGGAAACCCAGTGGCTCTTTATTACTTACAAAAAGAGTGCTGTTGTGCTGTTTGTGATGAGGAATGAGTGGAAAAAGGAGCTGGGAGAACATTTTGGGTCCATCTTTCAGTGGCATCTTTGTGTTGCAGATAGTGGTCAACCAATATGGGTTTGCAAATGAGTCGACAGCAATATCTCAGAGAGGCCGTTAGCTTATAGAAAACCAAATATAAAACACAATTTAGTTTAAATTAATGTTAACTAAGACTATTAAAAATGTTAACGTTCAATGAAATAAAGCTGAAATAAAATAAACTATAAATATTAGATGAAAAACTAAAAACTAACTATAACTATAAAACTAATGCAAATTATAAATGTCCTTTTGGCAACAAACTGAATTAAAGTAAGTTTAAACTAAAGTACTAAAATGACTAAAAACGAAAAATAAATTAAAGCTAAATAGTAAAAAAAAAAAGTTAAATAAAGAATAAATAAAGAATTAAATAAAGAAAAAATAAATAAAGTTCATTCAAAACATTAAAAAATTAATACAATTCCATCTAAAATAAAACTAAAAAAACACTGGCATTTAGTTTAATATTTTACTAAAACAATTAATAATAATTTATACAAACATTATTTGAAATACTCGATTTAAAAAAAGATAATTTAAATATTGTGATAAAAATATATATTTAAAAATATCAACTTATACCAGAGATTTAATGCCAGAGCAAATTATCCTCCTTGTTTTTTCTTTTTCTCATTTCTTAATTACTGTAATTTTATAGTATGTTATGTTATGTTTTTACATGTTATGTTTTATATATATATATATATATATATATATATATATATATATATATATATATATATATATATATATATATATATATATATATTGAAAATGTTCTGTTGAGTTCTAAATTTGACCTGCACTTATGAACCCAAATATATGATTCAGCCGAGACCCGTTACTCATTATCATATGAAGCTTCCAATATAATGCTTAAGGATCTATAAGATGGTAGCCCATTACATTGTATTTTCAAACATAGTTAGTGATTACTACAAGAATGTGTCTGTGGTGCAACAATCTTTGTGTCACATCATTAAAAACAGTGCAGCGCCTGGCGACTATAACACATTCATTAAATTAGAGGGCATTCCCTGAAAGAGTTTCTGGCTGTGTTGATTACCATCCACATCTCCAGTGCAAGCAAATAATCTGACTCAAGCAATGAAGCATAAAGCAATGATTTTGTGTAGATAGATGCAGATTTGAAACATGATCCAAAAACAAGCTTGAGGGTATAAAAGCGTCCCAGTAATGAATCACTTATTCAGAAATAAATACAACAACTATTTACAAGCTAGTCTGACTAAACTCTATTGCTTAGACATTGGCCTTTCCCTACATACAGCTTAATGTATCTAGTGTCCTTAAACAACAAAAAACTTCATAGCCAATACATGATGACATAAGCTGTATAAGTATAAGTGAAATGCCAGTTGCTGCATGTAACTATTCTTTCTGAAGCAGTGAGTTGAAGAGAGCAGTAAACTTTGCTCATCACAATGGCTGCTCTCACCAGTCTCTCAGTGTAAATCAAACCTCATACACACACGGACTGCATCTCATTTCACCTACTGCAAACGTTTATCAAAATGTGTCCCACAGAGCAACATGATTGTTTTCAATAAGAACATCTTTGTATGCTGTCAAACTTAAAACAATTATACTTTTTGCTTTGACATGCTTCTGCATTTGTAGTCCCACAAGCATATTTATATTGTGGCATAGCTTGTAAAAAGGAGAAAACAATTTAAGCCTACTGGTTTTATGGTGTTCATGATTATTTTGTAAAAAAAAAATCAAAATTATTTGTTTAAATATAAATATACACACAACAAGTATAATAATTTTATAGCAAGGGTGCATTCAGTTGATCGAAAGTGACTTTTACTTTGCTACAAAAAATATATATATTTCAAATGAATGCTCTTGTTTTGAATCTTGGAAAAAAAAACATAATGGTTCCCACAAAAATATTAAGCGACACAACTGGCTTCAACATTGATAATAAGAAATGTTTCTTGAGCAGCAAATCAGCATATTAAAAGATTTCTGAAGGATCATGTGACACTGACGACTGAAGTAATGACGCTGAAAAGTCAGCTTTGCAGGAATAATTTACATTTTAAAAGTTATTCAAATAGAAAACTGTATTACTGTTTTACCTTGATGAGAGAAGTCTTTCAAAAACATTTAAAAAAATCTTACTGAACCTAAACTTTTGAATGATAGTGTGCATTTATAAAATTGGGATTTAAAGCTAAACACTCACTAAAAACAGCTACAAAATAGAACTGTGACTATTCAGAAAATAAACTGATATCACAAGCTCCTTTGACAAGGGACCTACCTACATTGTAAAATTGTGATCGATAACAGTCCACTGAGAATTACTGCAACCTTCACGGTCATGAATTACTGCTTGGAGCACTTCTGATATGCATGTACAGTGTGAATACTTTAACCTGTTAATATATTAATCAAAACGAAAATGTGCTGCTTACAAGTTGCAGACGCAAGATGTGTGAAATAAGCCTTAGTCATTAGCATGTGACCTCACAATTAACCCAGTTCACCCATGACACCCTTCCTCTGCCTCTCACACATTCTACAGACCTTTTGACCAAAAGAATATTAGAGATGTAACTATTCATCTGATGTTGCTGGATTGGTGGATGGATTGCAAAACCTTTAATATTTTATACATAATATAAAAAAAATAATGCTGTAAAAATAATTCCTGAATGTAACTAATTTATGTCAATTAGTTGACAGATTACATTCAGGAATTATTTTTACAGCATTATTTTTTAATATTAATGTATAAAATATTAAAGGTTTGTTTAAAATGCATGAACTCCAAATGTTAAAACGTATGTAGAAATTAACCAAGATTAATAAGGTACAATATTATGTATTGTTAGTTCACGATACCTAATGCTAATTGAATCTTACAGTGAGAGAGTGAACGAGCAAGCGAGCGAGTAAGAAAGAAATAAAATGTGGCTCCCAACACCCATTCAAGATTTAAAAACTCATTTATCTGGAACCAGTTAGCCTTAAAATGTGAATGTACTGATTTCAATTTAAGACACGTGTGTTAGGAAATCACAACCTTCCTATGATTTATGTTCTCCATTGTGTTCTCTTCTTCCTTCCTCTATCACCTCTGGCTAACATGCAGTACATTGCGGCAGATGAAGTTAGTCATTTTACAGTTGTTCCCAACAGTCTGCACACATGCTGGTCCTTTGGCTATATGAGGTTTCTCTCACATGTCCCTGCTGGAACACAAGACAATGGTTGAGTCCAAGCCTCTTCAGCAGAAACATGCTCCTGGGTAGGTGTCTGGCAACCCTGCAGTTGACAAGCTTCTCCCTATACACTAACTTTCCCTAATCCAGAACCAGAGAATTTTAATGTGGTGATGAAAAGAAAAAAACTATTGAGTAGAACTGGCATAAGACTATAAGTAAAAAGAAAATGGGGGAAAAGCTGTAAAAACAGTAAACAGGTGCTTTGTGATGAGTCAGAAATGCTTTCCTCTCATGTGCCAAATCTTTGATGTTTGGATAGCATAGGACCTTAGGCACACAAGGAAATAAAAATAAAATAAAAAATTAACCTTGTTATGCCCTTTGAATGCAAATTAGTATAATTTTGGTTAGAAAAAACACTGGCCATGTCATTTTGATCATGGCCCATGAAAGATGCCTTGACAAAACATAAATGTACATCTGTTAATCTGTCTGCATCTAAACAACTATCTATCTTTAGACTTTACAAGCTTTTGTTGAAAAGTATTTATATATAACAGTCATGGATGCCAAGGCCTGAACCAAAAAAAAAAGGCTAACAATATTTTTTTTTTTTTAAATTGGAACATTACTATTGTGCTATTGTGCTGTATTGAGATGTATACATCATCTGAAATCTGAATAAATAAGCTAAAAATGGATCATTTTGACCCAAACAATGCATTGTTGGCTATTGCCACAAATATACCCGTGCAACTTATGACTGTTTCTTTTGGTCTAGGATCACATATACAGTATGATTGCAATTATATGCACTTGGTATCTTTGAACCACATGTACTTATCATAGAAAATTTAATTAAATTACTATGATTATAATGCATTCCTCTTATGTACAATATTTGTCAAAATAGTAATTTAACCTGTTAACTGTCACTGTTTGCCCCTGCATATTTAAAACAATTATATTCTATATTTATCCTGATCTAATGTTGACAAACTATATATCATTTGAAAGCTTACAAACTCAATATTCATCCTGTAAAAACCGTTTTGAAATCGGACCTTACGTTACCATGGAAACGGTACTCTAATTCTTCTAGCGGGCTCCTCCCCTAGTGGGCGAGGATTTCATATTACGAAATTCATTTTAACTACTTTATAATAAAAAACTTTTCTAATCTTGACAAAACACATATCGTCGGAAAGGTCTGAGTCTCACGGTTCTATATTTGTTTTGTGATATTTGGACAAAAATATATACATTTATACATAAATATAAATATATACATTTCTTACAGGAGATTGCATAAAAAAATCAGTGGAATTTCAATGACACCCGGTGGCTATTTGTGGTACAGTGCCTAAACAAAATCTCATGGGAACTTTAATTTTTGTGATATCAACTTCAAATTTGGAACACAAATTGGTTAGACATATGGATTTGATTTTATAGTCATTTTAGAGTACAAATTATTTTGTAACATATATTTTATATCACATATATAATATTTAGTACAGTACATTTGATTTACAGTACATTTAAACTTCCATAACTTTTTCATAATTTCATTTTTTTGAAGTGATTTCACTTGAGCAATAATCTGTCTTCTTTAAAATGAGACCAAACTTATGCCTATATTCCAAAGCATTCTTGAATTGCAACCATTTATGTTTGGATAGTGCATTTTCATGTATATTTTCAAAAACGGGGGTGACAGTTAACAGGTTAAAGTACATGCATCATTAAAAAAAAGAAGTTAGATTAGCAGTAATCCAATTGATTGCCTAGAATGTTAGTAATTACAAGTTTACTGTGTCATTTTTACCAGAATAATTTCATAATGAATATACCACAGGCTATTGCAGTGGTATTTGGTGGTAATTTTAAAACTAGTTTTGATATAAATATAGACCTGTGCATTGACTGCAGCATACTGGATGCCTACGTCCTGCAGTTTAATTAATTTACTGTGAGAATGAGGATTCTGCACTACAGCACATGTCGGTGACTGGTTAATTTTAAAGCTAAAATTAATATTTTCTCTTTTTTTCTGCCCTTAAAAGCTTGGCATCCATAATCAAGTCATCAATCAGGCACTGTCTTGGATCCCCCATTTTTGCTCCCTGAAAGCCACTGCATGTCATTCTCAATGGTTTTGCTCAATCAGGGGGCCTGACAGCTGAAAGAAAGAGAAACACTTTTTACAAAAAGAACCCCTACTCAACTGCCAGCCATTTAAGGAAAATATGAGCTGTAAATTCGGAGCTGTAAATTCAGCCGAGAAGCTGTCAGCATTTCAAATGCACCCACGCCCCGCCGAGATCACGGTAAATAAAGGGATACATTATGTAAAATGTGATCAAGGTCTATCAGGGAATTTATAACACTTACAGACATTTGCTTCTCTCAAAGTGAACTGTGTTGGTTTGGTCAGAAAGCAGACCTTAGGTTAACATGATGCCTGTTTTAGTATTTATATTTAATCCAGTAAAACTTCCTTTCCTGATGTTGAGCTATAATGGAAGAGGGTAATTACGGGCCAATGCAGACTCAGCACTGTGGATAGAAACTTAATTCCCTCATATAATTAGGAAAAAAAAGGAAACTTCAAGGTCTACGAGAATCAATTTCGTTAAATGTCAATGTTCCTGTTAATCAGTCAATGCATTGATTTTTGTTTAGCCTAGTTAGATTATGCTGTCATACTGACAGGACAGAAAGATTACTCTTGTTGAGCAGATGCTGTACTTTTCATAGGAACCTGCATTTAGCTCACCTACCCTAAAAGTAATTAATGACCAGGAGACTTTTTATGCCGGAACACTATCCCTGGTAGAAGGAAGAGGATATCTGTAGACTCGGAAGACAGGTTGTAAATCCTAAGTAAGTCTTCAGCTCTGGCCAGTTCCTGAGAGGCTCCACACGACATTGCAGAGTACCTTGTTTGGCTAGACTAGATGGGGCGGTCGATCGATGGTAACAGGATGCAGGTCTCTCCGCTTTCAAACAGTGGGCTGGTTTTGTGGTCAGGTTCAATTGGGTAATCAATTGCCAATTTTGCTAGCTCTCATATATGATGATCCAGAGAGCAGATAATCAACACACTGAGTGATGGGGCGGCAGACCACTGCAACTGAAATTTTCCCCATGTTCTTTTTCCATATACTGTACTGTCATATTGCTTGTGCAAATATTATAAAATATATGGCACATAATGTAATGAAAAATATAGCAACAGTCGTTGGCCACGTACACACTGCAGCTAAATTCAAAAAGTCAATTCGCCTTTAAGTGCTTAATCCTTTTCTGTACACACACAGTTCAGTAATTTACGGGACTGACAACCACATTCTACAACTGAATTAACTCCTGAAAAATGCAGGTAGTGACAACCGCATTCAGAAAAAATCTATGCAGTGTGTATGGAACGGAACTGAACAACTAGTTGTTAATGACATACAATGAGAGATATGAGAGATGACAGATAAGAGATACATTAATGTGTGGAGCAAGCCTGACTCGTGTTGCCAGATCTTGCAAGCAAATCAGCGAACAAGAACAAGCCCATAAAAAAATCTATAAATGGAAATGCGTTATGTTGCTATGGTTACCACAGTGTTAATCAATCACGGCAGTTTCGGGAGGGAGTCATGTTCCGTACACACATGGAACAATAATTTAAGGGACTCACTCCTGAAACTTTACAGTGTGTACATGGCCATAATGTTTTAAGATTATTGTTCAGTGTAACTTCAGATGTGTCAGACAGATAACTGCCATGTTCACCTGCTCAAACTACAACTACTTAAATTCTTCATGAGATTAAAACAGACCCCTTACTTAATGCATGTTAGTAGACATAATTTGCTCTTGCTGTACTTTGACCTAGTATATATGATAATATAGGAAGAAATATATAGAAGAAAATCAACACCTACTGCATCATTGCAACTTTGTCCCCGCCCACTGGCTTATTAGTGAGATGACGAGCAAGGAGTGAAGAGCAATACAGGATGGACTACAAATAACATTACCTTCCAAAGGATCCCAATGCTGGAATGTGGTTATTTATTTATTTTTCAACAATGTGAAGTCTCAGTTGAGCATTATCTATTTGTATTCTGTACATTTTACTGTGGATTCTTTGGTAAATCAGTCGCAATTTTTGCGCATGCTTTGCAAACATATTTCTACAATATGGACTCGACAGTAATGCGACAACATGTAAGTAACCGTGTTAATTCTAATACCTGATCTGTGACCAGTGATTTTTGATATGTAATGATTCATGTAGTCAGATGTTCTTTGTCTGTGTCAGTAAATCAAACCAGTGACTAAACAGTCAACTTCACATTGTTTCTCTTAGTAGGATCAAAATAATCTGTTATTTAAAAAGTGGTTAAATTATAGATAGAAAGAGTTCAAAGAATGCTCCCTTTACAATTGCTGGAGCTGTCCATCAAACAGCGCAAGTGTAACAAATCTTTAAGCCGGTGGTGGCTCCTCCTGTTGAGGGCAGCCAGCAGCGAGTCCCGCGCTCCCTGCTCCTCCCCGTCATGGCGGATGGTAGCAGGCTCCGGCCCATAGCGACTCCTCCGCTCCCTCTAGGACGGCAGCCACCCCACCTCGACCCAGGGGCACGGCAGCGAGCTCTCCGTCCTACCGGGTCTTCCATCGCTCCAGCACCACCGCCCCGGTCTTCTCTCTTCCGCGCTGCCCGACCTCAGCAGCGAGGGCTCTCAGACAGCATGTCCCACCTACCTCTCGGGCTTCGACACCAATGTAACGTAGTTCGTTGATGCAGGAAGAAGGAGGCAGGAACCGGGTAATGTTTAACAAAACTTTAATAAATAAACAAATTAAAAGTAAAAGTGGCAGCCCCTCACGGATGACTGCCACGCACACACATAATAAACCGTAAACAAAACATGACATAAAATCTGGTCCTCTCTCGTCCTTCACTGTCGTCGCTCCTCCTTTTATGTGACGAGCTCCTCCGTGAGACACGAGGAGGAGACAACAACCTGTTGTTGGAGACCTCCAAAACTAAATTAGGAAACTTTAAAATAGCATAATAGTGGCACTTTAAAACAGAGCGTTCAAATCAGATGGCTAAAATCAGAGTAGGAAAAATGCCTTTTATTTCTAAATCATGGCCATTTTTGATGTAAAAAAACATACTAACATTATAAGTGCACCACACACTTAAAACTGCAGTTCATGACCCTTTAATTCAAATGAGCTAAAGCAACACAATTGCTATACATTTTGTCCTAACTTCCATTGTGTTCAATCCACTTAAATATATTTAAAATTAAATTTAACTTAATCCGTTAGTGTTAGGATTACATTAATGATTTTTGTTGCACTAACTGAAAACAGGCAGATGATTTTTAGATGACATATGACTGTATCAGGAGAGTAAATGTTGAAATTAAGTGTTCCCTTTCAGTCAGTACACTACGAGTTACGTCAGTTACTGACGGAATGGGGGTTTCGCTTAGAAGCCAATCGCCTTTGAGCTCTACAAAACGAGCCAATGGCATGAAAATGCCATGGGTCTGCGGAATTTGCATGCCGCAACCCCGCCCCACGGGGTGGGTATAAAGGGCGTTGCGTGGCAATCTCGCATTATGTTTCTGCTTCAGAGCCGAGTTTACTGCCTGAGCGCTTTTCTCTTCAAGACGAGTTTCTCTCCAGAGTGTTGGTGTTACGGCACGTTCCAGCGAGTTCCGCATTTCCTGTCTGATCTGTGCAGTGATCGAGCACAGCGTGCGCGTTCTCCCTGGGTGCTTCGGCATTCTGCAGAGTTTTCACTCCTCTCTAAAAGAGCTGCATGCGGCACGTCTTTTTAAAGATGGCTCGCCCGTGCTCCGTTTCTGGGTGCGGTCGACTGGTACCTCCGTTCGATGGTCATGATCGCTGTTTGGCGTGCTTGGGCCTCGTGCACGCTGAACGCGCGTTCATGGATGAGTCATGTTCTCATTGCGGGAACATGGCCATCTCAGTGTTGCGATCGAGACTCCATGATCTCCGTAGTGGGGAGAGAGTCCCCTCTACCACACCCCAATCTACTTCCTCCACTGGAGGGGGTACTTTGGCTGGTGGTCAGGGTGATCTGAGGCTTACGGTGTGGAACAACCCGACGAATCCTCGTCGGGCCACACCCCCCTCCTGCACACTGCAACCTGTGGTGTTGCCTGATGAGGGCGCCGGGGCTTCCCGTTCGGGGCCCTGCGTTTCATTTGGCACACCCGCGCAGGATGCTAAGTCGATCGCCGCATCACAAGGTGGGCTGGATTCCTCCGGAGATGACGGTTCGGCTGTGTTGCCTCCTTTGGGAGTTCCAGCATTGCCCGAGTCCGATCCGGAACTCACAGCCATGCTTGCCCGGGCGGCCGAGACGATTGGGCTTGTGTGGAACCCTCCGCCATGTCCCGAGCGTTCCCGGCTAGATGATTGGTATCTGGGGGCGGCCCGTGCCGAAGGCGCCCGTCAGCCCCCAGTGCCTTTCTTCCCGGAAGTGCATGAAGAGGTGTCGATATCGTGGAAGTCTCCCTTGACTTTTCGCGATCGCTCGGCAACCACTTCCGCCTTCACTGCCCTCGATGGCGGCGCGGTGAAAGGGTACACTGGGGTTCCCCCTGTTGAGCGCTCTGTTGCGATGCAACTGTGTCCACATCGACCTGAAGGACGCGTACTTTCATGTCTCCATTCTTCCTCGACACAGACCGTTTCTACGGTTTGCCTTCGAGGGGCAGGCATATCAGTACACGGTTCTCCCTTTCGGGCTAGCCCTGTCCCCTCGCGTCTTTACGAAGATTGTCGAGGCAGCCCTTGTGCCGCTCAGGCAACACGGGGTTCGCATCCTGAACTATCTCGACGACTGGCTGATTCTAGGCCACTCTCGGGATCAGGTTTGCGAACACAGGGATCTGGTGCTTCAGCACCTCGCCCGTCTGGGCCTTCGGGTAAACTGGGAAAAGAGCAAACTCTCCCCAGCGCAGAGGATCTCTTTTCTCGGTATGGAAATCGACTCGGTCGCCATGTTCGCGCAGCTTACGAGCGAGCGCGCGCAGTCTCTGCTGACTTGTCTTCGCCAGTTCGAGGGCAAGAGTGCGGTTCCACTGAAACTTTTTCAGAGGCTCCTGGGGCATATGGCGTCAGCAGCCGCGGTGACCCCGCTTGGTCTGCTCCATATGAGACCGCTTCAGCACTGGCTTTGCGATCGAATCCTGAGATGGGCATGGCAACACGGCACCCTCCAGGTCCCAGTGACCCAAGCCTGCCGTCAGACCTTCACCCCGTGGTCGAACCTCAGCTTTCTACAGGCAGGTGTTCCCCTAGAACGAGTTTCCAGGCATGTTGTTGTCACAACAGATGCCTCTTCCACGGGCTGGGGCGCCATGTGCAAGGGACATGCTGCCGCGGGCTCCTGGATAGGACCCCAGCGCCTATGGCATGTCAATTGCCTCGAGTTGCTGGCCGTACGTCTTGCCCTGCACCGCTTTCGAGCCCTGCTCAAGGACAAACACGTTCTGGTCCGATCAGACAGCACGGCGACAGTAGCGTACATCAACCGACAAGGTGGTCTACGCTCCCGCCGGATGTCGCAACTCGCCCGCCATCTCCTCCTATGGAGTCAGAAGCATCTGAGGTCGCTTCGTGCCGTTCACATCCCGGGAGACCTGAACTGCGCAGCCGACGAGCTGTCGCGGTTCCAGCCGCTCCCGGGGGAATGGAGACTCCATCCCCAGACGGTTCAGCTGATTTGGGAACAGTTTGGCGACGCACAGATAGATCTGTTTGCCTCCCGCGACTCTTCCCATTGCCGCTGGTACTATTCCCTGACCGAGGGGACCCTCGGCACGGATGCACTAGCGCACAGCTGGCCACGCAAATATGCGTTTCCCCCAGTGAGCCTTCTCGCACAGGTTCTGTGCAAGATCAGGGAGGACAGGGAGCAGGTCCTTTTGGGTCGCCCCATATTGGCCCGGCCGGACCTGGTTCTCAGAACTTGTACTCCTTGCAACAGCACCTCCCTGGTCGATCCCTCTGAGACAGGACCTCCTGTCTCAGAGACGGGGCACCATATGGCACCCGCGTCCCGACCTGTGGAACCTCCACGTGTGGAACCTGGACGGGACGCGGCAGGTTTGAGTACCCTGCCACCTCAGGTGGCGGCTACCATCACTTCCGCTAGAGCCCTGTCTACCAGACAGGCCTATGCGTTGAAGTGGAACCTCTTCGTCACCTGGTGCTCCTCTTGGCGAGAGGACCCCAGAAAATGCTCGATCGGGTCCGTGCTCTCCTTCCTCCAGGAAGGGTTGGAGCGAAGGCTGTCTCCCTCCACCCTGAAGGTCTATGTGGCTGCTATTTCAGCCCATCATGACCTGGTGGATTCTAAAACGGTTGGACAGCACGACCTGGTCAGCAGGTTCCTCAGAGGTGCGAGGAGGTTAAATCCTCCTCGCCCACCTCAGGTACCCTCTTGGGACCTAGCAGTGGTCTTAGCTGCCCTGCAAAAGGCTCCCTTTGAGCCATTGCAGTCAGTCGAGCTGAAGTTCCTTTCATTGAAAGTGGCGCTCCTGACTGCTTTGGCCTCCATCAAGAGGGTAGGGGACCTGCAGGCATTTTCGGTTGACGAAGCGTGCCTGGAATTCGGGCCGGCCAATTCTCACGTCATCCTGAGACCCCGGCCTGGATACGTGCCCAAGGTTCCCACCACTCCCTTCAGGGACCAGGTGGTGAACCTGCAAGCGCTGCCCTTGGAGGAGGCAGACCCAGCCTTGGCACTGCTCTGTCCAGTACGCGCCCTTCGCGCTTACGTAGACCGGACGCAGTGTTTCAGGACCTCAGACCAGCTCTTTGTCTGTTACGGAGGGCAGCAGAAAGGGAAGGCTCTCTCCAAGCAGAGGTTGTCCCACTAGATAGTGGACGCCATTGTCCTGGCATATCAAGTCCAGGGCATGCCATGCCCCCTCGGGATAAGAGCACACTCCACCAGGAGTGTTGCCTCCTCTTGGGCTCTAGCGCATGGCGCCTCGCTAACAGACATTTGTAGAGCTGCAGGCTGGGCGACACCCAACACATTCGCAAGATTTTATAATCTCTGAGTGGAGCCTGTATCCTCTCGTGTACTCGCCCCTACTGGCCAGTAACCGGACAGGCTCAGGTGTCTTCGCTTGCTGCGCCATTCCACTCCGCGGACTGGATGCGTGCGCTATTCCTCTCAGGTGAGCTTCCCCAGTAAGCCCTGAGCTCCTCCAGCACTGTCGATGTCGTCACCAGAGCGAGTGCCCTTTTCAGGCCACCCCTCGTGTTCGGCTAGGTGCCTCCGTGTGCATGGTTCCCCCGCTGGGTAACCCCCACATGTGTATTTCCACGGTAAGTCTCTTGTAGCTCGTGTCTTCCCTTGGCAAGACACCTTGCCACGCCTGGAGTTGAAATTTTCCACCTTCGGCTGGATACCTCAGAGTGTTCCCTATGCAGCTCCTTCGGGTCATAGGTGTATTCTTCAAGTCCCCCCCTTTGGGTTGGCATTGTGTTGCATTCTCCACGTGGGATATGCTTCCCAGTGTACCTTGGTAACGTTGAGCCTAGCCCCTCGTTCGTGCCACACTCACGGCAGGGAGCCCGGGTCAGCGCAGGACGCTGGAAGACAGCCGTCATGGCGAGATTGAATTGGGACCCCCATTCCGTCAGTAACTGACGTAACTCGTAGTGTACTGACTGAAAGGGAACGTCTCGGTTACGTATGTAACCCTCGTTCCCTGAAGGAAGGGAACGGAGACGTTACGTCCCCCTGCCATGTCCGCTGTACCGCTCGAACTGGCCGGGCGCTCATGCCTCGGCTCTTCAGCAGGTAAACATAATGCGAGATTGCCACGCAACGCCCTTTATACCCACGCCGTGGGGCGGGGTTGCGGCATGCAAATTCCGCAGACCCATGGCATTTTCATGCCATTGGCTCGTTTTGTAGAGCTCAAAGGCGATTGGCTTCTAAGCGAAACCCCCATTCCGTCAGTAACTGACGTAACGTCTCCGTTCCCTTCCTTCAGGGAACGAGGGTTACATACGTAACCGAGAAGTTATGTTATGTGTTTTTGAGTGAAGGAAAAGCCCTGTTAATGTTTAATGTTCAGTTATGTTTGACAAGTTATGTTGAAGCTGTTATGGTTACCATTGTGCTGAAGAGTAGAGCTTAAGGTTATGTTGTGGATGGCTGCATGTACAAAGGCTATGTATGATGCTATGTCCAATCAACAATAGCTTTGCTTATGCCAGTAAAGTAACAAGTATATTTCCATTTGCGCTGTGCTAGCTGCAGACAGTTTTTCAATTGTACTACATAAGTGAATGTCAAATGCAAACAGATTTGTTTTCCACTTACTCAAAATCACATACTTGAATATATTAGAATTTACTCAACATATCTGAACTGAAAAAAACAATTAAAGTTCAATTAAAACATTTATGTTTAAAATTAAATTTATTTAATTCAAATTAATTTAATTAAAAAAAAAAAAAAAGTTTTATCTGCCTCCAGTCCAACGCTCACTACCGATGTCTTGTCCTATTTTATTTTCTCTTGTTGGATAAGTCATACAGAATTTTTCTACCATTACTACTACTACTACTACTACTACTACAAAACACACATTACAACCACACTGAGTTGCTTTATGATCATTTAGCACATTTAGATATTAATTGATACATTATTTTGATCTCAAGTGGAATATGTTTTTTTTCCTTAACTTCTATTCTAAACATTATTTTACTTAACTAATAACTTAAAATAAATTATTTTCAAGAGTAGGAATCGGATCTCTATTAAAAATGATGTGCTGCATTACTCTCAAAGTAATGCACATTTGTCATAATTTATTGTTAATAATTATCTGTACTACAGGGACAGAAAAAAGTGTAAATAGCGTTATAGCTATACTTACAGAGACACAAGTATCTTTTGTTCTCACATATAAAATGACGAGATTGTTTCATGACTGAGAGCCATCCATTAAATGAACAAGCAAAGAAAACAGGAAAAAAATGTCTATATATACAGTATATACAGTATATAGGAGCGTTACAAATAATGTTTAGTTAAGCTTTATTCAAGCATCAACTGCAACAACATCAACAAAACTGCATAGACTAAAATATTGATCATGGGATTTAAGAATCAATATCAAGATCTTTAAGATTTGATCGCTTTTGGGATATTCAAAGTTACACTTCTCTCTGACATTTTCTCCACTGCATGTGTGTGTCTGGCACAAGTTGAGACAGGCAGTTGAAGTGGAGAAGAGACGGGCACACACAGGTGATATTCTTCATCAGTTGCATTTTTTTATGATAGATAAGCAGATGTGCATGTGTGATATCATACCATTAAATATAGTGAGATGCATCAATGCGTTCAATGCAAATCAGCATATTTGCATAATCAACGCTGTTGATTACGCCAACGTGTCGTTTCAGTCCTACTTTCCTTTAGTGTAAAAATATTAAAAAACAACAAAGAATTTAACAGAAGTTATCAAATGTAACTTTGAGAAATGGACCCAGGGAGCCCATGAGTTGGGTTTAGTTTAATTGGTGTGCTACAGTGGGTGAGGAACGGCAGGGTATCAGAATACTGAGAACAGGTGGACATGACATCTGAAATATGTACACGAGGCCAGATCATCCCAGCACAAAATATGTTCAATAGAACACAGCCTCCATTTCACAGGTCTAGATGTACTATCCATTCCAAATAATAGCACCTATTTCCAGCCAAATGTAAGTGTGAAAATATGTGAGAAGGTTTGGAAAGAGGTCAGGTGAAACTGCAAAAACCGAAAAACTTTGTTGCACAGACCTTTTCCATTCCTGTGTCCTTGAAAGGTGTGAGACAAAAGCATCTTCTTCAGTTTACAGGACTCTACTGTAGCATGAGGTGGTTGCTGAAGCATATTATCATTTAGGGGGGAAAAACATTAATTCTTTAATGTCTTTTCTCTTCACATTACCAGAAATTTATTCCTGATCATTACGTCTCTTATCATCCAAAATTTCTATTTGACAATCTAATGATCCAGCTGTGGGGAGATTTATTTTAGTTTAGTAGCTCTGGGAATGTCACCGTTTTATCTCTACCATTCCAACAATTTCTTCTTGACTACATTTCTCACTCTCCTTAGATTATTTACAAGGCTTTTGATATTCTCTCTCTTTCTCATTATTTCTAGTCTATAATTCCCGAAGGCCAACGATATTCGTTGTCTACACTGCCAACTGATACAATTTAATTTAGCAGAATACAGAATACTAGTGAGGTTTATATAATATAAATGATATTGTAATGTATTATTATTAATATTATTTTTTTTTTAAATCTAAACCCTGAATATTTCAACCAATAAAGCATATGGTAATACTTTTGTATGGGGAACACACATTCACTATTAACTACGACTTTTGCCACAATAAACTCCGAATTTACTGCTTATTAATAGCTAGTAAGGTAGTTTTTGTAACGTTTAGGTTAGGTATTGGGTAGGATTAAGGGATGTAGAATAAGGACATGCAGAATAAGGCATTAATATGTGCTTTATACAGGTGCTGGTCATATAATTAGAATATCATCAAAAAGTTGATTTATTTCACTAATTCCATTCAAAAAGTGAAACTTGTATATTATATTCATTCATTACACACAGACTGATATATTTCAAATGTTTATTTCTTTTCATTTTGATGATTATAACTGACAACTAAGGAAAATCCCAAATTCAGTATCTTAGAAAATTAGAATATTGTGAAAAGGTTCAATATTGAAGACACCTGGTGCCACACTCTAATCAGCTAATTAACTCAAAACACCTGCAAAGGCTTTTAAATGGTCTCTCAGTCTAGTTCTGTAGGCTACACAATCATGGGGAAGACGGCTGACTTGACAGTTGTCCAAAAGACGACCATTGACACCTTGCACAAGGAGGGCGAGACACAAAAGGTCATTGCAAAAGAGGCTGGCTGTTCACAGAGCTCTGTGTCCAAGCACATTAATAGAGAGGCAAAGGGAAGGAAAAGATGTGGTAGAAAAAAGTGTACAAGCAATAGGGATAACCGCACCCTGGAGAGGATTGTGAAACAAAACCCATTCAAAAAAGTGGGGGAGATTCACAAAGAGTGGACTGCAGCTGGAGTCAGTGCTTCAAGAACCACTACACACAGACGTATGCAAGACATGGGTTTCAGCTGTCGCATTCCTTGTGTCAAGCCACTCTTGAACAACAGACAGCAGCAGAAGCGTCTCGCCTAGGCTAAAGACAAAAGGGACTGGACTGCAGCTGAGTGGTCCAAAGTAATGTTCTCTGATGAAAGTAAATGTTGCATTTCCTTTGGAAATCAGGGTCCCAGAGTCTGGAGAAAGAGAGGAGAGGCACACAATCCACGTTGCTTGAGGTCCAGTGTAAAGTTTCCACAGTCAGTGATGGTTTGGGGTGCCATGTCATCTGCTGGTGTTGGTCCACTGTGTTTTCTGAGGTCCAAGGTCAACGCAGCCGTATACCAGGAGGTTTTAGAGCACTTCATGCTTCCTGCTGCTGACCAACTTTATGGAGATGCAGATTTCATTTTCCAACAGGACTTGTCACCTGCACACATTGCCAAAGCAACTAGTACCTGGTTTAAGGACCATGGTATCCCTGTTCTTAATTGGCCAACAAACTCGCCTGACCTTAACCCCATAGAAAATCTATGGGGTATTATGAAGAGGAAGATGTGATATGCCAGACTCAACAATGCAGAAGAGCTGAAGGCCACTATCAGAGCAACCTGGATTCTCATAACACCTGAGCAGTGCCACAGACTGATCGACTCCATGCCAAACCGCATTGCTGCAGTAATTCAGGCAAAAGGAGCACCAAATAAGTATTGAGTGCTGTACATGCTCATACTTTTCATGTTCATACTTTTCAGTTGGCCAAGATTTCTAAAAATCCTTTCTTTGTATTGGTCTTAAGTATTATTCTTGTTTTCTGAGATACTGAATTTGGGATTTTCCTTAGTTGTCAGTTATAATCATCAAAATGAAAAGAAATAAACATTTGAAATATATCAGTCTGTGTGTAATGAATGAATATAATATACAAGTTTCACTTTTTGAATGGAATTAGTGAAATAAATCAACTTTTTGATGATATTCTAATTATATGACCAGCACCTGTAAGTACTAATAAACAGTCAATATCCTAGTCATAATAAGCAACAAGTTAATAGCGAGAACTGAACCCTAAAATAAAGTGTTACCAAGCATATTATACTAAAACAATATTATACTTTACTGTTGTCATAGTGAAAACGCTAATGTAAAGCTAGTCTGCTAAATCTGTAGCATGCCACAGGTCACAATTATTGCCAGCCAGATATCAAACTTCACCTAACTATTAAATCAGTCTACAGTTTACAGAAAACATTTTGTTTACTTACGTGGCTTAACTCTACCGTTGTTGTCACAATGTTGGCGCTAGCCTACGGCTAACTACTACCATTTTTTGTAATACTTTACTATTTTTACCTTGGCTTAGTCACTGAATTTCAGAGCACCAGGTAATGGACCAGTAGCTTAGGTTCGCTACAGAGGGCAAGCATTTATAAGGTACATATAAAACACAGACAATGACTAGAAATGTACCAATTTATATTGTTTGTGCAAGATTAAATTAATGTAAATGAAGTAAATTACAATAACAATGAAATAAAAATAAATAAAAACAAAAATGAATGACTTGTTTCTTCTCAATCCCTTTTGAGTTTCTTTTTAGATATCTTCTCTAAGTGTTATTTTCAGCTCTGTTGTTATTTAAATAGTTTTTTCTATTTATATTGTAATTATATGGCTTATAGCTTAAATTATTCTCCTATTCTGAGCCTCTAGAAACACGAGCCTCTTTGATCGTAGCATTGTCCCAGTCTGCCCGTTTAATAGCTTGCAGCCAGATGTCGTCTATTTTTTTTAAACGGATGAGATCCTGCAGGAGTCCTGAAAAAATTTTACTCCATAACTGGTGCGATTTTCACAGTTCACGACGCAACAAGTAGGCATTTTTTTCTTGACGAGAAATTCTCTGGTTAACACAATTCAATGTGATGGAATGAACTTTCTGACACCGCCATGCGCACTGCGAACCGCAAATTTTCCTGTGACGTGAACAGTGAAGGGGTCTATTTCTGTGAAAAATATGTTTCTAAGCATAAACATGGACCTTGATTGAGTTAAATGGCATTTCAGCATTAAGTAGTTTCCTCGTGTAGAGTGATATAAATAAATGGCCACAGAGGTTTAGGGACTGCTGTTTCAAATGTGAGCGAAATTAATTCATTTCACTTCCATGATTAAAGCACACACTCACACATGAGGTGTTTTGTCTTATTAAAAACTGCAGCCTCCTGAGTGATATGTCTAACAGCGGAATTAAGTAATTTGCCTTCATTTATGCCTTCCTATTTTCTGCAAGATGCTCTTGAATACTCCAGTAGATGGGGCCTCCGTTCAACACGGCAAACTGCCAGGACAGCAGACATCAGGCATCCTCGCTCTCCACCCGTTAAACTTTTGAAGCAACGTTCATTTTTAATGGGGAATTGATCTGTGTAAATCAGAGGCAGATAGGGGCCCCTTTTCTCAGATAATCTGATAAAGAAAGCTTGCCGTTTTCAGACCCATTTACAACAGTAGCCTGCTGGAAAGGGGTGAGCCCTGTTCTCTGCAGCTCCCTGCGCCGTAATCGAACTAGCAAGAGGCAGATCAGAGATTCAGTGGGTGTAGAGCGAGAGAGAGGGGTAGGGGTAGGTGGAGTGGGTAATCGACAAATCTATCCTCATGCTTAGCTTGGCTGGCTCTCTCATTTGGTTCAAAGTGGGTGCAGATGGATTTTAGATGGAATGGCCTTTGCAAGCGGTAGCCTGTGACACACGTCAACAGCATGACAGCTCAGGGCTTTTGGAAAACTCTAGGTTGTGCCAAAATCATCATACGTATCATGATTAAGAATCCCAAGTGTCTGCATACTGTAAAGAACTAATACAAAAGTTACTCCGACATTTGGTTGAATGCATTACATGTCTAGAAATACTGATTACAGCTTCATTGTCCCTTTATTGCCATTTGCAGTGCAGTTCTGTCCAACTTGGCTCATTTGAACCTGTGTGGGCTCCACACCTAATTGCTCACTGGTTTGACAAGTGTAATTGTCCTTAAGCACCTTACATGTATTATAGTCATTTCACAGCGAATCAGTGGAAAATCAACCTTTTTACATCACCTAAAATGCTCACTTGTGAACCCGCTGACATTTCTCCAGACCTGGGGCCTCATGTATAAAACTTTACGTAGACTTTATCCTAAAAGTGTGTGTACACACACAAGTTTTCAGATTTATAAAACCATGCGTATGCCAGAGCCTGCGCAAAATTCCCTTTATAAAACCCAGTCAGCGGAAGTACATGCATCTCCACCCTGTCTCCCCCCTCCGCTTACAACACCTTTACTATGTATATCCTCATCTGCATATCTTTTCCATATGTGTGGGCCCTATAGGCCATGTTTAACACTACAAGAAATTAAAAAAATATGAGATACAGATTATAAATGCCATTTGTGCAGTCACATTACATTGCTAAAAAACATTAAGTATCCTTGTCTTGTTTTAGAAACAATATAGAATATATTTTTTACGATATTCAATAAATATGTCAATAGATTTCCCCTTTAAAACATCAAAACCTAGCATGCCAAAGGAAAAGGGTTTAAAAGCAGTGCATCCACTACAAATATATCTAAATTCATATAAAAAATTAAATTCTGGATAATGACTTTTTGTAATTTGAGTGCAGAATATTTAATCTAAATGTGTATATCAAAATGAAAATCATCCTGTTTACTTCATGACTTCGCTCACTATCTGCGGACAGTATGCACATATTTAAGCGGTTGGAATGTGCATGGAAAATAAATGTATTCATAATTTTTTTGATTTATAATTAATTTAATTTATATTTTATTAATTTATTTACATACGCAAATTTCAATGGCTTTTTGTACGTACGCAACATTTATACATTTTGACGACCTCATTCCCGCAGCAGCACAGCTGTTTCTTCTTCATTCGCATCTCCTTGTTGATCTATATTTAGCTCCAGTCTTCCAAGATTGTAAAATGTTGACAAGATTGTCACAGTAACATAAACAAACTACATTCTACCAAATATGCTTTCACTTTTCTTCGCATGCACATGTTCAATCAAAGACACAAAGTTCATTGCAAGGCCTTTTGCACTGTCTGCCGGGGCATCTTAAACTATCAGTTTAGCATGTGGTAGAGGGAGAGAACAAAGGGCAAATTTGAGAAAGGTCAATGAGGACAGGGTCTCTGAGATGTGCGTCAGCGAAGGCTCAGATAATAGACCTAATGAAGATGTAATGCACATGGGCATTATGGGTCATGGCGTGCCCTGAATTAAAATGATGTGCGGCAATAACACTGCAAGTCGGCCAATCATCTCTGTGTATTGACATGTTACGCTGTAAGGACAGCTCTCCCCTTTGAATATTGAATCACACTCTGTTTTCTGTCTCTCCATGAAAAAGGTCATTGCATGCTCTGAATGGTATGTCAAAAATGCCATATAGACACAATATCTGTGCTATAGCAAAAGAGGTATTTTATATTCTAGAGCTTGCAAAAAAAGAAAACGAATAATAATAACTGTAATAGATAGATAGACAGACAGACAGACAGATAGATAGAAAGATGTGCTACCACAACAGTCTTGGTGGTGGCTGCCTGATATACAATGCAAGACGTAGGGTAAAAATTATTTTAGCATCTATCAGTTCATTTCCATTTGCAACTGCTGCTTTTTTCTGCTCCATCCTCAGGTTTCAAATAGACTACAGCACATTCCCATGAATCTCATTCCTATGAATTTTACATGCTTAAAAAGAGTGCATACATTTGCTTTGTTTTCCCTAAAAGGATAAAAATGACCTCTATTATGTCTGGGTATGTGCGCCCCTACCAACTTTGCTCCTGCCCATGATCAGCTGAAGAGTGTGTTTGATTCCTTCATCTTTTGGCCACATTAGTGTAAGAATCAGTTTTACTGCTAAGACAAAAGTTGAAGATCCAATCCCCTGCAATAGAACAATAAAACTCACTAACCTGGAGAGAAGATCTCACAGAAAGAGTGTAGGACATCGGCCTGCCCAAAACCTTCTCCCCCTCTCCCCCTCTCCCCCTCTCCCCCTCTCCCCCTCTCCCCCTCTCCCCCTCTCCCCCTCTCCCCCTCTCCCTCTCTCCCTCCTCCCTTCCCTCCCCCTGATTCAAGTCACAGAATGCAGATATACCACAGATGATGTATCTTGTAAATCTATTGTTTTTCCCCTTTCATGTGTGGTATCTTTTCAAAGGTCTCAGTGCGATTGGTAAAATGGTCTCAACTTCTCTGTAGTTACTGGTAGGATGAGAAAGATTGAAACATATGAGAATTATGTTCTCCCTTTTTGAGTGGTCTCTTCAAAGATATCTGATCCTCTCCCCCAAACTAGGTGCTGTGTTGCAAATATTTACAAACCCTTTGTTCTGGTCTGGGTATTTAAGGAAGGGTAGCAGAGCTGCCATTTGGGAACATTCTGTAGCCAGAGCCCCCATGCCGTGCTGTGTCAGTGTCCGAGAGGCACTCACACACACTGTGTGTACTGTGCCAGATATAATGACTCTTTTTAAACTATTTTCATATTACTTTGTAATTGTATTTTATATTTTTTATGCTGAAAGTTGTGTACCATGGATTTATGTTTAATTATGTTTATTTAAGTTCTGTCTGGCCAAAATAAATGTTAATCCTGATTTATCTTGTATTATTCTGAAATCATTATTCTAGTATGGATCAGTGTGGAGTGCTTTATTTCCGCAAATCTTTTGCCAGGATAGATCAAACTGAGGACCCAATGACTGGAGCATGGAGCACATCATTTTGGGATAATCTGCTTTCTGACTATCACTGTATTAGCAAGTTGCAGCTTCCGTGACTATTAATCAAATTACACTTTTTGTTGAGTAAGCAGGTGCGACCACTTAAAAGGTAAAATATTCACTCTGCAATCCTCTGGCTAATATCAGAACTGGACAGTTTGTATCCGTGAACGCGCGAATTGCTGTTTCTGTGCGATATCGGGTCCCTTGATGAACGAATATTTGATAATAATATATACTAAGAAAAATCAACAATCCAAATTAAATCACAAGGAATCATCAGCTGTTAAATTACAAACGTAACAAATTGAACGAAGTTACATACAATTGGAGTCAGATCACTTTATTCATTGAGTCAGATTTAAAATTAGATATTAATAAATTAAGTGAATTTAACAGAAATGCTGAAAAGGCTTACACGCAGAATCCTTCAACCAAGCCGTTAGATTCCGTTTTTGGGCTAACGGATGGAGCTTACATTAGAATAATACAAGAATAAATATGCCAACGCTGTGCAGCTGATACTCCAGCTAAATCTATTCATTCTCTACTGCCACTTGACCACCCAGCACAAACAATGAGTATGTGATGTCTGAAACGAAGAGGGAAAGAGAACGGCTGCCTACACAAACCCTGACGAAGAGGACGCAATTCTCTTATCGTGCCAACCGCCTTGCGCCAAAACGAAAAAGCCTGTTCCTGTCACCGCAATGACAGGCACATGTATCCCTGGCTGTAATGGCATAGGATACAACAGCCACATAGCACCCGGTGGTGATATCTGCAGAGCAATGCAGGAATCATCTGAGACAGCACATCTGACAAGTGCCATGACACCTGCCAGTCAGGCTGCTGTGTGACATGACCCAGAGCCGTCCATCTGTGCCACCTGCTAAAACATACAACATGCAGCAAAATAACAGCATCCTGTGTTGATGCATGTCTTGACAGTTATGACAGAATTTTCAACATTGAGATTACCAACATTCATTTTAAACATTAAACGTTTAGTTTTCCGCAGTTTTCTGTAAATGCCATATGTTATAACAAGCTGTATAGCTCTAAAGCTACAAAGTAATTGAAAGAAAATGCTTTTAGACTTAAACAACAGAGCAACATTAAATCCCACTCTTTCCCTAAAGGATAAATCTTATATTGTTGAAAAAGCAATACATGTTGTTCATATTTCTTACCTGCTGATGTTCATTCTTAAGGTGTATTCCATGTCATCAGCCCCAGTAAAGTTAAACATGAATTTAAAATGTCATCATCATATAATAGCACTACTGTACATTATGCGTTCTAGGGATGAACTGGTATTAAAATTAAACCAATAGTTTTCATGTTATGGTCAATAACCTATTATAAACTACATTATTATGCTATATAAATAAATGGCTATATGGATTTTTTTCTAAATAAATTCAAAACAAAGCAATAAAACTAGAATGTTGTGATGCCTATACTTTTAGCATTTAAACCAACTGATTTTAATGTACAGTAAGATACATTGGTATTCATCTTGAGATCTTGAAAGATGAAAGATTTTAAAATAAATACACAAAAAAAAAGTTGCAGCAGCAAATACTATAGTGGAAAGATCATAGAATAAATGTATTCTGTATGTAGGCTCTTTTTTTGATAATACAGACTTGGTGGCATAGGATAAATGTCAAAATAAAACAATACAAATATACACTCACCTAAAGGATTATTAGGAACACCATACTAATACTGTGTTTGACCCCCTTTCGTCTTCAGAACTGCCTTAATTCTACGTGGCATTCAACAAGGTGCTAAAAGCATTCTTTGAAAATGTTGGCCCATATTGATAGGATAGCATCTTGCAGTTGATGGAGATTTGTGGGATGCACATCCAGGACACGAAGCTCCCGTTCCACCACATCCCAAAGATGCTCTATTGGGTTGAGATCTGGTGACAGTGGGGGCCATTTTAGTACAGTGAACTCATTGTCATGTTCAAGAAACCAATTTGAAATGATTGGAGCTTTGTGACATGGTGCATTATCCTGCTGGAAGTAGCCATCAGAGGATGGGTACATGGTGGTCATAAAGGGATGGACATGGTCAGAAACAATGCTCAGGTAGGCCGTGGCATTTAAACGATGCCCAATTGGCACTAAGGGGCCTAAAGTGTGCCAAGAAAACATCCCCCACACCATTACACGACCACCACCAGCCTGCACAGTGGTAACAAGGCATGATGGATCCATGTTCTCATTCTGTTTACGCCAAATTCTGACTCTACCATCTGAATGTCTCAACAGAAATCGAGACTCATCAGACCAGGCAACATTTTTCCAGTCTTCAACTGTCCAATTTTGGTGAGCTCGTGCAAATTGTAGCCTCTTTTTCCTATTTGTAGTGGAGATGAGTGGTACCCGGTGGGGTCTTCTGCTGTTGTAGCCCATCTGCCTCAAGGTTGTGCGTGTTGTGGCTTCACAAATGCTTTGCTGCATACCTCGGTTGTAACGAGTGGTTATTTCAGTCAAAGTTGCTCTTCTATCAGCTTGAATCAGTCGGCCCATTCTCCTCTGACCTCTAGCATCAACAAGGCATTTTCGCCCACAGGACTGCCGCATACTGGATGTTTTTCCCTTTTTTACACCATTCTTTGTAAACTCTAGAAATGGTTGTGCGTGAAAATCCCAGTAACTGAGCAGATTGTGAAATACTCGGACCGGCCCGTCTGGCACCAACAACCATGCCACGCTCAAAATTGCTTAAATCACCTTTCTTTCCCATTCTGACATTCAGTTTGGAGTTCAGGAGATTGTCTTTACCAGGACCACACCCCTAAATGCATTGAAGCAACTGCCATGTGATTGGTTGATTAGATAATTGCATTAATGAGAAATTGAACAGGTGTTCCTAATAATCCTTTAGGTGAGTGTAATGTTGTGATGCATACATTTACATTCAGCATTTAAATATGATTTTGATATTTGAATTAAGATTACATTACTTATTTACCAAAGTCATTATTAGTGTTTTTTAAAAACGATTAACTGCAACTGAGTGTTAGATGATAGCAAAGATAATCTAAAGGCAAAATATGGGAAATGAGCATCAACAGTTTCAATAAGTGTTCAATATCAGCCAACACAATAGTGTTGATGGTTTTACATGCATGGGAAAGCAGAAAACACACTGTACGAATCTCTACATCAGTGGTTCTCAACTGGTTTGGCCATGGAACCCACATGGTCATCAACCCGCGACCCAATTTTTTATTTAAATTTTTTGGGGGGGAATTTGAACCAAGCAAATTTATTTCTCAGAAATGGCTGTCCCACTTTTATTTAACATGCACATAAATTGTAAGAATGACACTGAACACTGATGAATATAGAGTATAAGGTAAGGCTATAAGCAACAGTCCCTAACTAGTTTTTCATAGTACAATAAAGTTAGTCAATCGGTATGAGCCACTACAGTCTTAAAATAGCACAATTTGAAAATAAAGTGGTATTTTGGAATCTACGGAAACCATGGTAAATACACAATACCAACATGTCATTAACTTTAAATAAAAATATAAAAAACAAAACATATGGACACTGATCCTGATGGATAGAATAAACATCATACCTGCATAAAGGAGTGGATTAAGGTCTGCACAGATTTCTAGAGGCCGCACAGATTTCTATTTTAAAACCTACGTCCAGTAACAGAAAATATTTGCAAAAACTGCTAAACAGAGGCCCCTTGATCACATGGGCCCTATAGGCTACAGCCTAGGTTAGCCTATGAATGAATCCACCCCTGCCTGCATGCAAATCCTTCCCAGCTAACACACAACGTTCCAGTTTGTAATTTATAGGTACTTTTTTTTTGTAATTTCATGACTAATTGGCAACATAACTCCGATGTTGCATTCTTGTAATTTCATTTGCTCTTTTTATATAGTGAAGTGATATACAGCGCGCACTTGCGGGACCAATTGAACAGCGAACGCCATGAGCACAGTTCTGTCAGGACCACTATTTTCAAAGATGATTGACAATTAGCATACAGTTTGGATTGGTGGTATGATTCTGTTCTGGGCACGAAATTCCTGCCCATCCATGCATAAGAGCAGGAAGAGCAGCGATAACCCCTCTTAGGGTAAACAGAACAGAACCAACATAAATGTATTGCAGATATCATTCATGTCCTAATGACAATAATTTAATGTCACTACATAAATCAAGATAAATGACAGTCTGATTTGAAGAGGAATATCTCCAGGCCAAGTCCTGACTGTGGAAGAGAGCAGGAGCTGGGAATGGAGGAGGGTAATTAGCTCCTGAACTACACAATAAAGCTGCTGATAACACTGAATGGACTTTATCTGTATGCTGTGATAAACGTCATATTCCTATAGGTAGACGTGGATCAGCTGAGAGTCAGCTGATGCGAGCTTGACTGACGTGACCTGCCTGAACTAACTGTTAGCATCTAACAGGACAATAAAGTTCGTCTTTCCGAGGTGATTGACTTTTTATTTTGTAAGATACTTAATCAGGACAACACGTTTTTCTCAGGCATGCTTTACTTAAACTACGTTTCATAAGTTTGCCTGCCCATTCAGTCTTTACGGATAATAGTAAAACGAACTTGGCTTGCTGTCCGCGGAGGAGGCTCGAACCCAAAGCTCGAGCTCCGAGTTAATAACCCCCCACTACGGAACTGCGTTTAGGATGAAAGAGAGAATTAGAGGAGGAGAACGGGGAGGAGAAAAATGTGGGAATCAATGGGATGACGCGGTGTTTGCCGCTTATATAGTACATAGTACGTAATGATGATTGACAGGACGGAATGTTTAGGCTCCTCCCGAACCTATGTTTGGAACTTCATCTAACAGAAGAGTTAGCGTAGAATAACATTTTTGTTGTTTCTTTGACTACACACTCTGCGACCCACTCAAAAAGGTCTTGTGGAAACACTGCTCTACATCGCTGCCAATATTGATCTTTAGAGACTTGTACAATTAAAACCCATGTATCCTCATGCTAGATGTTGAAATCAATTGTTTTAGCACCATCATTAAAGATGGCCTGACCTCTGAACTAAGTAAAATATTAAGGACTAATTCTCTATTACCCAGCAGTCAAACATAAATCACATATTCTCTCTTCAACTTGCTTTGGAGATAATAAATCTTCAGAGATTTAAAAATGGCTTGAGAATATTTATTGACTTGAGTGTATAGTGATTTCCCCTCCATATTACCACTCTAAAAGGTCATTCTATAGCCAGGGACAGAGTTCCTGTACGAACCAGGGCTGGCTAGGGGAGCTGCCGACAAGACACTGTGCGGTAATAAACTATATAGTGGTGACAGCTCTGTTTTATGAGCTTCTTATCACATCCCTGTGGCTTTTACCCTCTCTGGATCACAGCCTGTGTTGTCCTCAACTCCGGTTGTGGCCATGATTGTGTTTTCATTTCTTCTGTAAGGCTCTATTCTCATGCTTGCTTTATCACGTAAGGCTACTTTATTTGTGGCATCTGGTGAGTAGGGTCGAGACTTGGTGCTTAGTGGAGGTAAAATAAAACATTAAACTCGCTCTAGGGCAGATTGTGGAGTGACTTCAAGCTCACTTCTTAGGCCTTGACGTCCATTATATATAGTCGAAATGCGTGCCAAATGCTAAATGAGATTATTTTGCTCAATATCTCTACCAACAGTAGAGCACAATCTAAGTTATGTTTATTTATATGCACATTTTTTATAAGGGTCAGCCAGGTACCAGGAACGTAAGTGCAGCAAATTGCTAGAAATGCTGGGAAAGAACAGAAAGTCATGCTGGATATCTGCAGCACAAATAAAGGAAGACAAATTAACTTTTTTTCTCGTTCCTTTTCCATTTATTACATGTTGCTGAGCTGAGCGGTGATGAGAGAATATTAGACTTCTTTTTAGGCATTGCACAAACAAAACCTCACAGCAGAATTACACAGGCATGATGTGTGTGCTTATGTGTGTTCATATCTTTTTACAAAGTGGCTGGGCAACAACAAATGAGCGCAGAAATCTACTCTGTTTTCCATGGATGTAATTGCAGGGTGATGGCACTCCTCTCGCAGCAGAGCTGGAAATTAGTCTGGAGCCCGTGTGACAGCTGTGGAGGTCAACGAGACTTCGGATGAAAGCTGCCTGTCAGTTCTTTACACACACCTTTTCATCACATTGCTGCCTCTCTACCATCAGTGATAAGCACAAATAAACACCCTTCAGTTGCATTAGGAGGCTGGCTTTCCGCACACCATCTCAAGTGTCTTGCAAACGAAGTGCTGAAATTAGCTAGCTGATCAATACCATTAGTTCTGATAGATCATGTCCTTCAACACAAGAGCTCTTGGTAGTTTGACCGAACCTGTAAAAGTCTGTCACTATAGGACTGTCACAATATCAGATTTTCACTACATGATTATGGTGGCCAAAAGATGATAATGATATTATTGTGACAAATAAATAAATAAACAAAGAAGTGAGAAGTATTATTTATTTTGTTTTCTTTTTTTTTTTTTTTGTCCAATGAATCCCTCAAAATATGAGCTTAAGGAGACGGAGAGAGAGAGAGTTTGTAATCGTAACTGCACAAAAGCGAACTGCACTTTCAACATTTTTGTTTGCGTTTTTACCAGTTATCTCCTCAAACATGATTTTGTGTGGTAGTAGTAGCTGGGTCAAAGACGGTCAAAGACAAATATCAGTATCGATATGTAGCAAAAAAGAAATATTTTATGACACTTGCACTTAAGCCAAATTTCCACCGCAGGAACTTGGGACTTTGGGGTGGTATTTGGTGTGTTTCGACCGCAGGAACCAGACTCTAAATTAAGTTCCGGGTAAAAATTTCCCTCTCAAAACATCCCTGCTCGAGAGGTAGTACTTTTTCAAAGTTCAGGAACTTTTGGGGGTGGGACTTGGCCATTGAACATGCTGATTGGTTGACTCCACGCAGCATTTTATTTCAACCACCATTTTTTAAAGTATGTTGCGATGCATGCAGTAAGAATCAACAATGAGTTTAAAAAATACGACAGATGGACTGACGAAATCCAGCGGGAACTGGAAAGTCGCGTGCAGTCCTATGTCACCGCACTAATCTTCACGGTACTTTAGACCATGACGGAAATGCAGACAGCAACAGGTCTGGGGGAAAAAAAAGTTCCTGGAAAAATTTGTTCTGGGTAATTTCAGTGGAAACGGGGCTTTAGTTTATTATTTCAGATGCCTTTTTAAAAGAATACAATTGAAAAATGTATATTATATATATAATTCAACCCGCCAAAGTGGCTTGTAGGAGTGACTGCGTGACACACCACTGCTGAAACCCACATTTGGAGGGTTGGCGGGTGTTTTGCCCTGATTATAGTTATCTTTAGTTATTGTTCTTGGTGTGAATGGGCTCTAAGAGTGCCCGAGTTACTGGGTCTGCATTTACTTTTTGGCTTTTTTTTTACATTTTATAATGCCTTTCAACTCTCTCTGTTTGTGGGCATCTACAATGAATCAATAACACAAATTAAACAATACAAAAATGCATTAAAATATTAATATTTTTTTGTTTGTTTTTTGGCATTTCACTGAATAACATGTGTTTTTGTAACTTAGCTTACCACACCATAACAAATATTAAATATTTAAGAGCAATTAACCACATGGTCTCCAGGGTGCCATTTGATGATATCACAGACTGTCAAATTAATTTTTATAATTTTTATTCATTTTTAATATGATTTCAGAATGGCTTCTTGATCCTGTTACACAGAATGATCTAGGTCTGAAGCAGAAGTATAAATCAGCCATTATAAACTGTATTTTCTGGACAAAAGTCCCCTGATTATTTAAATACTTTAACATTACACATAACACAGCCAACACTTATTTGAAAATGCCTATATTTTTTTAATCATAGCGTGAAACATGAAAATGTGATCTGTAAAATAATAGTAGCCCACATAACAGACTTGTGTCATATACCACTGAAAAAGGTCTCGACTAGCAGAATACAAGAAGCATATTTGTTTCAATTAGAAGCCCAACTATACCAAGTATTTGTATTAAAAAACCCTGCCGACGCGTATACAAACAGTACACATGATGCTCTTGCGCCATGGTTTGGTTTATAAGTTCCCGCAAAATTTGTAAACTGTAGTAAATCGCATATCTTTATTGAGAAGCAGTTGGTCTAGAATGAGCCCAAACACAACATAAGACAATGCGTAGATCACAGAGTGACATGACATTTGGCTTGGCTAAAGTTATAGGACTTCCGGTATCTGATTGTGTTACGATCAAGATGTAGTGTTTTCCAACATCATTTGAGAGTTCAGTGAATGCTGGATCTCAGGTATGGTGGGTGGGTATATTTGGTAGGGGTGATGTTTAGAGAAGCAATTGGACACTGTTTTACAGCTGGAGTGCGATTAGATTGGTTTGATCACTCAGATTGACAGCTCTTGATTTACCATGCGTCATAGAATAGGAACGCACAGCTGAAACAGCGCTGGAAAATCAGGATATTATTACTTTTTTATTCTATGTATGTTTATTGTGGCATTTATACAAGTAGTTATGTTCATTAAAATCCTTGTTTGGAGGGCTTTTTGGACCCTTGGTTAATTATGTGTTGAAATAAACGGCTAGCCTACCTAATCCATTGCATGGTTTGAAGACATTAATACACTTATAATACATAACTACAGCATGCTCGCTTCATATCTCCTCATGTATCTGCTGCACGTGTTTTGCGCATGAGCCAAATGCACCTCAAAACAACGCACTCTAATGATGACCTTGCTTAATCAACCATTGATACGTTTTATCGATTAATCGTTAGCATCCCTAATATAGCATATGTGTAGTATTAATTCAGTATCAACATTTCACTTTTAAAATATCGGTATCATCAATACCCGTATATTGCAAAGCCACTACCAGTCACACTTTGGACCTTAAATAATAAACCAATTTCAGCGTCTGTATCCATCAAAGCACAATACATCGTAAAACAGCAGAGAATGTGAAAACATATATATGCATCCATGTGGAATGTTCTTGAACGACTCATTTCAATGTGATTCAACTACCTACATGTGCTATGCATTAATTCACAGTGGCTCAGGAGACAGACGCTATTAGATTTATAGTGCCATTTCTTTTCTGTTGACACAGACATGGCACAAGGAACACAATTTACCATAATATTGTTCCATAATGGTTTATTCAAGCTCATGTAAGTGAGTGTGAAAGTCACAATAGCAGAGAATATATCATGGCGTATGACCATGTATTAAAGACAGCACTTTGCGACACTGTCAATGGAAAGTCTATTTTCTACAGAATCATGATCAAAAGACAGGTAATGAATAGAGAGGGACGGGGCTAGGTGCTGGATGCCTGGGGGGAGGGATGAAGCAATGAAATGCAAAATTACAGAAAGCTTTCACAGCTGATGGAGAACTGGGCTCTTTATCCATTTGGACGGAATTGTGCTAGACATCAGATTAATTAGCTTGCACTCTTAACAAGCATATCTAAAGAGTAATTCAAAGTCCTCATGGAAAGAAGCACTATATCCTCACGGTAACAACGTCTGTGTAAGGCAATTTACTAATGATTTTGATTCAACCCCAATGTAATGTACAAAGATTCACCCAGCATACACAATCAATGTAGCCCTCTTTGGACCCTGCTCTGGGAGACATCTGACTGTGTTGCTACTGATTAGATCCTCCTGGATTGGGCCTCATTGTGTTGTGCTGGTATGGGGCATTCAGCCAGACCTGAGAGAGAGAAAAAAAATCGAATTCCTTGACTGAAAGGAGGGAGTCAACCGTCGATCACAACCTGAACAATTAGCTGCCAATTGTGGAAAAAGTGCAGTCAGACCAGTGTAAGTGATTTACAGTCCGAATTCTCATTCTATCAGTGCCGGACATGTATAGTTTCATACAAAACAATAATTTCTCAAACATTCCTTTGCCTCCAAATAATGACATTTTATGACAAGTTTTAGAGGATTGGTGCTATCAAATGAGGAAACAAATCTATTGATCCAATATCGGTTATTGGTTGATATTGATATTTAATTGCACATGCTTATTTCCCCTATTTTTACATTTAGATTACATTTGCCATAATTTAGCACTTACATAAAAAGGGACTTGAAAATGCTGTCATCATTTACTCACCCTCATGTCATTCCAATGTAAAAAAAACATTGTTTGTTTTCCAATGTTGTTTGTTTATCAGTGGCCACCAAAATGGTCTGATTACCATAATTCTCCAAAATATATTTTTGAAGAGCAATTGCATCAGCAGATGAAGTCATACAGGTTTGGAATGAAATGTGGGTGAGGAAATGATGACAGTTTTTATGTGTGGGTCCCTTAAAAAGATAAATCTTAAAAAAACACTAATTTAATAACTGTTAATTCTTTAGCAAATGTCACATTTTATATACATTTTTCATATTGTACATTATAATGTTGTGATGCCTACATTTAAAATGATTAAATCAGTTTCTAGATTAATTTATATATTGACAAAATAGCATAACATTTTGATAAAGGCAATTTACCAGTTATTAATATGAAAGTAATGATCGGAGCATCCCTGCTCTATCATCAGTTCATTTTATCTTTTGCCAGAAGTTCTGCTGACAGCACAAATGTTGTTTCTTTCTATTATGACAACAGAAAACAATGAAACAAAGAAAAATGAATTGATCAGTCTGGACAGACCATTTGCTGGGTTGTCTCTCTGGAACAACAGAGTAACATGATGCTAAATGTGTCTGTCTGTGTTTAAGGATGAATAAATCATTTCTTGACATTTTTTAATCTGTTTTCAGGAAATACCCTCAGTCTTCCAATTAAACTGGATCGGTTTTCAAGAATAAGATTCTGTGTCAATGAAAAATTTTGGAAGACACCCCATGTGGTTTATCATGCTGTTGTCTAAAGCTTAGGATAGTTTTGGGAGGGACACATGGCCAGGTTTGTAGCAGAGATATTAGCATTTAAATGCAGTGTTTGAAGTATCTGTACTGGCACCTGGCCTCACTACGTACTGAGTCAATCAATCTTTGTTTGTTATCATGCCCTTCACGATGAATTGCCTGAGAGCTCCTCTAAGTTGAATTCTGAAGAAAACAAAATGAGAGAGTGGTGCTCCATCAGAGAACAAAAAGTCCCTCTCCAAAAACAACCCCCGCTGCTCGACTCACCTTGCAAAAAAATGCTTTTGTACACACAGTACCTTTAGCACAATTAATTCAGACTCTAAAGAATTATACAGTTTCAGTTTTAAGCAGTGTATTCATTAATTCAAAAGATCTCATGCTGATTTGTTTGACAGAAAAACATGAATAATACATACATTTTGAGTAAATGCATTTTGGCATCTTGTGTCACCATTCACAGTTGTAAACTCTGAATGTTGTCAGGAGTATAACAGCTTTGAAGTGTTTTAAATGTTTAACTTCACACTTTTTGTACTGCAACTCTTTTTTCACACTCTCAAACTATTTACTTGCATTGCTCTCATGGTGACAAAAAAACTAAACAAAAAAAAATATATATACAAATTTGTGAATTATAATGTAAAAGTATATTATGTGACAAACCTGCAACAAGCAGCTCTGGAAAGGCCACAATGCTTACTAAAGGCCTCAAAATACTTCAAGCGGAATTTATGAACGAACACATGTGATGTCATTGTGAACAAAATCTGGCCACAACGAAGATGTTTTGAAGTTTGTTCCAAGTGGTTTGGAATAGCTTGCCAGCTAAAGCTTTCCCAAAGCTCCACTTTCTTTGACATGGACATTTTTCAGGTCCATCTCCGCCGAGGTAAAAAAAAAAACACTGTAGTGCTGAATTGGGATATTCACAGTACAGACTACCATTGCTCAGGAATTCCAAACTTCTGATTTACTTTTGAGCAAAGAACAAAGAAGAACGTTGAATATATTGGAGCCTTAAAAAGACCAAACATCTGGTTGCTATTTATAACCCTATTTTAACCCGTCATTAATTTGATAGTACACTTTCCTGAGCTGATTATTCAAAATTTGAATATTACATTATCATGCAACAATAAACATCCAGTGCCACCTGCTCAACCAGAAAATGTCCCAAATTTGTGAGTGGGTGGAAGTCTGGCTGTCAGATTGCAGCATGATTATAATAATCTCAACATGGCAACAAACCTTGAGAAAACCATATCTCCATTTCACGTCGCACCATCATCTAAGCCCCAAACATCTGCAGTATGACCACCCATTTGTATGTGTCAGTCATAGTACACTGTAAAATATCCAAAAATTTAGACTAATGATTATGTTTCAGTTAACTGGACAATTAAATGCAAAAAGTTGGCTTAACTAGTGAAAATAAGTTGGTTCAACAATCGTTGGACCAACCTAGTATTAAATGTAAATTTGATTTGTAAATGCAAGTTAACAAGCATACAAGTTGCAACAAGTTAACAATGCATTCTGGGTGCATCATGCAAAACTCATCCATTGCTCTCAGAATGCATTGCGGCATCAGCATGTCACCATTGTTGAAATTCATAGGCTGATTCTTGATGTCTGTGGGAGTAAATCTCACAGGTCAAAGTGCTTAGTGTACAATCTGTTCCCTTTCGAGGGAACTCGCGCTGCGTCACCGCTTTGGGAACGCCTCTGCGTGATTGCGTCGTGAAGCACATGTGTAATCAGTCCAATGGAGAGACGGAACGTCATAGGCGGGTGACGTCATCGACTCGGAAGGTATAAAGCATACCGGCAAACAAACGCCGCTAGCTTCTGTTGCTTTCAGCAAGCGCTCTGTGTTTCATTGTCTTTGCCAGTTTTGTGTTTGTGTCTGAGTTCAGACTTTCCTTGTTTTTCTACAAGTTGCATTCACACTGACATATAGAGAGAGACATTATGGCGAGCGAACAGCGTTACAGAAAGTGTGTTCCTCCCTGCTCTTGTCACATCACGAGCGGGGATACACACTTGATGTGCGTTGTTTGTTTGGGTGAACAGCACGCCCAGTCGGCTCTCGAGGGGGCCGGCTGTGAGCATTGTGAGGCTTTGCCTATGAGAGTGCTGCGATCCCGCCGGGCACTTTTTGAGGAGGGTGTCCCGGTTCGCGTTCCCCGCGGCACAGGCCCCGCTGTTGCTGAGGCACAGCGGCAGCTTATGTCGTGGGGTTCGCAGATGGATCTGTCAGAGGGGTTAGAGACGGGCCCAGCCCTTTCTCTGCCCTCACCTGGCAGATCCAGTGCTGCCTCTCTGGGTTCGGGAGCCCGCCCCGCGGTTTCTCCCACCCAGGGGGCAGCCTCAGCGCTGACGAGATCGATATTTGCAGCGTTGACGCGGGGGTTGAAGACTCGCCACTTCAATCCCCTGCTGGTGAGGAGCTATTGGAGGTGCTGTGCAGAGCTGTGGCCAAACTAAACATTGACTGGCCACAAGAGAATCAAGAGAGCGTCTCGTCCAAGAGCCGTCTGGACGAGCGCTTTCTCCCCACCCGCTCTGCCCAGCCTCCACGTCGGAGTTTACCGTTTTTCACGGATCTCCACACTGAGGTGTCGAGAACGTGGAAGCGGCCCATGTCCTCTCGTGTCTTCAGTCCCCAAACGTCCGTGTATAGTAACATCCAGGGGCTGAAGAAGCATGGGTATGGTCCGATGCCGAAGGTGGAGGAGACGCTTGCGAGCCATCTCTCTCCTCAGTCGGCATCGGCCATTAAAACTCCGACCTTGCCCACCAAACCTTTAAGAACCACCTCCTCTTTGGTGGGCAAGGCGTACTCGGCAGCGGGTCAGGCCGCCGCGTGCCTGCACACTATGGCCATCGTGCAGGCATACCAGGCCGACCTGCTAAGAGACCTGGGGTCCAGCCAGGAGATCGGAGCAGACTTAGTCAATGAGCTCCGATCTTTAGCAGATTTAGCTCTCCGAGCCACAAAGGAGACGGCCAAATCTATAGGCCGTTCTATGGCAGCCCTGGTGGCTACGGAGAGGCATCTGTGGCTTAATCTGACCGAGATTCGGGAGAGAGATAAGAGCTTTCTGCTTGATGCGCCGCTGTCTCCTGACGGCCTGTTCGGTGACGCTGTCACTACCGTCACCGACAGGTTTCAGGAGGCAAAGAAACAGTCTGCGGCGCTCAAGCAGCTCCTCCCGAGAAAGCCCCAGGCCTCGTCTGCTGCTGTGCGGGAGCAGCAGACACCGAGTACAAGCTCCGTACACCGGGCGCAACAGAAACAGAGTGTCGCTACTCGTACTCCCCCTCAGAAAGGGTGGGGCGGTGGGCGACACCCCCAGACGCAGCCCTCTAGGGGTAGAGCAGATCTGCGGACTGTTCTCATCTCTAGGAAGGCTGCGTCTAAGAAGCCCTGACGCCAGTGGGCCCAGGGCAATGAGGGTTTCCCCCTTCGGGAACAGGCAGTGTTCACCTCAGCATACGGTGCCCGTCCTTTTCCGGTACCCTCACAGGGTCTCTCCACTAACCCCGCCCGAGTGCCGGGGCGTGGAAGGCCCTCGCGAGTCATCCGAGGATGGCCCGCGTCCTCCAGACAAGGAGGTGGCGCTGTCGAGTCAGCCGTTCCCTGCCGGTCATCCGCTTCAGGGCGCTGTGCTCCCAGCACTCAGTATACCAGAGGCCAGTCTCGAGGGACTGGTACCCCTAGTAGATTTTTTGCCAGAATGGGAAAAACTGCCAAATATATCTCGTTGGGTCCTGCAGATAATAAGATCAGGGTACGCCATCCAGTTCAGGTGTCGTCCACCCAGTTTCAAGGGGGTCCTACCTACCTTGGTGGGCCCCGAGCAGGCTCTGGCTATGACTCAAGAAGTCCAGACCCTCCTACGGAAGGGGGCCATAGAGAAGGTTCCTCTCTCCGACAGGGAGTCGGGATTCTACAGTCGCTATTTTATAGTGCCAAAGAAGGATGGGGGGTTGCGCCCCATTTTGGACCTGCGCTCTCTGAATCGTGCAGTGGCAAAGTTCAGGTTCAAGATGCTTACACTCAAACATATCGTGTCCCAAATCAGGTCCGAGGACTGGTTTGTCACGATAGATCTCAAAGATGCTTACTTCCACATCTCCATCCTTCCGCAGCACAGGAAGTACCTGAGGTTCGCTTTCGGGGGACAAGCGTACCAATATCGGGTGCTTCCCTTCGGTCTAGCCCTATCACCCCGCACCTTCACCAAGTGTGTAGACGCGGCATTAGCCCCCTTGCGTATGCAGGGGATCCGCATTCTCAATTATATCGACGACTGGCTGATTTTGGCTCAGTCAGCACGTCTGGCGGTTCAACATCGAGATGTTGTTCTCGCACACATGAAGAGGTTAGGGCTGAGGCTCAACCTCAAGAAGAGCGTTCTTTCTCCAGTACAGAAAATAACGTATCTGGGTGTGTGTTGGAATTCGATCCTGATGCAGGCCCGTCTATCAGAGCCTCGCGTAGGGTCGATTCTTTCAGCTGTGAAAGGGGTGAAACTAGACCAGCCACTCACTGTCAAACAGTATCAGAGACTGTTAGGCCTGATGGCAGCAGCGTCCAACGTCATTCCTCGTGGCCTGTTGTACATGAGACCTTTACAGTGGTGGCTCAAGACCAAGGGTTTTTCCCCGAGGGGAAATCCCTTTCGCGTGATCAAGGTAACGCGGCGATGCCTCCGCGCCTTAGTCATGTGGAAGGACCCTCGGTTTCTAGCCCAAGGCCCGTTACTGGGGGTACCGTGCCAGCGGGTCACTCTGACCACGGATGCCTCCCTTACGGGTTGGGGGGCGACCATGAGTGGTCGCTCGGCCCAGGGCCTGTGGCAGGACTCTCATCGTGCGTTGCACATAAATTGCCTGGAAATGCTTGCTGTGTTCCAGGCTCTGAGACATTTCCTGCCGTATCTCAGGGGCCATCATGTTCTAGTTCGCACAGACAACACATCGGTGGTCTCCTATATAAATCACCAGGGGGGTTTGAGGTCTCGCCCTTTGTACAAGCTGACTCGTCAAATCCTCCTGTGGGCCCTGGGGAAATTGCTCTCAATCAGGGCAATCTACATCCCAGGGCGCCTGAATACGGAAGCAGACATCCTGTCGAGGCAGGGGCCGAGGCCCGGGGAGTGGAGACTCCACACCGAGGTGGTGGAGCTCCTCTGGCAAAAATTCGGCAGAGCCGAAGTAGACCTGTTCGCAACTCAAGACAACACTCATTGTCGTCTATGGTTTGCTCTAACTCCTCCAGCTCCCTTGGGACTGGACGCCATGGTACAGGAGTGGCCAAGGCTGCCCCTGTACGCTTTCCCCCCGATCGCTCTGCTTCCGGGAGTTCTAGAGAGAGTTCGTCGGGACGGTGCCCATCTGCTCCTAGTAGCTCCGTTCTGGCCAGCCCGGGTTTGGTTCTCGGACATTGTGTCGCTCCTCAACGGCTCTCCCCTGGAGATTCCGTGCAGGAGGGACCTGCTCTCTCAGTCGGGCGGTGCCTTCCTGCACCCACGCCCAGAGCTGTGGAATCTGTGGGCTTGGCCTCTGAGGGGGCCCAGCTCTTAAGCTCCGGTCTCTCAACCGAGGTTGTGGAGACCATCCTACACTCTAGAGCTCCCTCCACGAGGAAACTGTACGCATTGAAATGGAGACTCTTCACCTTATGGTGTAGAGATCGCCTGTGGGATCCAGTTAACTGCCCTGCGAGCGCGGTGCTGGAGTTCCTGCAGGAGAAATTCTCAGCTGGGTTAGCTCCCTCCACTTTGAAGGTGTACGTGGCGGCCTTAGCAGCTTACCACTCTCCTTTCGATGGTGTTACCCTCGGGCGACACCCCCTAGTTACTCGTTTCCTCCGTGGCACTATCAGACTGAGGCCCGCAGTACGCACCAGGGTGCCGGCCTGGGACTTATCTATTGTCCTTCAGGGCCTTTCTCAGGCTCCCTTCGAGCCCATTGAAGAAATTTCTGAGAAACTCCTCACCTTAAAGACCATCTTTCTGCTGGCTATCTCTTCTTTAAAAAGAATAGGGGACTTACAAGCCCTCTCTGTGGCACCCTCGTGCTTGGAATTTGCTCCCGGTATGGCTAAAGCTTTTCTGCACCCCAGACCGGGGTACGTTCCTAAGGTTCCCACTAATACTGTGAGACCCATAGTACTTATGGCCTTTTGTCCACCTCCCTTTCTGACGTCTGACCAGCAAAGATCCAATCTGCTTTGCCCTGTTCGCGCACTAGACGCTTATGTCCACAGAGCTGCCCTGTGGAGAAAATCGGAACAGTTGTTTGTGTGTTACGGTCCACCCTCGAGAGGGGGTCCGGTCTCTAAGCAGAGGATGAGCAAGTGGATAGTTGAGGCTATTTCACTTGCTTATGAGGTGGTCGGGCAGCCTTTCCCTTTGGCTGTCCGGGCACACTCGACTAGGGGTATGGCTGCCTCTCGGGCATTCCTAGCAGGGGCCTCCCTGCAAGACATCTGTGACGCGGCGGGGTGGTCCTCGCCGTTCACTTTCGTGAGGTTCTACGAACTTGACATTACTCCAGGGGCTCGGGTGCTCGCCTTTTAGACAATGCACAGGCGGGCATCCGGCTCCTATGGGGACGTGGGTATTCTCGTTCCCAAAGCGGTGACGCAGCGCGAGTTCCCTCGAAAGGGAACGTCTCGGTTACGACTGTAACCTTAGTTCCCTGAGTAGGGAACGAGACGCTGCGTCACCCTGCCATACTCCCCGCATGCCCGCAAAAGCGTCTTGCTTCACTCTACCACAGAAGCTAGCGGCGTTTGTTTGCCGGTATGCTTTATACCTTCCGGGTCGATGACGTCACCCGCCTATGACGTTCCGTCTCTCCATTGGACTGATTACACATGTGCTTCACGACGCAATCACGCAGAGGCGTTCCCAAAGCGGTGACGCAGCGTCTCGTTCCCTACTCAGGGAACTAAGGTTACAGTCGTAACCGAGACGTTTTAAACCTTAGTCAGCTATTCTGATTAAAACCGTGCTTGATATTTTCTAGAAGCACATTCAAAAAAAAGAAGTTAATAGTATATTGCTCATATTAAGCTCAATCATAAAATCAGTGAATTAAGCCACTACACAATGATTATATTCTTATCATCGAGCAGCTGACAGCATTTGATTGTGTTTTCTCTTGCTTTTCTTGCCAAACATTAAAAAGTCGTCAAACTGACCAACTAAAGAAAACACTAATCACCATGATGGTGACATAAACGTTACCATAAAACAAAACAAAATTCAAAAAAAAATAAAATAAATAAATATATATATATATAATCTCAATCAGCTGAACAAAATATCTTAAATTGGGAGACATGTGACCTTACTCAGTTAATTGAGTTAAGTGAACTACTTTGTTTAAAAGTTGAGTAAACTCAAAAAAGCTGTGCAGCAAGTTGCCTTACAATTTAAGTTATGTCAACTTTTCTTTTTTTACAGTGTAATAATTAGCTTTAAATCCAGACACCTGTCAATACAAGGATAGCCATCCCTTCCTCTGGCATGGTTGTTGGTGCCAGACGGGCCGGTCTGAGTATTTCACAATCTGCTCAGTTACTGGGATTTTTACGCACAACCATTTCTAGAGTTTACAAAGAATGGTGTGAAAAGGGATAAACATCCAGTATGCGGCAGTCCTGTGGGCGAAAATGCCTTGTTAATGCTAGAGGTCAGAGGAGAATGGGCCGACTGATTCAAGCTGATAGAAGAGCAACTTTGACTGAAATAACCACTCGTTACAACCGAGGTATGCAGCAAAGCATTTGTGAAGCCACAACACGCACAACCTTGAGGCGGATGGGCTACAACAGCAGAAGACCCCACTGGGTACCACTCATCTCCACTACAAATAGGAAAAAGAGGCTACAATTTGCACGAGCTCACCAAAATTGGACAGTTGAAGACTCGAAAAATGTTGCCTGGTCTGATGAGTCTCGATTTCTGTTGAGACATTCAGATGGTAGAGTCAGAATTTGGCGTAAACAGAATGAGAACATGGATCCATCATGCCTTGTTACCACTGTGCAGGCTGGTGGTGGTGGTGTAATGGTGTGGGGGATGTTTTCTTGGCACACTTTAGGCCCCTTAGTGCCAATTGGGCATCGTTTAAATGCCACAGCCTACCTGAGCATTGTTTCTTACCATATCCATCCCTTTATGACCACCATGTACCCATCCTCTGATGGCTACTTCCAGCAGGATAATGCACCATGTCACAAAGCTCCAATCATTTCAAATTGGTTTCTTAAACATGACAATGAGTTCACTGTACTAAAATGGCCCCCACAGTCACCAGATCTCAACCCAATAGAGCATCTTTGGGATGTGGTGGAATGGGAGCTTCGTGCCCTGGATGTGCCTCCCACAAATCTCCATCAACTGCAAGATGCTATCCTATCAATATGGGCCAACATTTCTAAAGAATGCTTTCAGCACCTTGTTGAATCAGTGCCACATAGAATTAAGGCAGTTCTGAAGGCGAAAGGGGGTGTCAAACACAGTATTAGTATGGTGTTCCTAATAATCCTTTAGGTGAGTGTATATAAAACAATAAACAGTACAACATCATGTAATTTGCAAAGTAAACAAAAGCTAATGACACAAAACTAGTCCACAACAAACAGCATTAAGCCAAAATACAATGGTGTTAACTCACAGCACAATATAACTGATGATAATCAAATATCAAAGATTTGGAGCTAGGGAGATGCTTTTAATACGAAACACTTATTGAAAGTGTCATAAAAAAAATATTTCAAAGCTCTTTTGCAATATCTTTTGAGATTGCTATTATGTGACACTGATTTACAAAAATCTCAAATCTCTCACCTAATAAATGCCTGTTGTGCATAAACATTTCAAAGGTGATGATCACTATCGCTCTATCAGCATTGCAAGGGAAGTCATGCAAAGAACACTCGAGACCCTTTTTTCAGAATAGTATCAACTCACTCAAGTGCCTGAGCATCTGAAGTGCTTGTCCTAGGAAAATGTTGTATGCCATGAATAACTATGATACATGAATGATGTTGTCATGCACTAGAGTGAAAAAAATTTTTTATTCTACATGAAGGTCAGCCTCTCATTACAACCACCTTGCTGAGTTCATATGATCAGCCATGTTTTCCATTTCGAATTTAATAATAAGTTTGTCAATTTAATATGTTCATTTTAACATGTCATTTGACTGGGATTTGTGCCATGGGTAGTCCCAGAGCTAGAAATCAAAGAGGAAGTGAGTTGCACTAAAACAATGCCAACTTAGATGCACCTAAGGTCCAACATAATTTATCAGACAGATCCACAAAACATTCACGCAAGTACAGTATGTGGCTCAAGACGTGCTGGAATAGAACAATACTGGGATTTCCATGTCCCAGAACATGATATATGTCTCACAGAGTAATTAATTAGTGCTAATTCTAGAGATTTTAACGTGAGATGAACAGACAGTTCATTAAAATGTTATTTTTGTTTTATAGCCGTCTTCAAAGGGACTATTCACATTTTAAGCTCCACCAAAATAATTAACAACAAGGCCCTATGGATTAGCACAGAACAGTATTTTCACAGTGACACAGTGGGGAATACACAGATAAATTCTTCATTTACTTCTTGCTGGGAGTAGACGTCCACTTCATCATCACAATACTTGCAAATGTTAACTTCAAAGAAATGATAGCACATCCTGTAATTTTAATGAAATGTACATCCAAAAACAGATTTTTCCATTTTAGCTTAACCATGACTACTACATATACTCTAGTTTTTATCCAATTAATAGAGCTTCAGCTTTAAAGCTGTCACAATGTCACAAGTACAGAATGAAATGAGGTCCTCTACTATTGGACTTTGTCATTTTAATTACCTCTTAATTCTTTTTTGATAGTTGCCTTGTTTAAACAGTACAATCTGGCTCAGGAAGATAATGGCCAGTGCCCTTTCTAAGGAGAGAGTCCAATAATTCAGAGTGCCAGATTATTCTGATAAGCTTAGTCTTTGTCTACTATGAAGTGACCGAAAGGCAAATAAATTAATCTGAATCAAATTTGAACTTGATAAAGCCAGTGCAGAACTTCATTTTCTTTGCCTGTCACTTGGTTGCTCAATCAGAGCACGGAATTTCCCTTCACTGCATTTGATAATGCAGAGTACGATGGTAAGGATCGTCTGCTGGCCTGGGGCCAGTATGAGAGTTTCAGGCCACTTAAACGAACTGTCACCTGTCCGATTGGGCTAGCACTATGGGCCCTATCATACACCCGGCGCAATGCGACACCAGGGGCAACGCAAGTGTTTTTTGCTAGTTTCAGCCCGACGCAGTTATCATTTTCATGTCCAGCACCACGTTGTTTAAATAGCAAATGCACTCATGCCCATCTGTTCGCCCATGGGTGTGCTGGTCTGAAAACGAGGTGTGTTCATATATTTAAAAAAAAAGGATTCAGGATTAAAAGGATTGGAGAAGCGTTCAGTCGTTCCACTCGCAAATTCCGCCATGTAAATAGTGAATCCGCCATGGTGCAAGCGCAACTGGCTTTTAAAGGGAATGGGAGATGAGACTCTGATTGGTTTATTGCATGTTACGCCCAAAACACACCCATGACTCCTTAAGAGACTAGGTACAACCATTTTGGACCATGCGCCTGGTGCACAGATCGTTTTAAGCAAAAGTGGATTCGGACAAGCCCAAAGTGCACCTGCGCCATGTGCTTCAGACCATGCGCTCAGATCGTTAAAATAGGACCCTATATCTTTCATTTTATTTCATGTACATTAATTTTTATGACTTCCTTATGTGACAGTGTTGCACTCTAAAATGGAGGAAAATTAATGTGAGCTTGCAGGGATGGGGTTTAAGCAGACTAAATGACTAAAGAAGTCTTGCATACATAACCAAACAAAAGTCTGTTGTTTCACCAGATAATTGAGTGATCATTCAAAACATGTGTCCTCTGTAGATTCGCAGGGATGCTGGACAACACATGAGGAGAACATACAAACTCCACACAGGCCTCCTGGCTCAACTGAAACTCAAACTGGGTCCTGTTGTGGATAGCAACAGTTCTACTGAGCCACAATTACATGGATAGAGTGACATTTTGATTAAAAATACAGTGCATATGGATAAATTGCTTCCAAAAAGAATTTAAAAAAATTATGCATTTAAAAGAGTACAACATGACATTGTACAACAATAAACTGTACATAACAGTAAAAACTGAAATGTAATGTAAAAAAATATGTAGAAAATATTGTCATGGCAAGCAGAAATCAGTACTACTGGCACTGGACAAGCATAAAATATCCTTTCTGGTGAGTAAAAAAGTTAATCTTTTTTTTTTTACAGTTGAGGCCCTTGAAAATGTCAGCTGTACAGTTTTTTTTTTTCTTTTTTTCTTTTTTTTTTCATTCCACAAATTAAGCAATATCACAGATATAAATTAACCAATAATTCCTAATGTAGTCTTAATTCCTAATACTATCCCCTGGCATTAGGATTGAGCCACTGCACTATATTAACTGACCGATCTGCTCTGGGAGTAGTTCAAGATGTTTCTTATAGCAGACTTACAAATGACTTTTAGGCAATATGATATTCTCAAGATAATGCTAAAACCTTTAGGTTTAAAGTTGAGGTCAGCATGTCCCTAGTTCAAATTATACTGAGCAGTCCAGAGCCCAAGCTCAATCCCATCTCTGAGCACAGGTCCGTTTCCCCCTGCCTGTAATGGGGAGGCCATTGTAATGTCATTTATCCAACTTACCACAGCGTCAGAGCCTGGCGCCCTCACTGCAGACTAGAGGCTCCATCATTGGGTAAACAGTGTTCCACATGAGTGTGGTCTCATCAATAAATTCTTAATGAAATTTTCAGACTGTTGCTGCTTCTGCAGCAGGACCTCCCTATAATGAGCTGTGTGAAACTCTAAGGAATAGCTGGAGATGGAACGAGAGAGACGCAATCAGTGAAAGAGTGAGAGATAAACAGAATGGAAAGACATGAGAAGATGTGAAGTGCGTGGTAAACAATGTGCATGATCTGTAAAGCGTGTTTTGACTGCAGAGGAGTAGTATGATCGCCACAAATTTGGATGAATGAAATGCTCAGTGTTGATACAACAGCAAATGTGTCACAGGTGTAGTAATAAGACTTGCATGATATAGTCACAATTGCGACTTCATATCTCGCAATTCTGACTTTATATCACGCAATTCTGACTTTATATCTCGCAATTCTAACTTTATATCACTATACTGACTTTATATCATGCAATTCTGACTTTAAAACTCGCAATTGCGCATTTATATCTCGCAATTCTGGGAAATAAGTTAGAATTGCAAGATGTAAACTCACAATTGTGAGATAAAATGTTTTATTCTGTGACGGAAACAAGCATCCATAATTTACCTTAAATGTAATTTTAACAGTTTGATATTAGTATACTTACTACTTAAAGTATGCTTATTTTTTGTAAGGAAAATCTAAAATCATAAAACACAGTAAGCTTAGTTTCACCAGCATGGATGCAGATAAGTTTATCAGCACAAAGTGTTCAGCCTCAGTTTAAGGACTGCCCTGTTCACTAACCATCTATAGCATATATTACACAAAAATCTAATCCAATTGAGTTACTGTACATACTTTTTAGGTTAATAGGATGACCGCTTCTGGGAATGAACTTTATTTGCCAAAGTTTACCAGAGTTTACAAATTCATATCCAGAGTTTTTTAGAGGAACTTGCCCCAAAGAAACCAATAATAAACATGTAATGCTGACATCTTAGCAAGTTGTGTTGCTTACACAATCAGACACAATATTGTACAAAATATGAGTTAGCTATCTTATTACAGACCGCTTTCAGCGTAATCACAACTGTGGGAGGATGTGTGTTGTGCGCTTGTTTGAGTAGTTCTGTAAATATCAAGCTAACAATCATGGCGACAGTCATAAAAATAGCACACAATGCCAATGTTGGTGCTTTGTTCTTGTTAATAATACATTTCTATTAAAAGGACTTCAACAGAAACAAATGCTTAGCTTTAGCTTTATTAATCAAGCTCACTGATTAGCTATGCTGTTTATTCCCTATATATAAAGAATAGCTGAGCTCCACATCACCCTAACAGTTTCTGTTACGTATCTCTATAGGTGGGAAGGCTAATTTGTTTGCCAAGCAGCTAAGAAATGAAAAAGTAATAGAAAGTGCATCAAAGATTTACAATGATAGAGTTGTTTGCACTAGTCATGATTCTGACTTTTTTTGCAGTGTGATAAATACCTAGTTCTGGCATGAAACTCTAGATGGCGCCGGCTGATTATGGATTTTTGAAAATTACCTTTCATGTAGTGTGTAATTTAGCTCTAAGTGAATAAAAACATCCTACAAAGTTTTAAATCTGAAAGTGCAGCGTATATAAAGTTATTGTCTCTCAAAAGTAGGAGTCGACTCTGAGTCAATTGAACGAAACGAGTCCTAACGCTGCATTCACACGGGGCATCTGCGTCAACGCTTGATGGAGGGCGTGTCTGAAGCTTGGTGCTGACACGACCGTCATAGTGACAACAGCCAATCATACTACTTTTCCGGTGTTGCATGAACGCAATTGGCTAGCGTCTGCGCTAGGGTATTTGCATAGGCAATCTGATTGGCTGACGCCTGCGTTGGCGCTTGAAAAGTTGAAAACTTTTCAACTTCTGCCGCGAACAACGCCAGTGACACAACACAACGGAACCCACAATTCAGTTCGGCAACACATGACGTCACCCATTCAAAGTAAATTGTCAAATTCAAAGTGTTGACGCCGACGCCCCGTGTGAATGCAGCGTAAGCCGTTTCTTTGTGACGTCACAACGAAACATTAGCATATTGCCCATCCATTTATTGCGCGTGCACGCCGCGCAGAGACCAGGGATAGCATCATGTCGAGAAGATGCTGTGCTCTACCATGTGTTTATTGTGCAAGTAACGTTATATGGCTAACTGGCTAACTCACATTATTACTGTCTTACTGAAATACTACTGTAAATCAGCTGTGGGCTGCAGTATTAACTAAAACTGTGTCTATTAATGCAGATTGTCTGTCATTCTTACTACTTTGAGTAAAGATAAAGGATGGAGCAAGATTTGTTTTGCAAACGTTAATGTTTACATCAGTCATTCACATTAACGTTAGTGCTCTACTAACGTATGAGCTGTTATTGATACAGTTCCCACATGTGCACCGCAATACATTAGACATACACACACACACACACACTTGTTAATGCTGATGGTGAGGAATATTGAAACATCTCATAATGTACCTCAAACTGAGTAGCATCACTGAGAAACGTCCTGCTTAAGGTTCGGGTTGAATGGATCTTCCAATGTTTAGTCATCGATTTGGACTCGCGCTGGGATTGGTGTAAAATCGGCGTCATCATTATTGTCTTTACAGTGTGTACAATCGCTGAGCTTTAGGAACAGGAAGCCTCCAGACGGAGCTGGAGTTCAGTTATGGTAATGGCCGTTTGTTTCCAAAATCCGCGCTGTCATTAAGCTTAAAAAAAAATTTTTTTTTAAAGGAGCTATTTCAAACTATTTGAAGAGGGGAAAATGGTTATTTTCATGATAATATAAGATAATATAAAAAAATATATATTTAAAAAAAAATGTTGATTTCAAAATGTTAATTAATTAAACTGATCCACATGTCTGTAAACCTGAGCTAAAGTAACCTTCAATACACACATTCAAGAGAAAGAAGACATTCAAACAAATAAAAAAGCAGTCACGGATTTGCACCTAGGATCATAAAACTGCTGTTTTTAGACTTCCGTGGTACTTATTCTAAATTAATGAATTGCTCGAATCTCTAATCTAGAGCCTTTGTTTCATAATTGCAAATCCAGCCTAGCCCTGATTCATTGTTCCCAGAAGACCAAGTTAGAGATGAATTTAGGAAGCAAATAAAGTACCTTAAACCACTTGCCCCTCACCAAAGGCCTCATCAGGTCTGTTTACAATCCTTTGCAGTCTGAGTTTGAATCATTAAGCTCGACTTCCCTTTCAGGTCACAGCCCTTTGGCTCTCACCCTGCAGCCATGAATCAAAATCAGTCACACTCTCAGCCATGATCTCTCAGGCATGCATTTCAATATTTTGCCATAAATTGGAATATTAATAATTTACTGGCTGCAGAGAGAATCGCTAATTAGAAGCTTCATATGCTTGTCTAGCCAATGTGCAAAATAAACATCCTTTTGTTCTCTTTAATAGATGAGCCTGTAATAGCTTGGGGTGGAAAAAAAGACAAAAGAAAAGAAGGAAAAAAAAACAGATCTGTTCTTAACATTGTATTGTTTTCAGCATAAATCAGCAGTAAGATTGTCAGTTCAGCCTCATATTTTTAGCAAGTGTAGTGAACAAGTGGTGTTACTTAACATAATTTTACACTTACACTGCTGTAAATCTGCAATGAAGTGCTCTGTGGTCAGAAATAAAATGCACACAGAAAACTCTAGCCTCTCATCTTGTAGTGCTGTATACAACACTCATGGTATGCACAACAGCATCATACGTCAAACAATTAGACACAATGCTATTCAGCCTTAGTCAGCATGTTTATTGCTCTGATTTCGGTAGTGGTATGACAAAAAGGGGAAGAGAAAAGAGTCACGCATTGATTGAATGTAGCTAGTAATTACCTTGTCTGACCTACTAATCAATGTATTGATCATCAACAACACTCCAGTTCTGTGGTTTTCACCGTGTCCTGTGGCACAGTAAGCAGATTTCCATTGGGCAAAGGTCATTTGAAGAGCGATCAAATTCTTAACACAGTGATTCACAGCTCATTATTGACTAAGCCTTCAGAAATGAACAGGTGAAGGATTTGCGAATGCGTTCCTCACTGTGATTAATTGACAACGTGGTCTCATAAAGACCAGGCAGGAATGTATCCAACACTGACATCCATCGAGTGGGGATTGATGAGCACACTTTAACACAAGGTTAGCCATGACAGTTAATTACATTAGTTCCCTCATTAGCTGTTATTGTCAACAAGCCAGAATAGAAGACACAATTCACAATGAAATGAGCTTGCGGGACACAAGATGAGCAAACGGTGCTCTAAGATAGGTTCCTGTAAAGCTGGGTTCTAGTTTGTGTTAGAAGCAGGAAAAACAGGCAAGTGTAAGGTTTTGAGCGAATTTGACAAGGGCCAAATTGTGATGGCTAGACGACTGGGTCAGAGCATCTCCAAAACTGCAGCTCTTGTGGAGTGTTCCCGGTCTGCAGTGGTCAGTATCTATCAAAAGTGGTCCAAGGAAGGAACAGTGGTGAACCGGCGACAGGGTCATGGGCGGCCAAGGCTCATTGATGCACGTGGGGAGCGAAGGCTGGCCCGTGTGGTCCGATCAAACAGACAAGCTACTGTAGCTCAAATTGCTCAAGAAGTTAATGCTGGTTCTTATAGAAAGGTGTCAAAATACACAGTGCATCGCATATTGTTGTGTATGGGGCTGCATAGCCGCAGACCAGTCAGGGTGCCCAACAGTGGGCACGTGAGCATCAGAACTGGACCACGGAACAATGGAAGAAGGTGGCCTGGTGTGATGAATCACGTTTTCTTTTACATCACATGGATGGCCTGGTACGTGTGCGTCGCTTACCTGGGGAACACATGGCACCAGGATACACTATGGGAAGAAGGCAAGCCGACACAGGCAATGTGATGTTTTGGGCAATGTTCTGCTGGGAAACCTTGGGTCCTGCCATCCATGTGGATGTTACTTTGACACATACCACCTACCTAAGCATTGTTACAGACCATGTGCACCCTTTAATGGAAATTGTATTCCCTGGTGTCTGTGGCCTCTTTCAGCAGGATAATGCACCCTGCCACAAAGCAAAAATGGTTCAGGAATGGTTTGAGGAGCACAACAACGAGATTGAGGTGTTGAATTGGCCTCCAAATTCCACAGATCTCAATCCAATCGAGCATGTGTGTGATGTGCTGAAAAAAAACAAAAACAATATGACCACCTTACGAATATTGTGTTGGTTCCCCTTTTGCTGCCTAAACAGCCCTGACCCATCGAGCAGAACATTGCCCAAAGCATCACACTGCCTCCGCCAGCTTGCCTTCTTCCCATAGTGCCTCCTGGTGCCATGTGTTCCCCAGTGACGCACACACACCTGGCCATCCATGTGATGTAAAAGAAAATGTGATTCATCAGACCAGGCCACCTTTTTCCATTGCTCCGTGGTCCATTTCTGATGCTCATGAGCCCACTGTTTGTAGCTTTCGGCGGTGGACAGGGGTCAGCATGGGCACCCTGACTGGTCTGCGGCTATGCAGCCCCATACGCCACAAACTGTGTATTCTGACACCTTTCTATCACAACCAGCATTAACTTCTTGAGCAATTTGAGCTACAGTAGCTCGTCTGTTTGATTGGACCACACGGGCATCAATGAGACTTGGCCGCCCATGACCCTGTACTGGAACGCATCTGTGAATCTCCTCTCTGTGTGACAGACACACACAGACAGTGCACGTCCACATCGAGTTCTATTTCGTGCTTAAGGGGACAAAAACACAAAAAAGTATGGCAAAATGTCCGCTTTGTCGAGTATCCTGTTAAGCACAGTCTTAAATGAGTTTAAAAGTGTTAAATGAATGCAAATAATTGTGAGAACATCGGATGCGATCAAATTGCTTTGTTTTATTTTATAAAACCTTGCTACATATATGGAATAACCGTTTTATAAAAGCAATAAGCCTCGTGGAGCCATGGTTTACAATGAATTTATAACAGTTATAAATTCACTGTTATAAATTTAAACTGTTATAAATTCACTGTAAACCACGGCTTCACAGGGGTTATTGCTTTATTTCATTTATAATTTATGCAGTGAAGACTGTGAAGTGTTTGTAAACTTTATTAGATCAAATATTTCAATTATACTGTCTTTATGGTGTTTCTACATTAATTTGGAAATTAAATGTGAAATTATTACAATATAAAAATATATTATAATTTTTTTTAATGTTAGGTGCGATTAATTACATAAAAAATGTGGGAATAATTTTAATCGATTGACAGCACTAATTTATATATTATATTTTGCATTTATTATATAAGTTTCATTTATATTTATGCATATTATCTAACAAGAACATTTTGCATAAAGTAAACCATGAAAGGTGAGTGATTAACATTTGCTCTATAAGCTCTTTCGAATAAAGCGTCTTTATATTAGCCACTATGTTTCACATCAACACACACCCATTCAAAGTTTCCCACATACAACTTCACTTGGTCATTCATTTGTTAACACAATATTTCACTCTAGGCTGCAATAATAAGGAGTCTTTGATCGCTTTTTGTGGCCTGTTGCAGATGGCTTATTAATTGCCAGTAAATCGTATAAGCCAACTTTCCACTATCCCGGACATTAGCATACAATTTTCACATTCTGCAACTAGTGGCAGTTGCATGGAACTTTCAAATTGGTTGTGAAGCTGCCATAGCACTCCACTTAGGGTCGCCTCCACTTCGCTTTTAGACACACAATCGCCAACTTCCCTAAGCATTTCTACTTGCGGAATCCCAGCTGTCATTTTAAAGCCTCTTCCACTTTTCAAGTGGACAAGGGAAGTTTATATGGACAGACCCTCGACCTCTTGATTTTGACAGTGGAAGTGAGTCTACTCATATGTACACTTCAGGCAGCTCCATACCACAAAGCAACACGGTTGTGACGTCACAGCAAATCTTGCTTAATTTAACCCCACCCCACACAACTCTAGTGTATGATATATATATACATTATTTTAGATTTAACCACATACTTGTTGCTACCTTAAGTTGACTGTTTGTTACACAGTCATATTGTATTGTTGTTGTTTTTTTCCGCTTGTGTAATTATCTCCAACAGCCCAAGCATACCTATAGTCATATACACTCACCTAAAGGATTATTAGGAACATCTGTTCAATTTCTCATTAATGCAATTATCTAATCAACCAATCACATGGCAGTTGCTTCAATGCATTTAGGGGTGTGGTCCTGGTCAAGACAATCTCCTGAACTCCAAACTGAATGTCAGAATGGGAAAGAAAGGTGATTTAAGCAATTTTGAGTGCGGCATGGTTGTTGGTGCCAGACGGGCCGGTCTGAGTATTTCACAATCTGCTCAGTTACTGGGATTTTCACGCACAACCATTTCTAGAGTTTACAAAGAATGGTGGGAAAAGGGAAAAACATCCAGTATGCGGCAGTCCTGTGGGCGAAAATGCCTTGTTGCCACAACACGCACAACCTTGAGGCGGATGGGCTACAACAGCAGAAGACCCCACCGGGTACCACTCATCTCCACTACAAATAGGAAAAAGGGGCTACAATTTGCACAAGCTCACCAAAATTGGACAGTTGAAGACTGGAAAAATGTTGCCTGGTCTGATGATTCTCGATTTCTGTTGAGACATTCAGATGGTAGAGTCAGAATTTGGCGTAAACAGAATGAGAACATGGATCCATCATGCCTTGTTACCACTGTGCAGGCTGGTGGTGGTGGTGTAATGGTGTGGGGGATGTTTTCTTGGCACACTTTAGGCCCCTTAGTGCCAATTGGGCATCGTTTAAATGCCACGGCCTACCTGAGCATTGTTTCTGACCATGTCCATCCCTTTATGACCACCATGTACCCATCCTCTGATGGCTACTTCCAGCAGTCACAAAGCTCCAATCATTTCAAATTGGTTTCTTGAACATGACAATGAGTTCACTGTACTAAAATGGCCCCCACAGTCACCAGATCTCAACCCAATAGAGCTTCTTTGGGATGTGGTGGAACGGGAGCTTCGTGCCCTGGATGTGCATCCCACAAATCTCCATCAACTGCAAGATGCTATCCTATCAATATGGGCCAACATTTCTAAAAAATGCTTACAGCACCTTGTTGAATCAATGCCACGTAGAATTAAGGCAGTTCTGAAGGCGAAAGGGGGTCAAACACAGTATTAGTATGGTGTTCCTAATAATCCTTTAGGTGAGTGTAGAATGGTGCATTAAACAAATTCATGAGGGGAAAAACATGTAAATAATAAATCAGCTCCATAGTGGATTCCAAGTGATTCCAAGTGAATCAGATCCATAGTGGATTCCATAATGAGTTCCAATTCAGCCCATTGCAAGGGTTCCACCAGTAGTGGGCACTCGTGAAACCTAAGCAATGAAGTTCATTGATCAACAAGACAGAAGGAATTGATCAAGCGAAGGGGGAAAAAAAGCGAAGTGGAACGCAGCCTTATTCATTATGGTAAAACGTTTTAGGGCTAAATAACATAATTAATTACGGTATGTAATAATTATAAAATAATGTATTATTCATAACCTGCCAGAAATAGTTTTAAAGAATTACATTTTAGTGCAATACTGCTAATACTCGCATGTGGCGCATAGTTTTGATTAGAATACTTATCATGCAATCTTGCGGTTGCATACAGTTTAGCAACAAAAGTTAAAATATTTCAGCTCAAATTGGACGTGAAAATGATGCATGTTATGGTTGAAACTCAATGCAGCTCCCACACTATACTCTCCATTTGTAATAAATGATGGACAGTGTTGAAATTCTAAGTCACAGTCGTGCACTGACACTTCCTACAAGCTGTCGACAGGACGATTAGGACCAAAGACTTGGCAACGATGTGTTTATCAATCTGATAAAAGGCAGTTGATGTCACACAGTGCACCATGGCTTTTACCCCACATCTTACTCGGATCATATCTTATAGTCTGACAAGCAACAATTATAAAATACCAAAAACATCATACAGTGTGTGCCAGGTTTATGATAGAGGATGTCTGAAAAACTTGTATATGAGGAGGCAGCATCTGTAAAGTGAAATTAACTTACTGATTATAACAAGAGATTTTGCACATGCAAGTACGCAATGTCAATTTTCAAAGAAAATATTTTATTTAAATGAATGTGTATATATTAATGCCTCTTACAGCCTTCACATGTCTCTTTTAAGAATATTATAGTCATAATCAGTCCACACTGATTCTTAGTGTTTAAAGTGGCTTGAGAAATATGCAAATTTCTATCTATATAAGAGTGTGAGTGTGTATGACACGTCCTTCCAAAACCTGTTGATGTGAAAAGTGTTTTTTCAAGAGTTGTTTGCAGTGAAGAAATATAGATCTCATGCATTTTGATTCTGACCTGCTCATTGGAGCATGGGCGGTTGAGCTGGTCAGCTGTGCAGAAACCCATCAGCTATTGAAAGGCAATCAAATAAGTGTCAATCGGCCTCTTTTGAATTCTGCCCAAAATCACACACACACACACACACACACACCTTTATATATAATTTTCCAGCCTAGTGGACTTGTTCATTTGAGCATCTTCCAGGGGGAAAAGAATCTGAGGAAAGAATTGCATCAATTGCATAATCAAAAAATAAATCAAATTCTTTAAAAAAAAAAAATTTAGTACTGATGACTCACTTGGAGGAATATCTATTATTTTATATCATCATGAAACACTTTTTAGAAGAAAAAAAAAATTATTAAGGGCAAGCGATTCACATGGCTGTCAACGTACAACTTCCTGTTGCTTTATACGATGTTCAAAGAGATAGATGCCACTATTTTTTATCAGATATCAGAATTTGGTGAATTTGGTGAATCAGATAAATATCATAAATATAATATACGTGGAGCTAAACCGGATAGAACTTCCAAGCAATAAACATGCTGCATAAGCTTCATTCGATTCCAATATTATGAATGCATGGATGAACTTTATTTTTAATGAATATCCAGCTCATGTGGGGAAGACATTGCACGTTTGTTTCTTCATTTCACCACGGATTCGTTTGTAAACAAGAGACTGGATTTGCAGAAAGGATGAGATTACATGAATGAATGAAGCAACACACTAATGTGAGTAAAAAAGTTGTTGAGTTGTTGGTTCATTGTCCTGCGATTCGGGATCAGACTTGGACATGTATGGGCCAGGGCTTGCAAAGCCCAACATCCCGGGGCTATGTGTTTTCCAGACGGGCTACCAAAACATATCACCAGCCTGCTGAAGGGCTATCTTAAACAAGGAAATAACATTCCTTTCTTGATTGCGTTGTTCACTCTCTTGACTTGATATTTGAAGGAAAAATACAATCGCGGAAGATTTGATCATGCCGATTTGTCTGACTCTGCAGTGAGGCTTGTGCGTGCGTGTGTGTGTGTTAGTGATGCAAGGTTCGCGGTTATATCCACCGATCGGGCAGGCCAAGTAATAAAAAATAACATTCCAATTCCGGGTGGATGAGAGATAAATCGTTGTGTTTGTTTTAATAAAGACATTTTGCGAGCCCTGTGGGCGAATCATTCCGGTTGCCGTTTTCCCACACGCTTTTAAAACAATTCCTCACGTGTACTCACGGGGGAGCTGAAACTCATTATAATATGCAAAGCTTATCCAATCATAGCAGTGGGCATTAACTTCCAAGTCTTCAGTGCGGCACGCCCATAAAAACCTCCTGGAGTGTTCCAGGAGAGAGGCTCAAAACCAGGGTAGAAAATAGCCTATTACTTATTCATTATGATGTTTTTTAATGTAAAAACCACGGGAACATTATAATTTTGACCTCAGACAACAGTATAAAAATTTTTTAAAAGCAAGTTGCATGACCCCTTTAAATCACAGACCACTTACTGGCAATAAGAAAGTACAAGCAGCAGTTTTAATCAAGACAATGACTCTATTTGTGTAGCCAGATGGTAATATACATTATAGGCCATGTCCATCCAGGTTTATTACAAGAATGTGTTAATTCAACAGTTGTTGCAAAATTGACTGAGAGAAACAACGAGTAATGACTAGTGGTCCCATGGCAATTAGTATAAGAATGTGGTTAACACCTTAATTGCTATTCAAAAATCCCATTTACGTTTGGATGTTGTACTCAAAATTGCTTCTAAGGGGTGAGAGGAGGGGGGAGGCAGTCTTGTGAAGCACACCAGAAGAGAAGCGCCACACAAAGTGCAGGTAATCCCACATATCCTACAATCCTGTCATTCTATGGGTGCAAACTCAATTTCAAAGCAGTCAGTCATTCTGTATCACGCTATAGACAAAAAATACATATAAGCCGTTTTTAATGTGACATAAGCAATGTGACATGAGTTCACAGGTTGGTTAATGAAAAAAAAGTTGCAACTGTGCAAACTAAAAATACATTTGAGAAAGATAAGGGGTACATTTATTGTTCTCTTAAGAACCTTTCACATCCATGGAACCTTTCCGAAGAACAAAAGGTTCTTTATAGTGGGAAAAGGTTTTTTTTTTTTATGTTCTTCACACTAAGAAGAAAAAAAAGGTCTTTGGGAAACGTTTAAAAAATCTCTCCTGTGGAACCTTTATTTTTAAGATTGTAGATAATAAGAGGATCCAGTTGTGCCACATGAAATTGGCCAAGCTATTGTAGCCTACAAGGTTCTAACATATACAACAACCCATGTAAGAGGGCCTGCATTAACAATGCCAACTTGACCTCACGCAGCCTTCTAAACAGTCATTTTAGGTGTTGTAGGCATGTAGACAGTGAGTCAGCTCTCCAGGTGATTCCACAAACATCACTGACTGTAAGGTTACACAACTACAGCAATACTAAAAACCAGTCTGCAAAACTCAGAATCTCATTAGGTTTTTATTTCACCCAAAAATAATTTACTCTCCTCATGTAATTCCACATCCTTGTGACTTTTCTTTATTCAGCAGAACACAAAAGAATGTCACAGTGATTCTTGTCCTTATGAAGTCACTGGGGTCACCAGTGTTGTTTTGAACCACTAACATTCACTGAATGAACAAAATCGGTTGAAACGTTCTTCAAAATATCTTGTTTTGTTTTCACCGAAGAAAGTCATATAGGTTCCGATTGGAATGACATGAGAATGAGTAAATGATGACAGATTTATTTATTTATTTATTTTTTACATTCAAATGATTTTATACAGTACACATTGCTTATTATATAGTGAAAAAAAATAACTGCGTGTGTGTGTGTGTTCATGTTTTTCTATCCCGGTGGGGACTTCAACCTGAATGCACACAGACTCATGGGGACTCGTGTCACCGTGGGGACCTAAATTGAGGTCCATGAGGAAACAAGCTTATAAATCATACAGAATGAGTTTTTTTGAAAATGTAAAAATGCAGAGTTTTGTGTGATGGGTAGGTTTAGGGGAAGGGTTAGTGTAAGGGGATATAATATACAATTTGTACAGTTTAAAAAACCATTACCTCTATGGAGTATCCCCACAAAGATAGTAAACCAGACGTGTGTGTGTGTGCGCAGTTTAGACTAAAACTAGTTCCTTTCTTGTTCGTCAAAGTAAAAACAAAATAAACAGAATCTACATTCATCTACAAAAATTGATCGAACAATGCTCGACAAACAATCCTGCAGTCCAGAGCTCTAGTCTTCTCTTCGCCTTTCACTAAAAAGCCTCTACATCTACAAATTCTTCTTATATCTAGATGTGTTTGTCTTGCCATGTTTACATTTTGAGGTTGAAAAGCATTAAAGGACAAACAGTACTCAGGGAACGTTGTGTATAATTTGACTGTGTTTGTGTGGGCATATGTCCACTGTGATAATACAGCCTTCTGCCACTGTGAGGGATCAGCAAAAGCCTTTCACAGCAAATGAGCCAGGGAGTTGCTGACCAGAGGTTTAAACAGATTACAACTGTCACTGGCTGCCTTTCCCATTTATTCGGGCCCTCCACGATGGGAATATAGAATGTCTGTGCAGCGTTACACCTTATTCATCCTACTGTAGTTATGGCAGAAAGCAGGAACACAAACAATTTACTCAAGTTATGACAGCACCTGAATAGAATTTTCACATCTCCAGGCAGAGATAACACAGTTCGACTTATTGAGCGCCGCCATACTGCAAACATGCATCTAGATTTTTTTTTCTGCCATGCCTAAAAGCCTGGAAGGTCAGCCTTTATTCTGTCTTTGCCCAGAGGAAATCAATTTAACTTTGTGTAAAAGGCTCAATTTCAGTGGGTTTTCTAAGATGGAAGCAGCTACAAAAGCTCCAAAGGAACAAGTCATCTGCTTTTTATAAGATAGAAGCAAAAGAAGTGATCTTGTGCTTTTTACTCCTGAAAGAAAGAATGATCTGTATTTCCAGTAGCCCTCTGGTGCAAGAAGTCCACAAAACATAGACCCTTGAAAGCTCTTTTTGACCATTCAGTGTATTACTCTATATGTAATTCAACATGGCTGATGAAAAGGGAAAGCAGCAAATACCTCTAAATCTATATCATCTTTTATTCCATAAATATTGTGAAATATTATTACAATTTAAAATATCTATTTTCTAGTGTATTATATTTAAAAATGTAATTAATTCCTGCAAAGCTGAATGTTCAGCATCATTACTTCAGTCACATCATGATCCGTCAGAAATCATAATATGCTGATTTACTGCTCAAGAAACATTTCTTATCATTATCAATGCTGAAAAGGGTTGCGGTGCTTAATATTTCATGGAAACAGTGATACTTTTATGATTCTTTGATGAATAGAAAATTCAAAAGAGTAGAAACATTATGTCTTTACTGTCACTTTTGATAAATTTTTATGTGTCTTTGCTGCATACAAGATTCCTTTAAATAAATTACTGACCCCAAACTTACAGGAGTGGATACAATGCAAATATATAATGCATTCCTCAAATAGTTAAATTTCTTTAAAAAAAGAAAAAAAGGAAAAAAAGAAAAGAAATTGGACATATGTCAAAGTTCAGCTTGTCTTTATTCTTCACACCAGGTTTACAAAATGGCAGTTATTGATAAAGTATCAGTTCAGTGGCCCCAGATCAAAGAGTGGCTATCCGCTCCTCAGTGTTCAAAGTGCTGAGCGCACTGACAGGGAATGAAGCTACAACATGATCTTAGATCTTTAACAACGGGTGGAGCACGCACCAGCAATCAATTCACCTCAAATCAATTCAATGATGCATAGCCATCCACATAGCAAAAAGAGCTCCCTCTCCCCTCTCGCACAAAGCAGATTGAGATCACATCAGACACTGAGCTCATTGACGGATTAGAGAATTCAACATAGCAGGAAATATATTTTATTTTAAGTAGAAGAGATGGGAATAGAGAATTATGAATATGTGCTAGTCCAGCAATGATCCTCCATCTGTTGGGGAAGGAGATAGTATTTGTTTAGAATAGTTGTCCATATTGCTCATATTCTTGTAAGATTTAATTAATATTTGTTTTGGAGAAAATGACAGGGACTGAAATGTGTTTAACACATGTAGCTATGCATAAACGACACTGTCTGTTTGTTTTAAAGCGCTCTCCAGCAACATATGTCTTCATTATTTTTAGGCCCATTTTCTTATGTTAAATTATTCCTGTAACCTACTGATCCAAAATATTTGTTATTCCCTCTTCTATAACTCACTTCTTTATCAACATAACATGCACTAGCCTCCAGCCACTATGTTTTACATTATGCTAGGCCTAATGCAAGGTAAATAACCATCCTTCTATTGTTTGCATGCCCTATGGGAGAAGCCCCCTGATCCAGGCCTGATTTCCATTTATACTACATGTTACTCCGGGGTATTTTTTTTTTTTCCTGCGTTACTGGAGATGGTTTCAATGCCAGGGAAAAACAGCAAATGCATTCATTCTGCAGTGACACTGCATGTTTCTTAACAACTGAAACGAATGCAAAAAAATACCAGTGTGCGTGAGTCTGTGGGCATAACATTTGTGAGAGCACGTGGGTGTGTTTTTGTGGCTGAATGCATGTGTGTGTTTGTGTGTATATGCATCATATAGTGTCTATCACTGCAAGTGGGCACAGGGAATATAATGGCCTCCCGATGGGAGAGGATCAATTATTCCAACACTGATTTTTAATACCTGCTGACATGCGAGGGGGAAATGCATTCAGCTGAGGCATTTAAGAGTGATGCCTCTTCCGACAGAAAGAGAGGAGACTGCTTTCTCAGGGAGGCTTGGAAAGTGTTTTTCCAAGAGAGCTGAAGAGCAGTGAGGGGGAGACCTCACCTAGCTAGCAGGCATCAGTGACAAGGGCATTTGAAAAGTAAGGGAGTTGAGGGAATGAGAGAGGGAGAGCTGTCAATCTCATTCCAACCTACTCCAGCTAGCTTGGATAAAGCCGATAGGAGGGAAATGTCTGTCGGTATCCATTGTGGTGGGCAGGTGCCTTTCAAGTAGGTGCAACAGATTGAGTCTACAATGGCCTCTACAGACTATCTACAGTATCAGTAACTAATTTAAAGGGGTCATGGACTGAGAAATCACACTTTTGACATATAAGAGGTCATCATACTATAAGAATATTCTGTAAGTTTCAGAACTGAAAACTGTTAGTCCAAAAACAGCTTTTATTGTAACCAAGCCCAGATAACGACTCGTTGTGGAATGTGCCTATCTATGAGGTGAAAGACCACCTCTGCAGAAGAAAACCAACGCCTACTTCATCTTTGAAACTTTGGCCCCGCCCACTGGTGTGTTAGTGAGATGACGAAGAGATAAGTGCAATACAGGTTTACTGGAATAAAAATAACATTACCTTCCAAAGGATCCTAATGCTAGGAATGTAGTTATTTATTTATTTTCAACAATATGAATGTCTCAGCTGAGCATTATCTATTTGTATTCTGTACATTTTACTGTGGATTCTTTGGTAAATCAGTCGCAATTTCGTTGCAGGCTTTGCAAACAGATTTTTACGATATGGACTTGAAAGTAATGCGACAACATGTAAGTAACCGTGTTAATTCTAATGCCTGATCTGTGACCAGTGATTTCTGATATGTAATGATTCATGTAGTCAGATGTTCTTTGTCTGTGTCAGTAAATAAAACCAGTGACTAAACGGTCAACTTCACATTCTTTCTCTTAGTAGGATGAACATAATCTGTTATATAAACTGTGATTATATATAAAAAGCAATCAAAGAATGCTCCCTTTACAATTGCTGGAGCTGTCAATCAAACTTTTATAAATCAAAAGTTTATCAGTGACTGAGTTCTGAACTCGTGACGAATCTCTTATTTACGAATAATAAACGAATTAGAAAAAAATCTCTTATCATTGTGTTTGCACTGTTAGTAACGATGAAAGCATTCGTTAGAGTGCAGAAATTGAGTTGCAATGACGTTATCACTGCATTCATGCACTCAACATGTCTGTGATCAGCAACAATTCTCATCACTACAAACTTTCATGCCACAATCTAAATATATTGCCATAAATCTAAATATCATGCTATAATCAACACTTTTCACGATTAGTTAACCTTGAGAGCTGTGATAGTAAAAATGTGCTAAAAGTTTTCAAGAGAGTTAAACATGTCATAATTTGGCTAACATCTTTGCATATGAAATAGCTATCACAGCAGTGGGTGTTTACACTGAAGTCTCACAGCAGACACGCCCATATCAAATCAGAGGGCTAAAATCAGGGTAGGAAAAATGCTTTTTATTTCTAAATTATGTAAAAATCGGGGGCGTTTTATCTCAGACACAGCAATCGAGCTCAGAGTGGCAGTGCTGAAGCTTTGAGGCCGCAGTGACACCTTGTGGTGTGACCAAACGAAGCCTTTGCAAGAAGTCGCACAGGGAATGAATGACTTAGAGATGAGCAATATATCCAAAATCGCAGTTTAAGTCATTTAATATCTCCTTAACTGTATGTATGTAGGGTTACCACACATACTCTTTATTCCGAACATGGCCATAAAACAACGTCTGTTCGGGGTTTCTAAAATGTCTTGGTTGGCACACATGAACAGAAACAGCATCTTCAACCGATCTGATAACAGATACTTTGACATGGAAGCATGTGACATTATCCACTATTAATCACAATTCATATTTTACATTAATGTAAAAATTATTTACGCCTCTGATCATATGTCAAGTTCGTAATTCTAATCAATAAATTCAGATTTAATAATAAGACACTATATGGCTGTTTTCAGTAGCCTAAAATAAAAATCGTTATGAGATTATGTATTATGTATGTATGAGTAATGTTCTAAATATAACATTTTGAATATAGAAATATGAAATGATGGAATCAATATTATAGGAATTATCACAGAACAGTTGTGCCTCTAAGCAACACGTGGTAGTGTTTTCTTATTGAATTAATCAGTATTTGTACGAATTGGCCAACCAAGACATCTTAAAAAATCCCGACCAGACGTTGTTTTATGGCCATGTTTGGAATAAAGAGTATGTGTGGTAACGTCTCGGTTACGTATGTAACCCTCGTTCCCTGAAGGAGGGAACAGAGACGTACGTCGGAACTGACCGACGAATTGGGGGATCATTTTCAGAGACCAATCTACTTCGAGTGTATAAAAACGAGCCAATACACATTGGCGCGGGTATAAATACGGAAGTGGAATACCGCATCCTCGCTTTTCCAACTGAGGAGCCGTAAAAGTGACTCGGGTCCTTCAGCGGAAGCACAGCACTTGGCAACGGGACGTACGTCTCCGTTCCCTCCTTCAGGGAACGAGGGTTACATACGTAACCGAGACGTTCCCTTTCGATCGGTCACGTTCGACATACGTCGGAACTGACCGACGAATTGGGGATCCCTACCAACACGCCAGGAAGGCTGGCCCTTCCAGCGTCCTGCTTGGGCTCACTGGTTGCTCCTAGGTTGGAGCAGAAGTCAGGACACCAAGCAGGGAAGGTCCGTCACAGCTGTTTCTGCAAGACCCACTCAGCGAGACTATTGGATAACGCTTGGAAGCGTGCCCGTCAGGTAGACGGGACGCTGCGGAGCCACGTCCTCTAGGAGGAGAGGTGGGAAACCCATAAGGACTAACCTGTCAGGGGAGTACCATATGGCGGTCTCTGGGGTGGATCCAACCTGATCCAGGGTGGAGAGAACACCGCCAGAGACGACAGAGCGGGCTCTGTCAAGGGAAAGACACGGGGCTAGCCGAATAGGGTAGCTGGTACCGTGGAGAATACACATATGGGGTTACCGTTAGGGAACTGCTACATATGGATCCAGCCTACACACACGTTCCACAAGCATATGGGTGCAGGCCTAGCGTCAGACGGCCGCAACGTCTGGCACCAGAGGGGTAACGGAGGAGCTCACAGGGTTAGCCATTTCTGGGGAACACAACTGGAGACAATAGACGCACGTATCCTGCCCAGTGGGCGGGAGTGGCGTTGCAAGCCGACACAAGAGCGGGTACTTCACGTTTACCGGCTGCTGGAGGCGAGTACATGGAAAGAAACCGGCTGCAAAGGCTCAAAGGGAGGGCCCTGAAGTGCTCTTAGCACCAGGGCTAAGTCCCAAGAGGGTACCGAGGTTGAACGAGGAGGATTTAGTCTCCTCGCACCTCTGAGGAACCTGCCGATTAAGTCGTGCTTACCCAAGGACTTACCTGCTACTACATCGTGGTACGCTGCTATTGCGGCGACGTACACTTTGAGGGTGGAGGGAGACAGCCTCTTGAACGTATTCAAGCAGTTCAACACTGACTGGACTCCCTCCTCTGTGAGGGGCGCAGTCTGACTGACCGAGTCCAGCTCCATGCCGAGATAAGAGATCCTCTGTGTGGGACAGAGTTTGCTCTTCTCTCGGTTGACCCGAAGCCCCAGCAGGCTGAGGTGACGGAGCACCAGGTCCCTGTGTTCGCACAACTGTTCCCGAGACTGGGCGAGAATGAGTTAGTCGTCGAGATAGTTGAGAATGCGAATGCCGCGTTCTCTGAGTGGAACAATGGCTGCCTCCGCGACCTTCGTAAAGACGCGAGGCGACAGGGACAGCCCGAAGGGTAAGACTTTGTACTGATATGCCTTCCCCTTGAACGCAAAGCGTAGGAATGGTTTGTGTCGAGGGAGGATAGACACATGAAAGTACGTGTCCTTCAGGTCGATCGCTGCAACCCAATCTCGGGGACGGATGCATTCGAAAATGCGTTTCTGCGTTAACATCCTGAACGGAAGCTTGTGCAGGGCCGATTCAGGACACGCAGGTCCAAGATTGGCCGTAACCCACCCCCGTTTTTGGGTACAATGAAGTAGGGGCAGTAAAACCCCGCCCTCATATCGGTTGGAGGACATCTCAATCTCGGACCGCAAGACGTGGGCATCGCTGCTCCGCACAGAGGTGAAGAGGATGCCCTTCTACTTGGGAGGCCGGTACTCGAATTGAATCGCATAACCGAGTCTGATGGTACGGATGAGTCAGCGAGACGGCCTGGGGAGCGCTAACCAGGCTCCCAGAGACCGTACAAGCGGGACCAACGGCACCACAGACGTACTCAGGGTGGGGTAGCGAGGTGGGATGGTCAGACCCGACCCGGACGGCCTGGAGGTGTCTGGCACCCTGCTTCCCAGGTGGAGGCTGCTGCTTGGGCTTGGCAGGGGCGGAGGCAGACGCAAGGGGACGCCCTCGGCGACGAGCAGGTGGAGGCACTGCGGCCGACGACAGCAGCTGGTCGGAGCAGGATTTTTTTTTTTTTTTTTTTAACTGCCTCCATTTGCTTCTGGGCCACTGCTGGCCGAAGTTCTCGATGGCGTCGCCAAGGAGGCCAGCCTGACAGATAGGGACGCTGAGGAACAGAGCTTGTCGGTCTCACGCCTACCTGCCAGGTTAGCCGTAGGTGGCGTTCCTGGACCACTAGTGTGGACATCGTCCAACCCAGGGAGTGTGCAGTGATTTTCGTCGCCCAGAGAGCGAGGTTCGTCGCCGCACGCAGTTCCTGCACAACCCCTGGGTTGGAACTACCCTCATGTATTAAGAGTGCAGGACAGAGGTGGCCTGTCAGTGGCACTGCCACCCCACCAATGAGGGTAGTGAGAGAGGGGAAAACTTATACAGATTATGGCCCTTTTGGCGTTCCATATTTTTGGCACCAAATAGTTCCACACTGCTAATTTTTCCCAATGCACATCCGGGAAAAAAGGCATGGGGGCAGGCAAGGCGATTTACGCGTTGCGCTACCCTTCAGCCACCCGGGAAAGCATGGCTGCCAACTCTGAATCTGATTCAGCATAAGCACACACTATTATAGTGGGAAACTCAGCCTCATCTTCATTTTCAGCGCATAACAGCCCTCTCTCCGATGCAGCAATTGACGTCTGTCCTCTGCCAGAGCCCCAAACGAAACGCTAGGTCCCCTTTTTTTTTATTTTTATTAAGGGACCAGCAATCCCATCTGTAAGCTACCAGCAGGCATGTGAGACAGTGAGCATGGCCGCCAGACTCGATGGCACACGACGCGCTGAACGCTCAAGCCTCTATGAAAAAGGCAAGACGAACAACGCGCCGACGTGGTCATGTTACTGAGGTAACTGATTACATCATTTGATAAATATAACTCACGTGGTCAAACCAAAAATGAACTATGAATTAAGATGTTTGTACACTCACATCTATTCATGGTTTAAGGAAATGTTGTTATTGCATTTTACATTTTACTTTCCATCACATGACATTTTTGGAGCTAATAAATGTAAGCTTTTTTGAAAATGAACACTATGTCATCGACCCAATTACCAATCTCTCAGCCCTTTTCTTCTTCAAGATTCTAAAGGGTGGTACTAGTTTATTGCTCATCTTTCACTCTCTATAATGCTTGCTCAATGGCTTACGGCTGACATAAAGCCCACATCCAAACATCAGTGGGAGGAAAATGACTAAAGCATTCTCAACGCTATAGAAGCAGGCTCACAAACTGAAAAAAATAACATAGTCATTCGTTGCACTCTAAAATGTACCATGTATATCGCTGGTCATCGCATGGTTGTCTAATATGTCATTTACGCTTAATCGTTTATGTTTTTGTATCTCTTAGATTTGTAATCTTCTTTAACATAATCATTGTCTGAGGGGATAAACAGAAAAAATAAGAGTTATGCGTCAGAGAACACAAACAAGACTCTCAGGTAAACAAACCAGCCTGCTGTGCATGCAAATGCTGCTGCACAGACAAAAGCGCTTGTCAGAATGTCCCTCCATTGGGTATTTCTTTGAGAACAGATTACTCTTATCTCTCATGTCACTTCAGTCACATCTTATACTTATGATTTGTAACTCATTTAGACTGGCAGTGAGTGCCAAATTAAAACATGGCTTCCGAAATTTACATTCATCAAACTAATGCAATACAGCGGGTTCATTGCACTGCAGTACTGAGCATTATTTTGTTTCTGTAAAGCATAGCGTAAACTATCATTTTTGATGATGCGACACAACCACTGACTCCCAAGGTCCATTAATTGTTTTTCTTTCTTTTTTTCGACGAGTGCATTAAAACATTGTGTGCTGTTAGTCATTAACAGACTGTGCAGTTGAGAATAAAAATAGCTGCATTTTCAGTTGATACAAAGAAGCATTAGCAGGGAAGAATTTTAGATTGCCAATGTGAATGGTAATGACCTACAGTAGTCGGTCCTGGCCAGTTCATGTTTGGCATAATGGAAATAAGAGCAGATAGTGGCTGCAACCAGGCATGCATATGAAACTGATTTTTTTACTATTTAATGCTGTGTAAAGTCCATTTATTAAACATGCAGAGGGAGATACATCCATCACATCCATGTATTCCGGAATCTAAATAATTCCCCAATGTACACATGATAGAGAGCACACAACATCTCTATCGCATGTTAATCTTGTTCCAAAAGCTGCCTGATATCCCCATCCATCAAAAGCCTATCTACATGCATTCATACTCATTTCCTCGTTGCCTATGAGTTAAACATGAGTATTACAGTCACTGGCATTTTCTATTCTCAGATGTGCTCATGTATCCATCATCAGCGTCCCAGTTCCCACCTGAACGTCATCACTGTACATCATTGAAGGTTCTAGATCTGTAAAAAAAAAAAAACTGACACTTGGTCAGGACCCCACAGCGTCACTTTTTAACGCATAGGGTACCCCTTTAGCGTAATTTTTCATCACTCAGGTACTCTATTGATTTCAGTTGTTTGCCCAATGCCAATCAATACGCATTTAATTCTTTGCATTTGTAAAACTAGACATGATTTCATAAATATTCATAGGCTACTTTTATATTTTGTAGCAACTAACCCCACTCCTACCCTAAACCTACCCACTTCTAAACAATATAAGACACGTAACAGCCAAATAAAAGTATTGCAAAGACTAAATACGCTGAAATGATTCAGCCCCTCTGTGAAAGCACTCAGTCAAATCTTATTCAAAAGAAACACCCGGCTCTTTAGCATGACGTAATCGGTCACGAAACACACGAGAGCCAATGACATTTTACAATCAAAGCTGACGTAATGACACAATTGGTCACGAGACATACGAGAGCCATCTGCAATTTCACGATCAAAGCTGAGGTAACGCTTCAGGTGGCAATTTTCGAATGTGTGCATAGGATGTAAAGCGGATGGAGACAGTGACAGCTTTTGGGTCTTCACACAGATCAGTCGTTTGACCTCAGAGCACTTGGAGTATTTGTACTTTTTGAATAAATTGGGCCTGTAGTCGCTTATTTATATCATATAATACACAAATGGGTAGGTTTAGGGGTGGGGTTGGGTTACGTGTTCAAAAGTGTCTAAATAGCGTAAATAAAAATAAAGAATAATTGTAAACAAAATTATGCTGGCTGATTAAATTGAGAATCACAATCCAACATGTCATAATGGCAAAATCATAACCAAATATATACAAATTTCAGAACGATGATTTCGGCACCGGGGAAATACATAAAGCAAATCTGCCTGTGAACGCTTTATATAAATACAATATAGGTATGTCTAAGTCCAGGTGATCACTTATATCAATATTATATACACTCACCTAAAGGATTATTAGGAACAACTGTTCAATTTCTCATTAATGCAATTATCTAATCAACCAATCACATGGCAGTTGCTTCAATGCATTTAGGGGTGTGGTCCTGGTCAAGACAATCTCCTGAACTCCAAACTGAATGTCAGAATGGGAAAGAAAGGTGATTTAAGCAATTTTGAGCGTGGCATGGTTGTTGGTGCCAGACGGTCTGAGTATTTCACAATCTGCTCAGTTACTGGGATTTTCACGCACAACCATTTCTAGAGTTTACAAAGAATGGTGGGAAAAGGGAAAAACATCCAGTATGCGGCAGTCCTGTGGGCGAAAATGCCTTGTTGATGCTAGAGGTCAGAGGAGAATGGGCCGACTGATTCAAGCTGATAGAAGAGCAACTTTGACTGAAATAACCACTCGTTACAACCGAGGTATGCAGCAAAGCATTTGTGAAGCCACAACACGCACAACCTTGAGGCGGATGGGCTACAACAGCAGAAGACCCCACCGGGTACCACTCATCTCCACTACAAATAGGAAAAAGAGGCTACAATTTGCACGAGCTCACCAAAATTAGACAGTTGAAGATTGGAAAAATGTTGCCTGGTCTGATGATTCTCAATTTCTGTTGAGACATTCAGACAGTCAGAATTTGGCGTAAACAGAATGAGAACATGGATCCGTCATGCCTTGTTACCACTGTGCAGGCTGGTGGTGGTGGTGTAATGGTGTGGGGGATGTTTTCTTGGCACACTTTAGGCCCCTTAGTGCCAATTGGGCATCGTTTAAATGCCACGGCCTACCTGAGCATTGTTTCTGACCATGTCCATCCCTTTATGACCACCATGTACCCATCCTCTGATGGCTACTTCCAGCAGGATAATGCACCATGTCACAAAGCTCCAATCATTTCAAATTGGTTTCTTGAACATGACAATGAGTTCACTGTACTAAAATGGCCCCCACAGTCACCAGATCTCAACCCAATAGAGCATCTTTGGGATGTGGTGGAACGGGAGCTTCGTGCCCTGGATGTGCATCCCACAAATCTCCATCAACTGCAAGATGCTATCCTATCAATATGGGCCAACATTTCTAAAGAATGCTTTCAGCACCTTGTTGAATCAATGCCACGTAGAATTAAGGCAGTTCTGAAGGCGAAAGGGGGTCAAACACAGTATTAGTATGGTGTTCCTAATAATCCTTTAGGTGAGTGATATATATATATATATATATATATATATATATCTCGTCATATCATCCAGCCCTAAAACTTGTTTAGTTCTTGTCAGTGTTTATCTAAAAACATCAAATTAGACAGAATATACAATGGTAAATATTTAATGTCAGGGTATGATTTTACCCCATAATTCAGCATATTGACAAAATGATAACTGCAAATCCACCTTTCGCTGTCTGGAGTCCAGTTGTTTCTGTGAACTGCAGCAATCTATTTGCTTCTCTTTTGTAAAGCTTTCGGTATTCTGTAAAAAATATACCTCAGATTTCTTGTCAAATCTGTTTGTACAGTCAATCTCAAAGCTCTTTCCTGTTTTAGATGTGTTTTATTGTGTTTTTCACGGCATTCACACTGAAAACCAATGCAGCCTCTCAGTCTTTTTGCCACTCTTTGGGTGTAACCGCAGTGACTCTGGACGACAGTGACATTGTTCAGAAGTGACAGTACACTTTACATTTTATTTATTATTATTTTACTTTTAAACTGTAATAAGTTAACACTATACAGGATATGATGTCATGCTCTAGGCATTCTAATTAGTTAGAAACAGTAATAAATAAATAAAAAATGTCAAATACTTCACTTCCCCACAGCACTGCAAAGTGTGCAGCAAGTTTGTTCCTGATGTCAAACCAGGGACTACAAAGATCAGTAGTCAGAGGGGATGGAATAATATCCTGGGTAAAGTTTTTAGGAAAATAAATGACAATTTAGTCTGCCTAGACTGTCATAAAACAACACTAGAGCGTTCCCAATAAGATCAGCCAAAACGTCTTCATGTCTACAAGCTGAGAAAAGGGCCATGTTGTGCTTCCCTTCTATCACAAATCAGCATATGACCTTTAGAAAAAAGGGAAGATTTACATTATGCAGTCCATATCGATTCATGTAAGCCTTTTCATTTATTCCCTTTAGCGTGTTTTATATTAATTGTTAAAAGGTCTCACTAGAACTGCCACAAGTGGAGATTATTTGCATGCAAGAGGAGTAAGAAATGAAAGGGGAGGTGAGAACATTGCTCTGCATCAAACACCAATCTGACTGATCTCATGTACTTATGTCATCACAGCTCAGCACAGACTACATCATGACAGGCCCAATTTAAATCAAAAACCTTGGTGGAAATTCTCACAAGTACAAATATTATTCTCAATGGGCTCTCAATGACAGAAGGTGGTAGAAAAAAATCATCTCAGCTAATGGTAGATGACATAAAACCAAGGCTGTATGAGTTTGCTCTGGAGTCCAGGTACAGTTCTTTTTGTTTCTGCAGCACATAATTTCTAATTTCATTATGCACACCAACTATTCCTTCGGTCTCAGTCTCAGTTAGTCAGCATGCAATCTTGAATGCCAATGTTTTACCTACTATAAGTAAAAGATATTAACATGACATTCATATTCACGAGTAATTGTTCATTTTACACGTCTGTTTGGAGCTGTCAAAAAATCATGTAGTATGGTCGACTGTAGTCGCTTCAGACCACTGAACTAGATACTGTGAGATGTGGGTTAAGAGCTGGAGTGGGACAAATGCCTCAGAGTCTTACATGACCTCTGTCTCATCTTCAAAAGGGGAACTGAAGTCAGTGAAATTTACACATGTAAAGGAGAGACCTCAAGGGTTTATACACTTGTCTCAGTAATGGGCTAAAAAGTACATTTGGCACTCAATCCAGATCTTATACTCTACGCTCTTCTATTGCTTTTAGGGATTCCATTGAAAATCACCCGGCATGGCAAAAAAATTGATTCCCTCCCAAACCACAGGCCTTTTCTTCTCCTTCAAGCTTGAATCCATCCTAAAACTCTCAGTGGGTATTGAGATGTGTGATATTAGCATTTCAGCACTTTCATTGGTCGACTCACTGAAAAATGAGCATCACATATTAATGATGTGTTGTAAGTGAAGTAATCTTTGAACAAGCAATGCTATTGTATGACATCTAATATGGCATAAAAATGTAAACAAATTTTTGTTTAAAGACTTGTTTTTGCGAAAAGGCATACAGTACACCTCAATATTTGTAATATTTAATATCTTCCCTGGTGAAAAAAGTATACTTTCTTGTATTTCAAATATATTCTCTTTTTCAATAGTATATTGTAAGTATACTAATATAAAATTGTACCATCTTTAAATATATAAAAAATATATTAGCATCATATTTTCACAATACAACTTTTAACACACTTTAAAATAATTTTATTTTAGTATATTTTCTAAAAAAATATATATTATAAAAATATACTTAAAATGAAAGTTCTGTGTACTTTTTTAAAGTGTACTTATTTGAACATTACTTTAAAATATATTTTTTGTATATTTTAAACTGTATGCTCAAAATTGTCATTGTAACAATGCACTGAAAGTATATTTTAAAATACATTATTTCATATCCTGAAGTTGTAGTATATTTAAAGTTAAATTTGAGTATCATTTTTAAGTTTATTTATTCATGCTTTGAATACACTTCAGTACTTTACTGTATATGACTTTTCAGAAAGTGTTCAAATGATGACTAATGCATTAAGAGCCCATTTTTAAATATAAGCAGTGTACAAGTAGACTGGGTAAACCCAGCCTGATCTGCCGGCGATTTGATTTCGCCCAGCAACTCATGTTCAATCTTAAATTGAGTTTGGTCTGGTGATAGCCAGACAAGTGTACAAGCCCTACTGTAGATTCAAGAGTAAAAAACAATTATCGGAATTCAAATGTCTCTTCAACTTGGTCTGTGACCAATCAGATTTTGTTGTTCAATGCCTGCAGCCAATCATAGGCAGAGCTGCTGACGATATTCGTCTGACTCTCCCTCACTCACTCACAGGAGGTTTGCAGGTGAAGTACAATGTCGCTTTACATTATTTATTTAATAAAACATTGAAAGCGGAAAGTACATCGCTCATTTTTGGGAATTCGAACCAGTTCAATCAAGTGACATCGCAGCCTGACCTTGATGGCGATGATAAACTGGCTCGGAATAAAATGGCCTAACGTTACGTGATCCCGAAAAGAACCGGAGAAAAAGTCCTGCTGTTTGGAGGTAAGTAATAAGTAAGACTAATGTAAACATGAATAAAAAGTTGTATGAACATGCTGTCTGACCTTATCTCTTGTATATTCTGTTAACAGATGCTATTATTCACAAGTTTCTGCAGTCAACAGTCTCTGATGTGTAAGCGTCCATCAGACGCAAGTTTAACAATGAGTAGCTCATCAGAAAATGGAATATAATGTGTAATTTATATTTGTGTGTAGAGGGTCAGTGTGGAATTGGTCCAATAATATATATATATATATATATATATATATTTAATCTTCCAGTGTTTCTCTTACAAGTTCATTTTGTTCAGTTTTGCTGAAACCATGTGAAGTTTAAATTTATTTTAATGGCCTTGAAAACGTCTCGGTTACGTATGTAACCCTCGTTCCCTGAAGGAGGGAACGGAGACGTACGTCGGAACTGACTGACGAATTGGGATCTCAATTCGTCTGTCAGTTCCGACGTACGTTGAACGTGACCAACTGAAAGGGAACAAATGCATTCAACATTGGGAAAATCAGTAAGTCAGTAAGTAATTAATTAAAATGTAGTTCAAAGTATATTTAAGTAATAGCTAAGTAATAACAAATTATATTATTATTGACTACAAAGTGTATTTTTTTTAGTATTTGGAATAAGCCAAAGGTAAATAAATAAAGTAAATAAATAAACCTGAAAAATAATATATTCATAGTATATTGCTTGTGTGTTCTGAAGACACTGGTAATTAATTTGCAATGTACTTAAAACACAAATAAAAGTATACTTGTAACACAAATAAAGTACATTTTAATATCACTAATCAAGCATAATTAGTCTCTATACTTGAAGTGTACTAAGAATACTTAAAGTTGTTCCAATTTAGTACATAAAAGTACACTAAATACACTTAAAGCTATGCTTTTACACAACTTAATTACAACTAAAATATACTTAGTACAAAATTAGTTGTTCCAAAATAGCACACTTCAAGTTAACTAATCATTAACACACTTGAAGTATACTAATAATTAGTTTGGCTGCAAGTATACTTTTTTTCACTAGGGTTTATCAGCTTGTATCACAATGTTGACTATGATATCAATCAACTTATATTACATGATATGTTTTACTATACTAAATGTAAAGAGCATAGCTACATCAGAAGGTACGTAGCAGCTTAAACATATATAATTAACTTAAACATCTCTGCACTGATTTAGAAAAGTGGCCCTTGTGAATTGTATTGACTTTTGTATTTCTGACTGGTTCAGTTCATATATTTTGTACTGAAAAAAATGACCTACACACACACAAACACACACCTAAATGAGAAGAAGTTGAAACATTCCAAGATATCCAAATCCTAAAATATTCGTTTTAGGGTTGCACCCAAAGCTAAAAACATAAAATGCAAAATGAACAGCACAGCTAGACTGAGGCAAGAATGCATGGCTACAAAACAAACAACAATCTTATTCCTGCTAGTGCAGTCAGAAATGCATATGACCACATTATATTTGCTGTGTAAATACTAAAGACCAAACTGATTAAATCATTGCATTAAATCAAAGGTTTTAAACCATGTCAGTTTTAAAAGATCTCATCTCGGAACCAGACTGAACGTAAATTTACGGTTTTAAAACAATCTATCAACTGAGATAATGTTAATATAGCAAATTACTAAAATCTGTTTATTTATTTTTTTGTTTTGTTTTTTTACCTTTATAATATATAGACTATACAGACCTTAAAAAAGTCAAAGTTTATCACAAGTAGCTTTTCCAAAAGCTGAGATAAATACAAATTATATAGAAGGTGCACACATACACTAAATACACAACACCATCATGGTAACACACAACACTAAAATAATGCAATAAACATTAATGTAAATTTACCATTTTTCACTGTAAATTATGGATAAGATCCTTTTCACTTCTAAAAACTGTACATCTAACAGTAGGCTATTTATGAAATTATTACAGTTTTTTCATCATATAGAAAACTTAACCAATACCAGGTTTTACTGTAGCATTTTTAGTTTTTGTTGTTAAAATTATGTTTTTTTTTACACTGTGACATATTAACTCATGAAATAAGAAAAAAATTTGATCGCAAGCATCACCAGAGATGCAATAATATCAGGTGTAAATGTCAATCTGTCTCCGCTGACCACTTGTGATCAGATCATCTGTGACAGATGTTAACACTAGGTGTAAACAGGACCCGAGGGAGCTTTGCTGAGACCTAGCATTTACAACTAATCTTGTTGATTGCTTCTAATCAGTCGGAAAAAAAATGGAGATGATCATTGTGGGTTCATTTATTTGTTTGCTTGTTTATCCAATTACTTGAAACAACAACTTGGTTATCCCAATGTCATTATGATGCAAATGATCCATCTGTCTGTATTTTACCTCTGACCAACTAAACTGTATGGCTTCACCATTCCCAGACCTTTATAATGAAGGTTTGGGTCTGGTTTTGTTATCTCCGAACAATATGCCTTGAAGCGAAACACTTCCCAAAACAATCCCAAAAGCAAAACAATCCCGAATGTTTATCTGCCAGCAGCCAGAACACAGCATGAAAAGGGGTTTTATTTATATTTTTCCCCATTTCTCCTGTGTGGCAGCACTAGAAAGTGATATCCTCTCTCGTCCCGTCATGTCACTTGCATGTTCTTTAATCTCCCTTTCACATTTTCCTCTGGATTACTCACATGGCCAGCTGTGTCAAATCTTTCTGAAAGTGCTCATCGGGCATATGCCCTGAACAACATCAATGTCCCTTGCTGATATTATATGGCACTCATTGGGCTCATCAACTGTGACATGCAAGCCATGCCAATAGACAGTCGATGAAAGAGGAAGCAGCATGCAAGGAGAGCCAGAAGTGCTTAATCCATCCCTCACTCTTTACTTTAACACCCCTTTCAAATGCATCTGCAAATTCTTTTAGCTCATGTTAAAACCCCTACACTCTACAAACAAGCTGTGAAAAAATATATATAAATAAATTACCATCATTGCAGTGTTATTAAAAAGTGTAATTTGTTGAAATGTGATTTGATATGTGATAAATCTATGATCCTTCAGCACCACCTCTTAAACAATGTATGACTTTCTGTAGGGATAACATTAGGGAAACCAGGGTTAGAGTTTTCAGTCAGGGCAGCAAAAAAAAAAAAAAAAAAATGTAGTACCTGATCACATTAGAGAATGCACAACATTTAGTCTTTTTAAAACTACACTTAGCTACTAAAAGTGATTATTTGGCTCGTAATCATAGGGGAACAAAGTGCTGTATAGCACCAAATCTTGGTGCTTCAGTGGTTCTTCAGCTATTCTTTGGGATGACTAAGGTGCTATAAAGTACCACTGCCATACAAAGAACCTGTTAAGCCCATTTAAAGTTTCTTTACGATCCAAAGAACCACTGTTGGTGCTGTTTAGCACCATTTTTGTTGAAGAAATAAAATGCGATATGGCACCTGTTATGGGTTCTACATAGCACCATTTGACAAAGGTGCTGTAGAGCACATTTAAAGATATGGTGCTATATAGCACTTAAAGTGGTTCCCCTATGATTAAAACCACTTTTAGAACCATTTATTTTAGAGTGTGTAGTTTGGTCCTCTTGGTTATTTTGGCCCGAAAAAGAAAATTATAGGCCTACATGTAATCCGTGTAAATGCGTTTTTTTGTGCATATATATACACTCACCTAAAGGATTATTAGGAACACATGTTCAATTTCTCATTAATGCAATTATCTAATAAACCAATCACATGGCAGTTGCTTCAATGCATTTAGGGGTGTGGTCCTGGTCAAGACAATCTCCTGAACTCCAAACTGAATGTCAGAATGGGAAAGAAAGGTGATTTAAGCAATTTTGAGCATGGCATGGTTGTTGGTGCCAGACGGGCCGGTCTGAGTATTTCACAATCTGCTCAGTTACTGGGATTTTCACGCACAACCATTTCTAGAGTTTACAAAGAATGGTGTGAAAAGGGAAAAACATCCAGTATGCGGCAGTCCTGTGGGCGAAAATGCCTTGTTGATGCTAGAGGTCAGAGGAGAATGGGCCGACTGATTCAAGCTGATAGAAGAGCAACTTTGACTGAAATAACCACTCGTTACAACCGAGGTATGCAGCAAAGCATTTGTGAAGCCACAACACGCACAACCTTGAGGCGGATGGGCTACAACAGCAGAAGACCCCACCGGGTACCACTCATCTCCACTACAAATAGGAAAAAGAGGCTACAATTTGCACGAGCTCACCAAAATTGGACAGTTGAAGACTGGAAAAATGTTGCCTGGTCTGATGAGTCTCGATTTCTGTTGAGACATTCAGATGGTAGAGTCAGAATTTGGCGTAAACAGAATGAGAACATGGATCCATCATGCCTTGTTACCACTGTGCAGGCTGGTGGTGGTGGTGTAATGGTGTGGGGGATGTTTTCTTGGCACACTTTAGGCCCCTTAGTGCCAATTGGGCATCGTTTAAATGCCACGGCCTACCTGAGCATTGTTTCTGACCATGTCCATCCCTTTATGACCACCATGTACCCATCCTCTGATGGCTACTTCCAGCAGGATAATGCACCATGTCACAAAGCTCCAATCATTTCAAATTGGTTTCTTGAACATGACAATGAGTTCACTGTACTAAAATGGCCCCCACAGTCACCAGATCTCAACCCAATAGAGCATCTTTGGGATGTGGTGGAACGGGAGCTTCGTGCCCTGGATGTGCATCCCACAAATCTCCATCAACTGCAAGATGCTATCCTATCAATATGGGCCAACATTTCTAAAGAATGCTTTCAGCACCTTGTTGAATCAATGCCACGTAGAATTAAGGCAGTTCTGAAGGCGAAAGGGGGTCAAACACAGTATTAGTATGGTGTTCCTAATAATCCTTTAGGTGAGTGTATGATGGAACTCACTAAGAGCTTATAAAATATATAAAGGTGTCAAAACAGCACCAGTAATTTCTCTGTTTTGCACACAGACGAAGATCTGCTGCAAGGAGACAGCAGTACTAACGCCTGTACCGAACAATAGTATCCAGGTGCAGGCCCGTAGCACCGCAGTTTCAGAGCCGCAGCCACAGAACTGGAAGTGAGGGGCGGGGCTTAAACATTCATAGTTGAGCTACCCATACACGTAACTTTCTTTTGTTAAATATAAGCTGTTTTCACATGAATTTTGATCGGATCAATGTCTACAATATTTAACAACAATACTTTTAAATAAAGTCTCTTTTCTGTTCATATAATATGCATATCATGATGTTCAATGATCAAAATTTTACAACATAGCCTATTGATCATGCTTAATGTCAATGAATGATTAAAAACACAGTAGTTTATACTTCATGGATAGAGACTACAACTATACACCGTTCCCTTTCAGTCGGTCACGTTCGACGTACGTCGGAACTGACCGACGAATTGGGATCTGTTTTCAGAGACCAATCTACTTCGAGTGATTAAAAACGAGCCAATGGACATTGGCATGCGGTTCACGCATTCCACGCACCGCCCCGCAGTGCGGGTATAAATACGGAAGTGGAACACCGCATCATTGCTTTTAACTTCGGAGCCGAACGGTTTGCTGTATCAAGCTGTTTCTACGAAGAGTATGTAGACGAGTCTCGAGGAGGATCGCTCTCTTACCTGGGTGCTGGTGTGACGGCGCGAGTCAGCGAGTGGCCGCTGCAACATACACTTGTTCCTGTGTTGGTTGGCTGGGCGTTACCGTTCTTTGAGTGCTCACACGCAGGCTTGCAATCGGACTGCTGTGAGCCGCGGCCATCTCCCTGAGTGCTTCAGCACTTCTAAAAGAGCATTTCCTTCTAAAAGAGCAACACGGTTTGATCCTGCGTCTTTTTCAAGATGTCATTCAAACCGTGTGTTTCTGGATGCGGTTGTTTCCTGTCCTCATTTGACGGCCACGATCTCTCTCGCATATAAACATGTGTGATTGCGTTCGTGGGTGATTCATGTTCTCTCAGGAGAACGTGATCACGTCGGCGCGTTGTTCGTCTCACCTTTCTCGTAAGGGCTTGAGCGTTCAGCGCGCCGTGGAAAAGTTTAGTGGTGTGGAACTATTTGGTGTCAAAATATGGAACACCAAAAGGGCCATAAACTGTATAAATCTTTTCCCTCTCTCACTACCCTCTGTCCTGCATGCACGAGGGTAGTCCCAGCCCAGGCGTTATGCAGAAACTGCGTGCGGTGATGGACCTCGCTCTCTAGGTGACGAAAGTCACTGCACGCTCCCTGGGTCAGGCGATGTCCACACTAGTGGTCCAGGAATGCCACCTGGGGCTAAACCTGGCAGATATGCGTGAGCCCGACTAAGTGCGGTTCCTCAACGCCCCTGTCTGTCAGGCTGGCCTCTTCGGCGACGCCATCGAGAACTTCGCCCAGCAGTTCTTGGTGGCCCAGAAGCGGACGGAGGTGCTTTAAAAAAAAAAAAAAAAAAGCAGAGGGCGTCCCCCTGCGTCTGCCTCCGCCCCTGCTAAGCCAAGCAGCAGCCTCCACCTAGGCAGCAGGTGGCCGGGCGCAAGGGAGGCGCCCAACCCGTTCAGGGTCCCGCAAAGTCCGCTGGCAAGCGGCCCTGAAACGGGCAGCCCAGTGAATAGGGGATCTGCTCTTTGGGAGACGGTGTCCACACCCCTCCCTCCCCCGGAGGAGGTCCTGGGGGAGAATCTTTTTCGGTTTCGGTCCTGCCGCTGGCTCTCCGGAGTCCACATTCTCAGAGCAGTTTCTTCCCTTCCTGGGCCCCGAGAGGGCCAGGTTGGCAGTGTGCAACGCCCCCGGGCCTTGCCGCTCCTTTCCTCTCCTCTCCCCCTCGCCAGGGGGCAGCAGTGTGGGCGCCGAGAACGCCCCCGGGCCTTCTCACCCACACTCTGCCCCACCCTGGTGTACTCAGGCAACACTCCGGGCCGCCTCCGGGCCTCCCGAGTCGGGTCTGCGTACTCCACCTCGCTGCCCCACCCCGGGTACGTCTGTGGTGCCGTTGGTCCCGCTTGTTCGGTCTCTGGGGGCCTGGCTAGGTCCCCCAGACCGTCTCGCCGGCTCATCCGTACCATCAGACTCGGCTATGCGATTCAGTTCGCTTGCCGGCCTCCCAAGTACAGGGGCATCCTCTTCAGCGATGCCCATGTCTTGCTTTCAGAGACCGATGTCCTGCTGGCGAAGGACGCGATCGAGCCGGTTTCTCCAGCTGATATGAGGTCGGGGTTCTACAGCTCCTACTTCATTGTGCCCAAGAAAGGGGGTGGGTTAAGACCAATCTTGGACCTGCGTGTCCTGAATCGGGCCCTGCACAAGCTCCCATTCAGAATGCTAACGCAGAAACGTATTTTGCGTATTTTGCGTTGGCATATCAATTGCCTAGAGCTTCTGGCAGTACGTCTCGCCCTGAGCCGCTTCAAGAAGCCGCTCCAGGGGAAACACGTACTGCTCAGTACGGACAGCACTGCGGCCGTTGCGTAAATCAACCGTCAGGGTGGTCTACGCTCCCGTTGCATGCTCCGGCTCGCCCGCCATCTCCTCCTGTGGAGTCAGAAGCGTCTGAGGTCGCTTCGGGCCATTCACATCCCAGGTGCGCTGAACCAGACAGCCGACAAGCTCTCTCGTCAGCCGACACCTCCGGGAGAGTGGCGACTCAACCCCCGGAGCGTCCAGCTGATATGCGGGACCTACGCAAGTATGCGTTTCCCCCAGTGAGCCTTCTCGCACAGACTCTGTGCAAAGTCAGGGAGGACGAGGAGCAGGTCTTGCTAGTTGCGCCCTACTGGCCCAACCCGGACCTGGTTCTCGGAACTCTCACTCCTCGCGACAGCCCCTCCCTGGCCGATTCCCCTGAGGAAGCACCTTCTTTCTCAGGGACGGGGCACTCTATGGCACCCGCGTCCAGACCTCTGGAGACTCCATGTCTGGTCCCTGGACGGGACGCGGAGGTTCTAGGTGGTCTGCCACAGGCAGTGGCAGACACCATCGCTTCAGCTAGGCGCCTCTATGCGCTGAAGTGGAACCTGTTCGTTGAATGGTGCTCTTCCCGCCGGGAAGACCCCCGAAGGTGTTCGATTAATGTCGTGCTTTCTTTCCTACAAGATGGGTTGGAGAGAAGGCTGTCTCCCTCCACCCTCAAAGTGTACGTCGCCGCAATAGCGGCGTATCACGATGTAGTTGACGGTAAGTCCTTAGGTAAGCACGACTTAATCGTCAGGTTCCTCAGAGGTGCGAGGAGACTAAATCCTCCTCGGCCAACCTCGGTACCCTCTTGGGACCTAGCCCTGGTGCTCAGAGCGCTCCAGGGCCCTCCCTTCGAGCCTTTGCAGTCAGTCGAGCTAAACATCCTGTCCATGAAGACACTGCTCCTGACTGCATTGGCCTCAATCAAGAGGGTAGGGGACCTGCATGCACTTTCGGTCAACGAATCGTGCCTAGAATTCGGGCCGGCCAACTCTCAACCTGAAAATGAAATGAATATGTTTCATTAATTAATGATTATTTAATATTAAGACAAATAATATCTTTTGACAAATGCAAAAAAAAAAATCTTTAATGATAAATCGTGAAAGACGTGAACAGATTCAATGTTCGTTCACCACATCATGACAGAAATGTATCACACACAACTCAACATATTCTCCTTGCATTTAAGCCAATGAGATGTCAACAGGAGCATTGTTGACGTCTCATTAGCTTAAATGCATGTTTCACTTATTCAAGGATAAGACAGAAAAGTAACTTTATTCTGTGGATCCGTGGATGCGGTTCTGAAACCGCGTTGCTGTGGCGAGCCTGCACCTGGATATCTTGTACAGAATTGTAATGGGCGACGTAGCTCCTATGATGTGAAAAACCAGGTAAGAAAGAGCTCAAGAAGAAAGTGAAGCCAAGTGTTTTTGAGCATTCTGTCCTTTTTAGGGTCACATCTTGTGACATCATGTCCTGTCTATATGTCTTTGGCCCGTGTTTGTTTGGAAGTGGACCGAGACCCACCTTTTTAAGTTGTTTGGTGCACACCAGGGTTCGGATGGCAGCGTTTACACTTAGTTTGTTTTAATCGAACCAAACATTCAAGTGGCTTAAGCTAAATCAATTATGTGATCGCTGATCAGGGGCCTCATTTATAAAACTTATAAAAAAAAGTTTTAAGATTTATAAAACCATGCGTACGCCAGAACCTGCACAAAATTCCCTTTATAAAATCCAGTCAGCGGAAGATTGTGAAGAAGCTCCACCCCGTCTCCTCCCCGAAATAACCATATATGGCGTTTAGTAGCTTATAATGCCTAGTTTCACTATGCATATCCTTATATTATTTGCATATGCATATTCATCCACATTCAACGGTACAAAACAGTAGAAAAAGATACGGATGTCTCGTCACATTACATTACTGAAAATCATTCAGTAGCCTATCCTTGCCTTGTTTTTGAATAAATAAATCAAAATAATATAAAATACATTTCAGAGAAAGTTCTGCTGTTACATCTAAATGTGTATAACAGATGTAAAACATAGTTTAAATCATTCTTTTATTTATTTAAATGGTCATTGTGAACATGCACTGTATTTATGATTTGGACTCATAATGAGGATTTAAAGTGGTTTTCTACACATGGGTCAGAGTTTGCTTACATGTGCTCAAGTTAGTTTTTTATAAATCCCAACTTTTGCATTGGAAGTGCCATACGTGCCTGTTTTGTACGTTATAAATGAGGCCCCTGTACATTTATGGAATATGCAATATGTATTGTATTGTCTTTTTTTTTTACTTGTAGTGTACACTGTTAAAAATTACCTGTAAATTTTACAGTAAAATACTGGCAGCAGGGTTGCCAGCCAGTTACTGTAATTTTTACAGTGGCAGTTCTGTAATTTAATTTACAGAATTATACTGTATTCTTTGATTTCAGTAAATACAGTAAAATTCTGTAAATTAAACTACAGAACCACTACTGTAAAAATTACACTGTAAAAAGTAACTGGCTGGCAACACTGCTGCCAGTATTTTACTGTAAAATTTACAGGTAGTTTGTTTTTTAACAAAAAGTATTTTTTTTACAATTAACTACTTGAATATGTGTATATGCTATATTTAGATAAAGCATGTAAAATGCAGTATATCCAATATATTTTCCTGATTGCTGAATATTAATGCTTCACACAAAGAAGAAATATGTAAATTGCATAACTTTAAAACCACAAGTTGACCAATATGGTCATAAAAAATGTCACCACAGAGACACTGATGAATTTTAACCACTTCATGAACAGACCAACATGGCCAAACAAGGCCCTGAGTGAGTCCAACAAACTTCTGATCAAAAAAGAGGACAATTCAGCTCCAGAAGCTGTTCCATCACAGGATGAAAAGAGTGGCTAGACATAATAAAAAAAGAACAAAGAGGAGAAGATATAAGATATATTACAAAGCATAATGACACAGTAGATACAGTCAAATAATGATAGAGGGATGATAGATACAGTCAGATACAGTAAATAAAATTGGTTTTAGCTTTTAAGGCATATAATCATGTTTTTGAAATTTGGCCATATATGTTAGAGCAATGATTCTGAACTCAAGTCCTGAGGACACACCTCCCAGAAAGTTTTAGATGCCCCACTAAAACACCTGATATAGCTCATTAGCTTGCTAGTGTTAAATAGGGAGACATCTAAATAATTTGCCCTGAATTTTTTCTCTCTTCTCGAGCTGAGAAGCATTGTGTTAAAGGCCTCAACATATATAAAACATATAACATATCTACATAGATAAATGGCAAGTTCTGATATAAAATATCTAAAATGTTGTTGTTACTGTAGAATACAACCATTACCTTTAAATTAACTCCAAGGTACACGCTGCCTCCTGGTACTCAAGACTGAATATGTAATATGCTGCGAACAGAGTGGCAAGGCCAGACAGGAAGCTGGGATGAATGCCCTCCTCACACACGTCAGCATCCAAAAGCCCACTAGTCGTCTCCTAAAACAATCATACCACATATTATAAAAGTTATTTTTTAACTATGCCATTTTTTTCTTTCAGCTTTTTACATAACCATATTTTTAGTATGTAAGAGTGAATGGTCTCATTCTTTTAAACCAACATTAATAAAATACAGTACAAACAAACAATAAGCAAATTACTTAAGTTACTAAATTACTAAGTTACCTAAAAACATACTGAAATGTAAGCCAACTGGGGATGTCACCAGCGTATAAACTTGCGACGAAACTGGTATCGCAGCACAATTCAGAATTAATATTCGACACGTCCTCCGGGCTCACCGGTGACTGCGAGGCTTTAGCAACGCGTTTTCATCACGGCGTCTGTATTAACAGATAACTGCGTGTGCAAATTTGATACACGATCACATAAAATAATCACGACGAAGTGTGCTGATCAACACTAAGTTCCCGTGAATACCAACTGAATACCAACTGTTGTCCTGAAGCACGTAATTCATAACGTAGGAACCCAGAGATTTTCTGCCCATAGCCGCTATAGCGCCGGGTAATGTGTGAAATCCGACCGTGACCGCGCTGCTGAAACCCCGCGTAAGTCTCCTTTGCGTCCCGCGGACGGAAGATGCGTGTATCCAGGGTTACCAGTATAAACCGCGAATGTAGATACATTCATATACTTGGACAGTTACCAAACATGAAAAATAAAAAACTTCATTAATAAGTCACTTACTACACTTGTGAATCGCTCCTCTTGCTGCTACCCGAATCTCGTCCACTCGACCGTTGAAGATCCCATAATGCCTCTGTACATTTGAAATTTACAGCAATATTCTGTATATTTAAATCAAACTGCCATGCGACCCCAGAATGCATTGCAGTTTACAGTTATATGCTGTATTACGAGAAAACAGCCAGCTGCTGTAAAATAATGCTGTAATTTTTACAGCAATTCATTACAGTGTATTGCTGTACTTTTCATATAACATCATTCTGCCCAGGGAATGCAGATGCAAATGAGCTTTATAGCTAACTCTGGCATAACTCATAGCTCAAGCGTGAAGAGGGTCAGTCATACAGGCATAGCAATGGGTGCATGATACTTTTGATATGTTCTCGTCTCCACATGAGCTTCCCTGCTTGGAGTACACATTCTCAGCGCACTTGCTCACAGAACTCAGCAGGACTGCTTGTTAAGTCTGCTTCGACTTTTACAGATATGTTTTTAAACTGCTCAGGGAGCAAGTGGCAATGCGAAAAGATGGAGGCTAATTGATGAGAATGTGTACTGGCAGTCTGCAGAGTGCACAACGGCACAAACAAGCAGGTATGACAGATAATTTGACAGCTTCTGTGTTTTAACTTCCCTTAACTCCGCAGATATTCTCACAACAAACCACATGAAACAGTGTGCTGCTGCGAGACATGTATCTCAAAGCCCCAACTTCACATATATCTTGCATTACCCAAACGTGTTTGCTCTCTCAGCATCAAAGACTGTGGCAACTGATGGGAGAAAAAAAAAGAGACCGTAGGTGGATGAAATGCCCCTGGAGTGTGTTAAGTCACCCAGTCTAAATGTATAACACGTACTGAGCATATTGATATTCCTCTAGCTCGCTCTGTCAAACTGAAAAGACAATAAAAGGGAGGAACAATGGAGTTATGGTGGGAGAGCTCTGATATAGATGGGTAAATAGCATATGGGAATGTTTTAATCTAATCTTAAAAATCTACTTTAGAACACGTGGAAAGTGCTTAGAAATCTTTGTATTCATGTTGGTTTCATAGAGTTTTAATAAACTTTTAATATCCTTACATATTCAATTCATGACTATCTTAATCATTATATATTTAAAAAAATTGCATATATATATATATATATATATATTATTTTATCTATTTATTTATTTTACAAATATCATAAAATAATCATTCATATATATATAACTAGGTTTTTGGAGAATCACACCACACCTGAAATAACCTTGACTTAAAGGTCAAATTATATCTATAATATAATTTTATGTTTTTGTTTGTTGTTGTTGTTTTTCATATCGTTATTCATATTTTCTCTGCATATTTCTTCATGGACCATATAAATGTGATTTTGTGGGCAAAAATATTTTTTAAAAATGTTAAAGTATTATAATACCCCCCCCCAAAAAAAAATAAAACAGAATATTGATTATAATAAATAAGAATATGTTCTTCATAAAAGAGCCGTATTTAAGTCATTGTATGTGTGAAATGCATTTTTAATGTCATTTTGAATACATTTGTTATCACTAGACAGGATAAAACAAATGAGTGTCACGTCTTTGACCCAGGTGCTTTTTCCAGAACGGGTAAAAAAGCTAGCGGTGAAAACAGTGTTCACCTTCTCCGTCTGAACAAAGCTAAGGTCAATGGTGTCTGATAGATGGGAGACTACTTACTCATGCAAATCCGGAGCAAGCGCAGCTCCATGCCAAGCTACATGCCCAACACACTGCTCAGTCAGGGGTAACCAGACTCAGTGGGCAAATCATGCAGCGAGAAAGGGGGGAGTGGATGAAGCGGAGGATATCGAGAGAGGGGAGGAAGAGGGAGGGAGCCAAACTCACCTGGTCCTGGCTGTTTCTCTGCCAGCTGAACAGCTCGGCCTGCTCTGTGCCATCTGAGGCTAGTGAGCTATGACGCTGGCCAGGCCATCCTGCCTCTAATGATCTGCATTGTAGGCAAAGAGTCTGGGCTCTCTCCCTATCACTCTCCCTTGTCCACTCACACACTCTCACACCAGAAGCCTAACCTGCTATCAGCAAACCCCCACTCCCTCAAATGAAGCAATCTGCTCGGCTATTACTGTACATCACCATGGATATTTTTCTCTCCCCGTCCCATCAGCAAACCGGCTGTAAATTAACACAGGGAAACAGAGCATTTCCTGTACCACTAGCAAGTTGTTTAATGATCTATGTGCTGCTTTTATCTATCTCATGCCATAGTCAGGGCTTCAGATTGGATATAAACATCCTTGTTTTTGGTTTTCTTCCCATCGCCAGCTAATTGGCCAAGATGTAAGAGAGAGCTTGAATGATTTGAGGTTAGTCCATGTTATTTTGCCTATCTGAGCTCAGTGTTATACGGCTAGACTTTTGACTATCAACAAAAAATGGCAATACATGTATCCTGCATTTTCTTCTAGCAATAACATAAGCACATAATGTTCTCTCTGGGTTCTTGACTGTGAAAATTGTACAGCATAAAGCTGTTACAACCATCACATAAACTTGCAGGTGCCTTATGAACTATTAGAAGAGACTAATATATTAACCTGCTCTGTGCTTACATGAGAGCAGAATAATTTTCAATTATATCACTGCAGTGCAGAATAATCAAAGGAGGTAATCTGAAATTAAATGCATTCATATACACTCAAAAACATTGCTTGTTGGTCTAACTTAATAAAATTATGACACCTATTTCCACACAGTTGAACTGATTTATTTGAACTTAAACTGGGTTAATTGCACTGATGAGTAAAATTCATCCTAATTGAATGAGATCACACCAGTTATATCTGATGTCTTCTGTGAACCTAATTCACTCGTTTTGAGCCAACCAGTGCTGTTGCTGTTTAGACTGGTGCCCTTGTGCAGAGTTGCGTGAGTTTTCTGTGTTTTTAAGAAAATGGAAAGACCTGTTAGAGTTTAAGTGTTTAATGTTTAGTTATTTTGAACATTTAAAAGTGTTTGTAGAATATCATTTTTTATCATTTTTTTTTTGGTTACCATTGTACCATTGTGAGTAGCTGTCGTGCACACATACATGTTCCATGATCGTTTGATTGAGAGGGTTAGAACTGATAACCATATGTAGACTGTATAAATGATGTGCTAACACTCAAACTAAATCATTTTATTTATTTCTATAAAAACTAATAGCCAACACAACACTTGTTCACATGCCAAGTGTAACATTTGTAGCATGCCAGTGATGATCAAGTAAAAAAAACTCATCACTGGTGTTAGCACAGTTACAACTCTTTGAGAACATCATAAACTTATTTCACGTAGCCACCCACAGCCTAACCACAAGTTCTACATGGTCTTGACATAACATAAACTCTTTTAAATGTTAAATATAACTGAACACCAAACGTCTTTCCCTTTACTAAAAAACACATTAAACAGCACTTCATTTCAACATTTACTCTCCTGATCCATCCCTATGCAAAGCATGCTGGGAAAGCATGCACAGTTTCAGTCAATGCAACAGAAATGAATCATGTAGTCCCAACACAAATGGTTTATGTTAACTTAACATTTTACAAAGTTAATTTCATTTAACGTAATACAATTGAGTTTAAAAGACAATTAAGTAAAAAACTAAATATTTGTGTTGTTTCAACTTATTTTATTTAAATAAACTGAGCAAACAGCTAGAATAATTTTTTTGAGTGGCATATTTTTTTTTATAATATACAGGTGCTGGTCATATAATTAAAATATCATCAAAAAGTTGATTTATTTAACTAATTCCATTAAAAAAGTGAAACTTGTATTATATTCAACCATTACACACAGACTGATATATTTCAAATGTTTATTTCTTTTAATTTTGATGATTATAACTGACAACTAAGGAAAATCCCAAATTCAGTATCTCAGAAAATTAGAATATTACTTAAGACCAATACAAAGATTTTTAGAAATCTTGGCCAACTGAAAAGTATGAACATGAAAAGTATGAGCATGTACAGCACTCAATACTTAGTTGGGGCTCCTTTTGCCTGAATTACTGCAGCAATGCGGTGTGGCATGGAGTCGATCAGTCTGTGGCACTGCTCAGGTGTTATGAGAATCCAGGTTGCTCTGATAGTGGCCTTCAGCTCTTCTGCATTGTTGAGTCTGGCATATCGCATCTTCCTCTTCACAATACCCCATAGATTTTCTATGGGGTTAAGGTCAGGCGAGTTTGCTGGCCAATTAAGAACAGGGATACCATGGTCCTTAAACCAGGTACTGGTTGCTTTGGCACTGTGTGCAGGTGCCAAGTCCTGTTGGAAAATGAAATCTGCATCTCCGTAAAGTTGGTCAGCAGCAGGAAGCAGGAAGTGCTCCAAAACTTCCTGGTATATGGCTGCGTTGACCTTGGACCTCAGAAAACACAGTGGACCAACACCAGCAGATGGCATGGCACCCCAAACCATCACTGACTTTGGAAACTTTACACTGGACCTCAAGCAACGTGGATTGTGTGCCTCTCCTCTCTTCCTCCAGACTCTGGGACCCTGATTTCCAAAGGAAATGCAACATTTACTTTCATCAGAGAACATAACTTTGGACCACTCAGCAGCAGTCCAGTCCTTTTTGTCTTTAGCCCAGGCGAGACGCTTCTGATGCTGTCTGTTGTTCAAGAGTGGCTTGACACAAGGAATGCGACGGCTGAAACCCATGTCTTGCATACGTCTGTGCGTAGTGGTTCTTGAAGCACTGACTCCAGCTGCAGTCCACTCTTTGTGAATCTCCCCCACATTTTTGAATGGGTTTTGTTTCACAATCCTCTCCAGGGTGTGGTTATCCCTATTGCTTGCACACTTTTTTCTACCACATCTTTTACTTCCCTTCGCCTCTCTATTAATGTGCTTGGACACAGAGCTCTGTGAACAGCCAGCCTCTTTTGCAATGACCTTTTGTGTCTCGCCCTCCTTGTGCAAGGTGTCAATGGTCGTCTTTTGGACAACTGTCAAGTCAGCAATCGTACCCATGATTGTGTAGCCTACAGAACTAGACTGAGAGACCATTTAAAAGCCTTTGCAGGTGTTTTGAGTTAATTAGCTGATTAGAGTGTGGCACCAGGTGTCTTCAATATTGAACCTTTTCACAATATTCTAATTTTCTGAGATACTGAATTTGGGATTTTCCTTAATTGTCAGTTATAATCATCAAAATTAAAAGAAACAAACATTTGAAATATAACAGTATGTGTGTAATGAATGAATATAATATACAAGTTTCACTTTTTGAATGGAATTAGTGAAATAAATCAGCTTTTTGATGATATTCTAATTATATGACCAGCACCTGTAAGTCAGTATTAAGACCACATTAGATGTACAATTTGCAAGTTACACACACATTTGAAATGTATATGTAATAAGCATAAACACACTATGCATTTGAATAGGTTATGTTGCCTGCATGTGCAAGAAGAACGTCTAAAATAAACTTAGATTATTTGAATACAAATGAATTGGGTCAGCATTTTTTTTTTGTTTCCATTTTATTTTGATGAACAAAATACACAATATAAGACTGCATAAAATAGATCATACTGTTAAGTTGTGTGATAAACATGGAATGGCAGTATAAGAGTTAGTGGAATTGAAGGTCTTGGAATAAACATGAAAGGTTCCCGTCAAGGTCCCCAGAGTTCCTTAATGATTACAGTTAATTTCGGTCATCATCAGGTACATGTCAGAGATTGTGTGGGCGACAGGCTTCGCTTTACACATTACTGTTTTAGTCCGACTGAAACTGTGAATGTAAAGTGCATGTAAATGTACACTACCGTTCAAATGTTTGAGGTCAGCAAGATTTTTTTGTTCTATTCTCTTCGGCTGCATTTATTTGACCAAAATTACAGTAAAAAATAATGCTGTGAAAAATGTTCTTTTCTTTTTCTATTATAATTTTTTTAAATGCCATGTGTTGTAAACTCAGATGCTAAGACCAGTAGACTTGGATGTATCTTCAGCAGGATTCTTTATTGAGAACACGTGCTGTCAGTAGCTGCAGTCATCAAGTCTGACTAAAACAGTATACACTGTAATTTATCTACATTTTAGGGGGAGGGATACACAGCAAATAGGTGGAGACAATCTAAACACAGCAATGACCAGTCACCAGTTCTAATCCAATCAGTATAACAGTGTCATTCAAATGCATAGATGCTAATCCAATCACTCTGACAGTATTGCCCATACCTTCACATTATCATAGAGACAAAGGCCAACTGTGCCTTGAGATGGTCATGCCACTTGGTCAGGAAGTGCATAAAGACAAAAGACTAATGTCTCAAACACCTGATTAACTTGATCTTCTTAGAATATCATCAATCTTTTCAGTTTATATGCTATTACTTTGGAACCTAGATATAACAATTTATAAATTACTAGGGGTGTGCAATATTGACGAAAAAGGATATTTAAATATTTTCTGGGATTTTCTCGATAATGATAATTAGACAATATTTTGCTGAGTGTGTTATTGTGCTGGTTCCTTGGCAGGTTTAGAACTGCCGTGGTCAGCTGACTACTAAAGTTTATGACATTCTTCATATTCTGTGTGGTGGTTCAGTTCACAGCAGTTCACAGCAGAAATCACCTTTTTTACCTTTATTAATTTATTTTTTAAACCTAATTATATGCATGCATCATCTTTTGTGTTCAATTTCATAAATGTAATACAAATTAATTCAAATAATAAGACACAATAGGTCTGTTACCAATCAAATTAAATAAGTATCAACACAATTCATCTTTCCATCTGAAGTGGCATTTAGATCATTTACACAGACTGTTTAATGCAGCTCAGAGGTGACAAATTAATAACCTGCAGTTATGCATACATAATGTTTTGATGTTTAAAACATAAAACGTTGAATATTGATATTTGAAATTATTTAAAACATGAAAAGATACTTTAACGGTGAAATTGAAACCGCCAGTAGGTGGCAGCAAGTCACTGTTAATGAGTGAGTCATTGAGATTCAACCGATTCATTCAAACGGCTGATTCATTCAAGGAACAAAGCATTTGACTGTCTTAATCTATCTTAGTCAGTGAATCATTGATTCAACTGATTCGTTCAAAAAGCTGATTCATTCAGTAAGAAAACACCGCCGTGTGTATCTCAGATACGCAGTTACAGTGCTGTGTCAGTGCTGTGAACTATTTTCGGTGGCGAAATAGAGCAAAAACAGGCAATATGGAGTCTAAAATGTAAGTCACTTAATATTAACTTCTTGTTTAGTAAACTTGCATAAAATCAGTATCATATTTGTTATCATCCTGATACCTGGAGAAAAACTGAACTCATTGTGTGATATTTATTAAATATATTAAATGATCAAATCACGCAGTGAAAGCGTGCACTCTAATGCGCACACACAAGACTACATCACTTAGTGTATGCATGCACTCTCTGGGTGTGTGTGAGGGATATACTGGATAATGTCAGATCGCACATCGTTAAAACGTCTCGGTTACGTATGTAACCCTCGTTCCCTGAAGGAAGGGAACGGAGACGTTACGTCAGTTACTGACGGAATGGGGGTTTCGCTTAGAAGCCAATCGCCTTTGAGCTCTACAAAATGAGCCAATGGCATGAAAATGCCATGTGTCTGCGGAATTTGCATGCCGCAACCCCGCCCCACGGCGTAGGTATAAAGGGCGTTGCGTGGCAATCTCGCATTATGTTTACCTGCTGACGAGCCTAGGCATGAGCGCCCGGCCAGTTCCAGCGGTACAGCGGACATGGCAGGGGGACGTAACGTCTCCGTTCCCTTCCTTCAGGGAACAAGGGTTACATACGTAACCAAGACGTTCCCTTTCAGTCAGTACACTACGAGTTACATCAGTTACTGACGGAATGGGGGTCCCAATTCAATCTCGCCATGACGGCTGTCTACCAGCGTCCTGCGCTGACCCGGGCTCCCTGCCGTGAGTGTGGCATGAACGAGGGGCTAGGCTCAACGCTACCAAGGTACACTGGGAAGCATATCCCACGTGGAGAATGCAACACAATGCCAACCCAAAGGGGGGGACTTGAAGAATACACCTATGACCCGAAGGAGCTGCATAGGGAACACTCTGGGGTATCCAGCCGAAGGTGGAAAATTTCAACCCCAGGCGTGGCAAGGTGTCTTGCCAAGGGAAGACACGAGCTACAAGAGACTTACCGTGGAAATACACATGTGGGGGTTACCCAGCGGGGGAACCATGCACACGGAGGCACCTAGCCGAACACGAGGGGTGGCCTGAAAAGGGCACTCGCTCTGGTGACGACATCGACAGTGCTGGAGGAGCTCAGGGCTTACTGGGAAGCTCACCTGAAAGGAAATGCGCACGCATCCAGTCCGCGGAGTGGAATTGCGCAGCAAGCGAAGACACCTGAGCCTGTCCGGTTACTGGCCAGTAGGGGCGAGTACACGAGAGGATACAGGCTCCACTCGGAGATTATAAAATCTTGCGAATGTGTTGGGTGTCGCCCAGCCTGCAGCTCTACAAATGTCTGTTAGCGAGGCGCCATGCGCTAGAGCCCAAGAGGAGGCAACGCTCCTGGTGGAGTGTGCTCTTACCCCGAGGGGGCATGGCATGCCCTGGACTTGATATGCCAGGACAATGGCGTCCACTATCCAGTGGGACAACCTCTGCTTGGAGAGAGCCTTCCCTTTCTGCTGCCCTCCGTAACAGACAAAGAGCTGGTCTGAGGTCCTGAAACACTGCGTCCGGTCTACGTAAGCGCGAAGGGCGCGTACTGGACAGAGCAGTGCCAAGGCTGGGTCTGCCTCCTCCAAGGGCAGCGCTTGCAGGTTCACCACCTGGTCCCTGAAGGGAGTGGTGGGAACCTTGGGCACGTATTCAGGCCGGGGTCTCAGGATGACGTGAGAATTGGCCGGCCCGAATTCCAGGCACGCTTCGTCAACCGAAAATGCCTGCAGGTCCCCTACCCTCTTGATGGAGGCCAAAGCAGTCAGGAGCGCCACTTTCAAAGAAAGGAACTTCAGCTCGACTGACTGCAATGGCTCAAAGGGAGCCTTTTGCAGGGCAGCTAAGACCACTGCTAGGTCCCAAGAGGGTACCTGAGGTGGGCGAGGAGGATTTAACCTCCTCGCACCTCTGAGGAACCTGCTGACCAGGTCGTGCTGTCCAACCGTTTTAGAAACCACCAGGTCATGATGGGCTGAAATAGCAGCCACATAGACCTTCAGGGTGGAGGGAGACAGCCTTCGCTCCAACCCTTCCTGGAGGAAGGAGAGCACGGACCCGATCGAGCATTTTCTGGGGTCCTCTCGCCCAGAGGAGCACCAGGTGACGAAGAGGTTCCACTTCAACGCATAGGCCTGTCTGGTAGACAGGGCTCTAGCGGAAGTGATGGTAGCCGCCACCTGAGGTGGCAGGGTACTCAAACCTGCCGCGTCCCGTCCAGGTTCCACAGGTCGGGACGCGGGTGCCATATGGTGCCCTGTCTCTGAGACAGGAGGTCCTGTCTCAGAGGGATCGACCAGGGAGGTGCTGTCGCAAGGAGTACAAGTTCTGAGAACCAGGTCCGGCCGGGCCAATATGGGGCGACCCAAAAGGACCTGCTCCCTGTCCTCCCTGATCTTGCACAGAACCTGTGCGAGAAGGCTCACTGGGGGAAACGCATATTTGCGTGGCCAGCTGTGCGCTAGTGCATCCGTGCCGAGGGTCCCCTCGGTCAGGGAATAGTACCAGCGGCAATGGGAAGAGTCGCGGGAGGCAAACAGATCTATCTGTGCGTCGCCAAACTGTTCCCAAATCAGCTGAACCGTCTGGGGATGGAGTCTCCATTCCCCAGGGAGCGGCTGGAACCGCGACAGCTCGTCAGCTGCGCAGTTCAGGTCTCCCGGGATGTGAACGGCACGAAGCGACCTCAGATGCTTCTGACTCCATAGGAGGAGATGGCGGGCGAGTTGCGACATCCGGCGGGAGCGTAGACCACCTTGTCGGTTGATGTACGCTACTGTCGCCGTGCTGTCTGAACGGATCAGTACGTGTTTGTCCTTGAGCAGGGCTCGAAAGCGGTGCAGGGCAAGACGTACGGCTAGCAACTCGAGGCAATTGACATGCCATAGGCGCTGGGGTCCTATCCAGGAGCCCGCGGCAGCATGTCCCTTGCACATGGCGCCCCAGCCCGTGGAAGAGGCATCTGTTGTGACAACAACATGCCTGGAAACTCGTTCTAGGGGAACACCTGCCCGTAGAAAGCTGAGGTTCGACCACGGGGTGAAGGTCTGACGGCAGGCTCGGGTCACTGGGACCTGGAGGGTGCCGTGTTGCCATGCCCATCTCGGGACTCGATCGCAGAGCCAGTGCTGAAGCGGTCTCATATGGAGCAGACCAAGCGGGGTCACCGCGGCTGCTGACGCCATATGCCCCAGGAGCCTCTGAAAAAGTTTCAGTGGAACCGCACTCTTGCCCTCGAACTGGCGAAGACAAGTCAGCAGAGACTGCGCGCGCTCGCTCGTAAGCTGCGCGAACATGCCGACCGAGTCGATTTCCATACCGAGAAAAGAGATCCTCTGCACTGGGGAGAGTTTGCTCTTTTCCCAGTTGACCCGAAGGCCCAGACGGGCGAGGTGCTGAAGCACCAGATCCCTGTGTTCGCAAACCTGATCCCGAGAGTGGCCTAGAATCAGCCAGTCGTCGAGATAGTTCAGGATGCGAACCCCGTGTTGCCTGAGCGGCACAAGGGCTGCCTCGACAATCTTCGTAAAGACGCGAGAGGACAGGGCTAGCCCGAAAGGGAGAACCGTGTACTGATATGCCTGCCCCTCGAAGGCAAACCGTAGAAACGGTCTGTGTCGAGGAAGAATGGAGACATGAAAGTACGCGGCCTTCAGGTCGATCGCTGCAAACCAATCCGAGGGACGAACCCCCTCGAAAATGCGTTTGGCTGTCAACATCTTGAATGGAAGCCTGTGCAGGGTTCGGTTCAAGACGTGCAGGTCCAGGATTGGCCGTAACCCACCGGTTTTCTTGGGTACAATGAAGTAAGGGCTGTAGAAGCCGGACTTCATCTCAGCTGGAGGGACGATCTCGATCGCACCCTTCGCCAGTAGGGTGTCGACCTCCGCACGCATGACAGGGGCATTGCCACCCACCACGGTATAGCGGACTCCCCGAAAGCGGGGAGGAGACCGAGCGAAGTTAATCGCATAGCCGAACCGGATAGTGCTGGCGAGCCAACTGGACAGGTTGGGAAGCGCTAGCCAGGCTCCCAAGAACTGAACCAGCGGGGTCATGCGAACCACCGGCGTACCCCCGATGGGGCAGCGAGGCGGAATGACCGGCCCAGACAAGGGAGGCATGGGAGCGTCCCGGGGTGTGGGCGGGGTCGAATTCCGCGCCCTGACAGAGGAGACCAGGGAAGGACCAGCGTTCCATGGGGGTCTCGTCTGCCAGGGGGCTGGCGACAGAGGGGGCCGAGAGCGGCGAGGCCATGGGGCGTCGCGCACTGCCAGCCGCGCCCTCTTGAGGCTCGGAGGTGAGAATGTCAGTTCTTTCTTGGGAAAACAAAAGATTCTCCCCCGGCCCTCCACCGGGGGAAGGAGTGGTCCTGCTACCATCTCCTGGGAAAGAGCCGAGGTCACCTTCGATTCGCCCGTCTCAGGACCGCCGCTTAGACTGCCGTTTGGCAGGCTGGGGGGCTGGGACGGGCGGGGCCGCCTTTCTGCGACGTCCTCCACGCCTCGGCCCGGGTGAAGGCTGCTGCTGGGGCCAGGTTGAGCCATAGATGTCGCTCCTGGACCACCGAAGTGGACATCACCTGACCGAGAGAGCGAGCGGTCACCTTCGTCGTCCGTAGAGCGAGGTCGGTGGCTGTCCGCAACTCTTGCATCAATGCAGGGTCAGCATTGCCCTCGTGCATGTCCCTGAGCACCTTGGCCTGATAGACCTGTAGGGTGGCCATGGCATGCAGGGCGGACGCGGCCTGGCCCACAGCTCTGTAGGTCTTCGCCGTCAACGTGGACGTGAATCTACAGGCTTTGGACAGGTGCTTTGGGTCACCACGCCATGTCGCAGCACTCTGTGGACACAGTTGCATCGCAACAGAGCACTCAACAGGGGGAACCCCAGTGTACCCTTTCACCGCGCCGCCATCGAGGGCAGTGAAGGCGGAAGTGGTTGCCGAGCGATCGCGAAAAGTCAAGGGAGACTTCCACGATATCGACACCTCTTCATGCACTTCCGGGAAGAAAGGCACTGGGGGCTGACGGGCGCCTTCGGCACGGGCCGCCCCCAGATACCAATCATCTAGCCGGGAACGCTCGGGACATGGCGGAGGGTTCCACACAAGCCCAATCGTCTCGGCCGCCCGGGCAAGCATGGCTGTGAGTTCCGGATCAGACTCGGGCAATGCTGGAACTCCCGAAGGAGGCAACACAGCCGAATCGTCATCTCCGGAGGAATCCAGCCCACCTTGTGATGCGGCGATCGACATAGCATCCTCCGCGGGTGCGCCAAATGAAACGCAGGGCCCCGAACGGGAAGCCCCGGCGCCCTCATCAGGCAACACCACGGGTTGCAGTGTGCAGGAGGGGGGTGTGGCCCGAGGAGGATTCGTCGGGTTGTTCCACACCGTAACCCTCAGATCACCCTGACCACCAGCCAAAGTACCCCCTCCAGTGGAGGAAGTAGATTGGGGTGTGGTAGAGGGGACTCTCCCCCCACTACGGAGATCATGGAGTCTCGATCGCAACACTGAGATGGCCATGTTCCCGAAATGAGAACATGACTCATCCATGAACGCGCGCTCAGCGTGCACGAGGCCCAAGCATGCCAAACAGCGATCATGACCATCGAACGGAGGTACCAGTCGACCGCACCCAGAAACGGAGCACGGGCGAGCCATCTTTAAAAAGACGTGCCGCGTGCAGCTCTTTTAGAGAGGAGTGAAAACTCTGCAGAATGCCGAAGCACCCAGGGAGAACGCGCACGCTGTGCTCGATCACTGCACAGATCAGACAGGAAATGCGGAACTCGCTGGAACGTGCCGTAACACCAACACTCTGGAGAGAAACTCGTCTTGAAGAGGAAAGCGCTCAGGCAGTAAACTCTGAAGCAGAAACATAATGCGAGATTGCCATGCAACGCCCTTTATACCCACGCCGTGGGGCGGGGTTGCGGCATGCAAATTCCGCAGACCCATGGCATTTTCATGCCATTGGCTCGTTTTGTAGAACTCAAAGGCGATTGGCTTCTAAGCGAAACCCCCATTCCGTCAGTAACTGACGTAACTCGTAGTGTACTGACTGAAAGGGAACAACAATTACGATATTATCGCAGACGATATATATCGCACAACCCTATCCCACACATGTATTCCTGTGTTGGCAAAGCTGAATTTTCAGCATTACTTCAGTCTTCAGTGTCTCCTGATCCTTTAGAAATCATTCTTATATGCAGATTGGTGATTAAATAATATTTAATATAAAACTTATTATCAATGTTGAAAAGTTGTGCTGCTTAATATTTTTGTGGAAATCATGATTTTTTTTTTCAGGATTCTTTGATGAATAGAAAGTTAAAAAAATATATGTATATATTATATATAATATGTATGATTTATTTGTTTTTATTTAATGTCTTTACTGTCCTTTCGATCAGTTATCCTTGCTGGATTCAAAAAGTTTCACTGACCCCAACATTTAGTGACGTTGTGGTGGAGCTGACAGGTGTGAGGAAAAGTTGCAACTTACATGCATTGCATCAAAATCAGTCTGCACAGGGCTTCATAGAGTCTGGTCCACTTACAGCTTCTTTCCAAAAACCTCCCACTTTTACAGGAATAGACTATCTGACCAATATGTACATACACTTAGTAATTATTTATGTTATGTTGGCACTTATTCATCCCAGCATTTCATAATAAAACCTCTGTGTAGCTGCAGGAAGTTTGTTTTCTTTTGTCAACTGCTGCCACTTCAAATTTATCTTTTGTTTTTTTTGTCTTAACACATACTGTATCAATAAAATGTACATTCTTGGATTCAATCATAACAATTTTCATGCACTATTTGTGGAGTTCTGGCTATAGTGCGAATTGTTCTTGGAGATCTACCTTAATCTCCAACCCCTCCAAACACAACTGAACCCTAATTAAGATCTTCAGGAGCACTTAATAATTACCGATAGATGTGTTGGATCTGAACTCTGCAGATATGTAAATCTCCAGGAAAAGGATTGGGCACCACTGTGCTATATAAAGTATAAAAACTATGAAGTAAAGTACACTGAAATGGCATTATTTGCAAGCTGCCTTGAGGTCCAATGTAGTTTCTAACAACACCGTCCTTCAACACCCTCTTTGCAAAGCCTGAATTAAATTGTGACAGGTTCACAAAACAACCCGCTCTCCAACATGTTACACAAACTGTGAAGGTCAGATTGAAATTATTGTAGACCTTGTTAAAAATAAACTTCAGCCACTCATTTCTACCACTGCAGTCTTCCAGAAGAATAAAGCAGGTGATACAGCCAGGAACAGCACAAGGTAGACAATCATGATGAACTCTATTATTCTTCAGTGTACAAGATAATCGACAATAAATCAGCCTTTAAAAAAATAAATACAGTCTAATGAGAAATTATATGTTGTATATTACACTGATCAGGCATAACATTATGACCACTGACAGGTGAAGTGAATAACACTGATTATCTCTTCATCACGGCACCTGTTAGTGGGTGGGATATATTAGGCAGCAAGTGAACATTTTGTCCTCAAAGTTGATGTGTTAGAAGCAGGAAAAATGGGCAAGCGTCAGGATTTAAGCAATCAAACAGACAAGCTTCTGTAGCTCAAATTGCTCAAGAAGTTAATGCTGGTTCTGATAGAAAGGTGTCAGAATTCATAGTGCATCGCAGTTTGTTGCGTATGGGGATGCATAGCCGCAGACCAGTCAGGGTGCTTGACCCTTGTCCACTGCCGAAAACAGCAACAGTGGGCATGTGAGCATCAGGGGCCGTATTCACAAAACATCTTAAGGCTAAAAGTAGCTCCTAACTTGCCGATTTAAGAGAAACTCTTAAAAACAATGGGCGTGTCAGTCCTAATTTTAGAACTCCTACATTTTAGCTCTAAGAGTATTTCATTTTACTCTTTGCATTTTGGCACTAAAACTTGCTCCTAAATCTGTGAAACATTAGGACTAGTCAAGAGGAATCCTAAGTCACTAAGACTAAATCACAAACAATCCTAATGGCTGTTGCGGACCTTTCTCCACTTTCTCTCTTCCACTTCGCTTCCTGTCTACTCACTGTCCTATCATAATAAAAAGGCAAAAATGCCAAAAATAATATTTATTTATTAAATAAGTAAATAAATAAATAAAAAAGGAAATAATGTCTGATTACCTGTGGCAGTTGTTTCACGAATTCACACTTACAAATGATCGGATAGAGTAAAAGAGTAAAATAAGCCTATTTGGTGTGCTGTCTGAGGGGATCGACGGCTCCGAGCTCAGAATTTAGCCCAAACCCAGAGTTCTCCCCCGAATCCCCGGCTGGGCCGAGAGTGAGGAGTCGGGGTGGCGGAGGGATGCAGAAAGCTGTCGAGGTAACTAGGTGAGTCGGCTGTGTAAAATGTATATACTCGAGCTGATTAGATAGTGCTCCTCCCGAACTTTATTTATAAAACATCATTTGTCGCTTGAATTCTGCAATCTCTTGAGATGAAGACATGTAAGAGGCTGACAATTAGCTGCACATATATTTGTTTAATTAGTGACACCTAGCCTACTTTTTAAAATCTTTATTTGAATATGGCAAAACAATTATTTTAAAATCTCTATTTGAATATGGCAACATTCTTATTTTAAAACCTTTATTTGAATATGGTAACATAATACCTCATTCTACAACATTTCTATGATTAAATAATTGACAGAGACCCCTTCCCTATCAGCCAATCACTGTGGTCATAGTTAGGAAGCGGGATGACATCATCCATAGCAACGAGTTCAACCCCGCCCTTACTCTTAGCTTAAGACTTCTCTCTATTCTTTAGTAAAAGTTGGTCACAGCAGCTTTGGGAATAGGTTTTAAGAGAAAACTCTTAACTAAGAACTTATACTGCTATTTAGGAGAACTCTTAGTGCTAAGATAAAATGTTTTGTGAATACGGCCCCAGAACTGGACCACGGAGCAATGGAAGAAGGTGGCCTGGTCTGATAAATCACGTTTTCTTTTACATCACGTGGATGGCTGTGTGCGTGTGCCTTGCTTACCTGGGAAACACATGGCACCAGGATGCACTATGGGAAGAAGGCAAGCCGACAGAGGCAGTGTGATGCTTTGGGCAATGTTCTGCTGGGAAACCTTGGGTCCTGCCATCCATGAGGATGTTACTTTGACACATACCACCTACTTATGCATTGTTGTAGCTGTGGCTGTGGCCTCTTTCAGCAGGATAATGTGCCCTGATCACTAAAAATAGGCAAATTCTCAGTTTACATGCCTGGTGATACATTGGGATTTCAGTCTCATAAGTAACAGCAAGCAGTAGGGGTGTGTTGGGAATTGATGAGTACAGACCAGCATATGGCCCAGCTTGTTGTTCTGGGAGCTGTTGTGAGCCCGAGTGCTCCTGTAAGCAGCGTTATTTGTCACTCAGCTACAAGAAAAAATGGGGCTCTTAAAATGCTTGACCCTCCTACAGATAAAACTCGACTCTTTGGGTGCTCAAGAGCCTTGCCAGAGCGTGTCTGGACGGAAGCCAAGCCTGGCACAGCTCTTTCACCTGTATTTATTGAATGGCTGATTAACCAACATATCCTCTGTAGAGCAGCAACGGGCTGAGTGATGGAAAAAAAATCCACAATGGACACCATTATTTCTTTATGGACAGATTAAAGCAGTATCCTTAAAGAAAGCCCTTTATATTCTAGCAATTAAGGCACATTACATTTCAAATAAAATTATAATTTTATTATTGTTCATGTGCTGAAGCCACACCAAAAGCTGTTTAGTCAAGTTGAAATAGCCTTTCAAATGTGAGATACTCTCTGAGGAAATATGGTTCCTATAATGATGAGTGTTTTGTACTTTTAATATTTTGCACTTGAAATTCTATAGATGGCAACATTTGGTTTACTAGGCAGAAACACATGAAACTACTTGAAACTACTCCCTTATTCTCTCTAATGGTGTGTTAAATTTGCTGGGGCTGCAGTCAAACAACAGAACAAAGTCATTTAAAAGGCTTATGTATCTGAATGATGAGATTCCCCTGCATTTGGAAAGTAAAAAGAAATAGTAATAAAATAATAATATAAACAATAATCAGTGGCTCTTGTCGTTTTACACATGGGCTATATAACTGTTCTGGCAAGAAAACTGAGGCAAGACAACAAAGGACGACTTTGACTCTGATTAAACGTCAATCAGCAGGCCTGACAATACCATACATCTGACTTCCCTCAGTTATTTCAGAGACACAAACAAACGGATGATGATCAGTCAAAAACAAATTATTTTATTATTCAAACCTGTCAGCTAAAGCTTCCACAAGATTAACTTATATATGAATCAGAACACATGCACAGTTGTTTATGACATAAGAGAATTTGCTCTATCTGCAGCCACATGTTCAACTGCTGTTATTCTGTTCAATATCATATCAAGCTAAAGCCAAAGCAGTGTGGTTATCGTTAACTATAAAACCATTAAAATCATTTTCAAAATTTGAAATACAACTGGAATAAAATAAAATATAAATATTAGATGAAAAACTTCATCTTAAAAAAATAAACTTTTTACATTTTCTAAAAAAGTTGTCTTGGAAACTAACTGAAATAAATTTAAGCTGCAGTACTAAAAGTATGAATACTGAAAAAGAAATAAAGCTAAATAGAAGCATTAAAAAATGAATAATAATGAAAATTGTTATGACAAGGCAAGCACCTATCAAAATTCAAATGTAAATAATAGCTGAAAATATAAAAATAACACCTAATTCAAGTATTAATAAATACTAAATAACACTGATCCAAAGTACTATTTTCTGATCGGTGAGAGTTTCCATTTATAAGTTATTATAATATGGCTGAATAGAAAGAAAACAGAAACAAGACTTTGATTTTCTGATATGTGCTTCAGTAATTCTGAATACATTATAAGCTTATATCAGCTTGAAAACTCCTATTTATTAAGTATTCAAATAAGCGAAACACCAGAGGTTATACATAATGACTTGAATACTAATCACTGAGTCTAAATCATGTGTCACATCATTAATTGCTGAATATTATAATTAATCAAACTATGCTAATTATAAAAGCAGATGTGTCATGAAAAAGAATATAACTCAAATTTTGATTACATTCAGAAAGACCCAAGAATCAATTACATTAACATACAAGGTATTTTAATAGTGCATATTATATTTGGCAGCTATGATAATAAACCACAGCCTGCAATAAGGAATTCATGTCAAAGCACTTAACTACTTATTAACAGAAAAACCATCACAAATATTCACTTTTCTAAAATTTTAAATGGGGTTATTTGCTTACATCTGGTCAGTCTTGGGCTTTGGGATACTTTGCAGGAAAAAAATACATAGTGATACACCCATCTCTTAGCTGAACTCGACAAGCCTGTTGATTCTTAGTGCAGTGAGGGTCACACCACCCACCAATACTTCATCTCCGCTTGTTTGTTCACCTCTGATTTCCCTCTACTAAAGCTGGCTTGTGTTCATCCAGCCATCAAAGCCTCTGCCACCTTATCCAGCTGCGATGGGAGAATCAGCCACTCGACCCAAACCTCCACAGACCTCTCCAAAGCCTCGCAGAGATCAGATGACCACTGCAAAACAGCTACGAAAAGTGAAACTTTTCCACATAAGAAATCTCATATCTGGGAAAAGTGTGTGTGTCCTTTGAAGTGCAATAAAGACACTAGTCCCTATGAAACAGAGGAGGGCTGCCCTCTTTTTTTTAGTAGCTTACAAATCTTATCCCCAGGAGTAAAGTTGAAAGACCAATTAATTTGGTTTTAAAGGGTTTTGTTAATCGACAACTACGGTGGTACACACATTGTTAGTGACATTTAAGATGTAGTGTGGAATGAGAGCACCTTAGCTATTACTAATTAGCACTTCACAGGAGCTCATGTCAACAGCACTTTATGGCAAAAGGCTTTATACCGACACGTTTACAGTCTTAGGTGTTTTGTATTTAAAGGTTTGTCTTTCCTTGCCATTGTTGTCATCACAGATAATGATTGGTGTCCTCAAGAAATCATATTGCTTATCAGTGAATTTCAGCAACCACTAGCTGCTCTTGATATGAATGACAGAAAGATGTAATATAGTATTAACTACCATAGGTCAGTATGCGACCTCTGAAGCATTTTAAATTCTTACTACGATATGTAAGCTGACATAAGATAGTTTAAATATAAACAAAAAAGTTTGTTCACACCTCAGCACATTTTCATGTAGTACATAATTACACAAAAAAGTAGATCAAAGTAACTATAACCCAATAATGGCACATCTGTCACGTTTGGTTTTGGGATTTGTTTCACGTTTATGTTTTCATGTCTTTTATTTTGTAATTTCATAGTCATGTTTCATGTTTCCTTGTCATGTTATGTGATTCCCTTATCCTCATGTGATCATGTCATGTGCTTCCCAAGTCTCATGTGTTATGTTCTGATTTTGGTGGTTTTGTTCATGTGTCATATGTTCTTATTGGTTTCTTATAGTGTGTTCGACATTGGCTGCGGCTGGATGTAACCTATCGGCGAGAGGTGCCGCGTGCAGGCAGGGAAGAGCTGAAAATGGAGACGTCAAGTCGGACAAATTCGTTGTGTTTGCATACTTTAACACAGCTGAATTGAAATAAATGCAATATAATGCACATATGTTTCACAGACATTGTCATGTAATACTTTATGTATTGCTTAATACAGTGTGTGTTTGTACAAGAATAAAGTTCAACATAAGTAAACTATCAATGAAGTGGGGTCTACATTTTTTTATCAGTTTTATTTTGATAAACATGACACAATATAACATTGTGACTACATGAAAAGAGGTTTTACTGTTATAAAATACAGATTTGTGAGCATTAGTGGAACTGAAGGTTTTAAAATAAACACGAAACACACGTGATCGCTGTCATGTGGTGAATCCGGCCAGTCGTCACCAGAGCTCATGCAGCAGCATGAGCATGGTTTAAATCATACTTATCTGACCGTTTTCAGTTTGTAGCAGTAAATGAAGAGATGTCACACCGATCACAAGTTCAGTATGGAGTACCGCAGGGCTCCGTGCTAGGACCGTTGCTTTTCACCCTGTACATGCTACCACTGGGAGATATCATTAGGAAGCATGGCGTTAGTTTTCATTGTTATGCTGACGATACTCGGCTCTATATTTCTTCACGCCCTGACGAAACTTACCAATTCACAAGATTAACGGAATGCATAGCTGATATAAAAAAATGGATGACTAGTAATTTCCTGCAATTTAATTTAGAAAAAACTGAATTTTTAATTATTGGACAAAAAAACTCCACATGTAGTAACTTAGAATACTGTCTAACACTTGATGGCTGCTCTGTCAAGTCCTCGTCGTCAGTTAGGAACCTGGGTGTGCTCTTTGATACCAATCTCTCATTTGAAAGCCACGTTTCTAGCATCTGTAAAACTGCATTCTACCATCTTAAAAATATATCTAAATTACGGCATATGCTTTCAATGCAAAATGCTGAACAGTTAGTTCATGCATTCATGACCTCAAGGCTAGATTATTGTAATGCTCTACTGGGTGGTTGCCCCGCTCGCTTAATAAATAAACTGCAGCTGGTCCAAAACGCAGCAGCTCGAGTTCTTACTAGAACCAGGAAGTATGACCATATTAGCCCGGTTCGGTCAACACTGCACTGGCTCCCTATTAAACATCGCATACATTTTAAAATCTTGCTAATTACTTACAAATCACTAAATGGTTTAGCTCCCCAGTACTTGAGCGAGCTCTTAACGCATTATACTCCATCACGTCTATTGCGGTCTCAAAACTCTGGCCAGTTGATAATACCTAGAATATCAAAATCAACTGCAGGCGGTCGATCCTTTTCCTATTTAGCACCTAAACTCTGGAACAGCCTTCCTAGCATTGTTCGGGAAGCAGACACACTCTAGACTAAAAACGTATCTTTTTACTATGGCATACACATAAAACATTTTTAATTTATATTTTATTCAAATTGTTAGGCTGCATTAACTAGGTCAGCCGGAACCGGGAACACTTCCCATAACACCTGATGTACTCGTTACATCATAAGAGGAATGGCATCTACGCTAATGTTAGTCTCTCTGTTTATCCCGAGGTTTACTGCAGTCAGCCGGATCCGGCCCATATCCAGATCAGATGGTGGACCAGCGGCCAGACATTACCAACGCATCCCTGAAGTGTCTGCAGAGACCGTGTCAATTAGTCTACCCCTGAAATTGCTCATCGACATGGCATCCTCAATAGATCCATCTCCGGCGTGATGACTCCGATATTTTGAATATTCCTATTTAATAATTGTTTAATCGACACGCCATCCTCAATAAACCCGGCATGATGCCTCCGATCTTTCGAATAATCCGATCTAATATTACTTCTGACCTATAAGGCTGCCAAAATAATAAACATACACTGTTTGTTAATTGGCCAGAGGAGAACTGGCACCCCGACTGAGCCTGGTTTCTCCCAAGGTTTATTTTTCTCCATTTGGACACCTGATGGAGTTTTGGTTCCTTGCCACTGTCGCCTCTGGCTTGCTCAGTTGGGGACACTACATTTTCAAATAAATATCCAAATAAACTTAATTACTAAACTAAATTATATCAACTACATTACTTGAATTTATATGATAATTTAAATGAGCTGATGACATCACCGTTTTCTCCAGAGCGGCTGTACAGCCGAATCAAATTCTGTTCATTATTTTCCTGTTTAACACTATGAAGCTGCTTTGAAACAATCTGCATTGTAAAAAGCGCTATATAAATAAAGTTGACTTGACTTGACTCTGGAGAAGCTTTTGAATAGCTCTCGTGGAACTTTGATGGCATACGTCACTGTCATGTGGTGTCAGTGCTGTCTCAAGTCAGACAACATTTCTAACTGGAATGCACTACTTCAAGTCAGCCGCCGATTGGTCTGTGTGGCGCTTTATGAAGTCGAACAAGCCTCTTGTCTCATATTTTGATTGTTTTTTTGTCTTGATTGTCAAGGTGTTCCTTGTTTTGTCATTAGTCTTTGTGTTTAAATAGCCCTCATTTTTTTATTGTCTCTTGTCGAGTATTATCCCCTGTACCATTGTTGGTGAGTTTCATGTTTCTTGTTCATGCTAAGTCAAGTCAAGTCTATGAACCTTAAAGGGTTCTGTCAGGCGCTATATAGAACGTCTCGGTTACATATGTAACCCTCGTTCCCTGAAGGAGGAAACGGAGACATATGTCGGAACTGACTAACGAATTGGGATCTGTTTTCAGAGACCGATCTACTTCGAGTGATTAAAAATGAGCCAATGGACATTGGCATGCGGTTCACGCATTCCATGCACCGCCCTGCAGCGCGGGTATAAATACGGAAGTGGAATAGCGCATCGTTGCTTTTCAACTGAGGAGCCGAGACAAGTGACTCGGGCCTTCAGCTGAAGCACAGCACCTGGCGACGGGACGTACATCTCCGTTTCCTCCTTCAGGGAACGAGGGTTACATGTGTAACCGAGACATTCCCTTTCAGTCGGTCACGTTCGTTGTATGTCGGAACTGACCGACGAATTGGGATCCCTACCAACACGCCAGGGATGCTGGCCCTTCCAGCGCCCTGCCTGAGCTCGCTGGACCAATCCTATGTTGGAGTGGGAGTCAGGGCTCCCGGCAGGGAAGGTCAGTCACTGCTGTTCCTGCAAGACACACTCAGCGTGACTATTGGATAACGCTGGTAAAAAGCATGCCCGTCTCGGGGAGATGGTACGCTGCGGAGCCACGTCCTTCAATGGAAGGAGAGGTGACGAAATACACATAAGGACTAACCTATCAGGGTAGTGCTACATATGGCAGTCTCTGGGGTGGATCCAACCTGATCCCAGGGGTGAAAGTACACCACCAGAGACAACAGAGCGGGCTCTTTCAAGGGAAAGACACGGGGCTAGCCGAGTAGGGTAGCTGGTACTGTGGAGAATACACATATGGGGTTGCCGTTAGGGAACCGCTACATATGGACCCCAACCTACACACACGTTCCACAAGCATACGTGTGCAGGCCTGGCATCAGACGGCCGCAACGTCTGACACCGAAGGGGTGGCGGAGGAGCTTGACAGGGTTAGTCCGGGGAACACAACTGGAGACAATAGACGCACGTATCCGGCCCAGGGGGCCCTCCAGCTCTACATGGAGGCTATAGAATCTAGCGAACGTGTTAGGTGTCGCCCAGCCTGCAGCTCTACATATATCTGTCAGCGAGGCACCTTGAGCCAGCGCCCAGGAGGAAGCTACACTCCTTGTGGAGTGCGCTCGCAACCCGAACGGGCAAGGCACGTCTTGGGACTGGTAAGCCAAGACGATAGCATCCACTATCCAGTGGGCTAACCTCTGCTTGGAGACAGCCTTTCCCTTCTGCTGGCCTCCGTAACAGATGAAGAGCTGCTCTGAGGTTCTAAAGCTTTGAGTTTGGTCCACGTAGGACAGAGCAAAGCTAGGGCTGGGTCTGCCTCCTCCGAAGGCAGCACTTGCAGGTTCACCACCTGGTCCCGGAAGGGAGTGGTGGGAACCTTGGGCACGTCTCAGGACAACGTGAGAGTTGGCCGGCCCGAATTCTAGGACTGAAAGTGCATGCAGGTCCCCTACCCTCTTGATTGAGACCAATGCAGTCAGGAGCACTGTCTTCATGGACAGGATGTTTAGCTCTACAGACTGAAAAGGCTCAAAGGGAGGACCCTGAAGTGCTCTGAGCACCAGGACTAAGTCCCAAGAGGGTAACGAGGTTGAACGAGGAGGATTTAGTCTCCTCGCACCTCTGAGGAACCTGACGATTAGGTCGTGCTTCCCTAAGGACTTACCTTCGACTGCATCATGATACCCCGCTATTGCTGCGACGTACACTTCGAGGGTGGAGGGAGACAGCCTTCTTCCCGGCGGGAAGAACTCCACTCAATGAACAGGTTCCACTTCAGTACATGCTTGCGCTGTAGCGGCTTTTTGAGGCGGCCCAGGGTGAAACGTACTGCCAATAACTCTAGTCAACTGATATGCCAACGCAGTTGGGGCCCCGTCCACAGACCCGAAACTGCGTGCCCGTCGCTCCTCTGTGAGGCACGCAGTCTGGTTGACCGAATTCAGCTCCATACCGAGATAAGAGATCCTCTGTGCGGGACAGAGTTTGCTCTTCTCTTGGTTGACCCGAAGGCCCAACAGGCTGAGGTGACGGAGCACCATGTCCCTGTGTTCGCACAACTGATCTCGGGACTGAGCCAGTATGAGCCAGTAGTCGAGATAGTTGAGGATGCGAACGCCGCGTTCTCTAAGCAGAACAATGGCTGCCTCTGCGAGTTTTGTGAAGCTGCGAGGCGACAGGGACAGCCTGGAGGGCTTCAGGTCGATCGCTGCGAACCAATCTCAGGGACGAATGCATTCGAAAATGGGCATTTTGAATGGGAGCTTGTGCAGGGCCCGATTCAGAATGGTCTGAAGGTCCAAGATTGGCCTTAACCCACCACCTTTCTTGGGTACACGACGCGCTGAACACTCAAGCCCCTATGAAAAAGGCAAGATGAACAACATGTTCTCATGAGAGAACATGAACCACCCACGCTCAAGCTGAACGCTCAAGCCCTTACGAGAAAGGTGAGACGAACAACGCGCTGACGTGATCACGTTCTCTGAGAGAACATGAATCACATGCTTATATGCGAGAGAGATCGTGGCCGTCAAATGAGGACAGGAAACACACGTTTTGAATGACATCTTGAAAAAGACGCAGGGTCAAACCGTGTTGCTCTTTTAGAAGGAAATGCACTTTTAGAAGTGCTGAAGCACTCAGGGAGATGGCCGCGGCTCACAGCAGTCCAATTGCAAGCCTGCGTGTGAGCACTCAAAGAACGGAAACGCCCAGCCAACCAACACATGAACAAGTGTATGTTGCAGCGGCCACTCGCTGACTCGCGCCGTCACACCAGCACCCAGGTAAGAGAGCGATCCTCCTCGAGACTCGTCTAAACACTCTTCGTAGAAACAGCTTGATACAGCAAATCGTTCGGCTCCGAATTTAAAAAGCAATGATGTGGTATTCCACTTCCGTATTTATACCCGCGCTGCGGGGCGGTGCGTGGAATGCGTGAACCGCATGCCAATGTCCATTGGCTCGTTTTTAATCACTCGAAGTAGATCGGTCTCTGAAAAGAGATCCCAATTCGTCGGTCAGGTCTGACGTACGTCGAATGTGATCGACTTAAAGGGAACCCTTTACAAGCCATTGACACAGAATGAGAGACATGGTTTTTAAAAGTTGAACTTTTTTTAACTTGAGCGTGAAGTTTTTAGAACACTGTGTTACCATGCATAAGACTGCAAAAGACAAGAGAAGCGAGAGCAACAGTCATACATGTTTACATAGAAAAAAAAAAGGAAAATTTGTGCAGTGGAATGGAAAAACAGGTTCTGTGTGAATGGCCTCTAACACCGTGTATACACCGGGCAACAGCTTGAGTCTACACTGAATGTGACAAAGTGAACATTTCACATCCATTTGTACTTAGTGTCAGAAGTAGCGCAAGCACTTTGGAGTACGTCAGAAATAGTGACAGCAGACATCAGTTTAATGTCGGGAATTTGTGGTGACACGTCACGTCTGACCTCCCGGTGACCACCTGGTTATTGCTCTGTTGCAGGAAAGTAGATGTGATTTTGTGGGACAATGTGGGACGTGTGTGAGAGATAAATTTAGTACTATTATACTATGTAAATATTGATTTACATTAGTCGGAAAGCCATCATGTTGGATGATAACGTTTTAAATCGTCAATAAGCTTTAATTGTGACCGGCTTTGTGACTGGCACTCAATTCGATACAATGTAATTTACTCTACTGAACCTATTCAGACTACTAAATATAATGAACTGAATATCAGGCTAGAATAGATAAAAATCACATTTTATACTAAAATAAATCGACTAGTTTATTACAAACAATAATTTTTTTTTACTGGATTCAGTGCATCTTGAACTTGTTTTTGTTGTCCTGACTGGTATGACTAGCTATATATGACTTTTGATGTGGTCCCCATGGTTCCTTTACTTTGTCCACGCAGTTGTCATCAGCAGAAAAATCCCTCTCTACGAATGCATCGGTTGGATATTTTTCAGCTCTAGCTACAACATGACGGCTGCGCAAATGGATTTTTAAACACCAATCACATTTTTTTGTATAAAATTTCTTATTGTGGTATTGCAATTTCAGAGAAGAAATAAAATAATACAGGCATAATTGAAAATGCGGGACACTTGTGTCTTGCGGGGCACGGGACAAAGCTCCCAATTTCGGGACTGTCCTGCAAAATGCGGGACAGGTGGACACCTTAGTCTCATCCAGTGTAGACAGCATCACTTATTATAATTTGTCACTGCTCATGTCCAGTGTAAACATGAGAGGCCTATGATGTATGTGTGTGTGATTATATTTACATTACAATCAAAAATGGCATAATTATGAAACATTTAAGAGGGGGGTTGAATGTATGGACTAGGCCTATATCTTAAAAGGAATTAGACTTATACATAGCTTTATATAATTTGTTGAGGGATTGATTTGATTGATCTTTGGATAAATATTTTATGGATGATAAATAATTAAACAAGTTAAGTAGGGTTTAGTGTTATTTCACTTGATTTTATGTTGCTATACAATATTTACTAATGTTTACCATTGACATATTTTTTTTAAGACACCGTCCACATGAATCAAAATCCGAATTTAATGAAGAAATGTCAGTAGCGATGTTTAGCCAGCTGCAAACATCCTGCCAGAACTGGATGTATTTATACAGATGAACAGAGAACAGACATAAATGTTTAATAGACAACACAAATCATAATAATCATAAATATCCTTCTAATAATAAATACTTGATTATAATAATATGTGCTTGTCTATGTCTTTCGAGTAGTCTTTTTATAGGAATAATTTATAAAGAAAATTCTACAGAAATTTCCCTAAGAAAGCTACATACATTTCTGCTTCATTCTATGATCAGAATCCACTTGAGATCAGATGTTGCTTTATAAAAACTGTTGCATTTTAAAGTGAATTTTGAGTAGGAAAAACTTTTCTGGTTCTGGTAGCCTAATTTGTCATGTGTGCATTTACCTATGGAAAGGTAAAGCTTTTGGTAACACTTTATTTTGATGGTCCCTTTTGAACATTCTTTTGACTTTAAGTAACTTTGCAACTACATGTCAACTTATTCTAACCCTAACCCTAACCCTACCAGTACTAATACATGTAGACATGTAGGTGCAATGTTACGTATAGTCAACAGAATGTGTTAAAGGGACCATCAAAATAAATTGAAATCAAGTTTTTTATAGCTCTTACATGGACCTATTGAAGTGTGATTATCCTTTATGTATAATTTGGTAAAGTGGATTCATGTAGGATCATTAAAAATGCACTTTTTATAGAAAATTATTTAATAGATTGGCAAGAGAAGAATCAAGAAGAAGCATTTTGGTTGAACAGCTAGTTCTGTGCGTACACTGAGATAAAATCCTGCAGGCGCCTCTGGACCAGGAAACAGTTCCTCATCCAGCTCATCCAATATTAATTTTGTTGAGATCCAGCTTTGTTTATGCACCTTAACGGCGGGAGTGAGGGTGGGGCTCCAATCCATGCAGTCAAACTCCATTAATCTGCCCTTAATGACGGACCCTGATGCCGGCTCACACACCTGAACAGACTCTGTGATGGGCTTGGGCTCTGGGAAGAACGTGGCCTTTGGCAATCGTTCTGGCTCTTTTCCATGGCGGGCTCGGGCTCAGAGTCAGCAGTGGGCTCTGGCTTGTCATCCTTGGTGGGCATGGCTGAAGACGGGCTGGCTTTGTCCCCTTCCGTGATGCAAACAGTGGGAAACCACATTGTACCAGCACCCACTCCACATATTTGGCGAATGACCCCCAAGGTCCATCCTGCAGACATACATTGGTACTCTGATTCAGGCTGACTTTGAAAAATACACAGAGGGTGCAATCCAATAAGTGGGTATGGCACACAGGACAGTTCAGAGCAGTTCACCCCCCAAAAAAAAGAATACAAAAAATCCTTTCAGAGATTGTTTGACCATACCACTGCCTGGAGTTTGTTTTTTGTCTGTCCTCACCCAGCACTCCCTTTAGAGAGAGTGTATATGATATCAGTGGGGGAGAGGATAGAGGTTACATCTATGAACTACACAGTAGTGTTTGTTTTCCGAGTTGGATCTGTGTCCATCAGCGGTCAACTCCCACAGAGAGAGCTCTGGGTCCTAGGCAACCCCTTCCCCCTGCCGCCTTTGCTGTCACCTTTCTGCTCGGCTTGGTAAATATACCTCCAGAGTCATGCTCTGCCAATATTTCACACAGGTAGTGCCACTTTATTTGTCTTCCCTGCCTGAATGCCAGGCCTGTGTCCTCAGCTCTGGGCTTTAGAACAAAAGAGACACTGGAGTTATTGATGTATTGGACTCCAGGCTTCACAGGGGGCCTTCAGTGCCCAAAGTAAGACCGCTGTCAGTACAGAGCACTATAAGGGCTCCTCTGGGTCTCAACATCATGTGCGGGAGACAGGAGCCATCTTTTATTCCACACGAACGGGCCATGTTTAGTCCTTACTGCTCCACACTGTACCCAACTGAGCGTTATAAACAGCTTCCTCTAAAATGACTAATGAACCATAAAAGCTTATCACCTAAATGTAATAAACCTGTGTGGAATTGCTTTTCCTCTTGGTATGAGCCATGTATGGGTTGTGTAGACTCTACTTGACTACAAATGCTTGCACCTAATGCATGCCATTTTAAATTTGATGAGGTAACGTAAGTGGCAATAAATATCCATTAATGTATAATGAAATAATTAAAATAAATATATAAAATATGACCACAGACTACCTACTGAGTACTCAGAGACATTTTGACGTTGAGACAGCATGATGAGGCAGGATTAGTTTAACCTTGCCTGGGGTGAAAAAAAAACATTTTATTCAAAAAAATTAATTTTTTTGTTCTTATTTATGATACACCCCTGGCATTACAGCCTCCCAACCTACACTAAATCTTGCTTTGAAACAGCGTCAGCAGCAATAAAACATGGTTGTGAGCAAGACGAAACTTAGTTAAGACAGACTAGTTACTGAGCAGCTATAATCTTTCACAGCATTTGATCTATCAGTTAATGTTAGCTTATTATTGATTAATTTGTGTAAAATAAGGCCCAAAGGCTATAGATAGTTAAGACATCTGGCATAAATTTGCAGAAATCTGTTCATAACCCCAAGCTATCTGGTTAAAAAAAAAAAACTCTTTGAAATCTGTTTTGACCCCAAACCCCTTTAGATAGAGTCTATTACTGTATAATAGAGGATATTTTAATGATTGACAAAATAATCATTAATAGGGTCTGAATGTTTTTTTTCTTTTTTTTCTTAAAGAAATGAATACTTATTCAGCAAGGACACATTGATCAAAAGTGACAGTAAAGACTTTACTTTTTATTTCAAATAAATGCTGTTCTTTTAAGCTTTCTATTCATCAAAGAATCCTGAATGTAAATGTATAATGTTTTCCACAAAATCATTAAGCTGCAATACTGTGATTACAATAAGTAATTCAATTTAAATTGTAATTTTATTTCACAATATTACTGTTTGTACTTTATTGCTTACCCCAAACTTCCGAAGTGTGTAATTTAAGAACTTGCCTTATTCCATATTTTTAAGCAAGGTAACACAGTAGAATATATCATATAAATTGCTTACAGAGCAAATGTTTCGCTTGCTTAATAATCAATCATTTTCAAAGCTGTTTTTGATGAGAAGAGCAATTTTAAAATCATCATCAATAAGTTCACTCTCTCTTTCTGTAGACACCAGCACATATAACAGTATATCAAAATAAGACATACTGTATAGCTGGCCTTGATGGGTCTTTCATATTCATCATCAGTTTGGGATGTACATTATTCAGGAGCCAGCATGCATCTTGGGGACGATGGGGTATGCAAGAAACACAAATGGATGAATATTACAAGAGTTTTGGTGCACAGAGGTTCCAGCTGAATAAACACAGACTGTGGCCCTGTCCCACTTTATGCTTTCTTCCTGGCAAGGTTATCAGAAGAAAGAACTTAACGTGACTGCTGTGCTGCCAAGCTGGTTAGTCTAAATGTTCAGTTAGTCCCTGTCCTTAAAAATAATGTTGTTCCAATCATGCCCTAATATTCAGAATGTGTTTACATAGTTGGAGTTTATAAAGCCCCCTATGTACCCTTCTGAGTAAATGTCATCTCAAGTCACTATACGCAGCCCGCACTTTGTGTAAATAGCATGTATCTTTTTTTATTCAAGGAAAAATATCAAAACTTTGTGTGAGAATTTTTTTTCCAATTAATTTGAATTTTAATGTTTTGCCGCAATTGTATTATTTTTAAAATCGAGAAATCGCGGTTTTGAATAAAAATGTTAGCAAACGTTACATTTAGACATGTTGACAATACAGCAATGATAACAGTTAGGAGAAGAAAATGATCTGACCACATGATGGCACGCCTGATTAACCGCTCTCTTGTGATGCGCTCAGTGAACGTAGAACATCACGTCTACACGGCTGTTTACACTTGGAATAGAAAATTTTTAACCAGATGGTTACTGAAGAGAATGTTACCTGAATCATATTGTAGTTAAGTTTTTAAGTTGACTAGTTAAACATAAAAAAAATCAAATCAAACTTGTGAATCATTTAATCGTTCTGAAAAAAATCGAGATAAAATTTTTTTTGCCATATTGCCTACTGGCAAGTTCATTAAGGCCAGGACACAGGCTGTTTTTTGAGCATGGTCGGCTTAGTTTTTTTGGTGTGTTCTGCACCGTTGGCTCTAGTTGGACGTCGTCTGTTTTTTTTTTGTGCCAATTCAGCATGTTGAATTGGCAGCGAACCATCAGTGAGAGAGAGAACTCTGATTGGCTGTTCAGCTTAGCGAATGAGAATGTATGAGAATAAAAGCGCAAGCGATGAAAGCGAGCAAAGCAGTCAAGACAGTACAAACAGAAGGCTGTTATAATTTTACGTCATCTTACCTGAGCATTCAAATGCACAAATATTTTCATAATAACATGAGCCGACTGAAATGAACAAAGTGATCTGCGTGACTGATATTCAAAATGTTAAGCAAGCGCTGCTTTGTTTATGGTTTGTATATCTGCAGTCCTAGTTTCGGTTTCACTTTTTAAATGACGAAAATAGACGATTGATACCTGCTGATATAGACAGATATTTACTAGCAAGCAGGCGCAGAACGCACAGCTAGTTGATAGTCGCCTTTAGTCCTTGTGGTGTGTTCAAGCACAGCTTTTTGGCTGAGACACAGCAGACAAGAGACGACAACACAGTTAGCTTTCTGTGCTGCTAGTTATTTGATGTCGTCTTGGTGTGTTCCAGGCTTTAGAGATTGATATCCGATGTTTTGATTGAATGTTTCAGCTCACATTCGTTGTTACTGGATAGAAAAAACAAGTAGTCTTTAGATTTTCATGATTTAGTGTTTTACGAAAGAAAATTTTTTTCATTTGTGCATGAAATGTCCCTTTAATCTTTATGCATTTATTCATGTATTGATTTATTTCAAGCTAGATTATTAGCCTCCATAACATGTCAGTTTTGAAGCAGAGCTCCCGTGTGATTCACACTAGCAGGATTCTTCCTCTCAGGCTGAAGTCTGCTGATAACTGAAGGAGAGGTGAGTCACTGATAGAGGTCACTAACTGCTTCACAAACCGAAATAGTATCAGCCTGCAATGGCAGACTGGATACTTTAACCACTTCAAAGAGAGCGAAGGCGTTTCTGGAGATAACGTGGCTTTTAAGAGAAAGATGCTGGAGTGTGACTGAACGACTGAGATATAAGCGGCAGACAGAAAGACAGAGGTTAGTTTCGATGCCGAGATTGTACTGCTTGTGAAACACTGCAGATGAGACATGGAAAGAGAGGCTGAGAGGGGCTTGCAGGGTGTTAATAGCACAATATTGTCCCCACCTGAAGCAGCAGGTTCTAATCATTTTCTCAAATCCCATCTGAGACAAGCATCTGGATTTAGGTGTGTGGAAACTGCATGGGTTCAGCTGGAACCCTTCCAGAGTATACCATTACACTCAGGGAATCTTCCTCTTCTGTGAAAGCACCATTTATCCTCCAGCGGTGGGGGTTCAACACCTTTGGCCAGACAAGCACTTTCCAAGGGCCCCAACCTCATCCAGACTGTCTGATAACAGGCGTGAGATCTGCTCTAATGGAAGCTTGAATCAGCACTTTCACAACTGCCCTTTCAGCCAACTAAGTGGAATGTAACCTGCCGGTTTAGGGTGGTTTGTTCTTAAATAGTTTGTTTCTGTGCCAGCAGAACCTTGGATGTTTTTATACAGCAGAAATGTGATAAAAAATGAAGTCTATGATATACCTTTACCAACACCGCAGCTGCCTTCCAGCTTTTTGATTTTTTCTCAAACAGCTGTATTGTTCACAGAATCCCTATCAGATGTATTATTTCTTGGCCTCTGATACAGTGTCAAAGAATTCCCTTGCACAAGGCAATTTACAGGGATGAATTGAAATGCCAGAGTAGCCAATTATTTTGTCAGAAAACACCTCACGATCATTGCATGGAGCTGCCAGGCTCCTGTGGAAAATTGTCAGAAAGCCCTTCCTGAGACAGAGAGGGCCATGGAGAACCAGCGTGGAGCCCAATAAATAAAACTCATTGAGCCCTCTCCGCTCATTACCTTGTCATCCCAAATAAGGAGCACTCTCAGAGAGAGGCTACTGGAGGATGTATGGCACAGTAATTAGTTGTTCTCAGCTTGTAAATTATTTATTCCCAAAATACATTTCAAGTACAAGCAAAATTGCACAACAAGCATTTGAGGAGCTTATGTATTATTTACATCTCTATTCACAATATGCAGGGAGATGGTGTTCACTTTCATCATGACGGTATATCTATCTATCTATCTATCTATCTATCTATCTATCTATCTATCTACCTCCTTGAGATTATCTTTCCCATTATATAATGCACCCTTGAGTTTAATCTTTAAAAAAACTTTTTTATAATTAAATTTTTATCTATGTATTTATTTAATTTAAATATAAATTCAAACAGCAAAACCCCCATGTTAAATTAATATTGCCAGTGTTTATATAATCCACATGGATTTTGGGGTTTTGCTGTTGGTATTGGCCGGAATTTGAATAGCCATGCATCCACAACAGACCTCACAGGATTTTTTTTTTTTCTTTTTTTTCAGGCCAATAAATAAGTTATTTTTGGTTTGGCCCTGTCAGCTTTAGAGCAAGTATCTCAAGTTGCAATAGAAAGCAATTTCAATAAGAAAAGATTGCAAATCATTTGTTTCCAGCTGAAGATGATAAAGAGATAAATATTGTCGTACTCAGAACAGGATGGATAATGTTTACATAGTCACTTTGTTTTCACGATGAATTTATCGGCAACTTTCAGCATCTAATAAAATATTCATGTGTCCTCCTTTCCCTATTACAGATGACTTTATGGGCACAAGACTTTTTATAGTTGGAAAATGTTTTCTTTCACTATGATTGAAGAGCGTCAGGAACCGTGAGATACAGCCATCACGTCCTTGTGCACAAAGTGCGTGAGGAGACAACCTGATGGCACAGGCATCCAAATTGGCAGTGCTTTTTGTCACAAAGCGCAAAGCAATTAAATATTTAATGAAAAGGGGGCCACATATTTCCATCCACCTGGGAATTGCTTCTATTTTCTGATATATTTGTGAGAACTGAGTGCCACTTCCCCAAATCAATGCACACCGCACATCATGTCCCTTTGCCCAGCTACAGATGGAAGCAGCCATAGAAGCCTGTGAATACGCAGCATTACATGACCTTCTAAACCTGTTTGGTCATTTTTATCCACTACAGAATTAACTAAGTGACATAAAAAAACATCCATTATTTAACTACATGTACTTGCTTTAATGGAACAAAGTGCGATGGCTTTTGATGTCTTCTTCGTCTTATAAAAGCAGATAGTAATTTCAACAAGTGCTACATCGAGATACGTCAGCAGTAAAAGTGGCTCTTTTTTTCAGTATCAGCACATTCTGAAGTCCATTAAAGGATCATGTTCATGAACCCATTCAGCTACCAACTTTCTTTCTGCATTGGTTTACTTTTTAAATCATGTTAGCTGTATTATTATGCAGCTGAATAACAAGACAAATAATTCATAGATAAATTGTGTCTAACTTGCATCACTGTTTATATTTGCCCACTGTCTATCTATGCCTGAGAACAACGTCGACATTGACAGTCCAGTATAAATAATGAAATATCTGCGGTACTCTATGCTGTGATAGTAAACACATCCTATGATATTACAGCGCATTACTGACAGCCACATTTTGCAGTCAGACAATTTGAGATTTGTGTATTCCATTATTTCAAGTTAGAGAGATGATACTGTTTTCCAGAGTGTCAGTCTATGCCTCATACATGGAAGTTTGATGTTGTCTGACCTGCAGCATTCAGTGAGAGAGGGAGCAGAGCCATGATGGAGGAGTGTTTTATAGCTCACATAAAGACTGCGCTCTTTTGCAATACTAAACAAGCTGGCGGAGCACATACTCATTCAAATCATCCCATTTCAGCATCACTGTCACCTTGTTTCACCCTTCCCATCAGAATCACACAGTCTTAATAATACATTTGCTGTGTTTTCCAAGGAGAGGAGTTGTATTGTGATGGTGGTGATTGCTATTTAACCTTGATGGTTAACAGAGGCTGATTTTGAAGGTTAATAGTTCATTTGTGCATGAGATAATGAGCAAACTTACCCATGGAGTCCAAGAATTTTAACGGTGACTCAGCTCATTATACATGCTGTGTGTTTGTGTCTCTGTGTGTGAACAAGGTCAAATGGGAGTTATGTAGAATGAGCTTGATTAAAATTTTGTTGTTTTGTTTTCCAGGTTGTGAAAAAAAAGCCATAGAAGAAATTAAGACAAAGCATTGTGTTGAAATGAAGCTGTCAATCTCCCTTGTAAACAAAGTAAACAAAATGGAAATTCCAGTTCAAGCCAATTATTCATTTTGTTCAAAGACATTAAACTCCTTCATATTTCACTGCTTCTGATTACCATCAATGCTTCTAACAATGTTATGCTTTCATATCTTATTAAAAAATTACAATAAATGAATTTCTCATGAAAAAAAAGACAAAAAGCTTTCTTTCAGGCTCCTAAAATAGGTAAGAGAAATTCAACTGAACACAATATTAAAATAAAAAACAGAACAGTAAAAGCTGATGATATATTAGCTTGAAATATTCTCAGTCACCTGTTTAGAATGATGTTTCATAGAACATTTTAAATAACGATACACGTTTCCACATTTTCACATCAAGACATAAATTTAGCATTCCGAAAGAAAAAAAATCTAATTAATCTCTGTCTTTGCAATAATGAAGTATGTCTAGTCTCTTACGAAATGGAATCTCATTATGTCAGTTTTAACCTCATGAAATCTGTTCATTCATCACACATTGCATTTTAATAAAGTAAAATCACAAGCGATAACTAATCTCGACACTTTCTATCAATGATTCCCAAGCCCTCAAATGAAATGCCTGCCAACGCCATCAGTCAATTTAGGGTAATCTAATCTGTTTCTGTCAGCAAAAATAAAAAACATTCCTGCTTCATTGTGATAATGATTAATGTATGTCCAATTAGACAGGCACACTCTGACATGCCTGCATACATTCGGTATATACACACGTTCACATGAACAACACACATTCAGTGAACAACTATAAGGTGAAAGTGTGTGCTGTATTTGTTTAAAATAAAGAATGTTAAGTAGAGAAGAAAATGTGGATGCCCATACATTACTATTCTATAAATGTATTTATAAAGACTCATTAAGACCTAGTGCATTTTAAGAACAGTTATAGTTACATGTATATTAATTTTTTTAATGTGAATGCTCATAATCCAGTATACACTTTATAAATGATCAAATATAAAATAGTTCCAGAGACACTTGTTTGCTGTACCAATTAGTTATTAATTATGTCTTTAATGGATAATGTTTGCATTAGAGGATGTTTGAATGTTGAATGTTTTGATTTGTTAAAATCTATATCTCCTCAGCCATATTCATGGTATTGCTTATAGCAGTTTGAAATTATATTTTTAAAAATATTGTTGCAGTGGTTTGCTAGTATGTAACGTTAAAAAGATATTGTTCATATTCAATAGCCTATATTCAATATTCATAATGATTTCTGTGTTTTCCCCCATTATTTTATTACAGGAATTATTGTCCTTTAGTCACATTTACAAATAAACAACTTAAAATGAGCACATCTTCATGATTTCTTAACATTTGCTTTAGAAGAATTGCACCCTATGTTTTTACTTTACTTAACACCATCAATTATGTATTTATAGAGGTTAGTAACTGTATTATCACACACAATAAATATTTATAAGAACACAACATTGATATTAATAATAATATATTCACTTATTTGACAGAAATCTGAATTACTAAAAAGTCATTGTAACTATAATATAATAACATTATAGCAATGCAGACTGCATCTTTATAAATACATTCATGGAACCACACGCCTGATTAATTGATACATATAAACCAGTGTATAATGGATTATGAGCGTTTGCATTGAAAAAGTAAATGCATGCCTTTTAAATGTAACTATAACTGTTCTTATAATAGGTCTTAATGAGTCTTTATAAATATATCTATTAGAATAGCAATACTTATGAGTATACATGGAGCTATAATTCATTATAAGCGTGGGCTTCATAGAAAGTGTTGTAAAGTGTAATAAATATATAATATTAAATAATCAATATACTATTTGATATGCATTTGTGTTATTTACACTGTAAATTAGTTTGTAATGTTTACAGAAATAAAATGATACAGTAAAAACATGTTAGCTGGTTAACTGTGGGTTACCTATACAGTTATTTTACTGTAAAATACTGTCACATTTATTGTTTTAAGTATTACTGTATGATTTATGGTGCAAAAATCCTCGTGTTACACATCGCATATGATAGTATTTTATAAAAATACAAAATTATATAAAATATTGCATTATTTTAGTGTCATGTATGTCACTATGATGATGTTTTGTCTTTGCGTAGCTGACCCTGTCCACCATGCACAAATACTTGCCATGTTTTATGGACAGGCCACTTATTTCTGTTGTGTCAGCACTATTATTGTGGCGGTTATCAGTCCAATTTACAATTTGGCATATTAACATTATCCGAGTGTCTATTTACACCAAGTGCAAATAGCATGCCTTGTTGGCAAGTGCTATTCGCAATAGCTCCGCTTAGCAATGCCTGGTTGGGCCAAACAAGATTAAAAAATAATGTAATGTCTTCAGTGGTGTTGTCAGTAAAGCATAAGGCTTCTAGGATTTGACGCAATCGAGCTCGCTCTTCTCCCTTTTCCCATCACATATCGCATAGGAAAGGCATTTACTTTCAATAAAAATTAAGAAAATGTTCTAAAAATGGAAATAAAGTGCCTAACGAAATGTTTAATAATAATAAAAGTATTTATGGGTAGGGTTAGGGGTAGGTGTAGGGAGGGCTTTTATTTTATTAAGGAGGCATCCATTAATAATTTTAATAAATATAATCATTTACACTCTGTTATTATTGCATCCTGTTAATGTACAACAATACTGGGGTGCAAATAGTATGTATCTGTCAAAATAAAGTATAAATTGCATGTAATTACTATTTACACATATTGCAAAGAACTGCTACTTTTACATGGTGTAAATAAAATATATCACTATTTTCACTTAGTATGTTATTTCACTTAGTAAATAGCATCTATCTGTTTGCACTTAGAGTAAATATCATATATTGCTATCAGAAATGATGTTGTTTACACTTGGTGTAAATAGCAATTATCGCTAAGAAAATATGCTATTGTCAATAACATTCAAGATGACTGGAAAATGAGTGAATGCAACTAAAGAGAACGATGACTGCAGAAGTGGAGGAAATTAGTGAAAAATCTATTAAGAATTGCCCCGCCTCAAAAACATTTTGCCCTGTCTGTTTTTTTTATTAAATGGTATCAAATGTGCTCTGCAAAATGGTACTCAAACCAGTCAAGTAATGTTTACTTGGGTTTTCTGAGTAACGAAGGCATAACTATTTAAATAGTTCAGATTACTAAATTGTTTTAAGTAAATTCAACAAATTATTGGACATTAAGGCCCAATCCCATTTCTACCCCTTAGCCCTTCCCTTTCCCCTACCCTTCGTTTTGCACGTTCACGTGAAGTGGTAGGGGTGTCTCGATTCTCTTTTGGCTGAAGTGGTAGGGGTAAGGGGAAGGGCCAGATAGCCCTTCAAACGAAGATTTTTCGGGACCACACTACGAACGAAGGGGTATGATGAATTTCCCTGCATACACCGACTACCGTGCTTCTAGAATGCGTGTAGTGATGTTGCCACTCGGGATCGATCACTTATATGTTGCCTGGATGCCTGTTTCTTCGTAGACAACCATTTGAGTGATTTGAACTAATAATTAATAAATTAATAATACAGTTAAAAAAAATATCTGGTCATCCTTCATAACGCAGTCGATATTTATATCACGTATCGTCTGTAATCTCTTGCATCTCCAAGGCAACAACTGACTCATTTGTATTATATTGCAAAGAGCTCCGTTATCGCAGCACCACAGTAGAAAACAAAATCATATCCGTAACGACTGGCTTGGATCGGCACGGAATGAAACGGTTAACAAACAAGAGAACAGTTTGGCCCGATGGAAAAGCGGCTTTACCAGTCTTGTATGTTCTATATCATTCTGTATCGCACCTGGTTTCTGTTAGATATAGCCTATGCACTTCATTGCTGTTCATACTGGTTAAATGTTACAGAACACTAATAAAAGAAATGGGGTATGATGACGTATGATGATGTGTAATGGTGTAGTAGTGGTGTCCCATTTCTTAGGGGGATATTTTCACCCCTATGCCTTGCCACTCTTTTTCAAGGGGCAAGGGGTAGGGGTAGGCGAAGGGGTATAAAATAGAATTGGAATTGGGCCTTAGTAAAGTTAAAACTGCAGTCCATACGTTTTGCTTCTGTGTCACCATCTCTGTTTGAAACCTGCAGTTTGCGGAGTTATCATCTGTACGTGAGTTGTGTGTCGGCGTGGCTCCTCAGCGCGGATTAATCTAATGTTTTGAGGAGTATGTGTAAGGCTGTCATTCATTCACCGCACCGGTGTGGATACTGTACTTCAGAATCACAGATTCTACGTCTTGGAGTATAACCTAAATAAGAATTTTCACTGGAAAATGTCATCTGAACAAGTAAGTAACATGTCTGCCACTTTTGGGAACAAAACATTGCAATAAATCGCACTACCAACAGTGATTAAATCTAACGATCGCTCGTATAACATCAAACCGTGCAAATTATTATTATTGTTATACTTTGTTCTCAAATTGTTAATGTTAACAGCATTAGCACTGTGTGACTATGTGTATTTAGTGTGTATTAGCGTTACCTGTAGATTTCAATTTCTGTACAGTCTAATCTTTTTCTTTTGACTCCGGGTGAATCTCCAGTTGTCACTGATGATTGTCATTTGGGACTTTCTGGATTACAATCCGCCATCAAAATGATAAGTTTAATTACTCCAGCTGCTGTGAGAAAAGGCTATAAATGATCAGCTGAAGAACATGCGGTATACATGCTCCTCATGTGCGTTACTACTACTAGCCTGACTCTTTCTTTATGTATACAGACATGACGTAATAGTGCAAAGACATGCCATACCACTCTAATTATAACACATTATTACAAGCTTACCGTTGTGAATGGGGCTAAGGTAAGGAGATAGTTTTGAATACTGGCTTGTTGTGTACTTGCTCAAAAATGTATTTTGGATAATTTTTAACCTAAAAAAGTTACGGACTGCAGCTTTAACTAAAAAGTCTTAGTAAGAACAACTGTTGGATTTTACAGTGCACTTAGTACTCAGTCCGACGCAGTTATCATTTTCATTATCATTTCCTGTGCCGCATTGTTTAAATAGCAAATGCATTTGTGCCCATTTGTGCGCCCATGGGCGTGCTGGTTTGAAAACAAGTTGTGTTCAGGCGCATTTTTAGGCAACTGAAATCGACTGTGCCATTAACCAACTAAAACTTGGTCTGGTCTATATAGCAATATTTTTTTGTTATTTAAAGAGCGCGTTAGTAATATGCGCCTATAGGCGGGTCCACAACGCATGGTCACTCTGCTTATTACACACACAGGGACACACAGCAGCACACAAACATTTTGTAAATATTAAAAATAAAAGGATTCCTCTCACGCCCTAAATGCACCTGCGCCGTGCGCTTTAGACCATGCGCTTAGATCGTTAAAATAGGGCCCATAGTGTTATAAGTTGTAAAATGTACAGGCAAACCATAAAAAAACAACATTGTATTTTTTACTGTGAATTTCTGGCAACCACAGCTGATTCATTCTTTTTCAACCACAGCTGAGTTATTATTTTCATTTAACATTTTTTTTTTTTTTTTTGCTGTTCAATAGGCAGCAGTTAACTTCTTTTTTTTCCTTATAACTAAAGATTGTTTCCCATATCGGGACAGAGGAGGATATGTGTGAAAGAGTGAGAAAGAGAGAGTCAGTTGATTTCTATTCCACACGCTCTTCAGCAAAGCTAATCACCTCAGCGGCTAGTCCCTTCACCTCGACTCTATCGCGCACAATCAAGACATCCAGGTGCGGACTGATAACTTTTGTGAGAAAGATGGAGTGTAGTAGCTCATTCCAATTATCACTTAATTTCTCTTCCTTTCTTCTCGTCAGATTTTGACTCATGCCTCTATTAGTTGTGTGAATTATATCAGGGTTTTTTCCCCCATAGAGTGCATTATTGTGTGTGTGTGTGTGTGTGTGTGTGTGTGTGTGTGTGTGTGTGTGTGTGTGTGTGTGTGTGTGTGTGATTTTTTAAAATCTACTTTAAGGAGGAATTTTTAAACTGTTCAGAATGTATGAGCAATTATTCTTCTGCAGTTTTTATTTGAGAAGGATAAGTATATGCTGTGTATATATTTTTTTTATTTTATTTTTTTATATATATATATTAATTGTCACACAATATAAAGTTAGATATCCGGGTATCTTAATTGGCTTGGTGAATAAAGATCAGATGTGGAATTGACCAATGTGGCATTTAATTGCCCTATTTTACTCCCAGATGATCTAGTGCCTTTTTAATCTGTTGGATATGTATCTTTCTGGCTGTGTAGCAAATGCCAAGGTCACTGATGATATTGTCAAGACATAGATGATATTGAGTTATGCAAAAGAGAAAGCATCTCTATATGTATAGCTTGTGTGGAAATGTGTGGAAGTGTATGGTGATAACATAAAAACAAGCATAGATAATGAGACTATAAAAGCTCCTTAATAGACAATGGTTGTGTTATTTGGCAGTAAATTAGGAAGACATGGCGAACAAAAATAAATAAAACACATCCTTGTAGCCAAACAAAGTGCACATTCTATTTCCTGTTATTTTGTAATTGGTTAAGGGCATGGTGGGATACCGAGCTGCTTTAAATGCCTTCATTTATTTGGCTGATTTCTAGCAGTCCAGAGCCATTGAGCTCCATAAGCAGGCAAAAAAATCCAATGGAAAATTCTCCCATGTGACAGAACATCAAATGTGCTCTGCTTTGGGATAATTGCCTCTTTATTGATAAATGAACAAGTGTGATCATGGCAGCCTCTCTAAACCATTCGCACATTAAATATTAAAACTTTTACTGAGGTCAGTTCCGCAACCATGAATGTCACATCTGCTCCATTTTGAAAACAAACAAAAAAAATTCTGAAATCATGTCAATGCTTCATTCTCTAATGGTGCTTTTCCCAGACAAATCATCTTGTATTTCCTCCTGGTGCTTAACAGATTCAGATTTTTCTCCAATTACATTTCTCCAAAAAAATAAATAAATGTCATATTTGCATGTGCACTTTATTGGGGCTGGTGGAGGAAGAGTGAGAAAATGGAAGCTGGGTGTTATCTACATATTGAGGAGAAACACCACCATATTGGAAGGACACCACATTTGGACCTTATAATAAGTGCAGAGGACAGACAATATTTAAAGAAACACAATAACTAAATGTCACAGCATTGACAATCAGTCGCCACAGGGCCTGTTTACGAGGTGCAAGCTTAAGTCACCTTCGGCTGACATGTTGCTTGCCATGTTAACTTGTGTTGACACATTTGAATGTTTATGAGTTACCTGCTTTAGTGTTATGTTTCCTTCGGTGGAGCATGTTATGTAATCCATCATGATTTCTCCACATAATTTAGTGCAGGTTTAGTTTCACTGTCAGACCACATCTCAAAATGGCTTAAATTAAAGGATGGCATTTGGATTGCTGGTTAGTATTTGTCACACTTTTCTTGTATTATTATTACCTGCGTATAGCCTCCATTGGGGATTTGTGTGCTACAAGTAAAAAACTTTAATTGAGGGTTATTTAATGTATTAGCTTGTACCCCCTAAAGATAAAAAAACTTCAAAAAATGTCAGAGGGGGAAAAAAAGAGATTTGAAAAGAAAAGAGTGTGCAGTGACAGAATCCTAGGCTATAGATCACTCTGACACATCCTGATACGGAGCCTAGTCTACCGGCTTCATTAAATATTCAGTTACCCTTCAATTACACCAGGGCCAGCATGATTTATGCTTTTACGTTTTAATTTCAATTAAGCAACCTGTTTAGCCAATGTCCCGTTGTATGCTCGTGTACGAGGCAGGAGGAAAAACTCAATTACGCCCTACAACATGTTGATTCGCTGTATCAGAAATTGGCTAATACATTTCTTGTCTAGACACATACAGCTCCTGTTCTCGCCTCGACTTCCTCCAAAATCTACTTTCAGTGTCCACTGGGCTTTGCGCACACATCAAACAAACCTGGAACAAAAACAATTAGATTAGCCCTGAAATCGAGGTTTTATTTCATAAGTAAAACACACCATATACAGTAGTGATAGTGGATAGGAATGAGCTGCAAACCCGTAGTAGGAAGATAACCCAATTTTATTCCACAGTATTTGTCTTCAGGGCAGAAGTTAAAGAGCGGCAGAGACACAATACGGTCTCAGTGGAGAGTCAAGCACAGCAGACAGCAACAGGTAATATAAAGAATGGACATGTTTAATGTAAATTTGTCCAATGCGTGCCTCAGAACTGCTGCTGTGAAGCACTTGCTTGAGAAATCGGCAGCTATTGGCTGCACATATTACAATACGGTTCTATACTATTTAAAAAGTTTTGTTTTTTTTAAAAGAAATGTATTCTTTTATTTTGTGAGAACTCATTAAATTGATCAAAAGTGACAGTAAAGACATTTAAAATGTTACAAAAGATTTATATTTCACATAAATGCTGTTATTTTTAACTTTCTATTCATCATAGTATCCTGAAAAAAACTATATTTTCCACAAAAATATTCAACTGTTTTGAAAATTAATAATGATAATAAATGTTTCTTGAGCAGCAAATCAGCATATTAGAATGATTTCTGAAGGATCATGTGACACTGAAGACCGAAGTAATGATCCTGAAAATTCAGCTTTGCCATCACAGGAATACATTACATTTTAAAATATATTAAAATATAACTAAGTTCCAAATTATACAGATATTTCACAATATTACTGATGTTTAAATAAATGCAGCCTTGGTGAGCACAAGAAATTTCTTTCATTTCTTTCATTTGAATGGTATATCATTATTGTAGTAAGTAGATGGATAAATCATACCCTAATTTACTTGTTGACCACATAGTATTATTAAAAATTCTTGTAATACAGTTTCAAATTCTTGTAATGTGTAGATAATCTGTTTATTACACACACACACACACAATATCCATAAGCTGCATTTAATTAACAATAACCAAAAAACACAAATCAGTTCATATTTTAATACCAGGCATTCATCTGTTTCTTTGTATTGTTGCAACAGTAAACTGTAACCCTAGAATGTAGAATATAAGTATGCCAAAGTAAATAATCTCATAAATCATTTTTAAATCAAGTCACAATCTGTGTGATATCAGCCACCCCTGATGGTGCAGCCTCATACCACCTCTAGCAGGGTCTCTTACATTACTATTTAATAGAACTCAGCAAATCAGAAAGGGGTGGAACAGAGTCCATCCTACCGTATGTGTGTAGCATATTAGACTGAGTAAACTTTAAAACACAAATGTTCTTACACATAGGCTGCACAAAATGCATAGCAGAGGGTGTTGAGTCTTGAGAAATCTATTTTTGTGGTGCAGATTGTGCAGACAGGGTGGCAGATGATGAAATGCCATAAGCTTAGGGAAGGAAAAATAGGTCATATACGTCAGGTTCTTGGCTTCATTTTCTGACGTGTCATCACCTGAGGTGCAAAATGAAGAAAAATTGCACATAACTAGACACATGCCTAAGGAGCTGATTGTTTTCAGGGGTTTTGGTTTGGGGTGTGTTACGTATTTCGACCATCCAGACATGGCTTTACGTTGAAGATTCACAAGCGTATTGTATATAAAGGGCTGCTTGAAATTTTGATATTCTAGGGAAGAGAAGATGGTGAGAAGTACATAATATTACGATGTACATGCTTCTATGAGAGCCTCACTTGGGTTTCCTCCTTCTGCTCCTCTAAATTTTGATTTACACAAATAAAGGAAGTGCCAGACAAACAGTCTGCTGCCTATGAGTCAGGTTATCCCAGCCTTCCCTGGGTCTGGAGAATGTCTTTTTCTTCATCACACAAATGCAAACACATTACAAAATATTACTCAGCATGGCCATAAGCCTGTTAACATATCTACATAATCATATGTCTTTTCTGTAAAAGATTTTTAAAATCCAAAATCAAGCATCCTTGCAACTAGAAATGACTCATTCATTTCACTCCTGAACGAATCGGTGATATTGAACGAATCAACTGAATGAATTATTCAATGACTTTTTTTTTTTAACCCAACCATTGGGTTAAACATATTGGGTCAATATGTTGGATTATTTTACAAAAATGTTGAGTCATTTTAACAGTCATTTATAAACAAAAACAGTCATTTATTTTTAGTAATAACTGGCTGTTGGGTTAAATACGGTTTCCTCAGCGACAGTTTAAATTTTAATGGTCCAGTGACAGTCAACAGAAGAAGCTGCTGCAGCCTGATTATGAAAGGAAAGGTAAGTCATATTGTTTTTTTTTTTGTTTTTTTTTATGTATACAACTCTTATAACATTATGTATTGTGTACTGAAACGTTGAATATAGTCTAAAACTGAATTTTATATTTTTAAAAGATGAAGTTCCCTTTAATCAGTTTTAATGCTCTCCGGAAAGTGAGATCGATTGGAAAGACGCGGTCACACGACACAACAACAGAGCTGTGAGATCCAGGGAGAAGTGTTTGAATTTGCCGAAATCTCTATTGGTAGATGAAAGAGTGCAGTTATTTCCCAACAGCATTGACGCAGAAAACAGGAGAAAACAAATATTGTGCAACCAATGAACGATTAGTTCACGATTAGTTAGCGACAGTTAGAATGTTTTCCAACCCACAAATGACCCGTTTTACTGTAGTAACACTAACTGCAACTATGGTATTTTGGCAGAAATGTGGTCTATTCATAATGAATGTTGTCATATGAATATAGTCATGCATATTACTATTAAATGTATTACAGGAGTAGTTAAAGCATCCAATTATAGTATTTTTTCTTATAACGCTATGACAGTTTTTGCCTTTATTCTAAATGTGTTGTCTGTGTTTTAGACAAATGGATTCATTTGTGAATCAAAGGCTACAACAATTGAACCTCTGCCATTTAATTAAAGGTGAGTAAGCTATTGAAATAAGTTGTACACAAAAGGTTTTTATTTTTAAAGACTAGTTTACTTTTCTGAAAATGTATCTTTTTTTCTGCTTCATTCTAATGCAGAGGAAGGAGTGGACGAAAGGTTTACGCTGCTTGATGACAGTGGTTCTCGACTCTAGTCCTGGAGTATCCCCAATAGTACACAATTTGGACGTCTTCCTTATCTGACACACATTTCCGGTCTTGGAGTCTCTCTACTAACAGGCTGGTAAGTTGAATAGTGATTAGAGAGGCCAAATGTGCAGTGCTGGGACTACTACAGAACCAGGCTGTTTGGGAAACAACCTGTTTATTACTTATGTTTGTTTGTTTTAGCTGTCATTTTCATACAGTATGTTTTAATTTCTGAAGACTGACTGATTGAGTGGCAAAAGAAGGTAAGAAGCCCTCACAGCCACATCGAGGAGTTCCTGAGATGTACAACACCTCAACAAACTGTAGTGCATGGATTTGATCCTCTGGAACAAAAACTATTGAAGAAATGAGTGGAGAACATCCCAGATTTCACAACTATTCTGAAATGGTGAGTTTAATGATGTTCATTATAGGGAAGGGGTGTCATATTTTGGAAAAATTGTTTTGGTTGTGTCTAAGTGCATATGAAATTAGGTCCACACACACGTGGTATAGGTGAAAACTGTTTTTTCTTTTTCTGTAAACTTGTCTTTCAAAGATGATCATGGAGAAATTGCCTTTAAAACCCTTCCTGCCATCCTGCCATCATCGCCATACCTCATAAATGGAAAAATGGTGTGTCCAACATATGCTAAAATGAAGCGAAGCTTAATGACATTCAGCCTGTAAGTAAAAGCAACACTATCAAATTAGCTTTGATAAAATACACTGCTCTGTGGCTCATATGCATCCATTTCTTCTTTACTTTAGTGATTCTGTCATTAAAGGGATAGTTCATCCAAAAATGAAAATTATCCCATAATTTATTCACCCTCAAGCCGTCCTAGGTCTAGGTGTATATGACTTTCTTCTTTCAGACTAACACAATCAGAGTTATATTAAATAATGTTCTGGCTCTTCAAGATTTATAATGGCAGTGAATGGCAGCCCAACCCAAAAAAGCACATCCATCCATTATAAAAGTGCTCCACACGGCTCTGGGGGTTAATAATATAATGGAATTTTTTTGGGCCATTATGAAGCCTGGAGTAGCCAGGACATTTTTTAATATAACTCACTGATTCTTGAGATAAGGGACAAAGCATGTTTTAAATGTTAAAAAAATAAAAACTAACACTACATTAATAAAAATTGGTATTTTTGTAGACAAAGGTCTCAGATAATGAACCATGTAAGGGTATATTTATTCACTCTATAACTTAATTTGTGTTAACTCCGTCAGACACACTAAAAAGCATGCTAATTTAATTTAAACTATCCAAAAACAATGTAAAGTCTTCAGTTATGTAATATTGATGTTCAGTAAAGGAGCTAAGTCATAAAATACATTTTCTGTTTATTTTTTTTATGAACAACCCAGTTTCTAAATTCCTTAATTCTCCTCCCTCCTTTTAATATTAAACATATATTACCAATGTTCTTAGGTAATTAAGACATCATATCCCGTAGTTCCATTGATGTTTTAACATTTTTACACAATAAATTGACATTTCTTTCAGAATTAACAAAAACCTTCACCTGACTGTGTAAAATACTGATGGAGCTGACAAATACTGACGGTGTTGACAAAGGTCGAGCTGAGGCCAGATATACAGTATATGTAAATAGAATCATGAAACCGCATGCGAAGAGTTCCACATATGCAAAAAACATATTAAATCACATTATGCAGACTTTTTGAGAGCACCTGTCAACCATCATTCATAAAACCTGACAGAGTTGACGTCTGATGGAGTTTTTTCCACCTTAACCACGTTTTCTACAGTGGAGCAATTTAGTTTGTAGCTGCCTTAATAAACTTCTCAAAATGTTTATTTACAGAAACTATTACACTGCGGTGACGGAGTTGACATGTTAAAGCTGTGACGCAGAGACTTCAATATTGTTTGTTTAAAATATTAAAAAAATATATAACTTCCAGGACTTTGTGTCCTTCTGTGAGATCCACAAGGAGCAGGAAATAGTAAATGCTCTTCAGAGTTAAAGCTGCCCATGACACTGCCTGATTTATTCAGAATTGTAAAAAATCCTGACGGAGTTGACGCAAAGTGTGGACACAACTTTTTTTATAGCTATTTATTAATGGAAAATATCATTCAATATGTACTTTTTGTATTGTTTGATATCTTAAAGATCTCTGCCTTTTAATGTAACTGTGTATTTTTTAATTTGTTGCATTTTTAAACACTTTGTTTGGCAGGTTTACATTGTGACCTCATGCTGAGGACAAGTTAGATTACTTGCGTTTCCAAGTATAGAGTGTGCTTTTAAAATAATACTAAAGAAATTATTTTAAAGTATAAGCAATAAATGTCCTGAGTATACAAATTTCCCTTAGATGTAACTTTATAAGTATTTTTATTGTGTTGATATTCTTACTTTTTAACATAAATAGGGCTTTTGTGTTTGGGACATGTTTTGTCCCTTATCTCCAGAATCAGTGAACTCCGATTGTATTTGTCTGAAAGAAGAATGTCATATACACCTAGGACGACTTGCGGGTGAGTAAATCATGGGGTAATTTACATTTTTGGGTGAACTATCCCTTTAATTACCCTCATGTCGTTCCAAAACTGTAAGACTTTAGTTGTTCTTCGGAACACAAATGAAGATCCGTTTAAAGAAATCTGAGAGATGTTTTGTCCCTCCATTGATGGCCTACGCAACTACCACTTTCAAGGCCCAGAGAGGCAGTAAAGACAACATTAAAGTAATCCATGTGACTCCAGTGGTTTAGCCTCAGTTTTATGAAGAGACGCGAGTGATTTGTGCAACAAAAAAACATAATTCTTGCGCTCACGCAACAACGTCTGCTCTCTCATCAACACAACACGCATGCGTCGAGGTGCTCTCGTGAACATGTGTTGAGATTAAATTTTGTAAATAAAGTGGTTAATTATGGTTAAGCGATAGAATATACTCACGTTGCTTCATAAAATTGAGGTTGAACTACTGGAGTCATTTACATGGATTACTTTAATGTTTTTACTGCCTTTCTGTGTTCCAAAGATGAAGAGTCTTACGGGTTTGGAACAGCATGAGGGTGAGTACATTATGACAGAATTTTTTTTTGTGTGAACTGAACTAACCCATTACAGCAGGTGTAATGACTAATTAGAGTGACCTTTTTTTTTATTTTTTTTATTCAGTACAGCACTGCTTCATTATAACTTTTATGTAATTTAACACGGCTGATATTGTCACAGTGCATGCCAACTGAACTTTATTTATTATTTTAAGGTTGGAACTAACATGGTGCATTACCTGAACAGTGAAACAAGCCAGGATCCACATGACGATGCTTGGGGACACGGGGAACTCGCAGGTTTTTTCATTTTCAGTGTGGAGGCAGTTGAACAGAAAACCTTATTTCAAGCACTGGATGTATGTTTCAGATTTGTTTATACATCTATGACATAAACTATCCAAAGACCTCTGCCCACATTTGGGAGTTTTTGCAGCATGCAAACTTTAATATATCCAGAGGAGTTCCTTCAACACATTAGTGCTTCATTAAGAACTTTGATCATCATCATTTGTATTTGTTTAGCTACTTATGGTATGTTTACAACACATCAATGCGTACAGTCAATAGTTTTAAATGTAGTGTTCTTTTTTTTTATTGTTGTGTTGTATGTACACATTTTATGTATGTTTACTGTATGTACATTTTTGTGTTTTAAATAAAGTTTTAATAAAGGTTTTGAATGTGTACTGTTTGTAAAACATTTTTTATAGGTTTTTGAATTTATTATGTGTGCTGTGTATTTTGAATTTAATATGTACACATTTATTTACATTAAATGCTAGACTCCCCAATATTTAGTTTGACATTTAAAATATAGTTTTCAAACATATGTATTGTTTTATACAAATAAACAATCTGTATTTGAAAACAAAGCATATTTTATTAAAATAATGACATGAATAAAAATAAAAAGTTAACTCAACTGTTGAGTTACTTTTAACCCTCTGGGCCTCTTCGGTCAAAAATGACCGAAACATTTTACGTTTTGAAATTTTAAATTGTTTTGCTTCATCGGAATGGGATGACACTTGGTGACTTTTGTCGCATTAGCTATGTGAACACAAAAAAATCATGGAGATGTTTCAGTTATGTTAAAGTGTCGGGAAAAAAAATAGTCACACTTGTCTCCTTTGTGGTAAAAAATGACTGACATAGGAAATGAATGGGAAATACGCAAAAATACAAAAATTCAGGGAATCTTTTGGTGATACAAACCACAAATCAGCCATGATCCAGAAAAAAAGTGCACAGTAATGTAGTGGTGACACTCTAAAATATCAAAGTGCAAAATAGACACAACCAACCCCCCCCACCCTCCCCCCACATATATATATATATATATATATATATATATATATATATATATATATATATATGAACTATTGCGACTATAACACAGAGCACATTTTTGAAAATGTTTGAAACAAAATCAATAATTCAGCCACAATGCAGTACAAAAACAAACAGCTAGGAAGAGGTTACACTCTAAAACATTAAGAGTTCAAATCAGACACAAACACTCAAACACACACTCATGCAAACACACTCAGAGACACACACAAACCACAATATTATACACATACAACTGAACTGGTGTGGCTGTATCACTATGGTAAAATTGAGCCAAAAGTCTCAAATAAGAGGTTAAAATCTGATCTATTATGCTGTGATAAAACATACTGTAAATTTTTGTTACATTTTTATTGAATTTTGATGTTATATGTTTTGATGTAAAAATTTACTCCTCTCTGCTTAGGTTTGAATGTAGTAAAATTAATGCAAAAACTGACACTTCAAATCAACATAGAAAATTAAAATAAATATTGCATAGTATCATAAAATACCTTCAAAATTCTAAATAATAATCAAAAAATATTATTGAACTAAAATAAATTACATTGGTTCCCTTTCAGTCAGTACACTACGAGTTACGTCAGTTACTGACGAAATGGGGGTTTCGCTTAGAAGCCAATCGCCTTTGAGCTCTACAAAACGAGCCAATGGCATGAAAATGCCATCGGTCTGCGGAATTTGCATGCCGCAACCCCGCCCCACCACGTGGGTATAAAGGGCGTTGCGTGGCGATCTCGCATTATGTTTCTGCTTCAGAGCCGAGTATTACTGCCTGAGCGTTTTTTCTCTTCAAGACGAGTATCTCTCCAGAGTGTTGGTGTTATGATGCGTTCCAGCGAGTTCCGCATTCCTGTCTGATCTGTGCAGTGATCTAGCACAGCGTGCGTGTTCTCCCTGGGCGCCTCAGCATTTCTGCAGAGTAAACACTCTTCTCTAAAAGAGCTGCACGTGGCACGTCTTTCTAAAGATGTCTCGCCCGTGCTCCGTTTCTGGGTGCGGTCGGCTTGTGGCTCCGTTTGACGGGCATGATCGCTGTTTGGCTTGCTTGGGCCTCGTGCATGCCGAGCGCGCGTTCATGGATGAGTCATGTGATCTCCGTAGTGGAGAGAGAGTCCCCTCTACCACACCCCAATCTATTTCCTCCGCGAGAGGGTATACTTTGGCTGGTGGTCAGGGTGATCTGAGGGTGACGGTGTGGGCCAACCCGACGAATCCTCCTCGGGCCACACCCCCCTCTAGCACACTGCAACCTGTGGTGTTGCCTGATGAGGGCACTGGGGCTTCCCGCCCGGGGCCCTGCGTTTCATTTGGCGCACCGGCGGAGGACACTATGTCGATCGCCGCATCACAAGGTGGGCTGGATTCCTCCGGAGATGCCGATTCGGCTGTGTTGCCTCCTTCAGGAGTTCCAGCATTGCCCGAGTCCGATCCGGAGCTCACAGCCATGCTTTCCCGGGCGGCCGAGGCTCTTGGGCTTGTGTGGAACCCTCCGCCATGTCCCGAGCGCTCTCAGTTGGATGATTGGTATCTGGGGGCGGCCCGTGCCGAAAGCACCAGTCAGCCCCCAGTGCCATTCTTCCCGGAAGTGCATGAAGAGGTGTCGAAATCGTGGAAGTCTCCCTTGACTTTTCGCCATCAGGTTCGGCTATGCGATTCAGTTTGCCCGGTCTCTTCCCTGTTTTCGGGGAGTCCGCTATACCGTGGTAGGTGGCAACGCCCCTGTCATGCGTGCGGAGGTCGACATCCTACTGGCGAAGGGTGCGATCGAGATCGTCCCTCCAGCCGAGATGGAGTCCGGCTTTTACAGCCCTTACTTCATTGTACCCAAGAAAACCGGTGGGTTACGGCCAATCCTGGACCTGCGCGTCTTGAACCGAACCCTTCACAGGCTTCCATTCAAGATGTTGACAGCCAAACGCATCTTCGAGTGCGTTCGTCCTTTGGATTGGTTTGCAGCGATCGACCTGAAGGACGCGTACTTTCATGTCTCCATTCTTCCTCGACACAGACCGTTTCTACGGTTTGCCTTCGAGGGGCAGGCATATCAGTACACGGTTCTCCCTTTCGGGCTAGCCCTGTCCCCTCGTGTCTTCACGAAGATCGTCTAGGAAGCCCTTGTGCCACTCAGGCAACACGGGGTTCGCATCCTGAATTATCTCGACGACTGGCTGATTCTAGGCCACTCTCGGGATCAGGTTTGCGAACACAGGGACCTGGTGCTTCAGCACCTCGCTGGGCCTTCGGGTCAACTGGGAAAAGAGCAAACTCTCCCCAGTGCAGAGGATCTCTTTTCTCGGTATGGAAATCGACTCGGTCGCATTGTACACGCAGCTTACGAGCGAGCGCGCGCAGTCTCTGCTGACTTGTCTTCGCCAGTTCGAGGACAAGAGTGCGGTTCCACTGAAACTTTTTCAGAGGCTCCTGGGGCATATGGCATCCGCAGCCGTGGTGACGCCGCTCTGCTTGCTTCATATGAGACTGCTTCAGCACTGGCTTCGCGATTGAGTCCCGAGATGGGCATGGCAACATGGCACGCTCCGGGTCCCAGTGACTCGGGCCTGCCGTCAGACCTTCACCCCGTGGTCGAACCTCAGTTTTCTACGGGCAGGTGTTCCCCTAGAACGAGTTTCCAGGCATGTTGTTGTAACAACAGATGCCTCTGCCACGGGCTGGGGCGCCATGTGCAATGGTCATGCTGCCGCGGGCTCCTGGAGAGGACCCCAGCGCCTTTGGCATGTCAATTGCCTCGAATTGCTGGCCATTCGTCTTGCCCTGCACCGCTTCCGAGCCCTGCTCAAGGACAAGCATGTACTGGTCCGGTCAGACAGTACGGCGACAGTAGCGTACATCAACCGACAAGGTGGTCTACGCTCCCACCGGATGTCGCAACTCGCCTGCCATCTCCTCCTATGGAGTCAGAAGCATCTGAGGTCGCTTCGTGCCGTTCACATCCCGGGAGACCTGAATCGTGCAGCCGACGAGCTGTCACGCTTTCAGCCGCTTTCACGGGACGCGGTAGGTTTGAGTACCCGTCCTCAGGTTGCGGCTACCATCACTTCCGCTAGGGCCTTGTCCACGAGACACGCCTATGCGTTGAAGTGGAACCTCTTCGTCACCTGGTGCTCCTCTCACCGAGAGGACCCCAGGAAATGCCCGATCGGGTCTGTGCTCTCCTTCCTCCAAGCTCAACCACCTCAAGTACCCTCTTGGGATCTTGCAGTGGTTTTATCTGCCCTGCAGAAAGCTCCCTTTGAGCCACTGCAGTCTGTGGAGCTGAAGTTCCTTTCTTTGAAATTGGCGCTCTTGATTGCTCTGGCCTCCATCAAGAGGGTAGGGGACCTGCAGGCATTTTCGGTTGACGAAGCGTGCCTGGAATTCGGGCCGGCTAATTCTCACATGATCCTGAGACCCCGGCCTGGATACGTGCCCAAGGTTCCCATCACTCCCTTCAGGGACCAGGTGGTGAACCTGCAAGCGCTGCCCGTGGAGGAGGCAGACACAGCCTTGGCACTGCTCTGTCCAGTACGCGCCCTTCGCGCTTACGTAGACCGGACGCAGTGTTTCAGGACCTCAGACCAGCTCTTTGTCTGTTACGGAGGGCAGCAGAAAGGGAAGGCTCTCTCCAAGCAGAGGTTGTCCCACTGGATAGTGGATGCCATTGTCCTGGCATATCAGGCTCAGGGCATGCCATGCCCCCTAAGGGGTAAGAGCACACTCCACCTATAATCTCCGAGTGGAGCCTGTGTCCTCTCGTGTACTCGCTCCAAGTGGCTAGTAACTGGACAGGCTCAGGTGTCTTCGCTTGCTGCGCCATTCCACTCGACGGACTGGATACGTGCGCATTCTTCTCAGGTGAGCTTCTCAGTAAGCCCTGAGCTCCTCCAGCACTTTTGATGTTGACACCAGAGTGCATGCCCGCTTGGTCAGCCCTCGTGTTCGGCTAGGTGCCGGCGTGTGCATGGTTCCCCCGTTAAGTAACCCCCACATGTGTATTTCCACGGTAAGTCTCTCTTGAACGCGTGTCTTCCCTTGGCAAGACACCTTGCCACGCCTGGGGTTGAAATATTTCCACCTGCGGCTGGATACCCCAGAGTGCTCCCTATGCAGTCCCTTCGGGGGTCATAGGTGTATTCTTGAGTCCTCCCTTCGGGCAGGCATTGTGTTGCATTTCTCCACGTGGGATATGCTTCCCAGTGTACCTTGGTAGCGTTGAGCCTAGCCCCTCGTTTGTGCTCACACTCATGGCAGGGAGCCCTGGTCAGCGCAGGACGCTGGAAGACAGCAGTCGTGGCGAGATTGTATTGGGACCCCCATTTCGTCAGTAACTGACGTAACTCGCAGTGTACTGACTGAAAGGGAACGTCTCGGTTACGTTTGTAACCCTCGTTCCCTGAAGGAAGGGAACGGAGACGTTACGTCCCCATGCCACTTCCGCTGTACCGCTGGAACAGGCCAGGCGCTCATGCCTCGGCTCTTCAGCAGGTAACATAATGCGAGATTGCCACGCAACGCCCTTTATACCCACGCGGTGGGGCGGGGTTGCGGCATGCAAATTCCGCAGCCCCATGGCATTTTCATGCCGTTGGCTCGTTTTGTAGAGCTCAAAGGCGATTGGCTTCTAAGCGAAACCCCCATTTCGTCAGTAACTGGCGTAACGTCTCCGTTCCCTTCCTTCAGGGAATGAGGGTTACAAATGTAACCGAGACGTTTTCCTGGGTGGGAAAAAAGTTACATTTTAAGGCTTCGGTCACATTTGACCGCGAAGAGGGCAAGTGTGACCCTTAAATGAAGAGAACCAGAGGGTTAACCCAATGCATTGGGTTAAAATAACCCACAGTTGGGTTATTTGTTGGGTTATTTTTAACCCAACATTTTTAAATGAGTGGGTGTTTCTCAAACAGAAGGCTGCATATCTTGGCTGCCACATCATCAAAAGTCGCTGAAGGCCATCTCAGTTTGAAGGATCCTTGAAAGGCAGCCTTCGTTGCCCTTCATGTCTTTTATTTTGACGAACACATCAGATGTACACTCTAAAAAATGCTGGGTTAAAAACAACCCAAGTTGGGTTGAAAATGGACAAACCTAGCAATTGGGTTGTTTTAACCCAGTGGTTGGGTTAAATGTTTGCTTAAAACAACCCAATCGCTGGGTTTGTCAGTTTTCAACCCAACTTGGGTTGTTTTTAACCCAGCATTTTTAAGTGTATCCTTCACGGCCTTAAATAGCCCACAATTCTTTGCACACATTTAAATTCACAAAAATAAACTGATGGAAAATGAGTTTATTATGAAATGTAAGACAAAAATAATGTTTTTTTAGACATGAAAGCAAAGATGTTATCTTTTGTTTTACTGGACAAAACTGATAATATTGTAAACCACTGGGAGACTGCAGACGGCTGTCATTCACTATATTACATAAATAGAAAGCCAGTTAATATAAATATTTTGGGGTTTAAAATAAAATATACGAAGTTACGTTTTAATAGTATTTTCGTGCCGTGACCGTGGAGGCGGAAAAATGTGTGACGTAGCCATGCACACTTACTAGACCGTCTCATTCTAGTGTTTAATTGCTGAGGAGGACACTAGCCTACAAGCCTCTGAAGGACTGGACTGGGAAGGACGCAGTCTCGGTAGGATGCAGCCTTCCGTTTAAGAAACACCCACTGATAAAGCGAGTCACTTGCTTCTTTTCTGAATAAATCAGTGTTTTTGAATGAAGCTGTTAAATAAATTATTTATTGATTCACTATATATAAATCAGCATTTTGAGCAAATCATTTGAATGACTGGTGAATTTAAAGGGACAGTTCTGCCAAAAATGAAAATTATCCCATAATTTACTCACCCTCAAGCCATCCTAGGTGTATATGACATTCTTCTTTCAGACAAATACAATTGGAGTTATATTAAAAAAATGTCCTGGCTCTTCCAAGCTTTATAATAGCAGTGAATGGCGGTCCAAAATTTGAAGCTCAAAAAAGTGCATCCATCCATTCTAAAAGTAATCCACACGGCTCTGGGGATTAATGAAGGCCTTCTGAAGCGAATCGATGGGTTTATGTAAGAAAAATATCCATATTTAACACGTTATAAAGTAAAATATCTAGCTTCCGGTGGACCACCTTTTTAAAATCAAGCATGTCTAACAATTTATTTTCTCATTTATGCATTTCTTTGCATTTCGTCAGAGAAAAGATGTCGCTCTCAGAGGGAAGAAGTTATTTTGATTTAAGATTAAGCACGTATATTAATGATTAATGAATTAATGAAAAAATTTGGATCTGCAAGGATAAATCATTTATAATAAATACTTCAATATTCCATTAAAAAATAAGAATTGTCAATTTTGATTTTATTTGACTTTAAGCAGTGCTGCATCATGATATATATTGTCATATCGCCCAGCCCTACTCCACAGAATGGCTCAAGCTCTTTTACTGACAACAATGAAGATGGCAATATTTAGCAGTTTAAAAAAAGTTCTGGAGCACCACAGCTATTAGATAATTATTCTATTTCACTGACCGATAATAATATTCAGTGAGTAAAATCTGATAGCATTTTAAGGCAGTTTGCACTGAGCACCATAACAGCTTCTAAGTTTTTGTATTATTTGAGAATAAAATTACATATTTAATTAAGTATTTTAAATACAAAATACAGTCTATTAGAGTATTTAATTTCAAATGACACCTGATTTTTTTGTCCAACAAAATACAAATGAAAAATTATGCAAACGTAATTAAAAACTTATTTTAAATACATTTCATTAAAATACTCTGAGGATGCAGCGATACTTGGGATAGCCTATAGCCTTCCAATTGAGAAACAGTCAGTTTTGTTCTTAAATGAATCAGTGTTTTTGAATGAATCAGCTGAATGAATCACTCAATGATTCCCTCATAAAGACAGCCACTTGCCACCACCTACTGATGTAACCAGCACAGAGAATAATTGAAATATCCGTACCACTAATAGTCTGTGTTTGCTTTGGTTTTGGATAGGTGTTGTTCAAGTTTTAGTTCAGTTCCCTTGTTTTTTGTTTTTTTTTATGGTTATTTATTGTTTGATTAGTGAATGCACCTGTGATTCATTTCATTGATGTTTTTGATTAAGTTGATTATTATTTGAATCTGAATTAAAAGCTTGTGAATTGGAATCAAATCAAGAAATGTGTATCGATAGCCCTACATATAGCAGCACCAAAAAAAAAGGGCTCTTAACAAAGTGTTCCCACTCCCCAAACTCCTATTTTACCTCAGTCCAACTTCAATTTACTTTCTCATTCATTCTCCTCCAAACTCCAAATAAGAAAGTGGGTGAGTTCAGACGACCGCCCTTAAGGCTTTGTTTTTTTTGTGTGCCAAATACCCTTTCTTATTCTCTGCATTTGCAGCCTTGCCTGGAATTCCATTTACCAGCTATATATAAGAACTTATGAGGGGGGTTCTTCACAGGCCCATGTTGGCCACTCACATCAAACTGTGTCACCAATTATTAGGCCTAAGCAGAGGGGCCCAAACACAACAATTCAATTGAGAATTTACAAAGGAACCTGCCAGTGCCAGAGGATAGGAGGATGTCAAAGAGAAATGCACAGTGACTAATTGGGACATGTCTCCCATCCCATATGGATCCCTCTGCAGTGAACAGTTGGGCTGGCAACTCAGGTACCGTGTGCTGTTTGAGATACACTCAAGCACTGTCAGTTCAAACACACAAGCTAACCAGGAGTTCCCTCGCTGAATAGTGTCACACATGAGATGAATGCATATAATTTATATTTAGAAGTTCCTCTAACGAGAATCCCAAAGTGATTATATGCCGACCAGTATAGAGAAGGCTTTGGGATTGTAGTCTGACTTGAAAAGTATTATAATTGTATTAGCCTGGTTTATAACTATTAATTCAGTGCATATATTAATTATGTAGGTAGTGTTTGCCCTAGCCAGCCTATTTTTAATGTAAGAACAGGCCATTTGTATTTTGAATGTGAGAGGATTCCGGCGTCAACAGCTTCCGGTTATTTTTAGCTGTACAAAACAGCTCATTATACTGGATGATTTTGCAAACTGGTCTCTTATATCATATTATTTTAATATATTGACGTAATTCTAATTCCACTGGTGTGTAGTGCAAATAGTGCTACTGTTTGCTACACTGTAATCTTGTAGCTGTTTACCTATAGCGGTTAATGAATCAAAAATCTCACACATTTACAGAAAATAGCTTACTTCCACATAATAAGGTGAATATAATTAAATGAATTGATGAAAGGCACGTACAGTAGGTGGGCACTAGCCATTGCAGGTGTTTTGTGTCACATTTTTAAGGCATTGTGTAATTTTTAGCTCGACACAGTGGCTTAAAAACGTGGTGGTCATGTTAAAACTTTTTTTTTTAACTGCGAGACAAAACTTCTTAATGTTGTTGTTTCAGGTGGACAGCAAAAAAAAAAAAATTCTAGTACCATAGCTTTCACTGAATCACAGTCAACACCCACCAACGCATCGTCACCAGATCTCCACGCTCCACCCACTCGTTCACAGTCTCCTGAGTACTAATCACCTGCACTTCCTTAACTCACTTGCATCCACGTCTACCTGTGTTCGTGTGTCTGTTAAATAAATCATCTGTGTTCACTTACCCCTCTGTCTCCGTCTGTGTCCTGACAGAAGACCAGGCCTAATGCAGAGCACCTCGGACACAGGCGGGGATCGTACTCCAGACCCGTTTGCCAACCTGGTAGACGCAGTACCATCCTCACTACAGGTTTCTCCTTCAGTGTTCGCTCTGGATCTGGAAGCCCAGTCTCAACTCTTCTTATCCGAGCGCGCCCCGAGTGGCGTTTGTAATCTTCCTGCTCTCTGGATGAGCTCTGCAATGGGCCCAGCCCCTCTGGGAATCCAACGCCCCGCTAAACAGCCACCATCGCCGCCTTCAATCACTGCCAGGAGGTGTTTGGACAATGTACCGCCGACACGACCAACTTTTCCATTTACGCCAAGGTCATGAATCTGTGAGTATGTATGCCCTCCGATTTCGTACACTAGCAGCCGCTAGTTGCTGGAACGAATCGGCTCTAATAACAGCCTTTCACCAGGGCTTGAATCCTCACGTTAAACAGTTAATGGTTGTGTACGATGATACAATGGGGCTGGAGAACTTAATCCAAAGAACCATCCGAGTGGCCCAGCGCTATTCAGCATGTGCGCTCCACACACCCACTGTTAATCCTCTTCACGCCACACCATCTGTCGCCCTTCCAGCACCAGAATCTATGCAGGTTGATTCCTATCGCCTGACTCGTGCGGAGCATCAGAGAAAAAATCAGCAACATCATGTCATGAGGATCATGTCATCGCTGCCTGTCCCATCTGACCACCACGCCCAGCGGTGATTACAATCCAACTGCCCGCTCGTATTGCACCCCTCACCAGAACCACTGTGCATCTCCTAACTCTCATGTCTGTGTTTCAACACAAGCCCTCATCGACTCCAGCTCCGCAGGGAACTTCATCACCCCCACAGTACCCAGATTCCCTCAGATTCTCCAGAAATTTAATGTACATCGAAAACGCTGCCAACAGGATCTCCGCATCCAAACAATCCAGGGAAAACGCTAGGCCGTGGTCACATTCGGCATTTCTCCCCCACACTGACGCTCCGCATTGGCTGTCGTCACATGGAGGAAATCACATTCATGGTGCTGGAAGGATCCACTGCGGACATCATCCTGGGACACCCCTGGCTCACACAACACCAGCCAGACATCCAGTGGCACACGGGTGAGATCCTCAAGTGGAGTGACGAATGTCTCAAGAACTGTTTATCTCCAATTAGAAAATCTTTGTTGAATCTCCAATCTTCTTCTTCCGACTCCGACAGGATGTGTTCAGCAAGTGGTTGGCAATGCAACTACCACCTCACCGGCCATGGGAATGCGCTATTGACCTGCTGCCTGGGGCTATTCTACCCAAGGGTAGGGTTTAACCATTGTCCATCCCGCAACATGGAGGAGTACGTTCAGGAGGCATTAAAACAACGTTTTATCTGACCATCGACATCTCCTGCCGCTTCAAGCTTCTTCTTTGTGGCCAAGAAGGATGGAGGCTTGAGGCCGTGCATCGACTACCATCACCTGAACTCCCAGGCGGTGAAATTCAGCTATCCCCTTCCTCTGGTCCCAGCAGGTCCAAGCTGGACCTGCGGAGTGCGTATAACCTCAGTCGTATACACCGGGGGGATGAGTAGAAAACTGCCTTCATCACACCGTCTGGACACTATGAGTACCGGGTCATGTCGTATGGCCTTTCCAACTCTCCCTCCGTGTTTCAGAATTATATGAATGAAGTGTTCTGGGAGTTCCTCCACCGGTTTGTCGTGGTCTACATAGATGACATCCTCATTTTCGGCGTTTGAAGCCGCTGAAGCCTTGTTCCACAATGTATTCCGTCATTTCGGTATTCCTGAAGACATCGTATCCAACCATTGACCACAGTTCATTTCCAGAGTGTGGCACACCTTCTTCAAGCTCCTAGGAGTGTCAGTCAGCCTGTCCTCTGGATACCACCCACAAACCAACGGCCAAACTGAGCGCAAGATCCAGGAGATCGGGAGATACCTGATGTCATATTGCCACCGGTACCTCCTCCTCCCGACATCGCTAAAGAAGAGGCCATCCAGGAGCCGCCCGTGGAGGAGGGGGTACTGTCACGGAGTCACAACCAACACCCACCAACACCAACAATTCATCACCAGATCTCCACGCTCCACCCACTCATTCACAGTCTCCTGAGTACTAATCACCTGCACTTCATCATCAAAAACACTATAAGGACACTCACTCCCTTTACATCATCACATACCTGAACTCCTTACCTGCTACTCAGCTGACTTTCCTGTGTCTTTATCTAGTCGTCTTCCGTCTCCTGTTTTTCGTTCCTTGTTGATCCCTTCACCTGCTAAAGCATCATCTGTTATCCTTCAGCTAAGTGATTGTTCGAAAAGTGCTTGTTCTTTAACTCACCTGCATCCCCCGTCTACCTGTGTTTGTGTCTCTGTTAAATAAATCATCTGTGTTCACTTACCCCTCTGCCTCTGTCTGTGTCCTGACAATAGCCAAGCAAAACTAAAATATAAGGATTATCTAAAAAGTGGGGCGGACTGCTAACCCTCTGCTCTATACCTACTTGAGGAAAAACAAGTAGACTTATTACTGCATTCTGAAGCTATACAATTTGAGAAATGGGTCAGTGGAGTTTGGATTCAGGGTTCAGCCTGTTCCCTCTGGCTATGTCTGGGTCAGCCAGTGGCAGTACAAATCAGACAAGGCTTAACACATAACAAGGCTCTGTACATTTGTCACACTTCAAGCCACTAAAACTCATTTACTGTGTAGTGGATTTTGTTGCAAAGCAACATACTGTGCACAAGTTTGATGCAAATCTTTTCATCACAGTACATATCACCAGGACTCAAAGGTTAAGAGCTACAATAGCTGTAACATTTTAATTTAATATCATATAATTTGTGTCAGATGTAGTCTTGTACAACATATGCATATCTGTACAGGAACCACATAACCAGTCTGTTGTCCAAAATTAGGCATACTTATTGGAATAATTTGAATTAATAATAATTCTACTGCCATATTTTAGTCAATATCACATATGAACCAGGACTAATAGATGAAGTATATTTTCAAATGTCAAAAAAAAAAAGACACTTAAGCCATGTTCACTTAGCATTTCTGGTTTCAATGCCTCAATGTTGACTATTTCTAAAATTGAAGCCTCAGAGAAAATGAGTAGAGAAGGTCATGATGATGATTACACAGCCACAAAGGTCCAAATGATACATGGATTAAGTAATTTCACAGAGAAAGGTTCAGCGTGAAATTGTCTATTTCATTTAATATATTTCATTTAATATTTAATATTTTTCTGTGGCAACTGAGAACATTTTGTTTGATTTTGTTGACTTGAAAAATCAATTCAACAAAATTTTCAAAACATAATTTTGGTTAGAGGCTAAAATAAATCGGCAAATCATTTTACCTACTAAGAGAGCAAAGCAAGATGGTAAAACCGACCCAGTCTTAGTCTTAAAAATATTTATTTAATTTATATTTCATACAATGAATGTGGACACTAGGGTTATGGGTGAATAAATATTGCAAAGAATGTAATGTTTATCGATACAATGACATTTAGACTTATTATGAATCATCACAATTGGTTTTGCCATCCCCTCAGGGATTTGGATAATGCAAATGTCCATTTTTTTTTCTGTCGATACTGGATATTATGTTTTGAGACCACAGAATATGCAAAGTATAATATGCAAGATATCTTACAAGGAAGACTATAGCTAGTATGGGCTATTATGATTCAAATTAATATGATATTGTTACATAAAAAACGAAAAACTGAAGTGTATAGTCTCTGAACAAAGTAATGACTAGGCGTCATTACTTGCGCAGGTGGATTTCACTATCATTAAAAGTGGTTGAAATTATTTTATCATGTGGTAAAAGGACCTTATAATCTACAGTACCTGTCTCTGATGCTGTAGGCAAAAGGCAAAACAGATTTAGGTATCTGGCAATTGAATATTTAAAGCTAAACTCAAGCCAGACCTGAACTGGGTTTACATTTTAAATATAATTGAGTGAACTTTTAATGACTTATCACATGGACACACAGAGCATGGATGGAAAAATTATCGTGTTTAGGAGCACCTGCCTTGGTAGATCATCATCCATTTGCACTTCAGATATGAAAGAAAAAAATAAAGAACCAAATCTCCTGGCTCCCTACCTGTCCCCTTGTAGTGTTGAGAAAATCTTATCACAGATTCGGAAAATCATTCCATGAACAGTGGTTTATGCAGTTCTCAAAAGAAAGAAGGCTGTTCCAATTAGAAAAGACATTCCTTGACCTTAAATGTAATGAAGGATTTCACCAGTTATGTTCAGTATGAAAAAAAAAAAAGATTAATCAGCAAGTCGTTTATGGTCGGCTAGTTGAGCCTTATACGTGGCTTTGCTAGAAAACTCATCACATTATTCAAGTTTGAAGTAATGTACTGTATTTTTTGTTCCAAAACATACAGAACACACTTTTTTAAAGGTTGCAATGTAATTACTGTACTTATTTAAAAGTACTTACATAGAGAGTTTGATATTTCAGATGTAGCCATACTCAGTAACACTTTATTTTACAGTGTCATTGTTACATGTTACATGTACTTACCATAGTAATAACAGTAAATTATGCATAATTACATGCAACTAACCCTCAACCAAACCCTAATCCTACCCTATAGTAAGTACATGTAGTCAATTAATATTATTCAGTACTTAAATATATAATTACACTGTAACAATGACACCTTAAAATAAAGCGCACGGTTGTTAAACAACATCGTTGACTAATGGGGAAATGCAGGTTTTCGTGCAAATGGTTGGAGGATAAGGAGTTAAAACAATGGCTGAGGGCTGTCTCTGGGAATAACAGTAAGCGATTAGCGTAGCCTCGATGGGGATCAACGCTGTCCGGTCCCACATGCTAAGTGCTAGCCACAAAGCCGCTATGGGACGCAAAATGCAGGTCTCTATCGCACATTTCTGTCCAACACCACCATTTCTACCATACAACAGCTGAAGCTACTACAACTACAGCCATTGCTTCATCATCTAACGTTACTGCTGACCTCCGAGTAATGATGGGCGCCACTCCAACTCTGCGGGCAGAGGTTCTTTGCTGCCTCAACGCCACAGTAAAACACCAATCCCTCAACTCCAATAAAGGGATTTCAGATATTTTTCAAGCTATGTTCCCGGATTCAGAAAAAGCCAAAAAGTTATATTTCATAGTTCAAAGTTTAAATTCAACCAGACATGAAAAAAGTAGAAACAACTAAATCATTGTATGTTTATAGATGAATGTGTTGAGCTGTATTAAATGGGAGTCTAAAGTTTCATTAGTTCATTTAAAGGTCAGAGAGTTTGCTGAAGCCCCACATACAGAACCATATCTCATGTCTCAGTGCAGTTTTAGTCTGGGGATGCACAATTAAAATGATGTAATAATTGTGATCATTATTTTAACTTCCATGATCATTCAGACTTGATCAGGTGCAGTACTGACATTCTGTGGTGACTTTCCTCTGATTTGCTCTGGTGCGTCAAATCAAGCACTCCGTAATTATAGGTAAACTGTCTGACCAGTCAGGTGTTTGTCATGAAAAGTGTTCCACAAAAGAGCTATGGTTTGCAGACAGTTATAAGAGTTGATGTTACAAATACGTCTTTTGAATATACTGTGTGAACTTACTGTCCCGTTAGCTCAGAGAGCTTTATTTACCCTCTTCAATAAGTTTTGTTTATTGGTCTAATTCTTGTTTCTCTCTATAATAAACCTTTCACTGGGTTAGTGTGTTTGAACTTGCATTTATCTTGTGCTTATTTCCCACCCTTCTGAATTATGTTGCATTGATAAGGAGTTATCACAAACTAAGACTGTTTAGTTGTGCTATCTTACAGTCAATATATAGTAAATGTAAGTTAAAGTATTTAAATGTATGGAAAGAGTCTTAAAAAAGGTCTTAAAAAGTTATGCAATTTAACATGATTTCTGTATATACCCTGACCATAAAATAAAGTGTAATCTCATATTTTTTTATGAGTGAGTCAACAACACTGATTTATTTTTTATGAAATCTGAGAGATCTCTGACCCCTCCATAGACAGCTATTTAATTACCACTTTCAAGGTCCAGAAAGGTATTAAAAACAGCGTTAAAATCGTCCATGTGACTCCAGTAGTTATTTTAACGCTGTTTCTGGACCTTGAAAGTGGTAATTAAATAGCTCTCGGATTTCATCAAAAATATCTTAATTTGTGTTCCGAAGATGAACGAAGGTCTTACGTGTTTGGAACGACATGAGGGTGAGTAATTAATGACAGAATTTTCATTTTTGGGTGAACTAACCCTTTAATGATTTGTTTAAAAAATGATGACGCTACTGTTGCTACATTGACCCTAATAATCTGATCGTAATTGGACTAGTAGCACAGTTGGAATAAAAAAAGTTACATGTAACCATGCCAATCAGAATGAATTGACCAAATAGAGGGGTGGTTTAAACCTTTTCTTATCGGTTCGATAGAACATGTAAACACTTGATTGGATAGAAAACCAAAACTGGAACGTTCTGCTTATGAACAATGATGTAGAAATGGCGTAATGACTTGTGATGAACGGAACAAGCTTTTGTTGTTGTTGAATATAGTGTCATTAATGACAGTCGTGTCAATCTAAAATTCTCCTTCCACTTATCACGTAAAGTGGTGCAGGACAATATTGTCATACCAGCACTGGACTCTCATCCATAGATGCTTTGTTTTGGGTGCAGGAAGGGATGTTTTACTGTTTAATAAATATAAGCAGCACTGCACAAAGCTTTATGTGCTTGTTGTCTCCTAATTAGGATCCAAAATAGATAAATATATAAAATTGCTGCAAAAGGTGCCCATGTAAATGTAGTTTGTGTGGTAATGATGGTTAATGATGCCGTGGTTTTGTTTAACTATATTTGTTGTTGGAAGAAAAACAGACAAATTAACTGACAATATTGTATCTAAAATGCAAGTTAATATGCTTATATAGAACTCTTGTGTAAAAGCATTTCTATCTCCATACACCGTGGGTCCCCTTACAGCGAAGTAACCATTTTGCGCCACCATGTTTCCACAGTAGCCCTAAATGGACAAACTGCTCTAATTATTTTAAAAATTACCTGCATGTAATTACAACTGTAATTAACTTCCATTGTTACATTTATAATAACACTGGACTCTCATCCATTAAGTGGTGCAGGACAATATTGTCACACCAGCATTTGCTTTGGACTTTCATCCATAGATGCCTTGTTTTAGGTGCAGGAAGGAGTTTTTGATAAACAACTGCTCTACAGAGCGCTATAGCTATAGTCTGCTGTCTCAGACGGCATCTTTTTCCTGTGTCGGTCACTGTAGCTTCTCTATGTGCTTCGAAAGGGAGGGTGAGCGGTTGCAATTCGCAACCTCACCGCTAGATGCCGCTAAAATTTACACAGTGCACCTTTAAGGTCAGTTTTAGTGACATTTCTGCCACTTTAATGTGTTGCGATTATTTGCTGTGCATTATACATTTTGTATTATTTATGGCCCATAAAATCAGACCAATGTATATATACTGCACTAACCTTGCAATCCACCGAGGACGGTCAGCATGAGGCTGTTTTAATGCTGCTCCAGCCAAATCCCTGCCATCATCTGCTGATGCAGGTTGCCTAATGCAGTTTGAGTGTTGAGCTTGTAGGGGTCAGCATTCAGAGCTGATACATGCTCAGGTCAGGCTTTAGACCTCAGATGACATCTATGATGAACTTCCTCTAGTCCTCAGTGACAAGGGCAAAGTGGACACTGTGAAATCCTCATGCTTCTGTGAGGCTTTATAGGGCATTCGGTTTATTTGAAGTGCAGATGTAACTGGGTTCTATATGTGTACAAAACAATGTATCTTTTGATTATATCCTAACAATATCTAACACATTTTACATATTAGTAGCTTATACATGCATTTAAAATCTAATCACAAAATATCCATAATGAGATTTATTTATTTTTTTTCAGTTTTTGTCTTGCGGAGTCAATGAAAGGACACATTTTAATTGAATTTATTAAAACTGATTCATATATTTTTCTTGCAGGACTGAAATGAGACATGGATTTTTGTAAAACACATTTTGCATGGTAAATGTCATCCAAATCTGACAGCCAGATAAACACATCAATACTGAATATGAGTCCCACCACAGAGAGATGGAATCATAAATGCAATTTTATTCTTAAGTCTTCTTGAAGTGTGTTTTACCCAAAGAATCCCTTGGGTGAGATGTTCATCTTTTTTAAATATTTGTAAAATATTTAAAATTTAAAATGTTGTGTTTGAAAACCAGTTACTTGAATCAAATGAGTTGCCATAAGCTGTAATTATGCTGCACACTGAGCAGCATCAACATATTAAATTAATTACTGTTAACCTTGCCTTAGAATCAGTGAAGTTCTCCTTTAATTTGTTCATTTTAAAGCATATTATAGTTTTTACACAGAGGCATGACGAAAATTAATTGTCCTTGCTTGTGTTATGGTCCATTTTAAATTAAAGCGCAGCAGTTTAAAAATACCTTGTATGTGCTTAAATGTGTGTTATACATTTGTTCGTCAAACGTGTTGCATATGTGCACTACAGTCACTAAGCCACTATTAAAACAAACACAACGGCATAAGTTATACCAGACAAATGCTAGAAGAATAAATGAGATGTTTTAGAAGAAAGATTCATGAGAAAATTAATTCTGTGAAAAGACATTACATTGCACACCAGGTGTTTTGTGTTTTTCCTCGCAACTGAATATATCTGCGGCTGAGAGGGAAACATTTGGCCCAGCCCGGGGCATGTGGTGAGACATTAACAACACCTCAAAGTGACCTCTCTTCTTAACGCTGACTTCAGTTTGGAGGGCAGCACAGTTTGAGGCCAGCACACTAATAGAATCAGATCTAACGTATGAAAAAGTATTTCACCCACCCACATAGCTCAAAACAAAACAAGGTTAAACTGAAAAGTAAAGTTGAACTATAAAGTTCTCTGAACTGCAGAGACAGATGACAGCAATGAGCTGTCAATGAAATAGCCAAAAACTTATAGGAAGAGTGCAGGATGGGCTACCATAATATCAAAACAGTACAACTTTATGTATTAGAACTATGAAAAGTAGCAATTTATTATTAAGCAGTCACACCAGTAAAGGTGATAACATATTTCTTCAATGCAAAAAAGTGATACTCTAATTTAACACTCTTCGCTGAAACCAATAGCACATTAACAGAAGGAAAACGATTTTGTCAAACAAGTTCTGTCAGTTCTCTCTCTCTCTCTCATTCATCTGTATTTTTACTGGATTTCTGGCATCATAAAGATTTTCTAGTATATAAGCAACTGTTTAATGTTAATTGGTGGGGGGGGGGGGAGCTTATTAGCCTGTACAGATGCAAACAAATGTACACTTGTATCATTATTCTGTACAGAATGTATTGCAGAAGGCTTTGTAATTGTTCAGCACACTGTAATGTTTGCTTTTATGTAATGCTGTCAATTAACACTGGAACACTAACAAGCCTCATGCAGGCATAGTTAGTGTGCAATAAAGTGCAGTTTGGTGGTCTTATTGCATAGTCTTGAATGACTCAATTCTGTATGTAGAAAAATATTTGTAAATCTTCTTGGTGGCCTGCTGGGTTACAGAGATGAATAAGACTTATACCCCCGGTTTCACAGACAAGGTTTAAACCTATAGTCCCAGACTAAAATGCATGTTTATGCTGTTTTAACTGAAAGCAACTTGCACTGACATATCTTAAAATAGGTCAGTGCTATTGTTTTGTCTCAAGATGCACACACGTAATGTTTTTTTTTCTTTCTTTTTATAAGGCATGTTTATAATTATCCAGTCCACATAATCATTGTTTCAAACACTATATTATTGTAATATGTAATGAGAACATTTGCTTTAATCAAATAAACACAATTTAGTACTTTTAAATCAGCTCATTTAATAGCAAACAATGCAAGATACATGTTTCAAATCACCCTTGTTGATGAAATAATTACTGTAACACAGGCTAAAGATGCCACAGAAAATACACTTACATTACCTAACTTACGTAACCTAAAATTCATATGTTTGTTCATGTTTGTAATAGTATATTCAGTGTGTTATCAAAAGGTGTGATGAAGTATGACACTGTTGGCAATACAGTAAATGTTCTCACTATAGGCACATTTTCACTGAAATTACCTGGAACAGTTTGTCCCAGGAACTTTTTTCCCCCAGACCTGTTGTTGTCTGTGTTTCCATCACGGTCTAAAGTACCGTGAAGATTAGTCCGGTGACATAGGACTGTACGCATCTTTCCAGTTGGATGTTGGAAATCCGCTGGATTTCGCCCCTCCGCATATAAGCTCGTCGTCTGTCCATCTGTCTTATTTTTTAAACTCATTGTTGATTCGAATAACAAACAACTCTTACTGTACACATCGCAACAGACTTTTAAAAATGGTGGTTGAAATAAAATGTTGCGTGGCGTCAACCAATCACAATGCTGCATGAAATCAACCAATCAGCATGTTCAGTGCCCAAGTCTTACACCCAAAAGTTCCTGAACTTTGAAAAAGTACTACCTCACAAGCAGGGACTTTCTGAGGGGGACATTTTTACCTGGAACTTCATTTAGACCCTGGTTCCTGCGGCCGAAACACACCACACCAAAGTCCCTAGTTGCTGGGGAAAGTTCCTGCGATGGAAACGCAGCTTATGCCATATGACTGAATCAATGCTCGCCCAGCTTAATTTGCAGCTCGCATGGCAGTACATAATACGGTGAAATGATCATGCAGTCAATACATATATTTCATAAAAACAAGCAGGGCTATAACATAACTCCCAGCTTCCAGCTTTTAACCCTGAATGTGCTCTTATAGATCAACACGTTCTCATGAAATGCATATCTATAACACAAATTGTATTTATCGTACGATTTATATGCCAAACTATAAGACACAGAATGTCCGTTTGTCGAGTATCCTCATTAAATAACGTCTAATGAACTTAAAGAGTTCCTAAAGAGAGGAAATGGGACGCGTGTGACAGAGTGTCAGATCCGTGTCATGTTCGGTAGCGGCAGATCTTAACCCGTTTAATCCCACCGGTCACAATTGTGACCGTGTCTTTTTTCTTATTTCTGAAAGCTCTAAAAGTGTTGTTGTTGGCTCTGGGCAAGAAATTAAACTTTAAATGAAAAAATAGATTGTCTTGATTAAAATGTCATGTGACTAGCGTGAAAGGTCACATGACCAGATCAGTTTACTTCCTGCTTGCACATCTAGAAGAAAATGTCTTCCTCAGACTACTACAAAAAGTAGAACACATTAATTAGCAAATAGAACTACCATATTTTGTACATATATTCTTAAAAGGGTCTACTACTGATATATTTTGAGAATTATACTCCTGCATATATATTTTGCTCGTAAGATGTGTAAATTTGTTAACGGTCACAATTGTGACCGGTAGTATAACACAGTGTTTCAATTGAAACAACAGGTTTTAGCTGTTAATCCTAGTTATCATTTGTTTTTTTTTACACAGTTTAAAACTATCAGATGTGTTGGACCTCCTAGAAGAATGTGACCCCCCCCCCCCCCCCCAAGTGCTGTGTGCAGCATAACCATCATCCCTACACTTGAAAAAGTGTCAATTGAAAGTGATTGTGACAGTGATGGCTCAGATTGGGAGTACCAGGGTGAAACGGCCCATTTGCCAGGTAGACTATTGAATGGCGATGCAGAGGTGAACTATCTGGAGGATGAGGATGAAAAACAATTGATGTGCCCCACCCCATCAACTACCCACCCCACCCCCCACCTCCCACTGCAGCAGTCGGTGTTGAAGCAAACGCACCCCCTCTGCCATGTTTTGGCGAGTCTTACACAGTGACCAGTCAGAAAAGGAGATGCCCTGAGGAAAACGAGACCCCGCAACACCAAAAAAAAAAACAGAAAACATCTCTTCAAAATATGAAAAACAGGGATAGGGTTTTTAAAAGATCAAAACGACCTGCTAAGTCCAAGATTCCAGCTTTTGTGACCTATGGCCCGACTGCAGCAGAGTGCATAAAGCAAACTAGACCTGATCCAATCGATTTGTTCCTGTTGATGTACCCTCCTACTCTGAGGGAGCTCACTGTTGAGATGTCAAATATCAATGTAATATTCAATGCAAACCAAAGGGAAAACACTTGATCTGAATATGGATGAGTTGCTAACTTTCTATGGGGTTCTTCTCACATCTGGCTACAGTTATGTGCCACGGCAGCACGTCTTGGTCATATGACCCTGATGTCTACAATGAAGCCATCTCAAATGCAATGAGAAGGAATCGCTTTGATGAGATAATGGCCTCAGTCCATCTGGTGGATAACTCAGAGGCCACAAACGACCCTTTTTACAAAGTACGACCCATCTTCAGTGCACTGAATGAATCTTACAAAATGATGCCATACCAAAAATGGTTATCAGTTGACGAAAGCATGATACCTTATTATGGCAGGCATGGTTGCAAGCAATATATCAGGGGCAAACCAATCAGGTTTGGGTATAAATTGTGGAGCCTTTCATCACCTACAGGGTACATGTATCATATGGAGCCCTATTGCGGAGTGCACACACATCTCCCTGAAACTGGCCTAGGACAGGGCCCAAGTGTAGTCCTTGGTCTAGCCGAACATGCATAAGTTCCTCCAGGGTGTATCTTTGTCCATGACAATCTTTTCACCTCACTAAGCCTCATTGATGAAATGACAAAACGAGGTTATGGATGTCTTGGCACTCTGAGACCATGCCACCTGCATGATGTCCCTTTCACAGATGTGAAGATATTTTTAGCTAAAATGTTACATTATTGATAATTCAAAATAAATATCTTCCTGTTAAAAATGTTCAGAGACCATATTATATTATATTTTATTTTACTTAATGTTATTTAAACATTAATCATTCTACATGGTGTATGGTTTCCATGTCCTGGCTTCTGTTTTTTAAAAAATGAATGAGCCTACCTCAGATGAGTTTGCCAAATGTGTTTGTATTATTTGTATGTTTAAACATTGTGTAACATGAACAATAGAAATAAAGTTTTGAAGTAAATTCTAATCATATCTCATTCTTATATGTTGGATATGTTACTGTTATTTTAAGTTTTAAATGTGCAAATAGGTCTTATTGAAGAATTTGTATGAATTCTGACTATGCTATTTCCCACTAGTCACTATTGTGACCGAGTATAAAACCTAATATTTCCCTAACTTAACCAACATAAAATCAAAGAAGGCATAAAGTTTGTGTGTTAAGGAGGTCTAAGGAGTAAATTGCATGTACTCAAATTGCAAGAAAAAATTTGGGATTAAAGGGGTAAAGTCACAGCAGCCACTAATGATGTCTGTTATTAATGTTAATCACTCACTGCTCATGACTAAAGAACTTTTGTAGCTTTAATAAGAATTAATCTATATTTAATTCATAATAAGTTTGAAGCCTAATAAATGTTAAAAAGCTTTCAAATACACTGTAATGTTGAATGGCTATAATTGATGTTTAAAATTGGGGGGAAAAACCTATTGCATAGAAACATCAGTATCAATATTAGTATCAGTGAAACTGGCCTTCATTAATAAAAAAGATGCCATTGAACAAATATTTAAAATATACTGTATATATACACTAAAATATATAGTTTTTTCTACATTAATTTGGTGATTTACTGTGAAATTACTACATAAAAATATATTAATAATAGAAAATCATAACTTTTCATTTTCCGTCGGTCTTAGTACACGATGTAACTACAGAATAGTCAAGTTTTCAATAGGAAAAACATCGAAAGTCTTTGGTCACTTTTGAGCGAGATGCAAGCCGGTCTAATCAGATTCAATGATCTATGCTAAGCTGTGCTAAAAGTTCTACAGCCAGAACCGAAGATCGGCTGATTGGATTCGAAAATGGTAAAACTCAACTGTTTAACTCTAGGGGAGTTGGAAAATGAGCCTATTTTCAAAAAAAGTGCAGTGTTCCTTTAAGGGTGAGTATAAGGGTGACTTAAGGGTGAGTTAAAGTAATGTGGCAGTCTCTATCATGTAATCTGTTTACAGTATCACATGGCATACATACTTTACTGTAATGTAAAATTCTGTATTTCATGCCATCTGTCTCTCTTCTTCTGATGCATCTCTGATTAAACTTATGTTACACAAGCATTGAGAGTTTCCTCTCCCCTGTACTCTATCCGCGCTACGTTCACAAATTGCAGATCTCTCTGACACACACACACACACACACACTTTTGAACGCTTTAGATCTTAGATAAATCGCTTATAATTTAAAAAGTATTCATTACATATCATACTGGATATCTGCATAGGAAATTGCAAATAAAGTAGAAACTGTAGGCTATCTATATAATCTTTACCTATAGAAATCTATAGATGTACCAAATAATTAATTGATTAATCATTAAGATCAGTTGGATTAAATAATATACCAATTTATTAAACTGAACGAAAAGAGATGCAAAAGTTTGATAATAATAGAATTATGAAAGGTTATTACTGTGAATGAAATGTTTAGATGAAACATTTATTTTGTGTTGTGAAAAGGATACTTTGTGATTTTGTGTATTGTCCTAACACAATTGAAAACATGCTTGAAATGTTTAAAAAAAAGTGCATTTTTAATGATTTTAACTTTTAATGATCTAGTACTAGAGTTTTGAAAATGTAACACTTGCTTGTGAAAATTGCACCAAAGCAATTAAAAAAAAACTGTAGTATGTTTCATTTGTGTTTTGAATTACAAGGACATCGACATGTACTCATATTGTAGGGGGTGTGGCCTGAAACCTGAATACACACCACAACATAAGGATTTTGCCTCCTCATAATGTTGGTCAGACCAGTGCATGCACACACCTTGAACAAAATGGTTATCATCTAAGATAAATCACTTATGTAAAGAATTTGTTACATTTGGTAATCCATATTGGAAATTGCAAACAAGTTCTATAAACTGTCTATAAAATCCATATCTCTAGAAATCTATAGGTGTACCAAATGATTCACTGATTAACCAAGTCCAGTTAGATTAAATAATAGACAAATGTATTAAACTGAACAAGAAGAATCAAAAGTTTGATAGTAAGAGCTTTATGAAAGTTACTGTGAATGAAACATTTATGAAACACTTATTTTGTGCAGTGAAAAAGACACTTTGTGAGTTTGTGTATTGTAGTAACAATTGAAAATATGCTGACATGTTTGAAAAAAGTGCATTTTTGATAATCTGTTGTTATATGAGAAAATTTGAAAATTAATCAATTGCTTGTAAAAATTGTGCCAAAGCAATTAAAAAAAAAACTGTTACTGCACCAGGAACCAGGCAGAGTGGTGCAACAGCAGAGGTGTGAAAGTTGAAAGCACTATGACTCTCCACCACCATTTATTTCCAGACACTCCACCAGCACTCTCTAATCAATCACCTCTTTCCACCTAACAGCTTAACCACCACTGCCTTCTTTGTCTTCTCACTCTTGAAACCACAGTAAAGTACTGTAAAATGCTATTTTTTTCCCCACACTAAATGGAGGAACTATTTTTTGGTCTTTAGACAGACCACATAAACATATGCTGTTTAAGTGTAAGGATAAAGTAAAACCCTGAACCCTGATGCATAGTAACTTTCAGTTCGCAGTGACAGAACATTCTGTATAAAGAATATTGGTTGTGTGCAATTCAGAATTATATTTATTGTAGTATATCTTTTCATTTCAAATTACTGAAATTAGTATATGTAATTTTAATTCAAGTAGCAAACAGGATGCCAAACTGTGATTCGAATTTGAAATGTGATGAATTAAAATTAAAATGAATTTAAATTCAAAGTAATTTGATGAAGCCTGTATTAAGAATCCCCTTATAATGCATTATAATACATACATAATGCCTTATAAACAACCTTATAATATGTTGTATCATGCAATAGATAATTATAACAATAGCTACAAAACATTATAATACTTACCTATTTGTGGTTTTAACTATTAAGAGTATGATGCATTATAACACCAGATGAAGCCTGCATTTATAATGCATCATAAGGGTATTCTTAATGCATTATACTGCACGTTTAATGCAACAGGACAACTAAACTTTTGATAGAAAAGTGTTACTGAAAGTTTAACAGACAGACAGATACTGTAGATATATTTCATCATATTTAATTCAGAAATGAATTCTATGAAATTAATTGTTCTTTTAACCTGATATTGAATTTCTTTGAATTTCAATTCAGTAAATTTCTTATCTTATCATTGAAATTCAACCAGTTCAAATTCCAATTCAAAGATCGATTTCCTGTGTGGTGTGGACAATTCAATTAAAATTTAAGCCCAATTTATACTACTGTGTCGAGTGTACGCCGTAGGTACGTCGTAGACTGGGTGTTTCACGCGTAGCCTACGACGTATGGTGGCCCAGTAGTGCACAACACAACAAAATTTAAAAAGCAAACTTAAGTTCACAACACAGTGAAATCAAGCCACAACACAACGGAATCAAGCCACAACACAACGGAAATGCTCCCGACCACTAGGGGGCTCTCGGAGTGCGGTAAAAGTTAGTTTTGCTTGCCATTGTTCCATAGATTCGCCAGTCTTACAAAGATATAAACACTACGATCAGTTTTAAGTGTGTAATCATTGTATATCGACATGAAATATAAATTCAAAATCACCTACATGCATTATAGCTGCATATTTATACTCGAGAACGCTTTTACCTGCTACCACGGCGCTTAATACCCAAGGGAACGTCTGCCAATTCCACCATGTAGTTAAAATATAATTTGTATTAATTAAATTACTTTTAACATTTAAAAACAGACATGTTAAAATTCCACCGCTTGGTTGTATTGGTAAAACTGACAACAGTGAAATTTGAACATTTAAAAAAATATGTCGATATACAATGTATAAATCAGCCTTTACTCATGAATTGAAAGGGAATCAATACTTCACTTCTGAATTTTGCCCAACTCTGATGATGTATTTGAGGTGCAGTCTGCAGACTCTTAAATTAGTCAAATTCTGCCATTGTTTGTGAATTATATCATACTATCATTTATTGTTTGTAAGCAAGTTTTGAACATTGCAGAGTATGCCAGAGTTCAGTGAGGTGTAGTTGGATTTTCCTGCCCTGATTCTTGTGTCTTTGTTGGTCTTTACTAGAGATTGACCAATATATCGGTTTCCCAATATTTTTCCAGATATTTAAGCATTTTCCCATAATCGTGTATCGGTTTTGTAATATCGGATTCACCGATAAATTGTGTCATCTTGTGGACGTTCTGAGAATTGCGTACAAGCCCGCCATTAAAGCACTGCGTCTGAGGGGAAACGAGTCAACAACAGTGTTCAAAGGTAAAATAACTTGCATCCCTTAATTAATAAACTTTATTTAACATAACAGCCAATAATGCACAAATGAGATATGCACAAATAAGCTATGTTATGCAGTTTAAACTTGCCGCTAAACCTCACAGAGTCACGTAATCCGTCATGTCCCAATAAAGACGTAACTTTACATGAATGAAATAAAACAGCCATGAATGAGTGCATGTTGGAAATAAAAGCGCTGAATTTATTTCTCTCTCTCTGTTGTCTATGCTCATCTCGTGAAGTCGCATTCATAGCCGTTCACTCACCAGTTGTTGCTCCAGCATAGTCACCGTATGTAACTTTTAACAAGACCCACTTGTTTAAAACTCCTTAAATTATATTAATGTCTGCTATATAACATTTATATAATAAACATATAAATAATTACAGCTCTGTGGAAATAAATTATCAGGCCTATCTCCGCGAGAGACGCTCTGTGTAAACGCATTGATGAAAACAGCGCTTTGTTATCAGCAGGTATTTCATAATATAGACAAACCGACAAAAACATCATTAATAATTCTGATAAGGCGCCAGATGAGATGGACTAGCGATGTAGCCTAATAGCGATGATGTATTCGCTCTGTTTGCGTATTCCAGAGAATATTCCAGCGTGTTCCATTCTCTTCACTCTTTACTCTATTAAACAACACATAAACCTTTTAAAACTGTAGTTTAAAACGAATGCTTATATTTATGGGAAGTTGATAGACTTACCTGTCTTTTTTTATGTTCTCCATTTAAAAACATTAGACTTTGTAAATTTATTTTGCCTGTTGTTAATATGCTGTTGTTATAAATAAAAAGATGCAACAGCAGTAATGTTAAAAAGACTTTACTTGCTCTGTATTTTTTTTTTTTGCACTCTTTCAGACTCTATTTATTGATGTAGAAGTATGTTTTGTTTTGTATATAAGAAGGGAGTGAAATTGCTAAAATTACAGTGTTTAAAAAGTGTTATATATAACAGTTTGTTCAGTTCAGAAAAACAGAAATAACACAATAAATAAATATCAGTTCTATATATCAGTTATTGGGCACATAAACATGCAAATAAACGGTGTCGGTTATAAAAAAATCAATATCAGTCGATCTCTAGTCTTTACCCAATTTAGTCAAATTTGAGGCAGCCATTTTAAGTATTATTTACCCATGATTCTATAAATTGCTTTTCGGTCATCAGCAGTAATCCTGTGATAAATCATTCATTGCGTGTTTCCTTTTTGTCCTACATGTGTGCCCCAGGTTCATGAATACGTGTAAAATTTATGTTGTCAGCATCAGACAAGACAGCAGGTAATTTGTTACAAATTCAGAACCGATATAAACCAAAAACCCAAGGTAAAATATTGTCCTGCCCTCTACAAGGGTAAAAATAGCACATAAACTCTAATTATTGCTACCATCAAACCATAGACCTGTGGTTCTCAACCTGCGGCCCATCACAAATGCAAATGCGGCCCACCTTATGCCAACCACATTTAAAAAATAAATTCCAGTTTTACAATTTATTTTTGTTTTTAAATTAAAATGCATGAAACAAATATAAGTTTGTGTCATATAAAATCATTTTGGTGATCATATATTATTTGCAGACATGTGCAGAACTACTATGTACTGACTGACGCATTTACGCAGTTAACGAACACCTACATGCGCGCGCTTTGGCCAATTCCAACAGTATCAGTAGACATTATTTTTGTAAATTTAGGGATCAAAATGGACAAATTTGTTATAAGAGGAGAAAAACGAAATGAGGAACATACCAATGAAGCAACAAGAACAAGATCTGAGCAACAAGAACAAGATAATCCGCAGGATAAAACGTTTACAGCTCAGTAATGACACAGTTATGCTTCGAATTTCAGAAATGTCTGAGAGCTTGACAGAACAACTAAAAACTAAGCTAGCCACTGCTTCAGCACTCAGTTTGGCTGCAGATGAATTGACAGACATCGGAGACGTTGCTAGATTTGCATTTGGGTGAGGTGTGAATTCAGGAACTTTTGAGATTACGGAAGATTTATTAGCATTGAAATCGCTACATGAACGAACAAGGGGCGAGGACATTCATAGAGCACTTAGTGAAGCATGCAAAGACATGAACATACCAGCATCCTCTGTTGTCTCCATCACTACTGATGGTGTACCCTCAATGATTGCTGAAATGTGAAAAAGCTCCCCTGACTTGTTGGCATTTCACTGTATTGTGCACCAGCAAGCACTATGCAGTAAGTTAGCTGATGGATACCTCATGAAGGTTATGGACACTGTGGTCAACTTCATTTGAGCACGCCCTCTAATGCATCGCCGTTTTATTGTGTTGTTAGACGAATTTGACGGTGCCTATACGGAGACCTAGTTCTGCACAGTGAAGTGAGATGGATAAGTCAGGGAAAAGTCTTGCATCGCTTTCTGACTGTACTCCCCGAGATAGTTCACTTTCTTGATGACATTGGTGAGGGAGAGAGATTTCCAGTCTTGAGAGACAAGGAGTGGAAAACAAATCTTGCTTTTGCAGACATCACAGTTCACCTAAACAAGCTGAACCTGCAACTTCAAGGTGTGTAATTGTAAAGTTAATAATATAACTTTATTATTATGAAAAAAACATCCTGAGTGTAATTTAAGTGTTTGTATACAAATTAGTAAATTTTTACCTTCAATATTATAGGCTAGTAGGCTAATGTAGTACCAACTGTCTCCCATAGTTTACAGAATTAGTTAGTAGGGGTATAACGATATTCAAACCGAAGCGGTTACGTAATCGTGGTTCCCTGAGAGGGAACGATACATATACATATACATATGTAACCTGAGACGTTCCCTTTTAGCAGATCTAAGCCTCAAAATGCCACGAAGGAAACGAGTAACTAGCGGGTGTCTCCCCAAAGAAACCTCACCCAAAGGAGTGTGGAAAGCAGCTAAGGCTGCCACATACACCTTCAATGTGGAGAGGGACAGCCCTGTAGAGAATCTCTCCTGCACTGTAACCACCGGGCAGTTAGCTGGGTCCCACTGGCGATCTCCGCCCCGTGAAGTGAATAATTCACCTCAAGATATACAGTTTCCTTGTGGACGGAGCTCTGGAGTGATATATGGTCTCAACAACCTCGGCTGAGAGACCTGAACTTATGAGCTGGGCCCCCTCAGAGGCCCAGAGTTTCACACTCCTGGCGGGGGTGATGATCAACCCAACCTGCTCACCTGAGAGCGAAGGTCTCTACTGAACGGAATCTCCAGCGGAGAGCCATACAGAAGAGAAACTAGTTCCGAGCCCTACTCGGGCCAGCCAGTATGGGGCTATTAATAACAGATGAGCCCCGTCTCGGCGAACTCTCTCCAGAACTCCCAGAAGCAGAGCAATCAGGGAAAGGTGTACAGGGGTGGCCTCGGCCACTCCTGTACCCAGGTGTCCAGTCCCGGAGGAGCTGGATAACCACATGAGATTTTATATATATACACTCACCTAAAGGATTATTAGGAACACCTGTTCAATTTCTCATTAATGCAATTATCTAATCAACCAATCACATGGCAGTTGCTTCAATGCATTTAGGGGTGTGGTTCTGGTCAAGACAATCTCCTGAACTCCAAACTGAATGTCAGAATGGGAAAGAAAGGTGATTTAAGCAATTTTGAGCGTGGCATGGTTGTTGGTGCCAGACGGGCCGGTCTGAGTATTTCACAATCTGCTCAGTTACTGGGATTTTCACGCACAACCATTTCTAGAGTTTACAAAGAATGGTGTGAAAAGGGAAAAACATCCAGTATGCGGCAGTCCTGTGGGCGAAAATGCCTTGTTGATGCTAGAGGTCAGAGGAGAATGGGCCGACTGATTCAAGCTGATAGAAGAGCAACTTTGACTGAAATAACCACTCGTTACAACCGAGGTATGCAGCAAAGCATTTGTGAAGCCACAACACGCACAACCTTGAGGCGGATGGGCTACAACAGCAGAAGACCCCACCGGGTACCACTCATCTCCACTACAAATAGGAAAAAGAGGCTACAATTTGCACAAGCTCACCAAAATTGGACAGTTGAAGACTGGAAAAATGTTGCCTGGTCTGATGAGTCTCGATTTCTGTTGAGACATTCAGATGGTAGAGTCAGAATTTGGCGTAAACAGAATGAGAACATTGATCCATCATGCCTTGTTACCACTGTGCAGGCTGGTGGTGGTGGTGTAATGGTGTGGGGGATGTTTTCTTGGCACACTTTAGGCCCCTTAGTGCCAATTGGGCATCGTTTAAATGCCACGGCCTACCTGAGCATTGTTTCTGACCATGTCCATCCCTTTATGACCACCATGTACCCATCCTCTGATGGCTACTTCCAGCAGGATAATGCACCATGTCACAAAGCTCCAATCATTTGAAATTGGTTTCTTGAACATGACAATGAGTTCACTGTACTAAAATGGCCCCCACAGTCACCAGATCTCAACCCAATAGAGCATCTTTGGGATGTGGTGGAACCTGGATGTTCGTGCCCTGGATGTGCATCCCACAAATCTCCATCAACTGCAAGATGCTATCCTATCAATATGGGCCAACATTTCGAAAGAATGCTTTCAGCACCTTGTTGAATCAATGCCACGTAGAATTAAGGCAGTTCTGAAGGCGAAAGGGGGTCAAACACAGTATTAGTATGGTGTTCCTAATAATCCTTTAGGTGAGTGTATATATGCAACCACTGAACTTGAACAAGCACATGGTGGCCCCTGAGGTATGGCAAGAAGTGCTTCAGAACCTGAAACATCACCATCATTTCTAGGCGATTATGTGCCATGAGAGCTGATGGTCCTGCCATGGACCCTGAGTTGAGCAACCACTCATGATCGCTCCCCCAACCCGCAAAGGAAAACTAGCGTCGTTAGCATAATGCAACGAACATGGGTCCCCAACACTGGCCTTTGGGACATAAACCAAGGATCTTTCCACCTGACTAAAGCATGAAGGCATCGCCGCGTGACTTCAATCATGCGGAGCAGGTATGCCCTCAGAGTAAACCCCTTGGTTCTGAGCCACCACTGCCACTGTCTTATGCTCAGCAGTCCAAAAAGGTATCCCCGTTTGACGCAGCTGCCATGAAACCTAATAGATTCTGAAACAGTTTGACAGTGAGTGGCCAGCCTAGCTTTGCTGAGAGAATCGATGCAATACGTACAGGCGACAAATGAGCCCACATCGGCACCAACTCCCATATCATGCCCATATAAGTGTTTCTCTGTACTGGAGAAAGCACACTTTTCTTTCAACCCCAACTTTTCCATATGGGCAAGCACAACATATCAATGTTGAACTGCCATCACTCTGCTCACTGAGCAAAAGATCAACCAATCATTGATATAAATGAGTATGTGGGTGCCCTGCAGGCACCGCAGCGCTACTACAACCCCCACACACTCTGTGGGGTGACAAAACTAGACCGAAGGGAAGTACCCGATATTGGTACACTTCTCCCCCGAAAGCGAACCTCAGAGACCTCCTGCATTATAGAAGGATGAATACCATGCTTCTTTGGCATAATGAAGTAACAGCTGTAAAACCCTGACTCCCTGCTGGGAGGAGGACCCTTTTTATAGCCTCGTTTAGCAGAAGAGTCTCTACTTCCTGTGCCAAACCAGAGCCTGCTTCTGCTGGACCCATCAATATATATATGGCAGATTTTCTTGTTTTCACCAACAAATCTCTATTGGTACCAGTCCCTCAAAACTGACCTCTGGTATACTGTGAACAGCAAGCACAGTGTCCTGAAGCAGTGAACCGGCAGGGAACAACTGGCCTGACTGCTCTAGGACCCTCCTCGGAGGGGGCGCACATCCCAGGACTACTACGTTTCCGGGTTGACCCTGAGATATGTGCTCGCCAGGGACCACTGCACCCCGAAACACACGAGGTGGCAGGGTTGGCAGAACGGTCCCCTGAGGGTACCAAAGGGAGACAGGCACCATATAATGAGGTGGACACCGCCTTCCTACGGAGGGGACCCTCAGAGACCTGACATTGATATCGTCAGAAATATTAAAGATACCAGTCTCTCGAGACTGGCCTCTGGTGTACCACGAGCAGCAAGCGTAGTGCCCTAAAGCGGCGAACCGGCAGGTGACAGCTGGCCTGACTGCTCTAGGACCCTCCTCAAAGGGGGCGTGCATCCCAGGGCCACTACGTTTATGGGTGGACCCTGAGATATGTGCTCGCCAGAGACCACTGCCCCCCGAAACACATGCCGGGGTTGGCAGAACGGTCCCCTTGAGGGCACCAAAGGGAGACGGGCACTGTATAATGAGGTGAACACCGCCTTCCTACGGAGGGGACCACCCTCAGAAGCCTGACATTGATGGCCTCAGGACTTTGACAAAGCCCTCTTCATGACAATAACTGTCCTCCAAAATGCCTTGCCTTTAGAGGACTTCACTCTGCTCTGCTTCCATTGGAATTAGAAAGGGCACGAAGCAACGCATGCTCTTACCATTAACATGGATTTTTAGAAATAGTTTTTTTTTTTTTTTTCATTTTCTTCACATAGGTATAACAAATTCTCAAGCCAGAAAAAAATATTAATTTGTCAAAACTAAATTCATTCAAAACCACTCAGCTTTTCACAGGCTGAATAATCATATTAGCATTTCTTTTTCCTTTTTTCCCCACTTATAAATAAATTGTGGATACATAATCTACGCGTTGCCTTGGCAAATGCGAGATCCAAGCCATTGATTGCTTCTTTTTTTTTTTTTTGCAGACCGTAATCTATGTGTTGCCTCGGCAAACATGAGATTTGACCATTACATTTTTAGCAGACTGTTATCTACGTGCTGCCTCGGAAAAACGCGAGATCCAAGCCACTATAATCTTACTGTCTCTGCGCTTCACTCGGGGCAGAAGGAACCGCAAAGCGTGCTTCTAACCCTGAGATGAAACAATGGACCCGGCAGGTGTAGGCAGAGAAAGGGCGATGCCCATCTCTAACCCCTCTGCCGGACCCATTTGCGATCCCCACGACTGAAGCCAACGCTCTGCCTCGGCAGAAGAGACCTGAGCCGCGGGGAACGCGAGCCGAAGCATCCCTCCTCGAAGAGCGCTCGGCAGCTTAAAGGCAAACAGTCAACACACATAGAATATGCATCCCCACCCGTAATGAAACGAGGGCAGGGATGAACACATCCAGTGAATTGCTATCACATTCATTTTACTTTTATGTTTTTCTCTTTTACAAGAACAAAGGTGAAAAACTCCTGCCTAACTTTTTCTAAAGACAGACAAAACACCAGTTTTACAGACAAGATTCACACAGAGCGCTTACTGAAGGCACAGAAGCTAGTATCTGTTTGTGTTCACGGGTGCTTTATAGTTTCCGGGTCTATGACGTCACCCGCCTATGACGTTCCGTCTGTCCATTGGACTGATTCCACAAGTGCTTCAAGACGCAATCATGCAGAGGCGTTCTCACAGCGTTTCGACGCAGCGCGAGTTCCCTTGAAAGGGAACCGCGATACACCACCCATGGCACAAACCACAATACTCTCATGTTGAACCGAGCGTGCCCCGCCCCCTGCTGCCCCAGCCCAGCTCTCACCTCATGCCACAAAATTATATTTTCATCCTTGACATTTGATTAAATAGTAATTAGTACATTTTTAACAACTAATAAGAGCTGTATTTTTACGAAATATTATTATAATAGTATTATTTACTAAATATACACTAACTTTTGTCTTCTAAATGCATGTCACGTGACGGGTGATCATTCAAGTTGCATGGTGGAACAAAGAGAGCCAGTTTCCCCATTTGGCCAGGTTGGCTGAATGCTACCTTGGAGTCCCAGCAACAAAAATCTCTCTCACCTCAGAAAACACGAATAAATCACGTAACTGGTTCGACTTGTGTTAGCTGGTAAGGCATGCAGGTATGATGTTCATTCTATTCATCAGGAGCAGTTTTCATGTTTCATTAACAATTCATGATGTATTGTGTATCCGCCATGGTAACTGTAGTTTCCATAACCCCAAAATGCCACTTTATTTTCACTTTATGTTATTTTGTTTATTTTTAAATTAGTGTGGTGGCTACTTTATTGTATTAACAAAACTGCTATTTAATAGCTTTAATTTATAGGCCTTATTATTCATCAGTATTAGTCATATTCATACAATTTATGTGTCTGTTAAGTAGGCTAAAGTGGGACATTACTTGTGTGTGTGTCATAAATTTTTATGAAATAAATATGCTTGTTTTTTTTTGTTTTTTTTTTATATTATGGTAAATGGTAAAATGAGTAGATTATTTCTGACTAGTCTACAGTGGAGGCATTTATTTCATTTTAGTTTACTCAGGTATGCTATCTGCTCTAAAGAAATCGTTAAGCCAGTGTATAAAGTTAATAAAGATAAAGTTAATAATTTAAACAATTGTTGTTGTTATTATTAAGTTAAAAGTCAATCTAGTGTTATTATTGCTGGTGCCCTGCCATGAACTCTGCCTCCACAGCAAATCGTGGCATAGGTGTATCGTTACACCACTATTAGTTAGGCTAAGAGATTTTTTTTCCTTGAGAAATAATCGATTTTGAATCAAAAGGAAATCTAATCGAATTGCAAGCTTGTGAATCGAAATCGAATCATGAAATTTGTGTCAATACCCAGCCTTAGTTTATACACAGCATGTTTAGATAATGCGGTAAAACTAACAAGATTATGATCATAGGAAACTATGCCACCGTAGCTTCTCTATGTGCAAGGAGGGGTGAGCGGTTGTTATTCGTAACCTCACCGCTAGATGCTGCTAAAATTTACACCGTGCACTTTAAAGCACCGTTTTTGAAGGGTGCGCATGTGAATACATGCTCTAGTATGTAAGAACGAGCCTATCATCTAATCTGGAAATAAAGCTAAATTACAGAGAAATGAGAATTAGTCCTCAGATCCCATGTCTGTAATTTGTAGCAAAAATCTAGCATTAATTCGATCTCAAACTAATTAATTCAAATAAACTATTACTCCACCACCTGTTTGACATCATTAACCAACATGGTTTAACGACAAATTTGCAACATTACGGTTTTGAGAAACAGTCAAGGCTAGCTAGTTGATTTCTTCAACGATGCATCGTACTATGGTAGTTAAGCTGTGAGTTACATCTGTGTACGGGAAACGCACCCCTGGACGATCCTCTTGTTTGTTAACAGTCTGAATCAGGCTTGAATTGGTTTGAAATTACACCATCCTTAATATTTACATCCGAGTACAGCTCGCGGTTATGATAAGGAGCGTGACATTTCCCAAACATGCACTAAGTGGTGTCAATCAGCACATTTTGTATTTCGGAAGGAGGGGTTTCATCAAAACTGGAACGAAGTGGAACACTTCGGGCCACACTGGGGAGAGAGGTAAGATATGTGAAAAATAATTATGTTATATACATATTCTAATACATCCAAAAAACAAAATTAAGACTTTGTAAAAGGGCATAATAGTACCCCTCTGAAGGACTATTCACATCTCTGCATTTAACCCTCCTGTGTAAAGTCAGAAGTGTGTGATTTATTTCAGTGGCTTCCCTGTGTTTTGGGCTAAGATGAAGCACTGGGAATGCAGCTGATCTTGCAGTTTCAGTACGTCATTCTGGATGGATAAGAGTGGCCTTCAGACCCTTGATGAAAGCCATCCCATCATCCTGACATTCACTCTCAAATCACCAACTATTCTGCTGACTCCACTGAAGTGGTGACAGGGCACACCAGGGGGCCATCAGGGCACCTTTCCCTCCCTTCAAAAGGGGAAAAGATTAAACTGCTATGCTTAGAACGGTTTTATTATTTATTTTCTTTTGTGTACTATCATTTTTATTATTATTTACTATTTATATTATGGTAACGCTTTAGATTACAGCCCGGAAAGTACTGTGTAAGTAAAACTAATTTACAGCGTAACTTATGGTAATTATAGTGTAACTATAAAGCATGTATGTGTAGGTATAAGGGAACACTATGTAATATTTGGGGAATAAAGTTGTAACTATCAGGAAAATTAACAAATTTTTTTATTTTTTTAATTAAGGGGTAATTATCCATGTAGTTACAGGGTAAGTGTGAATCTGTGGGCTGTAAATTAAAGTGGTGTTTGTTCCCCTCTTGTTTCATGTAGTTACAGGGTAAGTACAATAAAAATAAAAAAAACGTACAAAATCTGATATCACTCGGAAACATTTATTTGAAAAACAACTTTCAAAACAGGTTTACGACACTTCTTATTAATTTATTCTTTTTTTAAATAAACTTTTCATTTCAAATAATAACGTCCTGACAGAAAGAGGCACACTTTGTCCCTTTTTTGTTTCTCTTGATTGGCTCCTCTTGTTCCTCTTCTTTTTCGTTAGTCTACGGTTAATTTTTTTTTTAAATATTGTTATTTTTCTTACAAACACTTAACGTTTCACTTCAGAAGACATTGATTCATCCATTGGGATCATATGGATTACTGTAGTTATTGCTGTATGTGCTGTTTGATGCTTCAACTTTTAGGAACCCAAATGAGTTTTCATTATCAGAGATTATTTATTTTTCTGTGTTCATCTGAAGAAAGAAAGTTGTATACATCTTAGATGGCATGAGGGTAAAAGACGAGTAAATGGTGAGGACATTTTTGGGTGTACTGTATTTTCTTTTAATAAATAATACAGAATAGCTGGAGACATGATTCCTTCTTAAGTTTCATCTGTGGCAAGAACGGAAAAGAAGAGGAACAAGAGGAGGATGAAGCCAAGCAAGAGAAATGGATAAGAAGTGTGAAAGTTGTTTTTCAAATAAAGATTTTCGAGTGATATCAGATTGTGTACGTATTTTTATTTTACTTAGCCGTAACTACATGAAACAAGAGGGGAACAAACACCACTTTAATTTACAGCCCGTAGATTCACACTTACCCTGTAACTACACGGATAATTACCCCTTAATTAAAAAATACTTACAGTATAAATGATTTGTTAATCATCTTTATTCCCCAAATATTACATATTGTTCCCTTATACCTACACATACATACTTTATAGTTACACTAAAATTACCAAAAGTTACGCAGTAAATACACTTTACTTACCCAGTACTTTCCGGGCTGTAATCTAAAGTGTTACCTACATTATTAATTGACATTTAATTAGTATTTACATTAGTATATTGCATTTTGTGGCCAAACTCTAATCAATGGTGAACTGAAGAAGAGATGCGTGATACCATGTATTTTTGCCTCTTATCTCTACAGATAATTTGAGATGACAGTCAACTTGTCAGATTAATACCACCTGCTGAATGTTAAGCACAGCATCTCATCTCTCCTCCCTTGGCAATTTTATCTCTGGCGGTGAAATCCCAACTCCTGCTATACTTGAGTTACTGGAGTGTTTGATCAACTGGCAAAAATCCAGCTGTAAGATCAGTAGTGATACTTCAACATTGTTACCTACACACAAGAACGAGTTATAAATGTGATAATCCCTCAACCACACACGCGTCCCTTTTCACATAAACCCTCTAGCAGCAGATTACTAGACATTTCCTACTATCAAGATTTGCTCTATTTATAGTGTGAAAGACATTGTAGGCCAGCTGATTGGAAACACTCAGACAGCCATCTGTAAAATGTGTGCTATAAAATTTCATAAGCATAAATCATAGTGCCTCACTCAGTGGTTTTATGTATATTGAATTGTCTTTGTCTAAATCGATCACTGTATGAGGTTCTGCTCAGCACAACAATTCGTATTATAGCCGCAGCTGTTTATTCAATGGCTTCAATTTATCAGTGCTGTTTACCCCAGAATGCAATTTGCAGCCGTTTAGTCAAATGAAGACACATGAGTGATGTAGCAAGTGAAAAACGTTTTAGGTGAGCCGCTAAAGTTACAGTTCAAGGGCTTTATTTTGACTACATCTACTCTCCTTAGTATTGGGGGCACTTTCGAAACAATGCTTCATGAACCTTCGAAACCTTCAGGAATCTTTTGTTTCGAATCAGTGGTTTGAAGTGCATATCCCCGAAAACCCAGGAATCATGCGGATTCACTGAGATCGCTCGCCCAGTGGCGAACCATTAATTAAGTGTCTATGGGTTTTATACATTTGTAGATGTTTTAATGAGACATTATTATAATTATAAGGAATAATATAAGTTAATAGTCTCTTATTGGCCTATTTAGCTGAGCTACCCATAGAATAAACAAAATACCTGAAAGTTGAAAAAAAGAACACGTATTATAAAGAAACTTGACATTTAATCTTATTAGATGATTAGTTAATTGCATTTAATATATTTTACTCTCAATAAAACATTTGCAATGGGTTTGTCAAAGTTGTTTTAATGCATGTTTGGCCTTAGTTTTTGTTGCATTTACACTGTTCTGACCAGCAGGGGTCACCAGCTTGTGAATCATTTTGCGAAGCAATTGGTTCAATTGATCGAAGCGTCATTTCTCCCATCACTAACTCTACTATCTAATTGTAAGCAGTGTTAAATTCGTTGACGAATATTTTTTTCACTGGTGAAAACAATACGGTAACTAAGTAAAAACCAGTTTCGAATGACAAAAACTATGACGAATCTATTGTCATTTTTGTCAACAAATAAATAAATGATTAGGCAAGAGATCCAGCCAGAACTGATGTCCTGTGTAATAGATGCACACATTTGAATTGTAACGTGCTGAACTAACCGCGGGAAAATGCACTGTTACGCTTTCTAGTTTCTACAGGTTCACGCAACAGTGCTTTACAAGCGGTTCACAATCAATGAATAGCACACATTTATGCCAGCCAATTGTTTATGAACTAATGCTGATAAATAGAAGATGTTTACTTGACGGTGTTTATATGGTAGATTAGACGGTTGTAACAATGCATATTTTATCTCCCTCATCTGAATGAGCAGCATGCAACTGCAATAATAAGGAGACGTTTCAAAATAAGTGTCACAGTGTTTTAAATCACACATTATAATATATAGTTTCCCCCCCCCCCTGGTCATTATTGATATTTTGGTTACACAATAAACTGTATTTAATTTAATTCCCATTTATTTCTTAGTATTAGTAAGGAGGAAAGACTAAGAACATTACTTGCCATATTATTCACTAAAGTATCAGGGTTATAATAGTTAATTAAAACCATTTTTTTAAAATGTCATTGCTTGAAATTAATTAAATGTTAACTGAAATGAAAAACTAAATTAACTTATTTGAAGCTTTAGCTTAACCTGATATACTAAGACAGAAATAAAACTATATAGTTATATAATCTATATAGATGTTTAAAAAAATTCTAATCTAATCAAAAATATATAAAAAAAACTAATAGTACCTCAATGATACTAAAATATCACAAAGTCTGTTTTATAAAGTGTATTTTTTCATTGCACCATTTTCTAAATGTGCTCCAACATTTTTGGGTAAAAAAGTATGTATCAAGCCCTGACGAGTTTTGAGCTCTTTTTCATGCATTTTTGCGCTTGAATGGTCAAAATCACACAATTCAAGTAACAGTCGATTATGTAATGCTTAAATGCTTAATTAATGCATTACAATTGAACTAAAAGCATTAGATTGTAGTCGACTAAAACTAGACTAAAACTAAAACAATTCAGGTGACTAAAATATGACTAAAACTAAAAGGCATTTTAGTCAAATGACTGACTAAAACTAAATAAAAAATTAATAAAATTGCTGTCAAAATTAACACTGATTGTAATGCTTGATTTTTTACGTGAAACATATTTTAAGCTTACATTATGAATATGTTATTCTAATACAATTAGTGAGGTTTTGTGTACACTTAACATCTATACTTATTGTAAAAAACAACCTTTTGCAGGTCTATTGCAAATCTATATTTGGATAAAACTGATGTAACTCTATTCCAGTTATGTAGTTTCAATAAAGAAATTAATTATACACTCACCTAAAGGATTATTAGGAACACCTGTTCAATTTCTCATTAATGCAATTATCTAATCAACCAATCACATGGCAGTTGCTTCAATGCATTTAGGGGTGTGGTCCTGGTCAAGACAATCTCCTGAACTCCAAACTGAATGTCAGAATGGGAAAGAAAGGTGATTTAAGCAATTTTGAGCGTGGCATGGTTGTTGGTGCCAGACAGGCCGGTCTGAGTATTTCACAATCTGCTCAGTTACTGGGATTTTCACGCACAACCATTTCTAGAGTTTACAAAGAATGGTGTGAAAAGGGAAAAACATCCAGTATGCGGCAGTCCTGTGGGTGAAAATGCCTTGTTGATGCTAGAGATCAGAGGAGGATGGGCCGACTGATTCAAGCTGATAGAAGAGCAACTTTGACTGAAATAACCACTCGTTACAACCGAGGTATGCAGCGAAGCATTTGTGAAGCCACAACACGCACAACCTTGAGGCGGATGGGCTACAACAGCAGAAGACCCCACCGGGTACCACTCATCTCCACTACAAATAGGAAAAAGAGGCTACAATTTGCACGAGCTCACCAAAATTGGACAGTTGAAGACTGGAAAAATGTTGCCTGGTCTGATGAGTCTCGATTTCTGTTGAGACATTCAGATGGTAGAGTCAGAATTTGGCGTAAACAGAATGAAAACATGGATCCATCATGCCTTGTTACCACTGTGCAGGCTGGTGGTGGTGGTGTAATGGTGTGGGGGATGTTTTCTTAGCACACTTTAGGCCCCTTAGTGCCAATTGGGCATCGTTTAAATGCCACGGCCTACCTGAGCATTGTTTCTGACCATGTCCATCCCTTTATGACCACCATGTACCCATCCTCTGATGGCTACTTCCAGCAGGATAATGCACCATGTCACAAAGCTCCAATCATTTCAAATTGGTTTCTTGAACATGACAATGAGTTCACTGTACTAAAATGGCCCCCATAGTCACCAGATCTCAACCCAATAGAGCATCTTTGGGATGTGGTGGAACGGGAGCTTCGTGCCCTGGATGTGCATCCCACAAATCTCAATCAACTGCAAGATGCTATCCTATCAATATGGGCCAACATTTCTAAAGAATGCTTTCAGCACCTTGTTGAATCAATGCCACGTAGAATTAAGGCAGTTCTGAAGGCGAAAGGGGGTCAAACACAGTATTAGTATGGTGTTCCTAATAATCCTTTAGGTGAGTGTATGTGCCTTTTATATTTATGTCACAAACGTCCACTGTAGGGGAGGTGAAGAATCCATGTGCAGTTTTATTCAATCTAAACGTCAACAAACACAAAGACTTGACAAGGCTTGGCAAAGACACATGAAGCCTGTCCACACTAATAATTTTTTTTATTTGCATCTTTTTTTATCCGGTTTGGCCTTCCATCCACACTGAGACAGCATTTGTCCTTCACGTTGTAGTGTGGACTGTAAAGGCGGAGGTATTTGAAAACTATGAGGCATGAGGAACCGATAGATATGTGCGTTTATACCGCATATAGAATTCCAAAGCTGCCAAAATTAAAAATAAATAAATACATAAATAAATATACAAAGAAATGTAAAAAAGCAAAAATAAATAAATAAATATACATAGAAAAGCAAAAAAAACAAAAATAAATAATTTACACATTTATTTCCTTATGTATATTTTTTTCCCACATTTATTTATTCTTTTATTTATACATTTATATTTTTATTTATTTCCACATTTATTCATTTCTACATTTCTTTATTTCTACATTTCTTTATTTTTACATTTCTTTGTCCGTAGGGTAATGAGGAGGGCGTGGTTTATCTCAGACATAGCAATCGAGCTCAGAGTAGGCGAGGGCGAAGCGTTGAGGTCACAGTGATACCTTGTGGTGTGGCCGAAATACAATAAGTATAGCCTACTGAAGTTGATACTGTCTGTGATGACTGACTTGGATAGGTATATGGCCAAAATAATCTTACTGTGTGACATGGATAGGCTACTCTTTATTCCGGACATGGCCGTAGAACATCATCTGGTCTGGATTTGTAAAATGTGTCACTCTGGCCTCAACACTTCGTCCTCGCCTACTCTGAGCTCGATTGTTATAATTGAGGTAAACCACGCCCTACTCATTACCCTACGGACAAAGAAATGTAAAAATACATAAATGTAAAAATAAAGAAATGTATAAATAAATAAATGTGGAAAAAAAAAAAATAAATAAATAAAAAAAAAAAAAAAAAAAAAAAAAAATATATATATATATATATATATATATATATATATATATATATATATATATATATATATATATATATATATTCATAAATAAGGAAATAAATGTGTTTTCTATGTATTTTATTTATTTATATATTTATTTTTATTTTTGCTTTTTTTTTTACATTTCTTTGTATATTTCTTTATGTATTTCTTTATTTTTAATTATTTTTATTTATTTTGGCAGCTTTGGAATTCCATACTATTGTGCCTGTTATGTGCCATTCACTTTCACACTGTTGCTAAAGATACAGTATCTCAGTAAGTACACCCCTCACATTTCAGCAGCCATTTTAGTATATCTTCTCAAGGGACAATACTATAGAAATAAAACTTGGATATATTTTAGAGTAGTCGGTGTGCTGCTTGTATAGCAGTATAGATTTACTATACTTTGAAAATAACTTAACATACAGCCATTATTGTCAAAATAGCTGGCAACAAAAGTGAGTACACACTAAGTGATCATGTACTATGTGTCAATATTTTGTGTGACAACCATTGTTATCTTGCACTGCCTTAATCCTCCTGGGCATGGAATTCACCAGAGCTGCACAGGTTGTTGCTAGGATCCTCTTCCACTCCTCCATAATGACATCACGGAGCTGCTGGATGTTAGACACATGGCTCTTCTTCACCTTACGCTTGAGGATGCCCAGCGGGTGCTCAATAGAGTTCAGGTCAGGAGACATACTTGGCCACTCCATCACCTTCATCTTCAGCTTTATCTTAGTTTCATCAGACCACAGGGCATGGTACCAGTAATTAATGTTCTTGAGACAGTATGTCTTCAGGAAACTGTTTGCAGGCTTTCTTGTGAGCCAGCTTCAGAAGAGGCTTCCTTCTGGGACAACGGCCATGCTAACAGACTTGTTGCAGTGTGTGGCATATGGTCTGAGCACTGACAAGTGGACCTTCCGCTTTTGCAACCTCTAAGGGTGTACTCACACTAGGCACGGTTGTGAGTACACCCTAAAGCAATGCTGGCAGCAGTCATGCGTCTGTTTTTTTAAGCCAGCTTCTGCACCTGATGCACAGCACAAGGACTCAACTTCTTTGATCGACCCTTGCAAGGCCTGTTCCAAGTGGAACCAGTCTTGGAAAACCTCTGTATGACCCTGGCCAATGTACTGTAACTTAGATTCAGGATGTCACCTATCTTCTTATAGCCTAGGCCATCTTTGTGGAAAGCAACAATTCTAATTCCCAAATCCTCAGAGTTCTTAGCCATGAGGTGCCATGTTGAACACCCAGTGGTCAGTATGAGAGAATTGTACTCAAAGCACCCAATTGTAACTGCTCTAATACAAGATACGCAAATTTGTATGGTTTTGTCAAGCAGACAAAAACATGAACGTGATGAATAGGACATGTGGCTTTGCATGGTTAAACGACGTACCACTGTTATCACTTAGGGTGTACTCACTTTTGTTGCCAGCTATTTTGACAATATACTAAAATGGTTGCTGAAATGTGAGGGGTGTACTCAGTTTTGTGAGATACTGTATATTACTTTACACTGTTCATATCACAGTCCTGCAAAGATGAAAACATTTACTCACAATTGCCGTCCTGTGGCAAAACATGAGAGCAGTTACGCTTTAGACCAAACATATGGTGACTGAGTGTGACCTGGACGCATCAGTGAATGGTGAGATATTTTGCTAAATAGAATGATCCTGCCAGAAGAATAGCATGAGAACATTATGTCTGTTCTGTCTGTATCATCTGATGGAGCTTTTGTGAGGTTTTACACATGCGCGGTAAGGTGAATTTAGCATTTTCTGACATTTCAGTGTGGATGAGAAACTTTTGGAAAATGCTTGAAAACGCTAATGTGGACGGATAAATTAAAACGCAGTTTTCGAATGTATCCAGATTAATGTAGATGTAGCCTGAGACTAAGTGGGTAGACACTAATAATACACGACATGGCAAACAAGAAGAGCTTAAATATACATGGACCAATGACTAACAAGAAACACCTGAACACAACCAAAGAACCTAAAAATGTGACATAAAACAAAGGAAACAATCAGAACATGTTTGACTTAAAGCGATTGGTGTATGATACCACGACAGCCATTATAACAAGCCTCATAACATGTGATTAGGGAATCACATGACAAAACCAGGAAAAAGGGAACCATGACTACAAAAAAAAAAGACATGGACCATGACCATGAAACAAAACCCAAAACAGACATAGCAATTTAATACAATTGCATTATATTTTTTATTACAAATTTTAGGCAAAGAGCTAAAGAAGAAAAAAAGAAAGTTCTGCTTGATTTGGAAATCACAACATTATGACATATTAAAATATCTTTATCCTTATGCTTGCTGGATAAGTCTTACAAACTTTATTAAATATTTTCATAACGTAATACAACATGGTTGATTACATATAAAAATGCCAATCGCCAAACAATTTTGAAACATAATTTTCATATGCCTAGTTTGGAAAATGCCAGCACTTGTAGAAGTATAGATATGCATAATGAGAAAGTTCTAATGTCATTTTAATAAATCTCAGACCCTGTTTACAGCTGAGGCCTGTTGCATAAAGCTTGTTGAATAAACTCTGAGAGTTGAGTTGACAAATCCATATAAATCCTACCTGGTTTAGATCAGGTTCAATGGGCTTACAACGCTCGGTAGAAACAACAGAGTTTGCAATTAACTTGCATATGCCACAGGTGTGCATAGGCAGAAAGACGAAAACAGGTAAGTACAGTTCCCAAACATAGTTTAATCAAAAACACTCCAAAGACAGCCAAACAAACAGGTAATAACACAACACAACTTAGCATAACAGTGACTGGACAAGGAGTGCAGGAGAAGGAACAACTTAAATAGTGAACACAAACAAGATGATTAAACCGACACAGCTGAACTAAATGAACTCAATGACGGTAACCAGGGAGACAGACGAGTGGTGGGAAACTGAACAAAGAAACGTGTGACAAATGAAAACAAAGTGAAAGTCCATGAACACAGAATGGTGACAGCGTACACCTGAAAGTGTGACACGGGCGGCAAACAGCCAATCACAAAGAACATGGAGAGCGTCAGTTTGATTCACTTCTCGCAAAAGAGAGTCGGCGCAATTCACTCCTCTTCTGAAGATTAAGAGATCATTATGAAAAAATATCATGAAATTAAATACATTTACATGGCAGGAATAAACACTGCTGCTGTAGCAAAAGTTTGAGACGGCAGCCTAAAGAAAATATATGACTATATCAATGTATATGAATCAAACAAATGGGAGGGAGCATGAAGAATCACTTTCACGCATGAATTGTCTCATTCATTCATTCATTGAAAGTCTTTGGGATGTGCTGGAGTAGACTTTACTTTTTGCTTGAACAAGCTTTTGAGCTAAATTTAATGCAGCTCTTGATGAAAAGAAATGATGTGATGTTATTTCCATCAAGAGGTGCATCAATTTTGGTCAGGATCTTGTATTGACGATGCAAGAGTCACGCACTCTGTAAAGTCTACTCCAGCACATCCCAAATACTTTCAATGAATTTAAGGTCTGGACTGGAGGTGCCAATTCATGAGTGAAAATGATTCTTCATGCTCCTTCCCAACCATTCTTTCACAGTTTGAGCCTGATGAATCTTGACATTGTCATCCTGGAATATGGCCATAATGTGTCTTCCTACATTTTGGTTTAAGAAATGAAAAGCTACACACTCCATCAATTAGGTTTGGAAGAACTGTTGCCAAACATATAACATGCTAGAAAACATAAAACTCACTGCAATAATGATCCAATCATAGACACTTAAGCATTTGCCAATTTAAATCCAAACGACTTTTTTTTTGGCCGGGCAGTGTAGTTTCACAAATAACTCAAAAGAATACAAGTAAGATTAATCTGTTCAAAAGCTTTATATAGTAATGCATGTATTAGATTTATATTAATTTAAAAGCAAAGTGTAATATTTTCAATTAATATAATAATTAGATGAATATATTATATGAATTATACATAATTATAATTCATATAATATAATAAATAATTAGCAGAAAAAGATGAGCAATTTTGTCTCTGAAATGTTTTCACTATAAAATGCTTTAATTTGGAGCGAGAGATACAGGGGAAGTGGCTTTATTTCATCTTTATTCACAGCTGATTGGTCCAGTTTTGGTTTGTGATCTCCAACCCAGAATAAAACCTATTCCAGAGCAGGTTAGCCGTGTAGCATAAGTTACCATGGCGATGAAACCCTCTAAAAACCAATCCACCTTCTTGAGCCCGAAAAACCAGAGTTTGCTCAAACTACTCTTAAACTTATCTGGGTAGCAACTGAAACCGGCTTTGTGCAACAGGCCTCCAGTATTAAGATGTGTATAGGTCGAACTGATCACAAGTGGATGACGCTAAATACAGGTGTAAACAGAGCTTGTCCACTTTCGACCACTTCCAAAAGGTAGTTGAAAATGCATTCAACCGGATTGCTTTGGTAGTGTAGACGTTCATGTGGTTGTATTTGTTTGAAGTGGTTGAAAGTGGACAAAAGAGACAGATTAAAATACCAGGTGTGAACGGGTATGTGGCTCCCTCGTCCACTTGTGATTCGATCTACCAAAACGCATCTTAATACCAGGGGCCGGTTGCATAAACTAGTCTTTTTAAATCTTTTTTTTTTTTTTTCAACATTTTTAAGTCTGTTACATAAAAATGTTGAAAAAAAAAAAAAAAGATTTAAAAAGACTAGTTTATGCAACCGGCCCCTGGTATTAAGATGCGTTTTATCTATGTGATAGATTGGTCTAATTTGATACCGAAAAGTAAGACTACCCCTAAGACTGATAATCCCTAACTAACTGCTGGTCGTACTAGTTCTTAAGACACAGTCTTAACATAATAGCTATGTTTATGCAACTGGCCCCAGGTGTAAACAAGGCCTCAGTAGGCCACCATGTTTGTGTGACAGTATTATTTTAGGCTTATTTATATAATATTATAGTATGTGTAATATTTTGAGTTAACTGATTTATACTTTTACTTTTCATTTTAATTGTGGTCAAGTTTTAGTAATTTTATGTTTGTCATTTTTATTCGTTTTTTCTTTTTTCAAAAAAAATTCTATTAAGCTTTTATTTTAGATTAAATTAGATATATATCGTCATTGTACAACATACAGCAATTTACCAGTAAGTTAAATTGTAACATTATTATTTACTATTATTTATTATTAGTATTTATTATTATTGAATTACCGGTAATGTGCTCTGTGTGAACAAAGAATGAAGATTACCAGTATTTTCATGTATGATGTCAGAACGCGATGAAGTAAGAAGTCTGCTTTGGGGCAATCATAAAGACTTTTGAAGATGACGTGATTTAATCGTTTTTTTATTTAAATATACGCTAAATGATCATGTTTGACAGGTTCGCCATGTCTTGCAGCTTTTTCAGCATGTTGCGCTTGAGACCCTGCCTTCTTTTACATTCATCAGCGCTATGTCTCTGCAATTGAATATTATTACGCGCATCTTGTGTTTTTAAGAGCAAACACGCGTTCCCTTTCGAAGGGAACTCACACTGCGTCCTAGGACGCTTTGGGGGAACGCCTTAGTGTGACCGGTGTCTGACTACTATCGAATCACGGCAATCCTATTGACCGCCGACAGCCCATAATGTAATCAACGTGTGACCCGGAAGTATATAAGGGTGCCTTGCAAACATGACATTCATCCTTTCGTCTTCATGGACTGTTCTGTCTGAAGCGCTTCGAATTAGGGTAATACAAATTCAATATGAAATGCACAGAGAAGACCAAGTGTGCTGACCCATAAGTGTCCTAAGTATTGGACACCCGAGGACACACACGAAGCTGTGCGTTTACTGTCTGAAGAGAATGCACAGTCAGTTCTTAAGGGAGCTACCTGTGTGAATTGTGAGCGTTTTCCCTTGAGAATGCTCCGTTCTCATCTGGCTCACTTCTCGAGGGAGGAGAGTCCAGCATCTGGGACTGGTGGTGCGGGTCCTGCTTTTGCCGAGGCAGAGCGGCGGCGCGCATCATAGGTTTCCCAGATGGAGCTTGCGGATCGTCTCGAGAGGGGTATAATCCTCTCAGACAATCCAGCGGCTGACGAGGCCCAGCAGCGGGTTCTCTTTTTGATGAGCAAGAAATGGCTGGTGAGGGTGGTGAAAATGAGAAAATAAATAAATCCTGAATCCACTCAGCCACTTTGCTCTGTGTATGCAGAGCTGTTAGAGGTAATGGAACGCGCTGCAGACAGACGAGGGGATGTCGAGAGGATAGGGGAATATGAGTATGTGTCGATACCAGCGATTGACGGGAAGTTTGTGTTGCGACACAGAGCTCCAACTCTGCAATCTAAGCCTCTCAAAACGACGTCTCACTTAAATATCAGGGCATAAACAGCAGCAGGTAAGGCTGGTGCTCCTTTGCACACCATGGCGGTGTTGCAAGCATACCAGGCAGATCTGCTAAGGGATCTCGATCAGGGGGTCGGTTTGTCCCCTGATGGTGGTCGAACTGCGGCACACCACAGATCTAGCTCTCCCCAGGCCTGATGTAAGAAGTGCCTGGGGAAACAATGAAGAAGATGAGGGTCAGGTTTTTAGTTCACCCTCAAGGAGGAGACCCATCACCGACGCTAACTGCGTTTGTGATGGATCACCTCCCTCAAATGCTGCTTCTTCCAGGAGTCTTGCCTCTTTTGCGACCTACTCCTCCTCCGAGGGGGTGCATGAGAGGCGATGCTGGCTTTCTGGCCCTGTCTCCAGCCCTTGGACCATGACGGGCCAGGCCCTCCCACCTGCCTGGGGGCCGTGATGAGTGGAAACGATATTCTACAGCCCGCCTTGGCTTGATCAATGAAAGCGCCCCTTTCAGGCCTGTAAGGGTGATAGACCTCATGTTCATAAAATTGAATTGGTGAGTCTTCATTCTGCACGCCACAGGTTGAGCTGGTAGGTCTCCTTTTTTCCATTTTTAAAAACAAAAAGAAAACAGAAAATGTATTTCTGCAGACCTCTGTTCCTTGTATAGAGGATTATGTGTTTAAAAGTGTATAGATGTAAGAAGAGGAAGGAATATTAAGGCCCTGAAGTTCCCCTGTTAGGTGGGTTGAACGATAAGATTAGAAGCACCAGTTATATGGGCTTCGTATGTGAGTATGGGTTGGCTTTTCCTTTGGTTGATTCATTGGTTGGGCCACTGCTCATTTTCGCTGTGCGCAGTGATTAGGCTTCCTCTCAGTGTAAGAGTAGTTTTGAGGCCACCGCTCATTCCTACTGGTATGTAGCGCAGTACTAGGTGGTGAGGTGTCCTCCCAGACTAGGAGTAGTTTTGATGCCACCGCTTGGTTTAGCTTCCAAACAGCTTTTAGGCCTTTTTGGGCTGTTAGCAACCTCAGGGTAAAGTACTTAATCTCCTCTCTATCAACATCAGTGAAGAGTATATGTAAATTAGAGACTAACACTGGAGCTTCAGTTAGATCTTATGTCTGGCCCATGGGGCCGTTGACATTGTTTTTGCCTGAGTGTCTCTCATGAGAGAGTTTTTCTCTTGAGGCTGCTACTCCTCCAAGCCTCAGGTAAAGATCTATGCTTGCAGGCTGGCCCTATCCAGGGCCGCCCCGGTAGCTGGCCTAGGCTATACTAGGTATGATGGAGGCGCTTTGATAAAGCATTGCTGCCTCTGGCCTCACTATGTGAATGTAGGCTTTCTAGCATCCCTAATGTCAGCCTCCTCTCATGGTGAGAGTTGTTTGGGTAAGGCCCGCCCCTTTCTGCATTCTGGGGTGAGATGAGTAATGCAGGTTGGTGCAGAGGCAGAATTTGTTAGCGACCTAGCAGTGGTCGTGGGTTAGGCCGTCTTTCACTTCCCGAAGAGACTGGTTGGTTCGCTTTCCCTTCACGCTGTTTGGTTCACCTTCACTTCATGCTGGTTCTAGAAGTACGCTCCCTTGAAACCAGAGCATTGCCATGAGCTGACACCCATGCACACAGATGGTAGGCGCCTGAATCCGGGGCCTCCATTGAGACAGGGTGGAGTAAGTTGTACACCCCTTGCTTGGGTTTATTGTGGTTTTGCTGAGTAAACTGCCATTGGCAATGTAGTTAGGTACCAGGTCTGTAGGCACTTTGTAAACAGCTTATCTGCCAGCGAATACTGTGCTGTCACATAGTAAGTAGAGGTCTGCTACCTGACCAGAGCCCGACCGGTCCCAAAAAACTTGCGGGTTTCAGGGTAGGGTTCAGGTTAATGTTTAATGAACAGCCTCGGGTTCGGTTTTTTAGCTAAGAAAAACTAAATAGGCTATGCCTGCTTGCTGTGTTGTGACTGAAAGAGTACGCAAGAGAGAGAAAGCACATGCACAGATTAATACATGCATACATACACATCAGGTCATATATAAATATATACACTCACCTAAAGGATTATTAGGAACACCATACTAATACTGTGTTTGACCCCCTTTCGCCTTCAGAACTGCCTTAATTCTACGTGGCATTGATTCAACAAGGTGCTGAAAGCATTCTTTAGAAATGTTGGCCCATATTGATAGGATAGCATCTTGCAGTTGATGGAGATTTGCGGGATGCACATCCAGGGCACGAAGCTCCCGTTCCACCACATCCCAAAGATGCTCTATTGGGTTGAGATCTGGTGACTATGGGGGCCATTTTAGTACAGTGAACTCATTGTCATGTTCAAGAAACCTATTTGAAATGATTGGAGCTTTGTGACATGGTGCATTATCCTGCTGGAAGTAGCCATCAGAGGATGGGTACATGGTGGTCATAAAGGGATGGACATGGTCAGAAACAATGCTCAGGTAGGCCGTGGCATTTAAACGATGCCCAATTGGCACTAAGGGGCCTAAAGTGTGCCAAGAAAACATCCCCCACACCATTACACCACCACCACCAGCCTGCACAGTGGTAACAAGGCATGATGGATCCATGTTCTCATTCTGTTTACACCAAATTCTGACTCTACCATCTGAATGTCTCAACAGAAATCGAGACTCATCAGACCAGGCAACATTTTTCCAGTCTTCAACTGTCCAATTTTGGTGAGCTCGTGCAAATTGTAGCCTCTTTTTCCTATTTGTAGTGGAGATGAGTGGTACCCGGTGGGGTCTTCTGCTGTTGTAGCCCATCCGCCTCAAGGTTGTGCGTGTTGTTGCTTCACAAATGCTTTGCTGCATACCTCGGTTGTAACGAGTGGTTATTTCAGTCAAAGTTGCTCTTCTATCAGCTTGAATCAGTCTGCCCATTCTCCTCTGACCTCTAGCATGAACAAGGCATTTTCGCCCACAGGACTGCCGCATACTGGATGTTTTTCCCTTTTCACACCATTCTTTGTAAACTCTAGAAATGGTTGTGCGTGAAAATCCCAGTAACTGAGCAGATTGTGAAATACTCAGACCGGCCCGTCTGGCACCAACAAACATGCCACGCTCAAAATTGCTTCCCGAATTTGGTTACTCTGGCAGCTAGCATGAATTGCTATCAGGTAGTAGGCCTCATCAGGCCTCCCTGAAGGCGAGGTCACGAGATTGGGCACTAAACAGCTAGCATGACTCTGGCAGCTAGTGGATGCTTGCTATCAGCTGATCTGGCCTTAGCAGGCAGCACCTAAAGGTGAGTTCGCACCCTAGCATGACAAAAGTGGTCGCTTTTCTGCTACTGGTTCCCTCCAGAAGGGAACCTATTGGTATCTAGACTACAGCCTGGTCTACCTACCAGGTCAGGCTCGGTGCTCCCCTCACTGAGGTTCGCTTGTAAGTACTCAGCCTCCTGAGTCTGGTCAGACGGTCACAGGCCCCTCGTGAGGCCTCCCAGTTAGATCAGTCCGTAGGCCGGTCTGGCCTCCTTAGTGCTTTGAAAGATAGGTGCTTTGTAGATCCTTGAATCGACCAGATAGACTCCCCTCGCTAGCAAGGGTTGCAAAGGGCTATGCTGAGTATTGCTCTTCAGTCTGAGTTGGTTACTACCAGTTTCGCAGTCCCTCTATCTGGATGGCTTACCTAGAGGAAAGTGTCCAGAGGCTCTGTTTCTGAACAGACAGGTTGTTGGCCAGACTGAAGTGCCCAATGTAAGTGACACCAGGTCAGGCCTCCCTGGTGGCATTCGGGTGAATATGTTCCACGAGTAGTGATTGGCTGGGGCTCCCTCCAGTTCCCTAGCTACATTCCCTTAAAGGGACCCCTTCTGTTGAAGTGGTTGGTTCCAGGCCTCTGAGCAGCCTGGGTAGGACTTTATGTAAGTGTATGAAGGTTTCCTCTTGAGGCTTATAGCTTGGCTATGACCGTAGGGAATGCTGTTATTGACAGCCCAGTGTGACTCGAGGGATAGTGGTTCTGGCATTTCAGTTGAATTTGCTGGTTCTGACAGTCGTCACTGCCACGGGCATGCACTCCCCTGAGGCGGCATGGGTATATCGTTCCCCAAAGCGTCCTAGGATGCAGTGCAAGTTCCCTTCGAAAGGGAACATCTCAGGTTATGTATGTAACCTATGCTCCCTGAGAACAGGGAACGAGACACTGCGTCTCTTTGCCAGGCTTCGGGGCCTGCCTACCAAACAGTCCAATCAGACGATAAGATGAATGTCATGTTTGCAAGATTTGCATGTTTTATATACTTCCAGGTCGCACGTTGATGACAGCATGGGCTATCGCCAGTCAATAGGACTGCTGAGGCGTTCCCCCAAATCATCGGACACAGTGTCTTGTTCCCTGTTCTCAGGGAACATAGGTTACATACATAACCTGAGATGTTCTGTTTGATCATCTGTTATGCCTGGCACTCAGACGTCAAGTGCTTCTTCTCGTGCGGGTGAATGAAGACAACAGCACAGCGTTTAAAGATAATTTCTGATGACTGACATCACAGAATTTACCGGTATTTTGTTGCCGATGTGTGAATGGTCTCTTACCGGTAAAAAGCCAGAATGTTGTTGCTTGTGTGAACTGCATATTTGTGTATTTACTGGTAAAGTCATTCTGGTAATTTTGCGGTAATTTACCGGTATTGCTGTGTGAAAGGGGCTAATGATAGCAATTTCAAAACTTTTAATCTTAGTTAACAATAACACTAATGTGTGAACTGCTGTAGTCACTTCTCACAGTCTGTTTTGCATGTATTTATGCATATGCATATACTTGCATATACAGTATTTATGAACGAGACCCCTGGTGATCATCTACATGTACGGGATGTGACATTAAAATAACTATGCGAGGCTGGCCTGTGTTTGGGCATATAGACAGTTATGTGAAGTGGGAAGCATAGTAAGTGCTTCACAGTCCATCTGGGCCCAATCATGATTGTGAGCAGAGCTTGTCACTAGGGAGATCTGAAGCAGCCCTCTCAAGCAGCCTCCCAATTACCTGATCTAATTTGCATTCAGTGCATGAGAACAGCAATGTGTAAGACCGTGATAGCCCGGCAGCCTTAGGTCTCTCTCTATCCTCTGCTTTTTGTAGAGTGCTGGTATTAGCTCAAGAGAAAAAAAAGAAAAAAGCCTTGAACAAACAACTTGACCACTGTGGCATGCTGAAGACATAATGATTCATCATATTCAGCACTCAGAGACTCTTTAACCCTGAATACTAAGAGAATGATGCGTGGTGGTGCACACTATCTAGCGCATGTGTATAATATAACCTTTGCCGCAAAGAACGATGAAACACAGCTACCGAAAGCCATTTTATGTCTGCAGGTCCAGAATTTAGAGGATGCTTTTTCCAGCCCTTCAGAATGAATCATTGTGAAATAAATAAATGTTATAATAAATGCGCACAGATTAAATCTCCTCCATTAAGCTTTTAGCCAACTGCTGTCATCCGTGCTCCATGCGGGTGACCTGAGAATTTGACAGCGGTCTTGCCTTTCCTCCACCCTCAATACATCACTCACTCTGTGGCCGAGTGGACTGTATGCTGGCAGGAATCGGCAAAGATTCAGCACTCATGTGGATTAATTAATTACACCAAAAATGTTAACAAGGTCATTGCTCTGCTCTTCCTGGGAATGTTAATGAGGTCAGGGCTCATCATTTGAATACTTCGGTCAGTTGAGTCTTTTTAATTTCTAATATGTAACATTTAGCCACAAGACAACAAAAAAAGCTGAATACAAACTGTTACATGGAGACGAGTTAGATGGAGAAAAAAGCAGAGGGTGGGGAGAGAGAAAAAGAGGTTTGAAGTGTCAAGTTACAGAAAATTGTCCACATTGGCTGGAAAACTAGTTGTGGTTCAGTTAACTCAATATGCACATATACTGTACATTTAATCTCAGTATTGTTTGTAACTGATTCGCTTTCAATTAAAATTTTCTGTGCACTTATACAACATTTAGTTTAGGTCCTGAAAATGTGATATCTTCTTTTGGAACTACTTCTTTGGCTCACAATAATTATACAAACTAACCAATTGGCTTTTTTTTTAATTGTACTTTTGTATTACAGCAGTATCACACTTACCTAGCATGCAGTTTGCACTGAATTAGGAATGTGTGTACTTACTAAACTTAATAGAGAGAATGCATTTTAAATAGGCTATACAGACAGATGGACGGACGGACGGATGGATGAATGGATGCCGAGACCCAAAAGTGAACCACAGACAAAGAGCTTTTGTACTCGAAAAATGCTTTAAAAAAGGAAGGAAGGAAGGAATAAAAAATAAAAAGAGTGGAGATATCCCAAAGCGATCCACAAAGTGTGTGTGGTGCTCCAGGTCAATGAAAAGTTACTGGGGCTGTTTTGGGGGCCGTGTCAGCAGTAAAGAGTTTGTGCCTTTTGGAGCACTCAAGGGAGCCGTACATATCACATTCCGTGGACAGAAACAAAGACAAAGGAAGAAAAACAGAGGGAGCTTCATATTTGTGGGGGAGCAGGCCAAGCTCTCCGGCTGGAGGTTGGGAAGAGCAAAGCTTTTAGAAAACATCTGGCCTCTGCATGTGTGGCAGATACGGCAGCCCCTCTCTGCGCAACCCACGGCCTCCGCTTAGCAGCCAGAAAAGCCCAGAGAGAGCGTTAATTCTTCCCACACTGATATGGCTGCTAGGATGCCTTAAGAAGAGACAGCACGAGGAGTGTGGGGGAGGAGCGTGTGTTTGAGGGAATCGTTTGATTTAAAAGGGGTTTTCGAGGACAAAGTGATGTTGCGTAAAAGCGTGGTGTGAGACTCTGAAAATTGTTCCGTCTGTCTGCTCTTTCCATTCGAAAAAGCTGTTTTCTCAAGCTCTCTTGACAGCATGGCAGGTCAGAGATGGTTGATGGGTGTGAAAGAATGAGATGTCGGTGTTGTGCTGCTCCTAATAAGTGTGTGTGTGTGTTTTGCATGCTTAATGTGTAGCCGAGGGACCGATTCCCCTTCCACCCCCCTGCTGTGGCGAGCAGAGCGTTTGAATGTCCGTATCCGCCTAATGTGAGCTCAAATGTGAGCGAAAGGAAAATAGCAATGGTATCTCCGCTTTTCTTTGGTCTAGCGTGAGGTCAGCTGCCAGACGGTATTCTCACTGCGACAAGGTCACACGTTTAAAAACAACCAGGGAATATGTAGGGCTGAGAATAATGTGAGAACAGGGGACTTAAAAATGAGCTAGACTCACCTCTCGAGAAAGTCAATCAACCGTATACAGAACTACAATGTACAATCCAAAAGACTTGTAAAAAAAAAAGTAATTGTGTAAGAGTAAAAAATAATTGTGTACTGATATATAGCTACTGTAGCGATGAATGTAGAATAAATGGGATATGTTTGTCTCTAATAAAATAAAATGCATTCCCCACACCTTTTCATCAGGAAAAAAATGGTTTGCATTGTGCATTTCATTAGTTAAATATGTGTAAATATAGAAATTACACGATTTAATCATCCTTGTGTCATTGCTTTTATTTGTTGTGTTACATAGCTCACATCTTAAAGCGCTAGAATCTGTTCTAGAATAATTCTAGAGGATACGTTTCAAAAATGTGGGGTTGGGAAGACTTTTAAAATATTTTTGAAAGAAGCTAACGAAGGCTGCATTTATTTGATCAAAAATAAATTAAACTAATTTTGAGAAATATCACAAATTGTAATTATATATATATAAAAATATAAAGAGTAAGATTAAGATACTTTATTATCATTGTACCAGTACAAGTACAAAAAAATTTAGAATTGCAGCTCTCATAACAGAAAAATAGACCGAAATAGACTACTATTAACTATAGACCTACACAAAGAGAACTCTAAAAACATATTGCACAATGTATAAAAAGTGATATAGTGCATGTATTGAATGTCCCTCCACATTTAAAAACACAATATTTGTCCTCAATATTTGTTAATTTTTAAAGTTACTGGAGAGCATAAAAGGGCTGTGGAGAAGTAGAAGGTCCAAGGGCAGCTGCAGCTTTAGGGCTGCACGATTAATCGAAATCTGGCTTATGTGTGATTATGAATGCGTAAAGGCAATTTTAATTAAATAAATATATAACCAGCATGTTAATGAAGAGCGGCTCTGTGATCAGTAGTAAATGCTGCTCCGTCTGCACTGCGAGTTTAAGTCGAGTTTAACGTGAGTTTGAAAAAGCAACAAGCACCAAACACAATCTTCACACAGTAGTAATGCGAAGCATTCATAAACCTGTTGTCCAACAAAGGACGTTTAATAATGTAACCCCATCTTCTAATGAGAGATGATGAGAACTCAGAAAGGGCAACAACCACAGTGTGCTTCTTTGCAAAAATAACAAGGTTTACTATACAACATTCACAAGCAATACAACAAGTAATCAGAAATGGCAAAGAAACAAAACAAACGAAAAACAAACAAACTTGTAAATATTACAGACAGGGTTCCCAATCATATCCAATGGAAATCACTCTGCAAACAAGTGCACACTCAGTCACCAATAAAACACCATTTCACTCCAAACTCTAAAGGAAAAGTAAATCATCCAAACAAATCACTACAAATTGCGGCCCCCCCTTGGCCATATGATGGGATATAAACTGGTCGTAGCTCACTACAGTGGATGTGTCTCACTTTACCACCACCAATTGGAACAATAGAAAATACTGACACTTGACCTTCAGGGCATCGAACAATTCGGTATGTGGTTGGGTTCCAGGCATCCTGGATTTTACTTCTGCCTTTGTAACCGTGGGCTCTCTGATATACCAACTGGCCAATATGACACACCTTAGAATCATCTGCACAGGCACGCTGAGCTGCAGCCTTCTGAAGACGAGATTGGGCACTGTTAAAAATCCAGATTATCTCGATGATTAGCCATCCAATCAAAGTTCGTTTGACCATAGCCATCCAATCCTAGCATAAAATCTACAGGTAGATGTGGTTCTTGTCCAAACTAAGACATAAGGACAATAGCCCATAGACAAATGTATGCAAAAAAACACCTGAGACAAATGTGACGGCCAATCACTGTCATTTCTGTTTTTTCTCAGCAGGAAGGGTGCGCAGCAAGTCGTGTATAGTTCTATTGAACTGCTCACACTGACCATTCCCCTGTGGCCAATATGGTGTAGTATGAGTCTTCGTAATTCCATAAATTTTACAGTTCTTGAATCAAGTGGCTCTCAAAGCACCTTCCTTGGTCTGAATGTAACTGTTGTGGGACACCAAACATATAAAACCATCGTTGACCAGTACCCGAGCCACTGTCCTAGCAGTCAGGTCTTTTGTAGGGATGGCCTGGGTGAATTTTGAAAACCCATCCGTCATAATTAACACATTTTCCATACCATTGGATGACGGTTCCAACAGTGTGAAATCAATAGCTAAGACATCTAGTTGTCTATCAGCTGCCAAATGCCCCATGAAAGTATGCACCTTTGGTCTAACTACCTTTGACAGGGTACAGCGCTGACATTTCCTACACCAATCCTCAACATAGCTATACATCCCTGGCCAATAGCACCGAGCCCTAACTAGCCTTGCTGTTTGCTCCATCCCCTGATGACCATGGTCGTCATGAAGGCAGGTGAGAACCTCTTCCCTAAGGGCAGACGGTAACACCACCTGTCAAACTTCCTTATGGCCTTCTTGTGGTCAAAATCATCAGTACAAGACACCATCTACCTTCTCAAACTTCTCCCACTGACGAACTAACTTTCAAGAATGCGTTCTTGTGATGTTGGTGGCTTCTTACGGTCCCAGTAAACCATGAACCTTCCTATAACTGGGTCAGCTTCCTCCAACACACCCAAATTCTCCTTAGACGGTCTAGGAAAGACAGATATACTATTAACCGCTGATACCGGACCATGCTCAGAAACGGACTGCCGTATCTGTTCAGGCACAACTGCAATTGAAGCCAGTCCCATCAAAGGGGCAGAGCTTTGTCTAGACAAAGCATCAGCATTGCCATTATTGCGTCCAGGCTTATATTTTATGTCGAAGTCAAACTCTGCAAGTTGGTTGACCCACCTTTGTTCCAGTTCCCCCAACTTTGCTGTCTGCAAATGACTAAGAGGGTTGTTATCAGTATATACTGTGCACTTATTGCCCAGCAAATACTCTAGAAATTTTTCAGCTATGGCCCATTTTAGAGCCACAAATTCCAACTGAATTTGTTACTGAAACATTAACATCAGTTTCAAAATACCCCACATAGGGAATATCCAAACCATTGGCAGCTTTTAGCTGAAGCCAACCACATTTTTTTAAAGCATCTGGTGCTAGCTGTCGAAAATGTTGGTCAAAACAAGACTCTGTTATTGTGGTCACCATTGACCTAGTATCCAGCAGACATGAAACAGGAACACTCCCCATTTGAATGATAACAGTGGGACAGTCGCCAATAAGACGCTGTACCAGCGTAGGACAAACCAGGCTTGAGGTCTTTAAACCTTCATTGCCCACTTTAGTAGTCTGACTAGTAGCAACGGGGGAGTTAGGTTGATCATTCTCCACAAGTGTTTCTCTTGTAGTCACCCTAGCTGGTCTAGATCCAGATTTACCAGGCCATGGTTGTCTGCAATATCGGGCAATATGACCCTGTTTATTACAACGTAAACACCTTCTTATTTTGTAAAATATTTTTTATTTAGCAATAATAATCAAATCATAATAAAATAAAACATTATTATTATTATTATTAGTCATATTAATATATGAGCACAAAATGTTATATATGTATACAAACACTTTTCATTTGAAAAAATTATAAATAAATCGCATTTTAAATCGCAATTTTAACCAGAATAATCGCAATTAGATATTTTAGATTTTTATATATATATAAAATATATATATATTTCAAAATGTAATTTATGACAAAACCAAGACTTTTCAGCAGCCATTACTCCAGTCTTCAGCGTCACATGATATTTTCTTGTAAAAAAAGTTGTGCCACTTAATACAAAGTTGTCATAAAACTCTAGATGGCACAGGCTGATAGGTCCTTAACCCTTTCACACGTAAGTTTCAAAAATTCTGGCTGACCCTCCAGCATGAGTTTTTCAAGGCAACCGTTATTTAGAACATATCATTTTATTGTTCCCATGGTGACGCATCATTGCTTGTCACGTGAAACACAGAATATCCACTTTTACTTCATTTTTCCTTTTTTTATTAAAAATATTCACAAATTTGTTAACTATAGTATGAAATATCTGATATTCCAATTGTCAAATATGGGCAAGTGGATGTGTTTTTGTTGTTTAAACACCTTCATAATGATCGCGTTAGTTGCGCTATATGCGCAGTGGGCGGCGCCATTTTAGTTTGTGCCGCAGTTCAGAGAATCAGATCTGTTGGATTTATAACACGTGAATTAAGTAAACTTTAAAGTTACTATGTGTGATATGAATAAAACTTGTCTAATTATAATGGAAAGGATTATTATTGCCACTTCCATAGACATCAGTGTGTGCTTTACAAACTCTAAATGTATTGTTTCGCTAGTACTTACGTGCATTTAACCCTCTGAACCCTGAGCTGTTTTCTGGGCCCTGAAGGTGTTTTGACATGCCCTGGCATTTGTGCTTATTTCTGTTACTTGTAACATTTTCATGGCTAAAGTCTGAATACTCTGTATTCAGCAGAAACTCTGCTACAATAATATGTGAGTAGCATGTATGTAAACGTTTGTAGTTTTGAGAAAATTACGTTTATGCGTGGTTTGTGAGAAAAAAAAAAAAAAAAAAGTAAGCCAATGAAATAAGGCCATGTCAGAAAGCTTTATGCGGGGAGGGCGTGAATCATCATAAATATTGATGTTTTTCACACCTGGGAAGACAGACCCTCTCCTGATGGCCTATAATGGCCCACCTATTAGGTGGGACTTTGAGGGAAATAGAACAAAGAATGTAAAGAGATTAAAAGAATGGCTTTTTGATTTGTTTGCATATAATTTGTATATAATCCAATATAGTGTTACATATATAATCCAAATATACATAATGAAGGACAAAAAGTGGGAAAAAATAAGGGACAATCGTAGTAAAAAGAACTTTAACTTCATAGAAATAAATGTCAATTGTTACAGACAAACCATCTAAAGCTTCTTTAGCATTATACACTACTGTTCAAAAGTTTGGGGTCAGTAAGAATTTGTTTTAAAGAAATTAATAGTTATTCAGCAAGAACACATTAAATATGTCAAAAGTGACAGTAAATACATTTTAATGTTACAAAAGCTTTCTATTCCAGATTAATGCTGTTTTTTTAACTTTCTATTCATCAAAGAAACCTGAAAAAAATGTACTATTTTCAACATGGATTTCTCATTACAGTATCACCGTGAATATCATAATGATTTGTTTACAATATAACCGATGTGATCATACGCTCCAGGGACCAGCCAAGACTGATCACACTGGTGTGATCGTACATGCGAAAGGGTTAACTCAATTTGCCTGCAATCACATAATTCTCTATAGGGCACAGCCTATAGAGTGGTGCAGGTATGACGTCACTTTGTAGGCCAAACGGCAGTTAGCATCACACTGGTTCCCTCAAGAAAAAAAAAACAATAGGATTTTCCCATAGGCTTTTGGATTATCGCAAAAAAACAAGCTCTGTGAACAAATTTTTTCCATCAAGATAATTATCACAGACGAACACAACTTTTGTTAATTTTGAAGCCTAAATGCAGTCGCCAGAAGTAAAAGGCTAAAGGTAGGTAATAAATGAACTACACCACGGTCCCGCGATTTCAATGTCACCATCACTAAGCTTCCGACAGCTCTTTTAGTTATTATATCAAAACATTTTCTCAGAACGTCTGAGTTAGACTAGTTTATAAGAGCACAATTATGAGCATAATGAGGCTGTACAAGCTGACTGAGCTTACCTTTTCGGCGTCATGACGTTTCATCTCCTCGACAGCCTCTGTAGTCCCATTTAGCCACTTGATAGCAAACGGCTTTTTCAAGACACGTAACAGCTTAAAAAAATCATGTGTGGGGTAATACTGATGTATTTTATGTCGTAGATTAAAACGTGAAAGTGTCTTGAGCTTGTGTTCACCACAGACCTTATTTCAGCCATTTAACCAAAACCCCATTAAAAAAACTCATTGACTTCGGGACGAGGGAACCCAGAAGTGCTAAAATGCAAACTCACAAACTCACTTCTGCATTTTGGCCTACAAAGTGATGTCATACCTGCACCACTCTATTGGTTCCTGCTGTATCAGTAGTCAATGAGCTCTCTGCTCAACCTTCAAATACTTTGTTAGCATTTGCTGTAGCAGTGCAGCACGCTTTCAGAAATCCTCCACCTTCCCCAGCTCCCCCTGTATAGATCTGCTATGGGTAATTCATGTAAGCATTTATCTGAAATAGAAATATTTTGTAACATATAAATGCTTTTGCTGTAACTTTTGATCAATTTAATGCATTACTGCTTAATTAAAAGTATCAAAATCTTCAAAGAAAAAAAAATCCCCCCAAAAAACCCAAACTTTTGAACGAAACTGTAGGCTATATTCTACCAGCACATGCGTACAACAAGGTTTAGCAAATGTTAAACATTTAATATTCTCAAATATTAGTTTAGTACATGGTACCTATAGTAGACGTTCAGTCCTAACTCAACTTTAGACCAAAAATACATGACATGATCTAAATTTCAAGAAAATAGCAAAATAAAGAAATACAAATTTACATAAAATATTGAAAAAACCTGCTCCTTACAAAAGCTATATTTTACCATTTAGTTTAATCAACATTATCTGAAGGATAATTTAAATAAAACTATTTAAAATATTCAGTTACTGTTCAGCTACCTCTTCAACACAGTCAGCAGAATGTATTGATGTTAGTCGGATGCTTGAAGGAACTTCATAACTTATATTCTGGTAATTGGTTCATGTTCTGTGGCTCCAGTGACTGTTCACTCTCACCCTCATGAGGGTGTTCAATCCTCAACCTCCCTAACAAGGTGAAAAACAATCTAATTCTTTTTCAGAGTTGGGACCAATGGTTCTGTCCCCTGGTGCAGAGGGGCCATACACTAGGCCTGATGCCCTTGACCTGTCCTGCATCAACTCCTCTTGACAGTAGTGCTTTGAATCTTGAAATGTGCCCCTCCACCCAGAAACCACTGGAGAGACGTCCTGAAGATTATTGCTCTTTCTTGGTAACATGAAGGTCACTTGAAGTGACACAGGTTCTTGTGGGAAAACAAGCAGGAATGTGACTTCTAGTTCCCCTGTCATTTCCATTCCCTAAATCAATCCTGGACAGGCGCCTTGGAATCTGGTGCTCCCTTCTCAGGGACTCTTCCACTCCTAGACCTGGTTGTAGTGCTGTTTATTTAGTAGCCCACACAATAATATATAATTTTCTAATAATAATAAATTAATTTAAAAAATAATAATAAATCAAGATGATATTATTACAGATGAGATGTGGAAAAAGACAGAAAATAAACTAATTAACTGAATATTTTATTTTGTGTTAAGAATTAATGAATTGTAGTGTATTCATTAACAACATATTTCAAGTTAATGTTATGCAGTAGTAAAATAAAAGTGATATAATCATCAGAGGAGGATCAAATGAGCATCATGCCTTTTAATTTTTTAAAGAATGCTGCTCGCTCCCTGTTATATATGCCATTTCTTTGATACAATGACAACCTTTCAATAGCATGGCATCAGTTGTAGGCATGAAATCACTGTGGCAACAAATGGCTACTCAGCTGCCTGCAGACCACCACAGATTGTTTGTTGGGAAGAAAGACCCTCTGTACGGTTCACATAAATATTTAAGTCTATTAATCACTGTGTAAGTGAGTACTGAGAAAAAAAATGTTTTGAAATAAGAGAGCATATGGGATGATGGGAACATATGGGAATAAAAACATTGAGAAGTTAAGAGGGAACGGGGCTATTGTAGAGAATATTTGAGTCACTGATCCTATTTTAATACATTAATGACAGATCTTTGCTTTGGTCCATTTCTTTCAACAAGAATATGTAAAACAAATACAAAAGTGCTGAGTATTTCAGGTCCAGCTAATGTTTCATGCTCACCATGCATAACAAGCAGGAACTCATAGATATATATACACACACACACACAAGTAATATCACACAAGTAGCAGTGTGATATGGCTGTATATCAGCACGGCTGTGATTCGGCCGTAGGTAATCACAGTGTGCAGCCGTATCACGAGTGTGATATTGCCTTTATACAACCGTTCGACAGCACAAGGGAGTAAATAAACAAGAAACAACAATGGAGTGTCTTTAAAAACACTCTTTTGTGCAGAACTACTTCCTTCCACCATGGATTCAAATCTCAAGTTGAGTTTAACAGTTGTGACCAAGCCTCCATTACTAATTCTAAAACGTCACTTTAGAACTAGTAACGAAGGAACGTTAAATCGCTTCATTGAAGGTTATTGTATTGTGTAGAGTGGAGTATTATGGTAGCCTATTCATTCTTCAGGTCGATGTCCATAATATCCATTATAAAAATGTGAATGTCCGCTGAAGAAAGCGATATCTTTGTCCTTTTAAAAGATTTCCAAAGACAGTGCTAAAACAACTTCCTTGTTTACAACGAGTCACTCATAAAGACTTTGCCACCATCTAGTGGTGTAATAATGTAAGTGTCGCTGAAGTCGAAATTACAATCACTGACGGACCTTTTCTCAATACCAGACACAGCATATTATTTTGTATAAAATATTTATTGAACAATAATATTTAAATCAACAACAGAAGTCATTATAAAAGACAATAGGAAATAAACACATGCAAACAATGCAGTCAAACATACAAAAGCAATGCTGTAGTAGGCCCTACAGGATTTAAGATAAACAGCCTAATGTTAAATATAAAGTTATCACACTTAATTTTCCCCTTAACCCAAATCGGTTTGCTCTGGAACAAGTAATGGATTAATAAGACCAAAGATTGCCCGTTTGATATACCCCAAATGAATTATCTCATGTTTAACCACTATCTACGTACAGTAAGAGCTAGTGGCAAATTCCAGAAGGACTTGCCGAGATGAAGCTGTTCTCTGCGGGTACACAACACTGAACGGCCGCTGATGGCCTGGATCTCACATCTACGAAAGTATCTGAACAAACGTCTGTAAAATAGGTGCTATGTTTATACATGAATCACATATTTGAGGTCCAATTAATTACATTCTTGCCTAAAAAATTGTTAAAACTACATTTCCTGTCACAACATAAAAGTCACAACAGGTTTTTTTAAACTGGTGGATTTGCTCGACCGCCATGACAGTCGCTGCAGGGATACAAGCGGTGAACCGGTTTGAGTGCCGATACTGGGTGAATACCGCACGGCTGGAAAAGGCTCTTAGCCAATCAGATTCAAGAACCAGAAATAACTGTTGTATGTATATATATATATATATATATATATATATTACAGTGATCTGAATATAAGTCAGCAAATGAGTATTAAGTTTTATATTGTCTTGTAAGTTTAATTGTTGGGTACATTGGAAAAGGTCAAGAAGAGGTGAGAGATAAGAATCACCACAGGCATATAAGGTGCTTTTTTAGGTTATTTTGATAGTAGATAGTTCTAACAACAAAACCATGGTATTCTGCTAAAGCTTAAAAAAATGGCAGTTAATTTCCGCTTCCTTTTTCTTTTAATTTGCTCCATTCAGTTGAAAGTGCTGCCCTTGACAATCTTACATAACATCATCTTGCATGTGCACTAAATTATTCAAAATGGCTAATTTTCATAATATAATGTTTAAAAAAAAAAAAAAAAGGCCTCCAAAATATTGTTGGCAGTGTAAAACAATCATTTCACATGAGCAAGTAGCCTAATAGTACCTAACTTGCCAAGTAATGGTACTTGCAGTAATCAACACAGAGAAGAGAAGAGCAGCCCTTTTCAAATGAGAACGAATAAATTCTTTTATGGGGGAACAAAATGCCACCAAATTAATTAAACATGGACAGGTCAGAACGTACTGCAATCTGTCCCTTGTCTCCCCATCCTGTTGGAGAGACATTTGGAAGTCTTCGAGCATGAAATTAAACATTGAGGACACCCCTTGTTGAATATCTTCTATTCTCTAGGAAAGTCAAAAAGACTAAAGCACTGAAAAGCCAAAAGAATTAACTGTCACAGCTAGCTCGTCGCTTTGGAAATGACCACATTGGTTACACTGATTAAAAACAGATTCGGTTTTATCAGAAATGCAAAAAAAGTCTTGTTTTGGACGGTTGCTGAACATTACACATTACAATATGTGCTTTGCATTTAGAGGTTTCCTGTCTTGCCAAATTATGTGCACTCAGTTCTTTTATTTTCTGTTCTTGGAGCATGTTTTACAACTGATAATTAAACTTTGAAAGCTGCCTCGCAAAGTCTCACGCAGAAATGTCACCGTCTCCATCTGCTGGCTCTTCTACAATGAGGAGTTTACAAATGTGAGAGGAAAAGGGGTTTGGCATGAGTTTTAGGGCTTTATTTTTGTTTAAAATATAAACAGCCTTTTAAATATGTAGGGTAATTGGACTCTGAAGCCGTGAGACATATAATTTAAAGGGGAAAGAAAATATTTTCCATATGTCTTTGGCTAGGGTTATTTTCCTCTCTCTCTTTTCCAGCCGCAGTGTTGGGGCTGTTATTAATGTGTTAACTTAAACCACTGGAATTCGCAGTCATATATCATCCACTTCCTGATTGGAGGCTGACCAGACCGAACCTCCAGTTGCCCGACTGTTGACACGAAGGAACGGAGAGTTTGCAAGCATTCACAGAGAATGCAGTTCTCTTTCAAATGGGACCTCGGGGTCCAATATCCTTCGTATTTGGTTTTCAGGATTTTGGCCCGCCGCTCAAGTTTTCCTGAGAACACGCACAGTCTGACTGAGAACCGTGAATTATGATGCACTTCATATTGTTTGATTATTTGACTTTGCTCATTGATCACTGCCTCTCATCTTCCTTCAACTTTTTTTGACAGCTGTTGTCTTTAGTCCACATTTGAAATATTTACACACTCCCTCAGCCATTTAACCAGCCTGGTCTCCTCCATCCATCAGAGTTTGCATCCGTCTATCTCCCACCCACTGATCTGAGGGCACAGAGTGTGGGTAAGTATGACAGATATATCACAGTCACTTTATAAAACACACCTGGATGCTCTTCAGCATTGCGATTAGTGGTGCCAGCGAGGAGGAGGCCGTCCTTCAGAGATCAAGGTCATGTCAGGGTGCGCCATGGGGGGATCTCATCAAAATGCACATCATCACAATCATCTTACTTAACCTTGATTAAAAATTCTGAAAAAGCCAATGTGCTGCTCTCTAGAGGAAGGTGATGCTTTCCTTCCCTTCAAGGACTTACACGACAAAATAAGCAATCTTTTTATAGTCCTTCTTGGTAGAAAAACTACCAAGAAAACAAATAATCACAGCTACGGATATAAACGTAATGAATGAAAACTAGCATTTCTAAATCCTCAAAAGTCTGTCCCTGTGTTTGCATGCAAAGCATCTGGTTGTAATGCACTTCAGTTGAATTATTACTGGCAAATATTTAGTTGTTAAGTATCTTCCACATTTTCCAAGTCAGTGCAATGACTATATTTCCTAGGTTCACACCCCACATAGTATTATAGCTTTCCACTGAGACTGTTAACAAAGAGACCTTTCCTGACAATATAACCCATCTTTTAAGTACATTACCAATGATAAATGTACCCTTTCCTTTTACATACCAGCTGTGCTATGCTTCCTGACTCTGACTTCTGGGAAAGAAGAGTATGTGAGGCTTAATAAGCTTGGGTTAAAATGGATTTGAACTGCCAGAATTCGAGGTGTACAGACTGTAAATGAGAACGTGAGGGTGATGTGTATGCATGTGCGTACATGACTATTAATTTCACCAGAGATCATGGCTTGTGTCTAAATAAAACATGCTGGATCCAGGTGCCATTCGGCAGGATTTAACCTCCAAAATTAGAATGGTGGCATTGAGGTCGAGGGTAACTTTCCTTTTTCCTGCCCTGCATTTTAGACGCAATGGAAAAGCAATCAGGCCCCCCACTCTTTCAGGTCTATTACACTGAACGAGAGAGTGGCCTAAGGTTTGGGAGGCATTTAGAGATAGGACAGTGATTATTAGACAAAGAGAAGGCAAGATACTTTAATCAGCTGAACAAATCATTGCAGCGCAGCTAATTAAAATCTAATGTTCATCAGGAGCTTTTGGAAGATCAGCTTGATTATGGATAGAGGGCACCATTAAAGCAGAGCAGACAAGTTCTATTATACTGTTAGACAGCAGAAAAACACATTACTGTGGCTTTTTAACAAATGATGAAAGACAAGTGCTATTGTATCTAGAACTGTGTGCAAAGACTGTAATTTTCCCTCAGTGGAAAGATTTCAGCAGAGTTAGACATTATGGTTGCATTGCCCTAAAGTTTGTTTGAAAAAATGACTGCAATGACTTGGAAAAAAATTATTGGTGGATGTTAAAGCTGATGGCGTAATACTGCCCCACATCACATTCAGAACCATTGTCAGAGCATATTAAACAAATAAAACATTGGGTCTGCATATGAATTTTTGTACAAAATAAAACGTGTGGTATTAAATGCATGAGGACTGATAGTAACTCCTTCAATATTGTTTAAAAAAGTGTCTAGGATAAGCCTCATGAAGTCAAGAGGAAGTCAAGTATATGATTGTTTTCATGTCTTTTTGTTGTTACTTTACTATTATTCTATATTAATAAAAAAATGTAGGTATGTCAAAACTTTCAAAACTGATTGGGAGTGTAGTGACATCAATGCGAATTCAAAGTTGATTTAGCATAGTAAATGTATCTGAAAGAAAACCAAATAAGAGAAGAGAGCGCTAAATAAGAGCCGAAATTCACTCAAAGTCGGATTCAGAGAGATACTCTTCACAGCTGACTACACCTGCTAAAGAAAAACTCCTACTGACAATGCAACCACAAGCAGACCACAACGCAAAGACAGAAACGCTGTAAACAAGTACTCAGCCAATGTCTGTCAGAATGAAAAAGTCCATATCTGACAGAGAAACAGAAAGGAGAAAAGAGACAGATTCATCAAATGGTTTTTGAAAAACTACTGAAGCAATGCACCATCCATTAAGTATCTGATGAGTATTTTGACAAACATTAAATATATTCAAAATTACATTGCACCCTGCCATGAATGAACAATAATATATTAATAGAAAATATATAAATTATAATATGTTAGCATACAAGATGAGTTCTTTCTTGTGTGAATTTAAACAGGAACTCTTTCTGGATCAGATGTGAAGGTCTCAATTAATGTTGAGCAATGGAGCCGCACCCTTTAATGGGTTTGAATTATACATGTCCGTACTGCCATTTTTAAATGAGATTTGTCCACCACTCTTTTCAGACCCTTAATCTCTCTCTCTCTCTCTCTCTCTCTCTAGTCAGTGCATTAAATCAGTTTGCTGGCTTACATTTAAAGGAGAAGAATGAATTAATTTTAACTACTTTTATTGTATGTCTGAGGGAGACATTGTGTCACATGTATGCCAGAGGCTTCCAGGTAGCCACTTCTTTTCTCCCAGACATTGAACGGAGCCCTGACCGAGGCACAATGTTAAATATAAAATTAATAAGGAGAGACAGAATAGGATTATGCAACTAGAGCTGTGAAAAGTGAAAGCATATTTTATCTTCTTCCCCTGTTCTTGGTGAATTTGGAAAACTTGATCAGATTTGTTGACGCCTAAGGAGATCTCAAAGGAAATGGAACTATGCGTTTTCCTTGCTTGTTTGTTTGGGCAAAATGATGTAGTTGGAGGGAATGATTCCATAAAACACAAAGGCAAATGATGTAACATAGTCCTATTACTGTAATGAGGATATTCCTTAAATATATTAGAGGGCAAAACACAAGCAGAGAACTGAATAGCAAGTATTTTATGGAACAAATATAAATGCTTAATATTCCTTTTTCATATTCCAATATGTTGCAGTGGCACCACAATATAGTAATTTACATAAATCAGACTTGTAAAGATTGGCTGTGGTGAAATAGACCTGCTTAACTTTGGCTCATGGGTTATTCAAATTGCAAAACAGTCTCTGATTCTTGCTGAATTCATAGTCAGGTTGAACCATGCTGCTTAATGTTTGGCAGGAATTGCATTCGTTTACTGCATCTCCTTAAAAAGCAGGGGAATACTGTTATTTACCTTGTGTTCAGGTTAAAGGATGTGATTATTCACACATTTCCACCGTTAAACCTTACGTCCATGACTCATGCGAAATGAGTTTGTAGATAAAACAATATTACAAAGTTTTTAGGAACACTTGATTCTGTCAATTGCATCATTCCCAAATAATGACCGTTGCATATTGCAGTACTGTATAACTGACCATTTTAGGGAAAACATATACTGTCGGCACTTTTCCACCATGGGCCAAATGATTCCAGCCACATTTCTACTTGAGCACGGTTCAGTACATAACAATTACAAACTGTTCCCAGCCTGGATTTCTGTGCACTGTTAGCTAACTGTACAGGTGGAACGCCTGTAGTGACAGTGACGTGATGATATTCTAGTATTTTTACAGCATTTTTCTACATGCTTTTCCCCAGCAAGGTATATTAGACTCAACTTATTAAAACTCATAGATTAGTATTAACCGTTTAGCAGGGTCCCGGGGTATGCTCCCTCGTGAGATTTGTTTGTTTGTTTGTTTATTTTAGCAAACTCGACTTTTGTGGTATCATCCACACATGCAAATTGGTTGAGAACATAACTGCAATAAAGTAGGCTAATAGTTAATAATTACTTGGTTACAAAGTGCCATGGGAAGTAAAACTAACTTTACTTAAAATTTACTTATACTGAAAATGTAAATTTCCTGTCATTTCTTGGAATATCTTAAAGCCAGGTTTTTCCTAATATCAGTCATTATTAGCAGAACACATTTTCCACATGGGGAAAACCATTTGTTTAGTCAATAATTCAAGTAGGTCCATTCTTTAAAGCTCTTGATTCTAACTCCAGATTCTAATGTAATTGTTTAAATATAGCATTTGTTACAATTAATACTGTAATAACAATTACAGGTAAGACCTTTGATGGCTTCTCATGCAGTCTTAGGCCAGTGTTAACCTAGTTCTTTCTTTTTTTATCTATAGCATTTTTTATGAAAACTTGCTACACTGTAAACAAATAATGGGAGTGAAACCGGCAGCTCATTACCTGGACATTATCCAGGAATTGTATTGACAAACACAACACAATGAAGTTCAAAATTCAAAATACAGGTAAAACCCATGTAAAAAAGAAAAAAATTAATAGATTTTTTAGAGTGTACCTACACATATAGCTACAACATGTCACAGTTGTAAATCTTTAAGTGAAAAATGTATTTCCTTAACAGATTATCTATTATAAATTGTACAAGTTAGTCAATATTTACCACAATAAATACAATAGAATGTGATCAATTCTAGTAAAGGTCATGAACAGTTTAAAAAGTTTCTAATTGATGTTGGTGCAGGATGATGTTTTCCTCTCTTTTCATAATTTTTTTTAGTTCATGTGGTTGTTTAAGATCATGTTTGACTTTCTCCATAGCGTTTTAAAGCGGTAAATTCTCATTAAAGTCAGTGTCGTGATAAGAACAGCTAGCAGAAATCTTACCACACTTTTAGAGTGCGCTGGTGAGTCCCACTCATGTAAAATTGGGCTTCAGTTATATTGCACAGATAATTACATGCAATGTAATTAATTAATAGCCTGATGTTTTGAGTACCAGCAACATGTGAGAAGTGTTGATGCTGTGCCGGTAGATTTTGGATTAGGTGTGGGGGTGGTTAGGATTAGGCAACCAGGTAGCGGCCTCAATGAAGGGGGTAATAATTTGGCAGGGAGTTAAAATTTGGCAACTGTACACAACAAAAAGTAAGGGTACATTTCAGATTAAAATATAGAAGTTTGAGTTAGAAGTTTATTATATCATATTATAATATTAGGTTAATAAATGTCCTTTGTTGCTAGTCTGAATACTTTTACCTTTCTATATTTGATGTGATCAATGGCACACCGGATTCAGTGTTTTCTACAGTCCTGTTTATTACTTTCATGATTTTGTAGAACCACAGTGGAGAACAACAACAACATAAATGTAAATGTAGTTTGGATCAGCATGGTTTCATAAGTAGAACAGTTAGGCTTGATGGTGGAAAAGAGTTTATATGTTTTGTACATGGATTTGCTTAAGTAATCATTTACTCATCATCATATTGTTGTATGACTTTCTTTTTTTTCTGCAGAACACACATTACGATATTTTGTTGAAATGTTGGTAACCAAACCGTGTTTTGACCAACTGACCAATTCTAAAAAAAAAAAATTGTAAAAAAAAAAAGAAATTTCATAAATTTTAAATCAATATTTCATGTTTTATTTATTTGTTAAGCAGCCATGTAATTAGCAGGATAATGTACAGTCAGCCAGTCATTAACACAAAATAAACCCAGACGGGGTCTTGTGTCGCCCCAAAGGGGTTTAACTTGCAATAATGACCTGCTGACTGCACATTATCCCTTATGCAGAATGCCCTGTTTGTTCTCTACTCTAGGGCCAAAATACATTTCCTGTACCTTCTAAAATTGCTCAGCTGGTTCAACCAAAATAAAGAAAGGCAATTCTCTCCAAAAATAACAGCACAACTGCTCAGAATCAGGTGGGTGGTGCAGCGTCTGGTTTTAAAGAGTTTGGTTTCAGAGAGTCTGGCACACAGAAGCCTTTCATTTTGTTCCCATTAATCCTCCCTCTGGGCACTTCTGGCTTTCTGGAAGAAACACTCTTTTTACCTCTTTTTACTGTCACCCATTCCACTCCCACCGTGATTCCTCCGGTCCTGTCATTTTGCACTCATTTAAAAAAATATCATGTCACTTTGGTTATATCCAATGCTTAACTATCAGTATCATTTAGGACAGTCAGCTGTTTTTTTTCTTGAAGTATTCCTAAAGTGTAGAAAACCTTCACGGTGGCAGCAATGTCAGGGGTTGCACCGACTTTAATGCTCTGCCATGACGCTTTAAGCTTGACGTCGACTAGTCGCTGGCCTATAGAGGGCGCAACAGGATAAGCCATTTCCTGACACGCAGGCTCTGTTTCCAACAGTTAAAAATGACAAATAAATATATACTCAGAGAGTTCAACACAAGACATGTTTGATTATACCATCTGGATGCTCAAAATTGATCGGGAGAATGCACGCTTATTGTACACGTAAGTGAATTACCGTTCTAAACTAATGCGCGCTGCATTGGAACACACACATCACGCGCACCTCACACAAAACCATTCAGTAGCGCAGAAATGTATTGTCAACACTGTTCTGTGATTAATCAATAAAATAGCTTAGAAACTGAAAAGTTACAGCATATATTTCTTAGTAACTAAAACTCACAGTTTCACTATTAGTAGAGAGACGCTGGCAGGTACAATTAATTCACAATCCTTCTTGCTCATCCAGAAACAAACTCCTGCATATTCAGTTGTAAGACACGACTGGAAATTCAAAAGGGACCTGGTTCTGTGGTCAGATGAAACTATAAAAAGTTTTTTTTGCAGCAAATCCACCAGATGGGTTTGGTGCAAACAGGGATAAAAAGTACCCCATGCCCATGGTTAAAAATACCGCTAGATCTTTAATGTTGTGGGCCTATTTTTTTGCTGGAGGTCCTGGACATCTTGTTCAGATACATGGTATAATGGATTCTAGCAAATACCAGCAGATAAAAAATCAAAACCTCATGGCTTCTGCTAGAAATCTTATAATGGGCCGTGGTTGGATCTTCCATCAGGACAATGATCCAAAAACAAACATCAAAATCAACACACAAATGTGTCACTGAACACAAAATGAAGCTTCTGCCATGACCATCCCAGTCCCTGACCTGAACCCTATAGAAAATGAGTTGGGTGAACTGAAGAGAAGAAACACCAACAGGGATCTGGGAATCTGAAGGATCTGGAGAGATTCTGTATGGAGGAATGGTCTCTGATCTCTTGTCAGGTGTTGTCCAAACTCATCAGGCATTATAGGAGAAGACTCTGTTATCTTGGAAAAAAGAAAGTTGCAAAAAAAGTGTTTAATAGAAGGGTGCCAATAATTGCGGCCAACGTGTTTTGGAGAAAAGCATTTATTTTTTATAATGTGATTTACCCCCACTTTCAATTATTTTACTTCAGTGAAAGGTTAGATTTTTGTGAATTTTTGGAATAAAAGATCAAAAGGATAAACAATGCAGATTTATTTTTTACAGCCATATTTGATCATATTTACCAGGGGTGCCAATAATTCTGACCACCACTGTAAATGTAAGCTTTATTGTGCTACTTATCTGTATCTAATTCAGAACAAGCAGAAATCTGTGAGAGATATAACGACCCAAAGACAAAAGAACTGATACAAAAGCTGTTATGTAGGAGCAATAACCTTCATGGGCAGCACTGTGTCATATGCCATAGCTGTCCTGTGCACAAGAAAACCCGTGTTCGCATCTCAGCTCAAGGTTCAGGGTTATTTGTTCATTAATGATGTCATCAGCGACTCGACTTTAAAAAAATCGGAAGTTGTTCAACCCCTACTGTAGGGTTATTTTTAAGGGCACATAAAGTCATGTGAATGGCCTGCTCAAGCACTGACAGGTCCACCTAATGTGATGTTACACCATTGCTATATAGCAGGTAAAGATACACTTTTGTCTGTGGTATAGAAGAGGAAGTGCTTCTACATTGTGCAGCTGTCTATCAGTGGGCTTGAATACAAAGGTTGGAGTGAGAGAAACATGGCCTGGTTGCTTAGTTATTGAAATGCATGTTTTGAGCTGTCAGATACAGCAAACTAATATTTACAGTTTTCACCTCAACTCATTTTGACAGCTGAGAGCTCCAAGCACTACAAACAATCCTTAGACAACAAATTCCTTTGACGGCCCTTCCACTGCAGACCAAAGTTAAATTGTGTGCCAGCAAATGCAATCTGCTCTTGCAGTATCAATGGGACAGCGAATAATTCTCTATTGGACCTTTTTTTTGGCAGAGGACATTGAAACAGACCCAGCAGCCCATCTTGAGAAAAATCAAGCCTTATCAGTCTGCCATCCCCATACTTTTTTTTGTGTGTCATTGAAAGGTCAACCACTCTTTCCAATTTCATTGCTGTCACTTTATGCTGTCATCACTGGATTCTTCAGCATGTGCGCTGACCTCTCTAGTGGAGAAATGGGTTCAAAAGGCACTGAGGTTAGTGAGTAGAGGCCGATATTACTCCTCTACACACTTCTGTCTCTTTCTTTCACTCTTATACACCATAGACAGCCACTCACCTTCCTACATGCCATGTCACAATCTTACTGAAACCACTAAATGTATTTACTGTTTCAAGTCGTCACATTTATTTCTATAGTGCATATAAAAAAAAAAATATAAAAAAAAAAATATATATATATATATATATATATATATTTACTGTAGGGGAAACCACATCTGGGTTATCCTGCACTATGTCTCTGTACTGTGTTAACCTTTTCCTATTTTTAATTTTTTTTATTTTGTTATTGTTACAACTCACTCAAGTATTGTGAAGTTGACTGTAACAACAGCAGTTTTTGTACCTGACACTAATTTACACGTTTTGAACCTGCTGATTCAGATCGAATGACACCACACACCATAGTCATTATTATAGTCATATAAATCCTTTACTTTTTCACACAGAGACCTCAGGAGATGCTTTCACTCATAGATATAATTCCTAATTTATTACAACTCATCTCCCCAGTCTCTCCTAAGGTAAGGTCAATCAAAAAAAAAAAAAAAAAAATGTATAGCAAGTAAACACCATGCACACATAAACATGAAAAACAAGGAAAACCTTGCTAAATTTCACATTCTTAGGATGTGGGTTATTATCAGCAGCAAAATTATTCTGCTCTGTAAATGCAGAACTCACTAGGGTGCTTGCATAAAAAGTATTAAAATATTATGAAATAATATAAAACATTAATTTGCAATTAAAAACATCAATTAAATATGATTTACTATAGATTAAGTAATTAATATATTACTTAATCTATATAGACTCTTTATTAGTTGCTGATGCAGTTACCATTAATTAATGGTTTAGTTCTTCATGATTACTGTATCTGTGCATTAGTTAAGCATGAATTAATGCATATTAGTGCACCCGTATTGTAAAGTGTTACCAAAAATGATTTTACTCTGAAGTAGATAGCTGTTTAAAACATACCTGCACTCATTGATAGCACAACAAAGCCCAAGTGGCCATCATCAGCATAAATATAGCAGTTATCATATGATGGCTTTGCCTTAAAAGGGAAATAGCAAGCATGTGCATTTTAAATTCTGAGATTTGGAATGCAGCACTGCAGAGTAAATCAAAGACAACATCAAGATGTTACACTTGATATACATATTTGAATGCAGAGAATGTAAAACTGAATTTTCATTTCAATTCTGTGGAAGATGCGTTATTGGCTGCATATAAAAATGTTTTGTTTCAGGAAAAAAAGTACTTCTTATAGTTTTGCGATAATAGTTTTAGTTAGTTTTTAGCAATTGTATTATTTACATCTTAGCCTATGATCACATTTCTGTTTAGCTTTAAAAAATGTTGGCTCCAGTGTTAGTTGCAGTAATTATAGTTTAAAAAAAGCAGTTTCTCAATCAACAAAACAAAAGCTAGAGTTTAGATGTACATATAAAATAAACAAGATATGTGTGTAAAGAAGTCAGATTTGTATTTAAAATATATACAGCGGGTCAAATTATTTTGCCGTGTTATGAAATGTTATTTCTCTACAGAAACCCACTGTAAAAAAAAATAAAATAAAAAAAAATAAATCCAAATGTTCAATGCAAAATGTTCTTCTAACAAATGTATATATGTGTAAAAAAGTAGATTGAAAAAAGATTATTTGGTAGGATGAGTCCAACCCGATCTCACGGCAATTTGTACGTATTTTATAAGGTGGCTAATTCGTAAGATTTAGCTAAATCGTACGTATTTGACGAGTTGGTCAATTCATATGATTAATGACCTAACCCAGGTTTTTTTTTTAAACTTTATGATTCCAAGGACCCCCAAATATGATGAACCTTTTATGAGGGACTTTTATAAAATCCATATATTTTTGTGTATGAATTTTTTAAAAAACTTTTTTAAATAGTAAGTTTGACATTATAAATACAACACATTGTTTCCAAACTTAAATTGGCTATACAAAAAATGATAGTTCACCCAAAAATGAAAATTTGATGTGTATCTGCTTACCCCCAGGTCATCCAAGATGTAGGTGTCTTTGTTTCTTCAGTAGAACACAAATGAAGATTTTTAACTCCAACCGTTGCAGTCTGATGGGTCGTATAATGCATGTCAGTGGTAACAGATGAGAGTATGAGAGCTATGAGAGTAAAAAAAATGTCTCAGGTTATGACTATAACCATAGTTCCCTGAGAAGGGAACGAGACACTGTGTCCACTAGGACTGCTTTGGGAATTCCCCCAGCGTGATTGCGTCTGATGCACGTATATCAACTTTGAACGTCGAATGAACGTCACCAGTGGGTGAAGTCATGACCAGGAAAGGATAAATACACATCTGGTCCGAACGGCTTTAGCTAAACTGCCGAAGCAAATCGACAAAGGGATGCAGGGAGTATGGCAAAGAGACGCAGTGTTTTGTTTCCTTCTCAGGGAACTATGGTTATAGTCATAACCTGAGACGTTCCCTTTCGAGGGAACTTCACACTGCGTCCACTAGTTCTGCTTTGGGAATGATATACCAAAACGCCATAAAACCAAAATGCCTGTCGTGTGAAACTGTGGCACATTCAGGAAAGAAGCACTGATGAACCTGGATCTGCGTCCAGGTCAAGATCATAGTACCTTACAAATGTAAGAGGCGAGGACCAACCGACCGCATCGCAGACTTCCTTGAGGGAAACCCCCGAAACCAAGGCCTTTGAGGCCCCCATACTCCTAGTAGAGTGAGCTCTGACAGCTAAAGGGCATTGCTGGCCAGAAGATTCATAAGCCAGTGAAATAGCCTCGACTATCCACTTGCTCATTGTCTGTTTGGACGCAGGGTGCTCCCTGTTATGCGACCCAAAACAGACAAAAAGTTGATCCGCTTTTCTCCACAGGGCAGCTCTGTGGACATAACAAGGTTACATTTTTCCTAGCCCGAGTTCTCAAATGGAGGAGGACAGAGAGCCTGCAGCACTATAGGCCGTGGAACACTGGTTAGCACCTTCGGAACATTTCGGAACAGCTTTTACCATCCCCGGTGCAAACTCCAAGCACGTGGGGGATACAGATGAGGCCTGAAGGTCTCCTACTCTCTTAATGCAAGAAGGAAGACAGTTTTAAGAGTCAGAAACTTCTCTGAGATGGTATCCAGTGGCTCGAACGGAGCCGATGATAAACCTTCCAATACGATAACCAAATCCCAAGCAGGAACTCTAGTGCGCACTGTAGGCCTCAGCCTCTAGGTACCACGCAGGAAACGAGTTACTAATGGGTTTTTTCCCCACAGTGGTACCATCCACATAGGCATGGTAAGCCGAGATAGCGGACATATACACTTTTAATGTAGAAGGGGTCAACTCAGAAGAGAAGGGCAGTTAACTGAATCTAGCTGCCGTTCTTGACACCAAGAAGTGAACAATCTCCACTTCAGGGCATACAGTTTCCTCGTGGATGGAGCTCTGGAGCTAAGGATGGTCTCTACAACCTCAGCTGAGAGACCAGATTCTATGAGCTCGGTCCCCTCAGAGGCCAAACCCACAGGTTCCACATTTCTGGGCAGGGTGAAATATCGAGCCCTCCGCCTGAGATAGAAGATCCCTCCTGATCGGAATATTCCAAGGTGAGCCATCGAGCAGAGCTACAAGGTCCGAGAACCAAATTCGGCTCAGCCAGTTGGGTGCAACTAACAGTAGACTTATCTCCTCCCGGCGAATCTACTCCATGGAGCAAAACAACTTGGGAAAATGCATACAGACACAGCCTCAGTCACGACTGTACCATGGCAGCCAGTCCCAGAGGAGCTGGATGCATCAAAGAGAACCAGAGCGGACAGTGCTTCGTATCCTGAGATGCAAACACCTCTGCCTGGCCATAAATCTCCCAATTGAGCTTCACCGCATCGGGGTGAAGTCTCCATTCCCCTGGCCTCAGCCCCTGTCTCAATAGGATGTCTGCTCCTATATTCTGGGTCCCAGGGATAAAGATAGCTCTCAAGGAGAGAAACTTCCCCAGAGACCACAGGAGGATTTATATAGGCGATTTATATAAGAGACCACCGATGTGTTGTCTGTCCTGACCAACACATGATGGCCCCTCAGGTCTGGGAGGAAAAACTTCAACGTATTGAAGACTGCCATCATCTCCAGGCAATTTATGTGCCACAAAAGATGATGGTCCCTCCACAGACCCTAAGCTGAACGGCCTTCCATTACCGCTCCCCAGTCTGTGAGAGAGGCATCCGTCGTGAGAGTGACTCGACGACACTGGGCTCCCAACACAGGACCCTGGGACAGGAACCACATTTTCTTTCATATAACCAAGGCACGGATGCACCGCCGCCTGATCTTGATCAGGGAACCCTTTGGTCCTGAGCCACCACTGTAAAGGTCTCATGTACAGCAGGCCAAAAGGTATCACGTTGGACGCTGCTGCCATCCACCCCAACAATATTTTGAACTGTTTCACAGTGAGTGACTGGCCTAGCTTTACTCTTTTCACAACTGATGCGAGCAGTGATGCGAGCGGGCGAAAGAAATGCCCGCATCGCCCAAACCACGCCCAGAAATGCCCGCACTCTCCACTCTGCCAGAAAATCTACTAAGGGATCCCCTGAGGGCAACGAAGTGGAGTGGGCACCGTATAATGAGCCTCGCCCTCGGAGACCTGACACTGCTGGCAGGACCTCTTTTGGCCGAAGCCTTCTTCGCCTGAAGCATGACCCTCAGATTGGTCTTCTGCTTAGAAGCCCCCCGTATCTCTGAGGTGCCGATGCGACACTCTCCTTTTGCTGCTGCCTATACGAAGGGCTTGACGGCTGGGGCTGCTCACACCCAGCAGCCCCAGAGGGTTGGTGGTGGCGCGGGAGATATTTCTTAAATGCCTCCACTTGCTTCTTAGACTCCTGGAATCTGTCGACGACTGTGTTTACAGCGTCGCCAAACAGACCAGAAGGCTCAAGCGGGGCATCAGGGAGAAAGGCCCTGTCTTTATCCTCCATATCTGACAGATTGAGCCACAAATGTCTCTCTGTCGCCATGGACCGCCCAATAGCTCTAGCGGACTCCTTGGTGGCTCTCAGAGATAAATCTGAGAAATCTTCTCTTCACCGCCATCCAAATCCCTCAGCAGTTCAGCCTGGTATGCTTGCAAAATGCTCATGGTGTGTAAACAAGCACCAGCCTGACCTGCTGCCGTATACACTTTTCCCACCAGCCCTGATGTTGTCTTTAATGGCTTAGTGGGGAGCGTGGGGGCCTTCAGGGACGATGCTGACGCGGGGGACAGATAGCTCGCAAGTGTCTGATCCACCCTCGGCATCGCCCCATAACCATATTCCTTCAGCCCTCTTATATTGCTGTATGTTTTAACTTGAGGGCTGAAGAGACGTGATGAATATGGTTTCTTCCACGATCTACACAGCTCACTATGTAAATCAGGAAAGAAAGGCCGTGGTGAAGGTGATATATTTGGTGTGAAAAGGCTAACTTGCTTTTATGACGAGCGCCTTGTTTCTCGGCTGACCAATCAATATTTAACTTGGCAACAGCGCGAGTTATCCCCTTCACCAGCTCTTCGTGTGCTGGGGAAAGAGATTCCGAATCATCTTCCCCTATTTCGATGCACAACAACTCCACCTCCTCAGAGTGTTGAACAGACTGGAGTGTTGAAGCGACGAGCTCTCTTCCTGGGCGGAAGAAGTCGCAGCGCAGGCTTCCGACACCAGAGATTGAGCAACAGATCCCCCGGGTGACAGGCGGGTGAGGAGCGTGCGAAGCGGCAGCCTCTCACAATGCTCGCAATTAGCCCCCTCGAAGGCTGATAAGTCATGCTCCACTCACAAAAACATCACACACAAAGCATGTGTATCTCCACCCATCAGAAAACGGGGACACGGAGGATTACACTGCTTGAATGAAGATGTGTTCGCCATGACTGTGAAATGCTTCTGTAACTTGTAACTTGACAGACAAAAATAAATAGGACACAGAGTTTGATACAGATCGCTTTGCTGAGGCAGTAAAGCTGAAGCCGGTCGGACCGGATGTGTATTTATCCTTTCCTGGCCATGACGTCAGCCGCCCGTGACGTTCATTCTCGCCATTGGCTAAGTTGACATACGTGCTTCAGACGCAATCACGCTGGGGGCATTCCCAAAGCAGTCCTAGTGGACGCAGTGTAAAGTTCCCTCGAAAGGGAACATACACATACGAATCCATATTAAACCCTGTGGCTCGTGACAACACATTGATGTCTTAAGACATGAAACGATCGGTATGTGTGAGAAACCGAACAGTATTTATATAATTTTTTTACCTCGAATGCAATCTATGTCCAACAGCCGTCAGCGCGCGATGACTTCCGGTGAGTGAGGTCAAATGTACACGATATGGCATCGAGATACGCTTGTACCTCGCATTTGAGGTAAAAAAAAATTATATAAATACTGTTCGGTTTCTCGCACAAACCGATCTTTCGTGTCTTAAGACATCAATGTGTCGTCACGAGCCGCAGGGTTTAATATGGATTTAGTATGTGAATGTTTTTTTTTACTCTCATAGATCTCATACTCTCATCTGTTACCATAGACATGCATTATAAGAACGGCAGACTGCAACGGTTGGAGTTAAAAATCTTCATTTGTGTTCTACTGAAGAAACAAAGACACTCACATATTGGATGCCCTGGAGGTAAGCAGATAAACATCAAATTTTCATTTTTGGGTGAACTATCCCTTTAATGTTGGATGTATAAACATGAACATTTTCAATTAAAAATTATTTGAAAAAGCAACTTTCACAATAAATGTATGTAAGCAGCTCATGTACTGTGATAAGTCAAGTCACCTTTATTTATATAGCGCTTTTTACAATGCTGATTGTTTCAAAGCAGCTTCACAGTGTTAAATAATGCAACAGAATTTGATTCGGCCGTACAGCCGCTCTGGAGAAAAAGTTGATGTTATCCAGCTCATTTCAATTATTATATAGTGACCATGTGGGCAGATAATTTAGTTGAAAATTTCTTTGAATATTTAGTTTAAAATTTTTGTGTCCCCAACTGAGCAAGCCAAGCCAAAGGCGACAGTGGCAAGGAACCAAAACTCCATCAGGTGTTAAGAACCCCAGTGAGCAAGATAAAGGGGACTATAGTGAGAAAAACACACTAGAAAGATACAAAGCAAACATATACAATTCTGGAAAGTGTCTACGGCAAGAAAGGACAGAAACATTTAGAAATGAAACAGTTAGAATGTTCGGTAGACTTTAACCATTTTTGCTTTGTCTTTTTATTCTCTGAAATTTTCTGGGGACCCCTTAGAACCTTCTGGAGGACCCCTGGGGTTCCCCGGACCCCAGTTTGAAAACCCCTGACCTGACAATGCAGTATAGACAAATCGTACCAATTCGTACCATATTAAAATATGACCACGGAGAGAAAAAAAAACACGGGGGGCACCTTAAGCATTTAAAAAATCTAACCCTATATAACAACAAACTGCCAAAACGAGGGAGAAACACAGAAGAACATTTAAAAGGTCTAAGGATATTTTCAATACATTTAAGAGCATTACAGTCTCTGAACAAATGACACACGTAAGTTTAACACAGAAAGAATAAAGTGTGTTACAGTGTGTGATGTTGCCGAGATCTCTTCTGAAATTGAGGAGACAAATATGGTTTTTAAATAATAGTTTCAGTATTTACAATATTAAATGTAAAAGGCACTATATAAATGTGTAAATTTAACATTTTTCCTAAAATAAAAAGACATCTGAAGACAAATCTGATACCTAAATCAGACATCACCACTTAGTATCCTGAGCTTAAAGAAACCTCTGTCAGAGTTATAGTCTTGTGGGCAGCACATCGACATCAAGACACAACTGTGCCTCAGACAGCACAAGTTTGCGACCCAGCTAAAGGTACTATCCTGCTCCTGTTCCCTTATCGCCTCTCCCATTGTTTCCTGTCTCTTCTCCTACTGTCCTTTCTATTAACCCTTTAAGACCTGAAGGCATTTTTAGAGTTTTTTTTCCCTGAGTGACATACACAAAAGTAAAGACTCATAACTCCACAACTAGCAAGGGGAGCCAAAAGGTAGGTATCATTTGATAGAACACTTTTTAAATTTTTAGAAAATATATATTACATTTGGACATTCTCGTGCTGAGAAGATAAAAGACAAAAATCTATATAATTTTTATTATAGTTTTACATAGTTTTTTCTTATTTGACACGCAATAACTAGGTTATTATATAAATAAGGTAAGGTAGGAGGAAAATTCTTTTGGTGAAGCTTCTCTACATGTGTGCATTTGTGGTGATAGCATAAAGTAATCAAAAGTTACAGCATTTGGAACCATGGTAGCCTTGTTTAGCCGTTAATGCCCCCTAATGGGAATTTTTTTAATTGTTCCTCCATGAGGAATATATCGTGATCAATACAATGCATTTTAATCGTAAGATTTTACAATCTATGCAGGTTTCATGAAGTTATGAGCGAAAACGCCATGTGAAATCTATATTTGTTTTTAGTTAGTGCCTGTGCGCATATCAAGCAATTTGTGCAGACTCATCAAATGGTGAAAACAACGCAACATGAGCATTTTGTAGGCTTGATCCGAATGTGTAACATCTCTGATTTTGTATGCAAAAAGAATTGTTGTGCTACCCATTTGGTTTCAGTTTCTACTGGCTCTTAAACAGAGAAACGCTAATGGGAGCGCAGGCGTGCATAAAAAAAGAGATTAACCTCTGCAAGACAATAAAGAGATCTCCCATGTTTTTCACAGCCCATTCTCATTTTTGACTCCTTTGTTTCAGAACTTTCTCATGTCTCAGTTGTGTCTACTTTTATTTTAGGAAGTAATTTTAGGAGAAACATCTGAGATACTGTAAAATGACTCTCCTGAGCTTAAAAAGAGCATCCTCTGCATGAGCAACAGTCTTGAAAGAGATTTCAGCAAGACAATAAAGAGAAACATAAATGCTCTATGTTTCTTCTACCACATTCTCAGTTTTTTCATATTATTGTCTCAAATTTCTCATGTCTCATTTGTGTCTATTTTTATTTCTCCTAAGGGATTTTAGGATAAACATCTTAAATGCTGTTGATACTAAAATGAGAGATATATGAGAATCACAGCAATGTCTCCTGAGCTTAGGAAACGCAACCACAGAGCAATTCATTTTTCCTCTGGGTCTCACTCCAACTTTTTTATACAAATTATTTACTTTGATCATATAAGCTTTGAAAATCAAACAGAATGAAAGAAGAGGAAATTACAAAGACTGTAGCCCCCTGAATTTCCAAATGCTAAACAATCTTTAGTTGCCTTGACAATAATTTCAAAGTTCAAAAAACTACCTGTTACTCATTAGATAAACAAAAGTATTTAAGTTGAGTTTTACTGGAGCAAATTAGTTGAGTTAACTTAACAAGTTGAATGTGATAGGTTGCCTTATTTTTTCAAGTTAGGTTTTTTACAGTGTTAATTTATTGCTTCTGGGTACTATTTTATTTCTGTTCATTTTTTCAAAAACTCAGAGCTCAAAATTGGACCAAACCCAGAGAACTCCCCCATCCCAGGTTGTGATAGGAATAGTTAGAAGTGAGGAGATGGGGTGGTGGAGGGATGCTGGCAAACTGTCGTGGAACAGAGGTAAGTCTGCTGTATATATACCTCGTGATTGAGTTGATTAACTGAATGTGCTCCTCCCGTATAAATTTGGTTAATTATCTGAACATGCTCCTCCTGAACTTTGTTAATAAAACATCGTTAAAATGCTGCACACTGATGCATTTCGGCTATTCAGACTTTCTCAGAGTGTGTCAGGTACAAAACGAGTCACAGGTGTAGAAGTAATTAGTTACTCAGTAGAATATACTTTGCAATAGACCTTTATCACAGTGGAATTGGTCACTGGAAGTGCTCGTCGAAGCAGTGTATCGATTCTTCCGGTTATATATGTATATTTTCAATGTGCTGTAATCACCTAGTTGAATAAACGCCTCTTAAAATGAGCATCCACAGGATGATTTCAAAATCCGAACATTTTCAGAGACAGGAGAAAGAGATATTCTGATGATTGCTGTGTACAGAATTTTCCAAACTCAGCGGAACTTGACGTTTTAATCCAACATAAGCCGATCTGAGAAAGCCATGGCTTGTAAACATACATAATTATTTCACCACACAGTGTCAGTGCTTATCTAAATAGTGACCGTGATGTTGCAGTGTATGTAAGACCTGATGAATAAGATCAGAATGAACGTATTTATTTGTTTGCATTAAATATTTTAGTCTGTCATTTTTCATTGACAATCATTTAACTATGTAATTCACACATTTATGCCAAAATTCTTACTTAATGTTCAAAGTAGTCACACTGTCAACACGTTACAGTTTAAGATTAATACAAATGTCATCACAATTCTTTAAGGCAGTTACCGCATATTCATTCCTCTATTTTAATACTGCTCTCACGAAAATGAATTTATTGTAGTTAAACCATGATAACCACAAATCAAACATGGTTTTGCTAACCATAGTTTAACCATGGTATTTTTAGTAAAATTGTGGTAATACAAATGGTAATCAGTCCATGAAAAAAAAACATGGTTACTATGATAAAACCTTGGTTAATTTTCACAAGGGTGTTTATCAGTCAAATTCATTTAAAAATGTAAATTCAACAGGTATGAATGATGTATGAATGAGTAAGAGAAAAACACTGTTAATGAGAAGACGAGCACTGGACTGTGGCAGGTTAGTTGGGAAATACATTTATTATTCAGGATGCACATTTGGAAGGGATCATTTCAGCAGGTTGAAGATATCAGATGTAAACATCCTCAGTTTCGAAATGCATACTACACACAAACGTACTCCCGCATATTATTTTAAAAGGACCTTCATCCCGCCGTATCAGTCTCAGCCATGCTTTCCTCAATTCTTGTCGTGTCAGGAAATCGTGAAAACTGAGCCAAGGATGTCATTGTTTAGAATTAGAGTATCTGATACGCTGCAGTCAGGGGCGCCGCTAGCAATTTTGGGTCCTATGAAAGAATATGAGGTTGGGCCCCCCTACCGCACCAAACATACAAGCCAACCTAGCAATCAAATATCTTTGTCTGCAATTTAATGATATCCTGTGTATATCTGTGTCGAATAGCACAATATCCGCTTCTCATCTCCATTCTCTCTTTCTTCTTTCAGTCACCTTATCCTTCCAGACCTGCATATTTCCCTTCCCAAATCTGAGCTTTGGTTAATACAGTCTTTGCAAACTGATTTTTTTCTGTTGCTCGTTTAAAGCTTCTATCGTAACACAGCTGTTTAGTTTAGCTACACATTTTATCTCACACTTTATGACCAGCAACAAGCGTCACGCTGGAATTCACACTCAGCGTGAACATAAACGCTTTTATAACATAAAGCCTGCAGAACATTTTATATGTTCAGTTGACTTTTATTTTGATAATGAACAGGCTGCGATGTCAAATTGGCAGTGTTAGAACTTATGCGCGCGGGGTGCCGGGGCAATCACTTCGATTTTTCCCTCAGCAGTGGAAAAAAAATGTATACTCTGTTATTTATGGTTATACAGAAGAGTACATCTTTCAAAACGGTAAAGAGTCTATTTTTTATTTGTGTAAATTAAAAATGACTACAAAATGCCATGCCTTTGAAAACTAAAGAAAACAACAGGATGAGCTTTTCGGTCTCTGTCTCCTTGAACATCTTTCTGTCTCAAGAGCACAAAAATTAACTAAAACACAGTGAATACTTGATGCACAGACTGACATAAGACTGAAATATATCTATCAATAGAAACCTTAAAGTGCCTACTTTTTTGGTAAATTATTTTACGTTATATGCATTATATAGGCTAAGTCACATTTACAAAAGCCAAAATTACATTCATTTCATTTTCAGTGGTGAAAAATATAACCTATTGAATAGACTATCAGGTAGGCGTTGGCAACTCAACTAGCGCTAACATACAACAATGGAAGCTCCACAAATAAACATATACCATATACTTTTCTAAGAACTGGGTGAGCAATTGTCGGCCCGTTTTCTCTCTCTCTGCCCTCTGTAACCTCTCTTTTCTGTTTTGTTGACTGTACTTCGTCGAACTCGAAGACATCGCTAAATTGAAAATTTACCATCTGATCTTACTCATTGACTCTAGGCTACATAGGATGGGACAGAACCATGCAGTGAACGGGGGGAGGGGGTAATTTTGCCGGAAATGGTAGATTATAGATTTATAATTTCTATTACATTACTACTACTGTTGCTACTAATAAAACCGATCTCTGGGGGGCCCAAAAGTGTCTGGGCCCTTAGAATCATCCTAACTTCCCCCCCTTAGCGGCGCCCCTGGCTGCAGTAACATCAATGAGAGGATTTAGCCATTCGTTTTGATTGCGTTGCGATGGGACCAGAAGTAGCGATACACTGCTTCACTTACTGGATATAGGAAGTGGGATAAAAGTCTATAGCTAGTTAACAATATTATAAGTCCCCCTTTAGTGGTTCTTTTGGTTTCTCCCATTTCTATTGAGTAACTAATTACATCTACACCTGTGACTCATTTTGTACCTGACGAAAGGCTTTGCTGCATCCCACTTCACCTACTTATACTACGACCTAAAAGTATGTACTCTTTTTGTGAAGAAAAAGTACATACTTTTGAGTGTGTGCAGCAAGAGTATGCAAGCTTTGGGACATACTGCTTCGTCATCTATAACGGACTCCGTCGCTTAGTTAGGTGCATCCCGTCACTGTTTAAACTGCCCTGTCAATCATCGTCACAGTTAAAATCCTCCACATTCAATTTAATTTCCGACCGTATCGGAGAGAAACGTATTAGCACGTTGATCTGCCATTTGTGGGTCTTTAATGCAGAGACTCTCCTCATGTATTTGTAGTTTAAATATAATGATGCATTTAAAAGTTAATAGCCAAACGTATCATTACAAAAGTTCACAATGCTGCTGCAGGTGAAATATAATGTGGATAACATTGAATAAATATGTTTTTGTCAGATTAAATACTGATAATTGGTCACTCAAGCCCCTTAATCTAAACCTCTCTACTTAAACATCCATCATGTTTGTAGTTTTTTTTTAACACTTTTTATCCGCGTTTGTAGTTCTAATCGAATCCTCGTCCAACTCGCAATGGTTTGTGTGCCTTGGATCTTTTTTCTAAAAATATATGTTTGAAACCCAACCAAAGAGCACCTTCACAAGGTTCTTCCAGCAAGTAGCTTTCCAAAATGTTTTCCTTGAACTGTTTAAATGGTTTAAAAACAATTGCTTTAAATCAATAGTTCTCGTGCACGTTTTAAAATACGATGATGACCTTGAAAATGCATTTATGAAGAAAACAAAGTCTGTCTAGTAAACAGATGAACAGATAACCAGCTTCATAAAGCATATCATCATGTCCTCAAGATCAAAGTGCATTTTCTCTCTTCTTGTACATTTAATTAGAGTTTACAGAGCGGCCTGAATGCTGAATACAGGTGCTGCTCAGTAGATACAAGATACATTACACTACCTGACCCCTCTGCTAGCCAGACAGGTCTTTGCGGATCATTGATGAAATGACTCCAGATGTGAACTTTCTCTAAAGACTCTGCAAGTGAAAGATGAGCTTTAGGAGTCAAACGCCGACTACGAAGTATGTGTTTTTGTGGCCATTAAGTTCAGAAAGAGCACAGCCACTTCTAAAAATGGGAATCGATGACTGCACAATCTGTTATCCTCTCCTTTGCACGACTCTGCTTGTGCTCTTTTGAAAAGGTCTCAAAGCCTTTTTGGCTCACGCACACACATATTGCGAGCACATTCGCCTAACAAGCTAAAAACAGTCACTTTTTTTGTCGTGTGAGAAAGCCGTTTCATAATGCTCACTCACGCCAGATGCATGCCAGACACAAAAATGGTTCCTTTAGACACGCACAATCTCAAGGCTCCATGACAACAGCAGCAAAGGCCAAACACAAAAGAGCTTGCAGACTGAAAATCCTCACGTCGTCTCTGTGCTTGGGAACTATAATAATCTGAGGAGGTAATTGTAGTCTTTTGTAGTAACTTTGACACCCTGACTCATAAGTCTGATCATGGGTACCCTACTCCAGTAGAATTAAGGCCTGTAAACATCAAGAACTATAACTATAAAAATATTTTACACCATATGTTTCCAAACCTGCTCCTGCAGAGATTAGCTCTAACTTGCCTCAACACACCTGCCTGGAAGTTTCTAGTATGCTTAGTAAGACTTTGATTAGCTGGTTCAGGTATGTTTAATTGGGATCGAAGCTCAACTCTGTAGAACAGTGGCCCTCCAGGAGAAGGATTGGACACCCTATGTCTACACTAACAGACGATAAAATTCTGTTTATTATAAGCATTGTTTACATGTCACCTGCTGCTTTAAGCCCGGGATACACATATATCATTACAAATTACACTGTGCGACAAGGATCTATTAAACCTGGGTACGACATGCATGTAGACTGTACGATGATGACACCTATTGACTCGTAGGCTACGATACAAGTTCTATAGAAGAATAAAACGTCATCAGTGTGCGCTAGTGGTAAACAAAAAGACCATGATGAATCACACTTTGGCAGCTGTAGTTTTTATGTGTGCTGGAAGAAAAGAGGTAGAGGTAGAGGTACGTCAGTAGACGTAGGTCGTAGCAGCAAACACACTGTGTGGTGATCATACTGAATTTCTGACACTGTCAGAAAATTGTCGTAGGCTATCTTTGGTCTCAAGACTGTGACAACGGCCGTCTTTGAACCTCTCTCATTGTACGATATAGGACCACCGATTAGGAGCCACGATCACAGAAATCACCACGATTGTTTCGCGATGGCAATCTTTCGTCTGGGACAGCCGAAAATTGTGCAGTGTGTCCCGGGCTTTATATGCTCATGTTCTGAATGGCTGTCAATGTTTTGTAGCATTCATCAGCAGGAAAAAAAATCGTTCTGAAAGTTATTCCAATAATGTCGTTATCATTATAGTTGTGGTGTAGACTTCCCTATTGTCACAGAATTAGAATGATTATTAAAAGTTTATAGTTATAGTTATCGTCCTTGGTGCACGTCCCATTACTGTAGGCAGAGAGGCAGGCCCAGCTTTACACTGCAGCCAAAGCCAAGCAGATGTCTTCTCCTGAAAATGAATGCCCTCACTATAACATCCAAAGCCAATAACCTTAAAGTCAATGTGCTGAAATGGCTCATTGATGTATGAGGTTCCGCTTAAACCAACACACGCTGCTCTGTCCAGATGTGTGCAGGCAGGCATTCTGTCTTTTATTTGGCTCCCATTTAAACCCTTTTCATTCTATCGTCGTTGCACTCCTCATTTTTTTCACCTCATACACACCTATAATTCAAAACAACCCTGTTTGACTGTAGTTTGCCAATTGTTTCAGGGTCAATCTCTTTAACCATCTCATCTCCTTTCACACGTGTGAAAACGAATAAAAATGTCAGTACAGAGAGATATGAGGCATTGGCTTCAATTGCTAACACATTTCTTTTTTGGATTTCACCACACTAGCTACAACCAGGAGGCATCTGGACGCGTGCACATCTATCTGCATATTTCCGACAGAATCTGGTAGAACAGACCCTCTGTTTTGAATTTTGGGAGGAATCTACCCCTCTATTAAGTCAAAGCGGAGGAAGCAATCGTTTATTGTAAAAGGAAATTTTCAACACAACATCTGCCTCGTCTTTTATGAGGATCAGGAGAACATATAGCAACCCCCATCTTGGCATGTGCTGGTGAGAAATCAGTGAGACAATTTCAATGTGCAATGCCATCTATTTTGCTCTCCTAATGAAGTCTCATTTATTTCAATAAGGCACACATTGGCTCAGGCTGATAGCTTTCTCAGTTTACATTTAGACAGGAATGCTGTGGGAATCCTGATTGGAGTGTGACCTTATACAGATTCATTTTCAAGGCAGATATAAATTTAGAGAGGGAGGAGGAAAATAAACTGCGTTCTCCCACCATCTCCCCTCATAAGCTAAATGTGATATACTTGTGTCCTGTTGATCTTGGACTAAACATTCTTACTTTTCAGGGGGAGCTATGAAAATATTCCCACATTCTCAATATTTCAAGACGAGGGACACAAGAATACTTTCCAAAACTAAATGGAAAAGATAATGATGATGTTTTGTTTTATTAAAAATGTAAAAATGCAGAATGTTTTCTGTGATGGGTAGGTTTAGGGGTAGTATAGGGGCATATAATGTACAGTTTGTACAGTATAAAAACCATTACGTCTATGGAATGTCCTCATAACGATAGGTGCACCAACGTGTGTGTGTGTGTGTGTGTGTACACGTTTTTCTATCCCAGTGGGGACTTCAACCTGAATGCACACAGACTCATGAACAAACAAGCTTATAAATCATACAGAATGAGTTTTTTTGAAAACGTAAAAATGCATAAAGTTTTCTGTAATGTGTAGGTTTAGGGGTAGGTTTGTACAGTTTGTACAGTATAAAAACCATTACACCTATGGAAAGTCCCCACAAAGATAGTGAACCAGACATGTGTGTGTGTGTTATGTACACCTCCTCTCCCTATCCAGACGTCCTGAAGGGTTTTCCTGAAGTCATCTATCACCAGGGTCTTTTGTTTCATATCTTTGCCTTTTATACTTAACAGCTTTATTTACAACTCACTAATATGTGTCTAATGGATAGTTATTAGCACCACTAATGTAGCTGTTCAGTCACATGGTGAATGCAAGGCTATGATTGCTGTTATTGCCAAATAATAGGATGCAAAATTAGACATTTTAGACATTTGCTCCATGTGATGATCTAAATTGCAGTCTAAATGCAAGTGTTGGCTTTTAGGATGCTTTCCCACTACAGCTTTTTGTGCGGACCCAAGTCCATTTGTCAGGTTTCTTTGTCTTCTGCAAAGCAAGGTTAAAATCTGGAGGATTAATTCAAAGCTTATGCATACAAAAACAGAACCTGCCACTTTATGGAGCTGCATGGAGCTCTCAGTCCCATTGACTTTTTATGTCTGTGAGATGTTATAGGTAAGAGCGCTGAAAGATGAGATGATAGCCAACAACAGCCACATCCGTGCTAGCACTCATCACCTCTACTCTGTCATTAACCAAGGTCAGATCGGCCCCTCCAACATACGAGCATACGGTTCTGATCAATAGTCTCCACACGCTGCCCCCTGCACCTTTGCCTTGACTTGCCCCTCAGTCAAAAATAAACAGGTCTGTCTGTACTAACAGCTACTCTAATGAGACCTGGATGCAGGGTTTCAGCTTGCTATAATTGCTAGTGACTGGTAATCACAATAATCCTTGGGCAGATCTCGCTTGATGTTTAACACTTTGGTGATAACCTCCATCAACACATTCCTTTCCAGTATTTGGTATCATGTTAGTTCCGAAAATGTTGAATACCAACAAGTGAAAAACAATACTTATATTAATGAACATTCTCTGAAAAAAACTTCAGTATCATACATTGCTCTTCAACTAAATGTATCTGTTTTTAAAGACTCTCTGTGGTTTAAAATCAAGTTGTAATGTTGTTTATATGTCTATGTGATATTTTTGATATATGCTTTAAGACAAACCATATGCAAATTCAAATTCAAGTTGACACCATTGCCGAGTATTTTTCTCCTGAAATTGGCGGTGTTCCCAATGACAAAACCAATCTTGTCGACGTGCAGGCAGGCTTTAGCATATCATCATTACTATGCTGCAAAGCAGGGGAGTCTCAAGAGAAGCCAGGTTATCCCATGTTCATTTAGCAATATAGTGGGTGAATTATGTATTTGATGTATAATACGATGTTATTATGAACTGTATGCCTTTCTCCACTGACGTTCAGAGTTGTTCAAAGCATTTCTAAGGATACTGATTTTCAGAAGACAGCTGTCTGAAGCTGAGTGGGCGAACAGGAACATGGTTTGTGTAACATTATCAACACATTATTAGCTGTTTTAAAACGTAGTCAAGCGAAAGGCTAATCATATTAATTACCGTTATGTGTCTGACCTTGTAGAGAGCATTACATAAAACGCATTACCATTCTGATACATTGACTTGTAGAAGAGCTGGTATAATTCACTCTTCCACTTCTTCTGAATCAGTTTCTGGTTCAAACATATATGGCTGGATTAAACCATTATTTCTACTTGCCATTGTGTGGCGTTTACTACAGTAAAGTTGGCGTTTAAATGTAATTTTGGGGATGAGTTTTAAGAGATAAAATTATTGACTACAGTGTAGTGCAATACATCTTTGCCCTATTGTAAAATGCTTTATTGTAAAAAATATATTAATGATACTCGATAGAAATTAGTGATGGGCGATATCTTATCGTTTGCGATTATACCAGTAAAAATTCTCCCCACGATAAGAATTAGTCTTCCCGTGATAAAGCCTAGTTGATGACGCGACCCATTCGCAGCCCACGTGTAGAGTGAAAACAACTATGGCGGAAGCTGCAGAGGAGTTTATCGCTAAAAGAGGAGCTACCTCTACAATCTGAACCTGTACACGCAGATATATTTTCACTCGCTGAGCACTTGGACTGAGCGCTTGAGAGATTCGCTCTTTATCAAGCGATCCGTAAAGCGCGCTATTTCAGTTCATCTCAATGAATGCACCGTGTATTTGATGCGCAGTATAAACACTAGTGTCAGCATGCCCGGCTGAGAGCGGTCCGTGTTTCTCATACACTCAAAGAGAGAGCGAGAGAGTCTTATACCACACAGAATTGACGTGCTACATGTAAACCATATTCTTTGTTTTATTTTCCTGTAAAATAACAGTGTTCATTTGAAATTATTCAGTCTTTATGAACAAGAAGAAACTAATGCTCAAACAGCTATGTCATTGGCTGAAGAAATTGAAGAAAAGATTTGAAGAAAGACTGAAGAAAGAGAGATGGCTAAGAGACATTACAAAAGAGAAAAGGTCAGAGTACTATGACTGGGAGAAGAAGGCCTGTAATCAGGCAAGAGCTTTAGGACTCATTTTAATATTAGTAAAGCTTTCCAGCACTGGAGAGATCTAAATGAGAAGGCCTGAAAACGGATGCATAGGATGCGTTGTTCCTGCTCCATATGTGAGTAACATTAGTTTTACTATGTTTCACAGTTACAAGATATGCTGTTGTTGTAATGTTAACTATAGTAACAGTTTTGAGTGTCATTTTTTTGTCAATTAACTCTTTCTTATACTTGTGTACTGTATGTAAAAAAAATTGTGTTCTTCCTTGTCGTTCGTTCGCTATCATCATTTTATTTTGCTTTGCTTCAGCTATGATACAGAGACAGCCACCCTCGCTTTTTGGGGGCGGAAAAATAAAGGGAGGGGTGTGTTTGTTTGGGTTGATTTCAAATAGCAGTGTTTTTCGGAAATCACATACTGCACTTTTAAGTTCTCAAGGGAAAGTTCCTTTTGACAACATATCCATCTTTAAATAACAATGTGGGAGCGCCCTCTATCCACACATAAGAAATGTAACACACATCATAAAAATTTCACAGCTGTTCAAATACTTCACTACAGTATCAACAGTACAATAATTTGTAAATTAAATGAATGACAATACAAACCAAAGTAATCTAAACTCAGTAATTTAAAGTAATTAAATTATAAATATTAAAACTTATAATTAGTAATAAAATTAAGAAATGTAACTATGCATACAAATTTCAGATACATGGTGGAATTCACTTAGAATGAATTTTGCTCACTGATAACGTCGTTAACATATTGACATTGTTTTTTTTAGTACCTGACTTTAACTAAAGAAAACAATTATGCAAATCAGGTTATGGTGAAAACACACACACACACACACACACACCCATACATGCCTTCAAAAGAAGTTCCTTAAAATGCTTTACAATAAAAACGAATGAAAATACATAAACCAGCTGAAAAATGTACAATGGCATTGTACAATGTACCCTAAAAACTAAAGCCAACCTAAATAAATAAATAAAAATACCAAGTAACTGTGCCTCACCAGTTTTGATTGGAAGCACATTCCAAAATTTAGGGACACAAGTCGAAAAAGGCCTGTCACCCCATCACTCAAAAAGATTAGTGTTGATCGCAATTGTGGTGTGAAATGTTCCATCTTGCAGGCCTTTTCTAAGTGCTAGGTTGTAAAGGTTGCAGACTCACTCCTGCACTGTGATTCACAAAACTGAATTGGCTCTTTAAAAGCACTAAATTCTAAGTCTGGACTGGACTGGTGCCTGTTATAATGTTCTTCTCCCTCATCTGATCACCATTTGATGTTTAACTGCTGCCATGATCACTAGAAAATGTACACGAACATCTCTCTTAAAAAACATTCTGTTTATCATCCATGGAAGTTAATTTAATCTGTTAATTATGGCAAGCAAACAGCAGAATTTCTTGACTATATGGCTCAGTTTATAATATATCTATAATATCTATAATAATCTATAATAAGAATACACTTTATTTACATGAAAAAAGACACATTTGCACTAAAATTATTAGAAAAGTCGATATTTGGAAGAATACTGGGATCTTCAAAATATCTTCTTTTGTGTTCCATATAAGAAACAATGTCATACAGATTTTTAACAACATGAGGGTAAGTAAATGATGACAGAATTTCCATTTTTGGGTGAGTTATCCTTTCAATTTACAAAGATAAATCAAGCGGATCAAGTAGATTGCAGTGGTTAGTGAATAAGAAAGGTTTTTGCACTGAAATAAAAAGTGGCACAAATGAAGCAATTGTGAATTCGCCCTATTTATTTTTTTTTTCCTCTAGATCCATGTTCACATTATAGCTCATATGTATACAACCAGCATCATTGCTTCAACAAGAGAGCTATACGTACATCATGATTGTGGGACTTGTGGGTGTATCACAACAAAAATCAATTGTTCTTAACCAAGATGGTTGACACCAATATTTATATTCGAACTTTACTTTTCTCACAGTTCCACACTTTGCTCAATCATACCCTATGAAAACAGTGTGCATCCTCTTAAAATGAGGATTTCACAGAGATGAAGCTTCAAACAATCCAACATTAAAAAGCATTTCTCCAGAGAAACACCTCCAGCCAATGATGTTTTTGTTTTACTACACTTCAAATGGAATTGCACTGAGAAGATGCAAAGCGCAGTGCACCGCGGGCCTTTGAATAAGAGTGTGAGGTAAGGATGACGTTATATAGCGACTTCAAACTGACTTTCAAACTGTTTTCAAACATTTTGAAGTATTTTTCTATGTTGAAGAACAAGGGAGGAGCCACCTGAGGATTGTTTGTCAAGGAAACAAATTGAATTTTGTTGTAATCATTGGAGGAGACAGCCATGTGGCAACTTTGTGCCAGTGTACTACATGTACACACTATATAGCACATATGTATGTGTGTATGTGGTAACAAAACAAGAATGCTCTCTTGTGTTTCAGAAAAATAGCAATGGTCACCATTCCCTGGTAATCAAACATTTCCTGAAAGTGAGTCACAGTTTATGAACATTTGCAGAATCAATCAGCGGTTGTTTACTCACAGAATTCATCCAGGATCCAGTGTGTGCACAGCAATGCTGAGTAAATATAACACCATCGCCATTACAAAAGGATAAATGTTGCTCAAAATGAAGGTTAATAGTTTGGTTGAGACAGTCTTAGTCTTGGGATGATTGGGATGAAATGGGAGAGAGGGGATATGACAAAGAAAGCCAGCTGGTGAGTCAACGCCCAACTGCGTTGTACTCATGTACTTGTTAGTCCCAACTAGTGGTGTAATGATATCGTTAATCGATTTATCACAATATAAAAATGCAACAATATGTATCGTTGATGTAAACGATATGGTTCGCAATATACAGTTGTTTTATCCAAGGGTCAACTTGCTGTATTTATAAGTACACCCAAAAATGGAAACTCTGTCATCATGTACTCACCCTCATGTTGTTTCGTTTAACTTCTAAACACAAATTAAGATATTCTTTATAAAACCTGAGAGATTTCTGTCCCTCCATTTAAAGTCCATTCCTCTCAAACTTAAAAGATCCAATAAATGTCATAAAGGCATCGTAAAAATAACTAATCCAAATCCAAGTCTTCTGAAGAGACACAGTGGCTTTATATGACGAACAGATTTACCATGACGCGCATACTGTAGTAAAAACGGACGTTCAAATGATTGCGTGACATGCGAAAACAACATGAGAGTGAGTAAATGCAGAATTAAAATTTTTGGATGAGCTAAACATTTACAGTTTGGGAATAGTCATTTTGACATGCTTTCTTGTGATTAGAACTGTGACTGATTGCATTGATCATCTGAAGCGCACGTGCTGTTGGAATGACACTCCTCAAAGTCAAAGCGCAAACATCATTTAAATCACTAGATCACATTTGGTTTTAGTAGTATGTTTATCAAAGCATTTTAGATGGTTTATTCTTATATGTATAGTGCATTAATAGCGAGGTGGGACATAGCGAGCACCGGGAGAGAATGCTGCCTGCATTGAAAGTGTGAGTAATGTGTGAGGGGAAAACATTTTAATTACTACATTAAACAACTATATATAATGTTGAATATAATGTATAATGATGCAATGGGTGAATATTTGTGGGTCCTGATAATAATACAATAATAATAATAATAATAATAATAATATTTTAATAATAGAAGCCTCTTTTAAAAAGCCTTTTAAGCCTCTTTATGTTGTATCATTACACCCCTAGTCCCAACGCATCCTTGGCACATCTCTGGCTCTCACGGCCCCAGAGAGGAAGATCATCATACACAGCACAATGACTGATGAGCTGCGGCACATGGTTGGACCTGCCACAAAGCCAGTAGATGAAACACTTCTCTATGTATGCAGTGCTAAACGGATAGGAGTGAGTCATTCACTCAGTTCGTCCAATCGACACACACTTACACACACATCTCACGGTGCTGCTGAACAGAGATATGGTGGAAATGCAAAAGGAGGTGGGAAACAAGCTGCTTTTATGAGAAACCCAAATATATATGAAGATCAATAATTTTTGAGTCTTAAATTCAAGTCTCAATCCAGTTTGGGTCTTTTACATAATTCAGTCCAGCGCTCCTGCACTCTTAGAAAGGCAATCCACTTTGGTGGACATGTGCAATGCATATTCAAATGAGGCCTAGTACTTATGATCCATAATGCATAGCCAAGTTTCAGTCTCAATTACAGAGCACTCAAACATCCAATCTTCAGAAGTACTGGTGGAGATGAGAAATGAAAACACACTGTTGAGAAACAACTCATGGCCTAATAAGAGTGGACAGCAGTCAAAATCTAAAACAAAATAAAAATTTAAAAAAAAATGCTAGAAGAGTTAAATCAGCATAGAAGTCCACCATCAGGGTCAAGTGTCCACCACAGAGAAAACAGAGCACAATAACGGCATTTTAATTACGTTCATATGCCACCCACATACACAGCCGAGATTCTTGCGTGGCTCTGGTTAAAACAATATTTGGGTTGGAGTGGCTGGATTTGAAAAGTGGAAAGGACTTGTGAAAAAAATTTAGCTGCTTTTCCATAAGCCTCTAGTTCTGATGGAAGACATTTGTAGCACCGGGCATGAAGAAGACAGGGGAACAAATCTGTGACCCTTAGGGATCCAACATCACATTTCAATTTGACCTCTGGCCCTATAAAATTAATCCTTAGGCTATTTCTCTCTGATCTCATAATCAGCCATGTCACTAAAGGTGACGTACTGAACTTTGACCTTGACCATTAGATAATTAAAAGTAACAATATGGGGGAAGAGGAGAGATGACTTGACCCTATGTAAGTGTCACATCAACAAAATAATATAAACCATATGCAAAAGCTCTGTTCCAAAAACGAGTGAGCTGCCTACAGAGGGAGCATCTAATATGGCATCATATGTGCAGACTCTTAAAGGGATCACCCAAAAATGAAAATTACCCCATGATTTACTCACCCTCAAGCCATCCCCGGCGGACCGCATTCCGTATTCAACTTACGCAGAAAGTGTAACGCCTCTCACAGTTCAAAATGCTTACGCTACGTCCGACGTAGTTTCGCCACTTACGCTTTTTCCGTAAATTGAATACGGAAGGCGGTCTGGCGGAGGCTAGATATTTTACTTTATAAAGTTTTAAATATGGATATTTTTCTTACACAAACCAGTCAATTCGCTTCAGAAGGACTTTATTAACCCCCCAGTGCTGTGTGGAGTACTTTACACCTAGGGTGGCTTGAGGGTGAGTAAATCATGGGGTAATTTTCATTTTTGGGTGAATTATCCCTTTAATACACCATACTGTGGTGAAATTTGAAGGCAGCTTTACATTTACATGTATACTTTGTGGAAAAGGCATCATACATGTTGTCTCCTAATATGTGATCAATGTTAAAGGCAGATTCACATGTAAACTGTGTGCATAGCGATAGGCTCAGAAAAAGATGTCAGACAAAGCAAGAATAATATAAATTGTGAATAATAAATGATAAACTTATTTTCATAAACATTTGATCAAACTGAAACACAGCCTATTGAAGGCTTTGAGGCAGATCATTAGGTTTTGGAACAGAGCTAAAGAGTCTAAATTTCCATTTAACATTTTCAATTTCATACAGCTTGGTAAAATTATGTAATTTCAGCATTCAGTAAAGGTTAACACAGTAAGAAACGTCCTCTTTGCTCATACACCAAAAGATAAGATTAACTGAATTAATATGAAGAACAGTAGTAAGTGGTGGCTGAAAAAGCTTCATCAGTCACAACACAAAAACAAGCCTCAGCTTGCCTAATTTCCCACAGACATTGGTTGCATGCAGCTGCTAGAGCCTGGGTCTTTAAACATCACATCCTTTGCGAAAACAACAGCAGACACCTTTCTTATAATCACTGCTTGCAACATTTCATTTTGCACTGGCGAAAGCAACACAGTGGCGCACTTATTTAGAACTGTAGGATACTATTCCCCAAATTCCTCCTGCCATATTTTCTGTCACAACTCACAGCAGACACTGGTTGAGTGGCTATTTTTAGTGGACACCTCATAGGCCGTATTTGGCTTTTAATTGGTTCCTTTCCTCTCACTGCTGAGCTGAAGTCACAGAGCAATTACAAGCTGTGTGGGTTGCAGGTACAAGTGATCCCCAAATGTTTTGCAAATTTTATTCTATCCACTCAAGCTTTGAAACACAAGAGGATGTGCACTTTAAATACAACATAAGCCTCCAAAGACAACGTTCCTCTCTGAACAGGCATGACGCTACTAACAACGCACACACCCAATAGTGAAACGTGCACACAGATGTCTGATACATCTCTTGGCTCACCCTTCAGGCTGTCAGTCTAACGTCTCTCCGCTGTATTTGTGTCAGTATATCTGTAGACCTCTGTTTCGCTATAATTTACCTCATCTCGTTCTGTATTTGTGTTCAGCATTACCAGGGGAAGGTCTTTGGAGACTGACACAAAGTAATTGATACCTTTACAATGGTTCCCACAATAGCTGCATTTGATTGACTTCTCTCTCTCTCTTCCTTTTTCCTTTCTTTTCCTTTCATTCTTCTCCGTGTCTCGCATGATTGTGAGTATCAGAGATTTGTTCTTTGCAGGCAGCGCTGCAAGCTTTGGCCGTGACTCTATAAAGCTATCACCCAATGCAATCCATCCAAAGACAAATTGCTCAGGCTGACAAACACTCAGGTAGAGAGCAGGTTTCTCAGCAGCTGCTGAAATTATACAGAGCTGAGTTAGGATAGAAGATCAAAGCCATTTCATTTTATTTGACAAGACAGGAGAAGAGAGGATTTCGGGGCCTGCCATGGTGACAGTGGTGGTGAAAATGAGCTACTGTCTGTCTGCTCTGAACGTGTTCAAATAACACGCATGTTTAACTCTAAAATAAGAACGTACCATCGCCTTTAAATTCGATTTTGCACGGTTTGTTTTTGAGGCTTTCTTTATTGAGCACATTTCGACACAGTATGTTTTTGACCCTGCTAGTATTAAACCTTTTATCTCTGCACATTTATTACGTTCCAGGTCTTTAAATGTCAGTGTTCTGTAGCAGATAGGAAAAGAGCATTGTGACCTCTACTGAAGCTAATCGGGGATCATCATCGGCCCATTTGTCAGGATAAGCACATTGTGGAGGGTGATTTCCTGCTCCTTTTTTTGTTTTTGGAAAGGGGAGGGCATCTTCACAGAGTGTTGCTTATCCCTGGAGAGTTTGAGGGCAAAAACGTCTCACTAGTCTTACTCTTATTGCTCCCAGAACTGCTCATAGCTAAGCGAAATCGTCTTCTACCGGGAGGCCTGGAGCGATGCTTAGAGTGAAGGAAGAAAGAGGAAAATAAACTGCCGTTGCTATGAAATGACCAAAGGCAAATAGGTAAATCATTAGCACGTCCTACTTCTCCCTCTAGTGTTTCCCGTTCTTACTGACCCTCTTTCTCTTCTCCTCGGGATATGGAAGGCAGTTGGGAGGAGGCTCTTCAGAGGAGGCCGGAAATTTGACGACTGCTGGGCGGCTCAGACAAGACAGGATGCTCAATGTCCAGCATATGCTCAGAGATTTGGTTAATAAATAATTCAATTAACCGAGACCCATCTGTTCCTGATGCACTAGCGGAGATGCACAGATACGGAGCCCAACCATCAGCACACAGCTGTGTCTCTGGATCCTGAACTATTCCCTCTTTTCCATTTTTTACTCTCTCTCAACGTGCCATCTAAGCACCGCCACTGAAATCTAGTTGAGGGGACAGAGGGGCCACAGTAATATGTGACAACCGAAAAATAAAACGTTTCATGAATTATTCATTCATAACCTTTAGATGACCACATTAGATCCCTCTCTCTTAACACCCCTCTATGTTGCCGCCGCTCCTCTTTGTGTGTCTGGGGTTAATTTGCACATTAATGAATTAAAGCTAATGAACACAGCACAACAGGAGTCATTTTATATTTGAAAAAAAAAAATGTACTCCGCCTTTTCTTTCCTTCATTCATAGACCAGGCTTTGACATTGCTAGAGGCACTAAGTGATTATATGAGGGCATGTGGTTTCTGAACAACTCTAGTCCAGAAAGCATAAAATAAATGAAAAGAAAATAATGAACCACATGATGACGCAAGCAACTAGGCTTATGGTTGAAAGATAATTTTATTAAACAACTCTCTGGATTATTTAATTGAAAACTGTCAAATGCAATATTCAGAAGTCAAATACTGTTGTATAACATAAATAATATTTAACCATTGCCCATGGCATAATACGCACATTACCATGGCGTTCAGTATCCCCCCACTGCCACTGTTTTCATATCAACCCAAGTAGCTAATTGGTGCCATCCTATGACTGAAAATAGTTACCATTACTACCTACTGTAATACAAATAAAGGAGAGGATTCATTTTAATATATGAGAACAAAATATTTGATAGCAAGACAATAAAAACATCAAAAATAGTTCAAAAATAATAAGCCGGTAATTATGTTAAAATAAAACCCTTCAGGGTGATACAAAATCATTGCCATCTCGATTGAAGATGAGCCTTGTTTTGACAGACTTTCTCTGAAATTTCTTTGAAAAGTCTTGATGCATTGCTGCAGCAATACTAGATTGACTGCATGTCACTTTTGCCTTCTTTGCTGACCACTGGTCTTATTTAAATCATGTAATTTCAGGGCCTTCTATCATAATATCACACAAATAGATCTGGCTGCTCTAGAAGTGAAAGGCTAGAAATTAGTGTCATATCATGTTGTGTGGATTGTTTGCAATTGGCTGACTTGATTCTTGTAAATGGTTCTTTTAGTTTGATGTAAAATTTGAGAAGAGCTCAGATTCCTTGATGACGTTATACAAATGGGGCACTTGTATGTATAGAAAACCTCAGTTGTCATTGATTTGTATACTCAGCTCTATATTGCTGATCTACACTTGACTTGGGCCAATCAAACACATGTAATTTCTTAAATGAGAGGTTCAGCACACAGTATGTATACATTTACCACTGATTATCACTCAGGTTTAAAATATATGGCTCCAAACTGTAAGCATACAAGGAAGGATGACAGGGTTAGAGACTAGAAAAACAACTCACTGCATTTTAATTTAAAAAGAACAAACTTCCACAAGGTCAATGTCAACTTTTCCACTATATACTCCTGCTTGTTAGAATAGAGTCGGCATTTACACTAACATCCCTTAAGAGCTTTTGTCAACGTTAAGTCAGAAGGAACAGAGGTGGGACCATTGAAACTCCCATATGTTTACATTCATCACACAATGCTCCACTCTGAAGCCTAGAGTTCCAATGGCGGCTCTCTCAACCAATCAGACCTTTACCCTGATTGGCTGAGCTGACTGTTGCCAACCCTCCCTTAGCAGCACTACAGCATCACAGTGTGAAATGAGCTCTTTGCTGGGTGACCTTGCAAGAAAACAAAAGGTAGAATGAAACATATAACCCTGAACAATGGCGAATGACTTCAGTAGCACTACATAAAAACATTATGGTTGACTTTGCTGAAGAATGGGTACTGATTTCTGCTCATGCTCCACACTTGATTGGAGACCGATCTAATAGCCGGTTCACATACAAGACAAGGACAGATCACATTTTCTTGTTCAAACCAACAACTATTTTTCATTCTGTAACATATCTGCTGTTGGTTAAAAATTCATTTTAAAACATTGGTTTTCAGTCATGGTCCTGGGGACCCACAGCACTGCACATTTTGTCTACTTTCTTTATCACACATGATTTGGATCATCAGCTGAACTGAGTGTGTGCGATAAGAGAAACATACAAAATGTGCAGTGCTTTGGGTTCCCAGGACCACGATTGAAAACCACTTGTTTAAACTGTAAAACTCAATATATAAACATTATGTTTGTATGCAGGGTGCGATTTAGGAAAAAAAACAGGAGGAGATGTTTTGAAAAGTTTTTTTTCCCCTTGAAAATAAAATCACAAACCACAGAGGAACTATCTAGACTGTAAAGACAGCGGCAGCGGTTACATTTTTACAATAAATACTCTGCTTCAGTACACAACAGTCTACACTAGTCCAAAAGTGTGCACATTTGGAGAAATATGCATTAACACATTTACATCACATTTCTTTAGATAGAATAGAAGCATAATTTCTTGATGACTCTCAGAAAGCCGATTCATTGCCAATCCATCAGTCAATATTGCGCGATAATAATTCCCAACTTATGGTGACGGTAAACTTCTGCGTTCTTTTTTATAAAAATAATTCAGCAGAGGCAGGAATACATAGACCAGAAATCTCCCCCATCCCCCTCTACAAATCGCACCCTGTTTGTATGTATGTGTGTATATTGTTTATCTGTATATAGTTTTTTAAAAATGACTAAGGCTATACGTTCAGACTGTCAGTTCAAATCCGATTGAAATTTAGCAAGTCTGAACAAATCCGTTTCGAGCTACATTCATATGTGGTTTGAAATGCTATTCAAATCGCATCTCTTGAAATCTGTTTCAGTCTGACCGCTCTGATTAGATTTCACATGGTTTATGTGACTTTCTCACGGCACATAAAACATAAACATCAGACGTTGTTATAGGAAACATACTAAAAGTCGCTGCAGAAACAAGGTTATGTTGTTGCAAAAGTGCAGATGAGCAGAATAACAATAGGCTATAACGGAGACATGTTTTGAAACCGGCAGAGATGACAGCACGTTATAAAACTCATACCAGCTTCCAATGTTTCTGCCGTTGCCTCATCATAACGCAGTAGTTCAATGCGTTGGCTACACAATGTCATGTTGTAAATAAGACAACATTTGTTTTGCAATGCTGCGATTGTTGTTGTTGTTGTTTTTGGCTTATGCCTACCAACTCAACGTCATTGCCATAGAAACCAGTGCAGATATCACGAAAAACAAAAGAACGTCTCTCTTTACGGTGCCAACTCTCCCACCCTACTTCTTTCAGTCACTCTTTCTGCAGTATTGATTTAAACAAAGGTGACTTGCCGCTGAGGCTGCAATGCCACCTAAGAAAATGAGAAAAAAGCAGTTCCCATTTCCAGCAGAGATGGGAAGACCACAGTCCAATTGCTATCAGTTTGTAAACAGAAATCGAGCTGCTTTTCTTTCTCCTGAGAAATTTGGGTGTTTAGCTTGAGGGTATTTTACATTCGAATCTTCCTCCTGATAAACTAACAGATTGCACATCACTTTAATTAGTTTTGAATTAGCATGCTATGTGTACCACAACAATAATCTGATGCTTGTATTGAACAACATAATACACATAACAAGAATTGTTCGGGGCTATTTTTTGGTACAGGTGTGCTCTTGAGGTAATCAAGCAATCTGGTGCATCTCTCAGAAAGCCTCATAACATGTAATGGATTCATTATGATTGACATTTAATTAATGCAAGAAAGACTAATTACATTTTTATTGTGTTTAAGGCTCATTTGCCGCATACTCTTGGCAGAGTCATTGAGATAAAAGTCAGGTGTGCTTTAATCAGGAACTCCCTTTAATCGGCTGCCTGTCTCAGCTTTCAGAGCTCGTACGAACCAACCAAGTAAAGGAGTAAAGGAACGGTTGGCATTTTCAAGAATGCTGTCAGGCAGGTGAAAAGCTAAAGACGCCATGACTGCCGGTGACGATACAGACTGTGTCCTCTTATTCCACACATCATTAGAGGCTTCCAGCCATTTTGGCAGGCGACATTAATGGCAGCCAAGAACAAGAACAGCTGCATTTTAAACATTCACACTTCTGCTTCTATGATTCTTTTCTCTTGCCCCATCGACCTGGCACGTTGATTGTCTGGAGATGAAGAGCCTTGTGCACAGCAAGACTTGAAGAAAATAACAAAGTCAGTGTGATTTGAAAGTCTAATTCAGCTGCGTGTACTCAATGGGCACACTAGTGAGTGAATGGAACTGACTTTTCCAATATGATACCACACTTATCATTTCTACGAAGGCTGGGGAAAAGATATTCCTATATTCTTTTCTTACCTTTTTATCCAACACCACAAAAACTCTTTCTTTTTTTTGAGTGACATTCTTTTCATTCCAACTTTCACTGAAGCTGTAGTAAAAGACTATTTGAACTTCTTCTCATCTGAGATCTTTTCCCATTGCATGTCACATTAGAAAAACATAGCTACAATGAGATCAGATAAATAAATGAATATGTAACATGTACAACACTAAAGGCAACAGAAACCAGATGGGCCACTATGGCCACAGAATTGCTATTTCAATCTCCACACTCAACAAAGTGATTGCTCACATCCATTTCCTCCAAAAGCAAACAAAATAAATGGGATGGCTGACTGGTTGGCCAGTCGTCGGATAGATGGACTGAGGATGGAACGATGGACAGATGGATGGAAGATGTGGCCAGACTGTTGATATGTACTGTATTAACCACACAGAATGACTGTGGAAATCGTTGTTGGCAGGCCTGTAAATAGCTGTTTTCCTGCTTGACAAAAGTGTGGGAAAGAAAACACACCTCTACCAGAGCAGATAAGCTGCCTGACAGGGTACGAGTGTGTGTGCGAGGGGTGTGAAGCTATTGAAAGACAACTTAATTGTGACATCTGGAAGAGGGGCTACTGTCTGTTATACGCACAATGAGTCCAGTGACACGTCTTGGGTGGTGATAGCCACTTTGAGATTAAAAAACTGATCTGCACTGTTTTTTTAAGCATTAACAGTTTTACAATCATCCTTCATTGTAAAAACCAACAAGTTAACTCAAGTCATTTGAGGAAACTGTTTGCCTTAAACCTTTTAAATATATAAAACAGAATGAAGTTATAAAACCAAATTTCGTTGTTTGTTTTGCACGTGTGTTATTGGGTTATTGGTCTTTTTATTGGTCTTTTTATTTAAAGGAATTAAAGAATTTCAAAATTAAAAAAGGATTTAACGCTAGATCCACCACGGTGTAAAATTTACCCATGGCTGTTTTTCAAATATACATAACATATTTTCAATAAAAGTCTCCTAGTCGTTAAAAATTGTGTAGATAAAACCAGATTTAAAAAATGGGGCATTTATACCTAAAACTGCCAGCAGATCAAATGTACCCCTATATAATTCCTTAATTTTTGTTTAGCAATTTTTATTGTGCATTGTTTGCTACTGTGTAGCTATTTATTCAATTCTGCCCATTTTCTGAAAAAAAATTATATTTCTGATCTATGATGTAATTAATAAAACAAGTTTATTTGTGTTGTTCTATTATTCAAATTATAAATGATATAACTAAACAAATTAATAATTACTTTGGTGAAACTGTGTGCTTGAATTTTTCCATTGTATCATACATCCTATGCAGTGTGGTGAATTATTATTGCTCTTTATTGTCTATTTAGGGTATTTTAGTAATTTAAATAACATGGGTTATCTTAATATGTGATTAATTAATTTTATTCTAATATTACACCACCCAAATATGTATTTATTTCCTGTATTTATTGGTAAAAGTTCCATGTTCCAAAGTTCCAAGTTCCTAATGTAGTTATGAAGCAATTTCAACTAGAGATGCACCGATGTATCGGCTGCCGATATTTATCAGCCGATTTTTGATAAACTTACAACCATCGGCATATCGGCTAATGCATGAAAAAGGCAGATATAACAAACCGATGGTTTATTAATTAACTGCGTGAAGGCACTGAGCTGTACAATGCTGTTGCATAATCTAAGATTATAATGTAATATTTCTGCTGCACTGCTGTTTGCGTTTTAATGTTAATCAAACAACAAAAGATTTTTTTTTTTTTTTTTTTTAAATCACACACACTGAACCCATATAGGAGGACATGAATGCATGAACCTCATCTCCAGTCACTTCATGAGCATTTTACTGTTTCATTGGACAAACTCTGTCATCATATCATAAACACACACAGAAACACGAAGGTCTTCACAGCAACCCGTCAAAATAAAAGTTCAGTTTAACAAAGTAATTGTGACAGAAATATAGTAATGTTGTACAGTAGAATTTAGCTACGTCTCAATGTGATAATATTATATATATTTAATTTATAGAGTGAAGAATATGCAGTGTTATTTAACATTTGTTTACTTCATTTCTGTACCTGGAAACTGTTAAATCTACCTAAAAAGCACTGTTTATTTTGTATGAATCTTTATTCTGTTGTATTTATGTAGGCCTGCTGAATGTTAAAGGGATCCAGTCTATGTTCATTAAAAAAAAATTCATAATGCAGCAATAAACTATATAGGCCAGGGGTTTTCAAACTTTATGATTCCAAGGACCCCCAAATATGATGAACCTTTTAACCCTTCCTAAAATCCATATATTTTTAGTATGAAAAAAAATGTAAACTTTTAAATAGTAAGTTTGACATTATAAATACAACACATTGTTTCCAAACTTAAATTGGCTATACTTAAAGTTGGATGTATTCCTGAAGAAGAACATTTTCAATTAAAAATTATTTGAAAAAGCAACTTTCACAATAAATGTATGTAAGCAGCTCACGTACTGCGTTAAGAACCCCAGTGAGCAAGATAAAGGGGACTATAGTGAGAAAAACACACTAGAAAGATACAAAGCAAACATATACAATTCTGGAAAGAGTCTACAGCAAGAAAGGAGAGAAACATTTAGAAATGAAACAGTTAGAATGTTCGGTAGACTTTAACCATTTTTGCTTTGTCTTTTTATTCTTTGAAATTTTCTGGGGACCCCTTAGAACCTTCCGGAGGACCCCTGGACCCCAGTTTGAAAACCCCTGATATAGGCTATAAGTTAATGTATGTTTTTTTTTTTTTTTTTTTTACTTTGCTGATTTAAAACATGATTAAAACACTATCTATTTGAATGACAAATATCGGAATCGGCCAATAATTGTTTGTTAAAATCAGTATCGGCCCCAAAAAATCCTATCGGTGCATCCCTAATTTAAACTATTGCAAATATTTTATATTAAAATATTTGTATGTTATTCGTATGTGTCTAATCTTTAAAAATGCTAAACATTTCTGGTCTTGTCACATTCAGTTATGAACTACATGAATCATGTTAATAACAGCATAGGCCTATTTTTATTTCAAGTTGAGTAGTTGGCATTACTGGATATTACTGTCGGTTGCTTAACATTTCTATCGAAAAACAGTTGTCAAATATCAAATGTTTAGCTACTTATAACTTACCGTCCTCTGTGAACAGTAAGCCCCACCTTCTTTGATTTTTGATTAGACCGCTGAGGCAGACCAGCCTAAAAATGTAACTTTTAAAAAATTTTGTCATCCTAACAACAAACAGAGCAGTCCGTAATGGAGTGCAGTGGATCAGCATAAATAATTTCAAATATTGAGGGGGACAATTTGGCCATTTTTAATTATTGGGGGAAGTGCTGTATACAGAGGAAGTGCTGAACCATGGGGTGTCGCCTGCAAAAGCACTTTAAGTATACATATAGAAAGCAATCTTTAAACATGTATACATACTATACACCCACACAAAAACGCACATCTTTTGCAGCCTACAATGGTTAGATTGGATGAATCCATCCACCCACTGTAACTGACAGAAAGCAGATAAGTATAGACACATGTACACACACACATACACTCTCTGTCTCTCTCTCTCTCTCTCAGGTAAAGCTTTCTTCACTCCAGGTTTTCTTTCCTTTCGTTGCAGCAAGTCTCTGCAGGGAAGCAAGTGTGTGGGAGTGCTTTCAACAAGCTCTCCACGCTTTCTCTGTGAAACGAGCACAACCTGCCCTTCTTCTCCTCACTCGCTCTGTTCACCCTCATGCTCTTTTAGTGTCGCCTGTTGTCTCTGCCACACCTACGTTCCCATTCATCAAACCAAGAGCAGGATATCTAAGCTTGACATCTAGCCCTGTCTGACATGTCTCAAGTGACAGGATGGGCAGAATGCTGAGAGACTGAACCTCCACTGTAACCTCTACCCTACCACCACTCAAAGCACCAGCAGATAAGCTGTTGTCACTGCATGCAGGCTGCCGATGAGTAGAGACTGAGAAGTGCTGGAAGCCAGAAACAGTGAGTTCACCATGGCTGGTGCAATTATCTCTTATTGAACTCTTACATCAAAGAGATGCTGTGGCCCCGTGGTGACTGTCTCACCCACTTGCTACATGCATTTCCACTCTAAAGGGACACATTTCACCCAGATGTCGGTTTAACACTTACTTGTACATACTGCATGTTGCCATTCATAAGATGATAAGCGAGTGCATCTCACATGCACATTTTATGGATCACACACACACACACACACTCCTGGGCAAGCCCAAAATGGCTAAACACTAAGCTTTTCATTGTTTTAACCACAAATGATTGCTCAGGAAATTAGCTCAATTTAAGCAAATGCACTACTTAAAAAGCCATTGCTGTCTCAGAAAAACATCAAAAATAGAATGAAGCTTTTGGCAGAATATGGTTTGATTCAGAGTGGTTCAGCAGAGTTGAGTGGAGTGATGGATCACAATGAAACACGAGTTTCTCATGGTGATGCTCCAGAGTGGTGTCTTCAAAAATCTGCTGAGAAATATAATAATAAATGCATACCACACAGTGAAGGAATGAGTTACATTGTGTGGGGAGCCTTTTTAGCTGCTGGTATTGGTGAGCTTCACTTTGAAAAGTAATTTAATACTTTGGAGTACAGACGAATATTGCAAATATATATATATATCAAACGATTAATCACATCCAAAATAAAAGTAAAACTCGCTCAAATCCTTACGCTTGTCCATTTTTCCTGCTTCTAACACATCAACTTTGAGGACAAAATGTTCACTTGCTGCCTAATATTTCCCACCCACTAACAGGTGCCGTGATGAAGAGATAATCAGTGTTATTCACTTCACCTGTCATAATGTTATGCCTTATAAGTGTATATATAAATATTTGGTTGTAACTGTTGTATCAATGTATTCAACAATGATGCATTAATTTAAACAAATGTAAAATACATGATGTATGATGTTACAAAATATGTCAAATAAATGCTGTTCTTTTTGAACTTTCTATTCATCAAAATATCTTAAAAAAAAACATTTGAGAATGATTTCTGAAGAATCATGTGACACTGAATATTGGAATATTTTTTTTTTCATTAAATGTATTAGTTATTCAATTATGCAATTAGTATTTCATTACAAGTTCATTAAATTCATGAAAAAACACTTTTGCTGCAAAACAATGGCACATGATGGAAAGCATTTCTGATTGGATGTACAACAAATGTAAAATTTATATAGATGATGTATGCATCATTCTCTTGTTTCTCTATGAGGTTCAGAGTATATGATCACAGGCTAGAGTTACAACATGTGCACACAGCTGAAAGTCACCCAGGGGACAGAGAGGTGGGTGATTGGGAGGAGCAGAGGAATGAGTGGCTTTGACCTGAACACGGCATGGATGCCTGACCTTTTAGGTGGCAGTCAGGTGCATCGCCTAACCAAGGAGAATACAAAGACAGGAAACCAGATCACGGCGTTAGCATGTAGGCGTATTTAGGTGCACTGTAGGACACTGACAGTAAATAAATACATGTGAAATAAAATGAATAACACAAAAACAAAGTGTAAATGCAAAATATACAATTTAGTCTTAACATTGACTTTAAGAGATGATTCATATTTCACCTCCTCAGGCCTGTAGAGATGACAGATTATTTGTGATTATTTTCCTATTAGGCCTCTTCTCTCCTCTGCCACTGCTCGAGAGATAATCAGTCAACAGCAGCAGCGCATGTCAATACAGCTGTAAGTTGATGGACTACAGACAAATATCAATCAATCTGCTGAAGAGTATTTTGGACATACAGACAGTCATTTCTAAAAAAATTATATACCAGTGTAGAGTCAGTTTGACAAGCTTTATGGAGTTGGGTGGGAATGTTTTTACAACTGCATAACTACATGTATTAACAATTTATACAGTATCTCAGGCAAAATTAACCAGGATTGGACAAAATTCATAATTTAAAGAAATGGCTCCCTTTCAGTGCAGAGTGAGAATCTGAACTGAAATGGCCACCCTATAGGAAGTTGGAGTGAAATTTTTATTAGAATAACTGGAAGTTATAAAAATATGAAATTCAACATGGCATTTTGTAAAATGTTTTTGTAAGTGTTTTCCACCTGGTTCATAAATCTGTCTGTCTGCCACGCCTATAAAACTATCAAGATTCAGTCATTTTCAAACAAGTCAACATTCAAAGTTTCTATTGTTAAAAATTACACATGGACATATACTGTATGAATCAAAATTCATATAAATTCTACATTCTACCTCAAATTCAATTCAAATCTTCAAAAGCATTCCCAATAAATAAAAAAAATTCAAATAGAGAATAAATGTACAGTAAATTACAATTGTTTACGTTTATTCTCTTTTCAGATTATTACTGAGAATTCTTACAGTTCAAACAGTTAAAAGAATAGCATAAGAGCTAATGTCCCTAAATGCATCAGTGTTCTTTGACTTCTATAGATATAATCTTCTCTATGCCTAAAATTTAGTCTAAAATTAACAAAATACAAGTGCCTTATTCAGTCACTTAAATGATTGCGTAGATCCATTCTGAGAATTGCAGATTTGAGGAAAAAGTATTAATAAAGAAAACAGGCCTTACAAAACAGCCCTATATCAGCAGGTAGATTGTGTTTCACAGCTTGATGACTGAGAAAAAAAACCTAATTGGAACATACCAACAGGACAGAGATTTGCAGCAGTGCAGACCAGCATCCTAGCAGAAGTCTAAGACAAAAAGAAAGTAAGAGAGAGAGAGAGAGAGAGAGGTGATCAAAGGGATCATAAACAAGATGCATGACTTAATTTGTTTAGCAGTGTATTATTAAGCAGGTCTGCTTAAAATCTTAGCCTTCATCAAATAGCCAGCAGCCAAAGCCCAAGACTGGTTTCCCAGTGAAGCTAAGCAGGATTGAGCCTGGCCAGTACCTGGATAGGAGACCTTCTGGGAAAACCAGGTTGCTGCTGGAAGAGGTGTTAGCGAGGCCAGCAGGGGGTGCTCACCCTGTGGTCTGTGTGGGTCGTAACGCCCCAGTATAGTGATGGGGACAATATACTGTAACAAGCACCGTCCTTCGGATGACGTTAAACTGAGGTCCTGACTCTCTGTGGTCATTAAAACTCCTATGGCACTTATCGTAAAGAGTAGGGAGGTCCTGGCCAAATTCCCTCCATTGGCCCTTGTCAACCATGACTTCCTAATAATCCCCATCCACCGATCACTCTCTCCTCTCCACCTATAGCCGGTGTGTGGTGAGCAATTATTTTTTTCATTAAATGTTGATATTGTCAGCTCTAACACAAGTACACAACCTTTTTAAAAAAAGTACTGGTGGTACCATGGTGCAAAACCATGGCACTTTAATTGTATGCACCATAATAACAGAATTCTTGTACCATCGTATTCCTATAGCACTCCAATGCTGCGTCCTAATTCACATACTATCCATCAAAAATAATATTCGAAAATAGAAAATAGAATTAGTATGTCCCAAATCGTAGTATGTTGAAAAAATAATTCCAAAGATACCCGGATGGTCTACTATTTTCGGTTCGAATTCAAAGGGCAGATCGACGCACAATCTAACGGCTGATACTGCCCACAAACCATTGCGAGCTGGACGAGGATTTGATTAGAACTACAAACGCGGATAAAAAGTGTTAAAAAAAAAAACATGATGGATGTGCGAGTCCGATGTTTAAGTAGAGAGGTTTAGATTAAGGGGCTTGAGTGATCAATTATCAGTATTTAACCTGACTAAAAGATATTTATTCAATGTTATCCACGTTATATTTCACCTGCAGCAGCATTGTGAACTTTTGTACTAATATGTTTAGACATTAACTTTTAAATGCATCATTATATTTAAACTACAAATACATGAGGAGAGTCTCTGCATTAAAGACCTACAAATGGCAGATCAACGTGCTACTACGTTTCTCTCCAATCGGTAGGAAATGAAATTGAATGTGGAGGATTTTAACTGTGACGATGATTGACAGGACAGTTTAAACAGTGACTGGATGCACGTAACTAAGCAACAGAGTCCGTTATAGATGATGAAGTAGTATGTCCCAAAGCTTGCATACTCTTCTGCTACACACTCAAAAGTATGTACTTTTTCTTCACAAAAAGAGTACATACTTATAGGTTGTAGTATAAGTAGGCAAACTGGGATGCAGCACAAGCTTCAACTTCAATAGAACACGTCCAAATAAATACAAATAGCTACATGAACATTCTTCAGATATTCTCTTTGTGTTCTCTTTGTGGTGTTCCATAAAAATTAAAATAAAATGTACAAATTGGGAACAATATGAGGGTCAGTAAATATAACAAGACAACTAATGTGTTCCTTTAAGTGGATTTTGCAGTACATTCAGCTTTTTTTTCAAAATAACAAGGAGAATACACATTTTTAATGGTAAGATAAAGCCCATAGTCTTTGCAATGAAAGATGTGTTGCTAAGCAAAACTAAGCCTAACTTCAGGCTCCACGCCATCATCACAAACTCTGTTGAACGAACACAAGAGCAGAGAAGTTATGCATGTGACAGGTTTCATGCTATTGGTAATCAAAGCAAGTCAAGCATGTCCTACCTCCTGCCATCACTGTATTGATTCCATTAGCACTTTGAAGATGCCATGTTGGCCTACTAATGGCAGACTGACTGTATGAGTGCCTGTGTGTTTGTAAAGCTATGATTGTGTGTACTGAAATGACAGTCAAGGCATCTTGATATATTCCTACTGTGCTATTCCCTCAATGCTCATCAAAATATTATGGGCGAGTACATTAGGACTGTTCTAAACAAGTACAGATCCAAACCCCCCTCTAACCAAACACTCTTTCGCTATCTCTATTAGTGGTGGGAGGTCTGTCCAGCACAGCTGTGTCACACATTTGGCTTTATGTACTAATTTTTCCATGTCTATGTGAGACCGCTATTTAGAGAGTCAAGGCGAAGGGTCAAGTAGGCTCTGATTCATCCCATATGATTAAATATTGGTCCTGTCTGAAGAGGGACTATATTTTCTTTTAACAAAAGCATCAATGACTAACAAAAAAACTCCCTGTACATTCCCCATAGTCTGAAAGGAGTCATTTTAATGTTGTTTTTTAATCTTGAGCTGTAAATGTCGGGGACAGACAGTTGGAAGGAAAAGAACTGAACAAAGTTCTGTTGGCACTTCAGACCACTTTAGCTCACAAAAGCATAACCTGAATCTTCTATGAGCCAGAATGTGTCTTTACCTAAGGTATCATAAAAACGAACTGTTCCCACACAGTTCACCTGACAAGTGAATGACTGCTCTGATAAGAATAGAAAAGACTCAACAGTACCATCTCATCTCATTTAAAGGGATAGTTCACCCCCTCCCCCTGTTCCCCCAAGTTCACCCTCATGTTGTTGACTTTCATTGATCTTCAGAACACAAATGAAGAAATTTTTTATATTATTCAATATTTTTTGTCCGTCGACTGAAAGTCCAAGCAACCAAACTTTTCATGCGTTAAAAATATTCACATGTGAACATTGATCAATGCACACACATAGCATTAAATATGGTAAACATAGAACCATACTTCATCCGTACTTGCTTGATGTGCGAAAGTAAATCTCACTGGTCGTTGTAGAAGCTTGAACGTGCTTACATGACGTGAGAACAAACCTTATCAGTTCTTGCGTGTCAATCAAGCACATGCCATATTTGACATGCTCTATTTATGTGTGTTGATCAATGTTCTGAATAAAAGGCTAAATGAAATCAGTTAATCATATAAAACAACCTTGTCTTATCAGAAGACTTAGATTAAACTCCTTGATTCATGTAGATTACTTGTACAATGTCTTTATAAGCTTATCAAAGCATAACATTTTTGGTTGTATGGACTTTCAATAGAGAGACAGAAATCTCTCAGGTTACGTTAAAAATATCTTCAACAAAACCGACGTTGGTGCTGATGCCGGGTTTGGCATGGTGGTGGCTTGGGGACAGCCATAACGTGTTTGCCCTTGGACTGAATGACATCTGCCTGCTGACTGCTACTGTCTGTCACTGCTGACTAAGTCCTCTTGAAATATGGGTCTGGGTAGTGTGCGAGAGGAGAGAGAGAGAGAGGGAGAAATGCAGGTTGCATATATGTTCTGATTCAAGAAAATCCCTATTTCAATGTGTTGTGTGTGTGCACGTTGATCTTCATTTGAGCACGTGTGAGGCTATTCCTCACAAGCGGTATAACATATTCACAGACTCTAGATAAACAACTAATGAAATCCCTCTCTGCCTCCTAATCTAAATACCAGAGAGCACCTTGGGCACTTCAGCAGACTCCTGGCAGGAAACCAACCTGCTGCTCAGAGCTTTCCCATTACCCTCCTCATCTTCCCTCTGCCTTGGCCTACACATCAAACAACTTATACCACCAGCAAAGGCAATGCAGAGATCCTAGAAGTGTACTCCGAAACAACAGTGTTTTATGAGTGCTGTGCTACACACGGTGACAAATGTAAAATAAGCACCTGAAAGACTAATGGCCCGGACTTCTGCCGAGGCCGTAAAAGAGCTGTAATTTTTGCCTGAGTGACAGGTTACATGGCTCTAAATCATTTGTTCTCCTTCTCTCTCACTACAGTTGTCTCGTTTCTCCACCCCTGTAGTCAAACCGGGGCCAAACCCGAACCCGGTCCCGCTCTTGCAGTGCTGGAATTACTATTGGCAAATCGAACCAGGCAGGATTAATTGTAATTCAAGGTCTATTACTGCAGCACTTGCTTGCTTTTGCTGGATTGCCGGTTGGGCACAGAAAGAATGACTGTTCTGAGAACTGCCCCGCTCTGAGATTGTTGATTAGCCTTTTGATGGAATTGGTAAAGCAGTGGAGCTTGACTCACGGTGGCCTCTCACAAAAGGAAAAAAAGAAAAGATTTTAGAAGAGTATAGAGAGAAGATGCAGAGAGAAAAAAAAATGAAAATAAGAATGAAGTAAATCTGTGTGTGGGGGGCGAGAGGATTATCCAATTCCATCAAATGTGGAGATGTGCTGCCCCCCTGAGGAAAGATGAAAATCAAAGGGATCGAAGAGAGGGAGACACTCAGACAAAAGGAAGATCGAAAGAGAGAGGGAGAGAGAGAGTAAATATCAGTGTTGTTATTAGGTTTTGCATGCCGGCACTGATTTCCAGCTGTCTCGCAGCCAGGGCTTTTGCGACTCTCTCAGCACTCGTAAATGTCACACCTCGTACATGCCAGTGTGATTCAACACAGCCTATATTTACATCGCAGAATGGCAGCATACACCACCACGGATCACCACTGCAAAGGCTGCTGAATCTTATGAGAAAGGATTTGGATGTTAAGCCTAGTTTTGAAAGAGGAGGACACCATCCCACATCTCCACCTGCCAAACATTGAAATGCATTATGCAGATCTTAAGATCACAGGGCACAGGAAGTGTCTGTACGGGAAGGAAACCAGGCTAGCTGCTATAAGGCTTTTATACTGAATATAGGAGAACATTAAAGAGAGAAAAACAAGCAAGGTTATGTAGAGTGCATCACTGAGGACCAAAGGAAAAGATTGGTTCAAAGTATTCTTGTATTAAGATATAAGGAACCCATCAGGAATCTTTTACTGCACGAGTTGTATCATATATATGTACAAAAAATAACAAACAAGTATTTCTATGTCCTGTATATGTATGCATTTATTTATTTTGTATGTACACTGTCACATCTTATATCCAGAATGAGAATCTTCATAAAAACTTAGCCTTCAGCATATACAATGATGTACCGCTGCAGAGACATTTTTATTACTCTATTCTATTCTATTTTATTCTATTGTTAGTAATTCTATATATGTCCTAGAATCAAGTGGCTTTTGGTGATGTCTATACCAGAGGTTGCATTAACTGGAAACTGCCAGTCATTTATTGAATTTTAAAAACTCTTTAGTGACAGTAAAAAAGGAGCATAATACAATTTGCATCTTCACCTTGTACATAGGCTTTTGTGGCTTCTATATAACTGTAATTTTTAATTATAAAAATAGTAAATAATGTATATTGGGATTTTTTTCAGGCTTTATGTATAGGTTTCTACCCAAGTACCAGTACTTCTGAATGGGCTGAGGCTGGGATTTAGTGGGTTTGAAGAGAAAGTATTTGATAAACGTATACTATGTGCAGAGAGCATTCACTCAGTATCGTTATCTCATTTTTGGCTTTTAGAGGCTTTTGCATTGGAAGTCTTCATATATATATATATATATATATATATATATATATATATATATATATATATATATATATATATATATATATATATATATAAATAAATAAAAGTAATTAGAAAAATTATATAATAAAAAGTAATATATGTACTAAAGTTATATCAAATATATACATATTTAAATTACATATTATTATATTATTAAATTGTGCGTTATGTTAAATTATATTGTATTATATAATAAAAAATATTAAAATTGCGTATATTAGGATGATATAGCATACATCTATAATAAATCACAGAAATTTAAAACATACATCAGATTGATGGGTAGCGATTATTTTAAACGCATCCTGGTCTGTACATCAAAAAAAAAACATATGGCACTGACCATACTTTCTCACTAAACCTGCTCTAACATCCTGGTGTTGTGTCAGGAGAATCATGGCCGGTTGGTTGGCTGTCTTTGACAAATATTGGATCAGATCTCTAGGGAGAAGCATTTAATCATCTGCCTGGCATCTGCACACATCTGCACAGGTGATACAGTAGGTCCACTCCACACCCCATCATATATGTCGTGTATCTACAACCTTGAAGCCTTGTGTCTCTCTAGGCATAACGCTCGTTACACTTGGCTGCACTGACTATGATTATTTATTTATCTCTCGCTGCATTTATTCCCTGTGCAGAATTCTGCCTATCTGCTCCACTCTCTTCGTTTATGTTTTGGCTTTCTCCTGTCCTTCATCTTCTTATTGTGGGTCTTTGGTGGCAGCAGAGGGTGCTGTGGTTGAGGGAGCTCAGTGTGGAGCCGTTTCGGCCGAGTAGGTAAACAAGTCAGACCTTTATCAGAGAGAAGAGTCAGTAAAGGGGCCTGCTGGGTGAGTTGGGTCCCAGACTGAGGGCCCTCCCTCTCAGGGAGAGCTTGAGCGCAACAGGGGGCAGCCTTTCAACAGGAACTTTGATAAGTACCGAAGGGACACTTTCACGAGGAGGGTCCCACACAGTTTCCACTAGGGAGAGTGCTGTGTCTGTGACAGATATCCCACCGTATCAACAACTCATCTATCAAGATGGGTAGACAGCAGGAGGATTCATTAGTGCCCGACTAAACAAAGAGCCATGTGTTTTCGTTGCAAAAATTAGCATCCTTGCATAGCAACACACAGCACATTATTTCAATTGTTGAATGTGGCCTCGTTGCTATGCCAATCTCATCTCATTCGTACAATGAGATGCTTCCTCAGTTCTCCTCTGCTTCTAGCTAGGGCAGTGTTTTTTCTGCAAGGACAACATCTCTAATTGAAAAATCAAGCCTTTTTAGGCATAGACATATCATTGATTAGGATTCATGATCAAACATTCTGGTTGATGAGGAAATTGGAATGGATACATAGTAGAAAGTTCTCTTTTTTGAAATAATCTTCTCATTGATCTTTCTTTCACAAACCAGATAATGTATTTCATCCCTTTGCATCATCTAAGTGAAGTCACTATTTTTTCTCCCTCTAGCCTCACAAGTAATTTAATTTTAAATTATTCCCACTTTGAATTGAAATCGATCTATGAATGAACGGCAATTAAAAACCACAGAGCCTTTTTAGTAAGCCTCACTCACGTTGTATTATTGATAACAGAGTAAATTTAGACAAATTAGCAAGGTGACTGAGATTTAGACTGCTGTGTTGAGGAGGAAACTGCATGTTTGTTTTTCCCTTTCAGGCCCCCTGTGTGTGATGTTGGGGGAACAGAATCTGTTATCACGAACCCTAGAGGAACAGACTTCAGAGCGATCAACATGAGGCCCAGCTCCTCTCTTCCTCTTAGGACTCTGAAAGCTCTGATTCTTAGTGTAACAAAATCAATAGCTAACGATGTGCAATTAAAAGGAATAGTGCACCCAAAAATAAAAATTTACTCACATTTGTGTCGTTCCAAAACAATATGACTGTAATGATAGCATGATAATCTGTTATATATGGTAATATATAGAGCAACTTATATCTGTTTGTGGTATGTGTAGCTAATAGGGAATATACGGTAGACAGTGAATTGACAGACACCAAATGCTTTATGCGGCTACATGTTGCGCAGTTGTAACTAAAGATCAGAAACGGAGCAATGCTTGTAACGCCTCAACCATACGTCATCCTAACATTACAATGACTTTCTTCTGTTTGTAGAACACAAAATGTGAATTTTTAACGAATGTCTTGGCCACTCTTTCTCATTTGAAGGTGGACAGGGGCTGTCAAGCTCTAAAATAACTATACAGCACCATACAGTAGAATTATTATAAAAATGGTCCAAATCATTCTTTTTCTAGTCTTAGGAAGCCATAAGACCAAACAGACCAAAAAAAAATGACATTATCCATTGAAAAGCTTCGCCGCCAACATAACTCTCATAACAAATGTGTTGGCATTATATACTGCAGTATCTGATGTTGCAAAGTACATGAGGACCAATGGTGTTTGGCCTCAATGTGCCATTTTTGTAGATTCAGAGTTAACAATAACTTAAATGTTGGTCTGTTCCCCACAAAAAGCTTTGTATAGCTTCAGAAAACTTGGAATAAAGTCATGCAGACTACTTTTATGAAGGTGCTTTAGTTTGTAGTTTGACTGCTCCAGTCCCCTTTCACATGCATTAAATAAAAAAAATTTAAAAAGAAAGAAAAACAAGAGCCAGGATTTGTTGGGTAAATTCTGATTTTTGAATTCCTAAGATTGATTTTTACTACATGAAAATGTATTTGTACAGCGCTTAACATTTTTGTAATATACCAAGTAAGCAGATTCCCTTTATCAGTGTTTCATGCATCAATTTCCGGCTGAATCTTAAGTGCTACAGCAAAACTGTGAGTTAGCAGGTTATGCTGAATGTGATTTTAAAAAGACAGTGTACCATAAAATAATAGCAAAAAATCATCTGTTGAGCATTCTTGTGGGCAGAACACAGATCAAATTATTTCCATCATGAGCTGGTTCTTTTGTGAACCAAAAGCATTCAGCATGACCAGTGTAGCCCGATTCATTAAAAGACTCTTATACAAGCCTGTTCTTTAAATGAATAGTTCAAAAAGAGGCATTGCCATTTTTAATCTGTCTAAAACACTGCCCTGTATTTACAGCATTAAGTATTTACATGTAAGAAAAACAAAATTAAATCAAAATCAGACTCAAATTGAATTGAGACATCTGCCAGCCCTACAAGAGATTCTCATATCTTGCTCACTGTTCGTATGCATGTATGTTCCAACTGTATTTTTTGCATACGGACAGAGAGTTAGAGATATGAGAATCATGTGACACTGAAGACTGAAGTAATGGCTGCTGAAAATTCAGCTTTGCCATCACAGGAAAAATTGCATTTTAAAATATATTACAACAAAAACCAGTTAATTAAAAATGTTATAATATTATTTCACAATATTAAAGTTTTTACTGTATTTTTGATCAAATAAATGCAGCCTAGGTGAGATTAAGAGACTACTTTCAAAACCTTAATTTTGACCTGTAGTGTATATATGCACACATACACACAATATATATCACTATATAGTTATTTTGTTATTTTATTTTACCTTTGTTATTAAAAATAAGAACAAAATGGAAATAACAAACAATAGAACAAACACAATATAAGAAATATACAAATGAAATAAAACACTGCATAGTCTCCACTGTAAGTATTATATATGCATTGTTAAAGCTTATTGTTAAAGCTTATTAAAGCTACAGGAGTGATTCAAGAGCAGTGAGACATTTTCTCTGTCTTTTATGTTTAATGAAAGCAGCGGGTATTTTAGGCTGCTGTCATTTTAAGACAAATGCACATCTAATATACAAAGGCACTAGAGATGTACTTGAGTAATTTTACTTAAATTATATTAGTTGCATAAGCTGTGTTTTCTAAAATGCTACTAATAATTGAAAATTTCAGGTGAACTTTCCCTTTAAAAACCCAGAAAATAGATTTGGAGCAGGTCATTTCTTATGGGGAGTGAAGAGTGCCCGAGGTTAAAATATGCTGCTTTGAATTTCCAAGAGCTTGTTCTAGGCTCATCTCTTACGTGACACTGTGAGGTCCAGGCCTATTGTGGAGAGATTAGTTTAATTGTATTTTAATCCAAGTTCTCCAAAACAGGTCATAGTTTTTCTCACTTCACTTCTCCTGGGATAGTCAAATCATTAACCCTCATTAAAATTAAGAGCTGAGTGGGTGGAAAGGCTAACTGTTTTGTTCCAGAGCTTTAAAAAACAAAAAAAAACAAAAAAAAAACAGTCTGCTGATCTTTTGCAATCACACGAAAAGGGTACTATCCAACAGACAATACAAGTGGACAAATGTTATATGCCATCCTTGCACAATTAACTAAATACCAAATAGGTATAGCAAACTTTTATATACTCTCCATAATCTGTACATATATAATAATAGGCTAATAATAAATAATTATCTGCACTCAAAGTGCTTTACATATGCAAGGGGGGAATCTCCTCAACCTCCACCTGGATGATGTAACGGCAGCCATATTGCGCCAGAACGCCTATCACACACCAGCTTATTGATGGAGAGGAGACAGAATAGTTCTAATGCTATTTCATGCATTCTTATTTACACTGTTAAAGAGTTGGATTCCCAAGCTAAACATGGCCACAGTTTTAAAACGTATTTCTGTGGCAAATTCACTCCTTCGGGATTCGAATAAGTTTCGGAATGTTTTTTTTTTTCAGAGTGGATGACTTTGTGAGTGACGTCATAAAGGCCGTAATTTTTTTGTATGGGCACTTCTCCCAGAAGAGGGCGTGCGCACATCAGCCAGAGCAAGAGCAAGAGCACGTCCATAAACATGCTTCGTTCGAGTTACAGAAGCCATCGGCTGCGTTGTAATTTTGTTTTTAGACCACAAAATCAACAATCTCACTGTTTTTGGTTGTGAGGGAAAGATAACCCTGTTCAGTTCCCAAATAACCCAGCGTTAAGGAAAGTGTAGGAAATGCAGTTTGTTTTTCCGGAGCAGCAACGTGTTCTGCACGTGTGTCTGTTTGTTCCTGGTCATGAGTCGAAACCGCAGGCAGTGAGTGAAATTGCACCAAATGTCTGTGTTTTGTGTAAGTGCATATAACGTAAACAACATGAACGTATAGTGAATCGAAAGTTATCCACACTGATAAAAATCAATCATTGAGGCTGTAAGTGTAACATGAAAAAACAGTAACATTATTTTTTACAAATAAATCTTTGTTTGTTACTTTACTTGGATAATTTGAGTAGCTCACTTAATTTGGATTTGTAGCAAAAACATATTTTGTATAATTATATAATCGCACTATTACAGTAATAGGCTTTGTAGACATGCATTTCCAACATACTATTTAAGTTACATTTACTTAAAATATTTATTGCCATGTGGTTGATGTCCAATGCCGCTAGCTGAGCAGAAATACATAATCATGTTTCGCTTGGTCCCCTCAAAGTTGCGTTGGATTTTCTTTTTAGCGTAAAGGTTGAGAGGTTCATCTATCACTGTTTTCCATCACTGAGTTTCTGGAGTAAAATTATATTGGCTATAATCTGTGTGTGTCGACTGCTTTTTTTTTTTTTTTATGGCAGGTGCTGGTGTTTCGCGTGAGTTCGGCCAATCAGCGTAAACTTACGTCACTGGTAGTTTCTATTGTGCTGGGTTAGACTCTACTCTAAAGTCGGAGCTAATTAGTTCCCCCAAAAGGAGTTCCTAGAACTAAAATGGCTAGTTCCTGCGGTTCGAACACGCCAAAATCCGGGTACTTCCGCCAATAGTTCTAGGAACTATGGAAAGGTTCCTCCGGTGCGAAAGCCCCTCTCAACCCTGGTTCGCTTCAGTGGGAAACCAGTCTTAGGCTACAGGATGATAGCTGCTCACCTAAGAGCCACCTTTATCGGTAGGAGTAATCAAGGTTAAATTGGCACCAGTCAGTATACAGTATACTAAAAAGTGAGACTACAAAAGTACAAATACAGATGCTAAGTTGCATAGGCAGATGTCTGACTCATAGTCTGACTTCCATAAAAAGGGTTAAGTTTTTTTTTTTTGCAATATATATTTGACTCCAGATTCCTTTCTTTCTTGTAGAAGGAGCTATGCTATCAAGGACAGCTGCATTTACATAAAAAGCCTCACTACAGATTTCATCTTGTGGCGTAATGTCTCTGCAGCTTGGTGTTAGACCGAGGGCTACTTCCATTAAACAGGCTTTGTCCACAGCCCAATGCCATTTCATTTGTCAGATTCACTGGGTAAGTGCCTGTGATATATCATCTCCCACTGCCTTCCTGATAACGAGAATGGAAACTAAGCACTTTCGCTGCGCCCCTTCCCAGAAGCCTTGGCATGGAAGCGAGATATGAAGCGCATGCAAACAGATGCACTCACTGGAGAAGGAGCCATCTTCATAGATGTCTGAGTAACTTTAGCAATAAATATAAAGCACATGGCTAGATACAGTTAAGTATTGATCAGATTTACCAGAAAACCTATTTTGAAGCTCAAGAAATCATGATTAGCTTGACAACTTTATCGAGAGGTCTTTGCCAACTGGTCTACCAATTAAAACTAAGGCTTGTTAAATGAGTTTAGTTTTGGCCTGATCCATCTCAAAGTACCACTTACAACATCTTAGCCTCAACTCAAAAGGTTTTTTCATTTCATCTGTTATTTTTATCAAGCTTCATTTACTTCATAAAATCAAATTATGATTACAGGAACGATGATAGCTAAGAATAAATCAATAAGAAATAGTCAGTGACTGCTATTTTTCTTTGACACTCTTAGGTCCCTGCATGAAGCCGGTCTCCGGGGAGCCTGCTCTGTTTTTCCCTGTTGCAAGAAAATGGCTAAAGAGCATGTCTTCGTTCTTTTTAGTGAGATTGACAAGTCCAGACTGGATTTATTGATTTTCTCACCACTATTTCTTATTTCAATCTAAATGGAGAACATTCTGTAGGTGCAGAGTATTTTTTCAAAGACCTTTATGTTACCCCTTTTCTGCCATTTCATACCCATACTGCCCTCTCAGGGCACTAAAATGTCTGAAAGTAGGCACAGCCATCCAAACAGAAGGTAAATACTGCAGGTTTTAAACGGAGCACATAAATCTTGTTTTTTTATTTCATGAGAACTTTTCTTTCTGGAATCATCCATTCGGTTTTATAAGCATCCGCAACAAAACATTGTAAAGGTGAAGCCTGCCACCTTCAGTAATCCGCATGCTGCTGATGAGAGCCCATGCTGACACACGCACCTCCTGCACACATGCAGTGGCGACCAATTTTCTGAAAGATCTCTATTTATAGCCCTCTGAAGAGCTGCAAAATGCTACAAAGGAGAATTAAAAGTGCTTAATTGTGCACATTATGCCTCTAAAATGAATCCCAGTGAAAGCGCCCTTGTGTGCTACACTCTAACAAACCTACATTTTCCTCTTTACTCTTTTGGCCAATGTTCTGCTTGCACTAATTAGGGCCTAGTTGACATATGGTAAACATTTGCCACCGATTTGTTCTCACTTGCTTTCTGTGCATTTAGTTGAGTTTAATGCACCTTGTGCCTGAATGAGAAAGCTCAAATGTACTCTTAGTGCAGGGAGAGGCCTTTCATTAGTGCTATTAGAAAGTGGCAGGAATTTAAATTGGTTGCGATAAATTAACAGGCCCACTGGGAGCTCAGGCCTGAGCCAGCTAATATGCAATTATATTAGGCAGCTTTGCATCTCCATCTCTGCTTATCTGGAATAGTGCATGCTGGGAAAGGGGCCCTCCCACCCAGCTCAGTGATGGGAGGCCTGCTGGATTAAACGTTCAGATGGTTAATTGGGAACAGCTTGTATCTGAAGCATTTACTACACGACATCAACATTGCCTGTTTTAAAAACGCAGAACAGATTATCTGTTTGTTCAATTCACTTTTACGACTTCAGGAACAATTTTTAATAAGACATAGTGGACATAGCATGTTAAAAAGAATACATCAGCTGCTGAATCATGCTGTTTTCTCATCTAACACCTGTTGGCTTCAGATATGCATTATGGAAAAACTCTACAGAGAAGATGTAAGCAACCATGTAGAACACAGAGCAAGGACGTTGTCTGGATTCTCAAATGTTTCGAGTTAAATGTTTGTTCGCATTCTAAGACGTGTTTTGCCATTGCAAACGCCTTTTACTTTATCTTGACGCTGCTTAAACACGCGCCTGTAAGCCGTGGGAGGCCTATTAGCAAATTTGCCCACTATTGTGTTCCAGAAGCTACAGCTGTTCGCTTTAATGGAAACATGTAAAAACAGGCTTTGCTGTTTTGATTCAAATTAAATTGAAATTGACTTGTTATGCTGTGTTGTCTACCAACTACAAATGATCCAAGTAATCAAGGAAGACATGACAAATTCTAAGGAAAACCTTGACAGGATTCAACATGACATTCTGAGATTAACAGTTGTGTGCTTTATGTCTGTCATGTGTATGTCATCTTTGCAAAAGCCATTTTTCACTCAAAGGTGTGGTGAATGCAATCCATTTCACTGTGAAGTTCAATATTATGTACATGCTGATAGATCTGATAAAACAGACCTGCATCAGAAATCATCAAACAGTCTCCAGCCTCTCTAGAATGGAACACTTCTTCTTATGCTCCCCAGAGATGTTTATCACCATCTCCTTAACACAAGAGACCGCATATGTTTTCTTCTTCTGGCTCCTGTTTGTAGATTTACTACAAAGTGCATCTCAGTCAGCTGCACACGATTGGTTTTGCCAGGCTCATGTATTCCTGAGATAAGAAAACAAAGCTTGCTAAAGACAATCAAACAACCTTGTCCATTGGACAATGCACAGCATGGTCAGTGACCATGATTAACCTCTTTCTCATGGTGCTTGTGTTCATGGGGATTTAAAGAGATAATTCATTGTTTTGGAGAAATATCAGCTGGATTCAGATATTCAGTCTGATTGAACGCTAGGCCGTGGAGTAAAGGAAAGCCTCTTATTGTAGCATCATGCTATGCGCATCCAACTGATAGCCTCTTGTGCCAAATTAAAGTCCCTGTGCTGGTCTGCCTGATAGCCTCCACATTTGTTCTTCAAAATTACAATGACTTGCTTTGGGAGTTACAGTGGAAATCACGTTTGTGCATTTACAAATATGTTAAATTTGATGAAGACTTTTCTTCTGTCTTGTGACGTACATCTAAGTGCAACAGATTATGGAAAAATAAAAAAATTATCCATGGGTTGTTGATTTTGAATTTATATGGGAGCTGCACTCAAAAATGGAGGCAGATGAATGCTTTTCTTTAATAAAACTTACCCACATTCAGGTGCTGATAAAAAAGAATGCATGATGTAAAATGTTTCTAGAATGGAAAGCGTTAAAGTACAGTAGAAGTTATATTAATACCTTACAAATGTATACCTAAATTGGAACATATTTACTACTTAAATTGCAAAAATAATATATCAATAGTACACTAGAAGTATGGTGCTATGTTCATTTAAAGAAAACTTAAAGTACAATTGCAGTATAAAACTACTAAACTAGTAGTTTACTGAGAGTGCACTGCACAAAGTGTACTTTCATAAACTAAAAAATGTGCTACAAGAATTAAAATAGAAAACTACTAGTATATACTTATAAGTTCACTTGTAGTACAGATGCAGTACAAATGAGAAACGTAGTTGTGAAACTTAGTAGTACACTTAAAGGTTTTACAAGTGCTGGTCATATAATTAGAATATCATCAAAAAGTTGATTTATTTCACTAATTCCATTCAAAAAGTGAAACTTGTATATTATATTCATTCATTACACGCAGACTGATATATTTCAAATGTTTATTTCTTTTAATTTTGATGATTATAACTGACAACTAAGGAAAATCCCAAATTCAGTATCTCAGAAAACAAGAATATTACTTAAGACCAATACAAAGAAAGGATTTTTAGAAATCTTGGCCAACTGAAAAGTATGAACATGAAAAGTATGAGCATGTACAGCACTCAATACTTAGTTGGGGCTCCTTTTGCCTGAATTACTGCAGCAATGCGGTGTGGCATGGAGTCGATCAGTCTGTGGCACTGCTCAGGTCTTATGAGAGCCCAGGTTGCTCTGATAGTGGCCTTCAGCTCTTCTGCATTGTTGGGTCTGGCATATTGTATCTTCCTCTTCACAATTAAGGTCAGGCGAGTTTGCTGGCCAATTAAGAACAGGGATACCATGGTCTTTATACCAGGTTTTGGTTGCTTTGGCACTGTGTGCAGGTGCCAAGTCCTGTTAGAAAATGAAATCTGCATCTCCGTAAAGTTGGTCAGCAGCAGGAAGCAGGAAGTGCTCCAAAACTTCCTGGTATACGGCTGCGTTGACCTTGGACCTCAGAAAACACAGTGGACCAACACCAGCAGATGACATGGCACCCCAAACCATCACTGACAGTGGAAACTTTACACTAGACCTCAAGCAACGTGGATTGTGTGCCTCTCCTCTCTTCCTCCAGACTCTGGGACCCTGATTTCCAAAGGAAATGCAACATTTACTTTCATCGGAGAACATAACTTTGGACCACTCAGCAGCAGTCCAGTCCTTTTTGTCTTTAGCCCAGGCGAGACGCTTCTGACGCTGTCTGTTGTTCAAGAGTGGCTTGACACAAGGAATGCGACAGCTGAAACCCATGTCTTGCATACGTCTGTGCGTAGTGGTTCTTGAAGCACTGACTCTAGCTGCAGTCCACTCTTTGTGAATCTCCCCCACATTTTTGAATGGGTTTTGTTTCACAATCCTCTCCACGGTGCGGTTACCCCTATTGCTTGTACACTTTTTTCTACCACATCTTTTCCTTCCCTTCGCCTCTCTATTAATGTGCTTGGACACAGAGCTCTGTGAACAGCCAGCCTCTTTTGCAATGACCTTTTGTGTCTCGCCCTCCTTGTGCAAGGTGTCAATGGTCGTCTTTTGGACAACTGTCAAGTCAGCAGTCGTACCCATGATTGTGTAGCCTACAGAACTAGACTGAGAGACCATTTAAAGGTCTTTGCAGGTGTTGAGTTAATTAGCTGATTAGAGTGTGGCACCAGGTGTCTTCAATATTAAACCTTTTCACAATATTCACATTTTCTGGGATACTGAATTTGGGATTTCCTTAGTTGTCAGTTATAATAATCAAAATTAAAAGAAATAAACATTTGAAATATGTTAGTCTGTGTGTAATGAATTAGTAAAATAAATCAACTTTTTGATGATATTCTAATTATATGACCAGCACCTATATATACTAAACTGGGACAATTTAGTCCCAGGCAGTATTGAAATAGTATACTTACAAGTTTACTACTAGTACATTGATATTAGTATACTTAAAAGTATACTTTAAAAATATACTTGAACTTTACTTAAGTATACTTCATAAAATGTAAGGGTAATTGACCACACCAGTTGTTTTCACTGGAAAATCCAGTGGAAAATTACATTTTAGCAACATTCACACTGTTAGTTTTTGGGATTGCTCGCACATAGAACACAAAACTGACAGAACAGAACAGTGACTGGATCTAAAACCTTCAGATGACACACAGCTCATATCTCACAGATGAAACACACGGTAGACATGCATTTGTGCAGCGCAGAGCAGCTCTCACGCACTGTTTGACGTGACAGACAACTAATTGTCCAGTCCGGTACCGTTCACATAGCGCAGGTTTCTCAGGAATGCGGTTGCGAGCCCTAAAATTAATTTATGGGTGTGAGTTTGGTTATAGAATGCGGTTGTCACTCCTGTAAATGTGTGTGAAAACCACTGTATTAAGAACTCAAATATAGGACTGACAACCGTATCGCAGTATTGCCATGTTGCTGTGTGAATGTGGACCTTGGAAGACAAATCAGCAGAATCAGCTGTTTTTCATCTGGTGGAGTGGATCGAGTTCCAGAATGAATCGTGTTTTTGAACGACTGAAGGATTCGGTGAATCAGAACTGCATACTTACTAACATACTAGGCCTACTCTTACTATTTCTGCTATACTACATATAAAGATATAAAAGTAGTTGCTACTCTAACTACACAGTTAAAGGGTTCACCCGAAAATTTTAATTCCGTCATTAATTACTCACCCTCATGTCGTTCCAAACCCATAAGACTTTTGTTCATCTTCAGAACAAAAATGAAGATCTTTTTGATTAAAAATCGGAGATTTCTTTCCCTCCATGCAACTGAAACTTTGGCGCTTTAAAAAGTTTATAAAGAGACCGTAAAACTAATCCATATGAATGGAGCTGTTTAGTCCACATTTTCTGAAGAAACTTGCTTTATATGGTGAACAGACTGAATTTAGGCTTTTATTCACATATAAACATTGATCAACTTGTAGTCAGGAACGAGACTGATAACTTCAGCTGCTGTGTGAATGTAACCGCAATGGAAGCAACAAAGATTTTGTACATTTACAACACAGATCTTTTTCTTCATCATCTTCTAGATGTCTTATTCTTTCAGACATCTGTTCTACAAACTTGCCTCATTTCATTGCTTGAAAAGATTTTATGAATAATTCTTTTTATATAGGTTCTCTTATGAGTGGTCCAGAACTTCACTACAGTCTTTAGTAGCATGACTGAAGTTGACAGGATGTTTCTGGGAGCATGTGGCGAGCGGTGAGGTGAGGGACCATGAGAGCGGGCCGGTGGCGAAAGATAATGAGCTCCAGCTGCGCGCCACACCGGTCTCGTCTCACGGAGGAGTGACGGGAGCATAAAAGGAGGAGCGACGACAGTGCAAGACGAGAGAGGACCAGGCCTGGACTTATGTTGTGTTTTTGTTTACGTTTGGTTTTGTGTGTGTGCGCGGCAGTCGTCCGTGAGGGGCTGCCGCGGCGACTTTTATTTTGTTTATTTATTTCATTAAAGTTTTAAAAGTTAAAAAAAAATTGTAGTCCGGTTCCCCGACACACTGCCGCTCGGTCCTCAGCCAACCGAGAGGCTCTTCCTCGCGGTGCCATGCGATGGTACTGGACGCTCGGTGGACGGCTCGAGCCTCCTCCGCCCCCTGGCGGCCGGCGGTGGCTCCTCTTATTGAGCGCAGCCGGCAGCGAGTCCCGCGCTCCCTGCTCCTCCCCATCATGGCGGATGGCAGCAGGCTTCGGCCCACGGCGAACGCCGACGACTCCTCCGCTCCCTCTCAGACGGCAGCCACCCCACCTCGACCCAGGGGCGCGGCAGCGAGCTCTCTGTCCTTACCCCCCCCCAGGTACCGCGGCCGCCGTGATCGCCCCCCCCCCCCCCCCCAGAGGAGGGGGGGGGGGGAGTAGAGCGCAGTTTTGGGAGTGCCCCCCGGTCTGCGAAGGGTGTTGCGGGTATGTGGCGAGCGGTGAGGTGAGGGACCGTGAGAGCGGGCCGGTGGCGAGAGATAATGAGCTCCAGCTGCGCGCCACACCGGTCTCGTCTCACGGAGGAGTGACGGGAGCATAAAAGGAGGAGCGACGATAGTGCAAGACGAGAGAGGACCAGGCCTGGACTTATGTTGTGTTTTTGTTTACTGCCGCACCCCTGGGTCGAGGTGGGGTGGCTGCCGTCTGAGAGGGAGCGGAGGAGTCGTCGGCGTTCGCCGTGGGCCGAAGCCTGCTGCCATCCGCCATGATGGGGAGGAGCAGGGAGCGCGGGACTCGCTGCCGGCTGCCCTCAATAAGAGGAGCCACCGCCGACCGCCAGGGGGCGGAGGAGGCTCGAGCCGTCCACCGAGCGTCCAGTGCCATCGCATGGCACCGCGAGGAAGAGCCTCTCGGTTGGCTGAGGACCGAGCGGCAGTGTGTCGGGGAACCGGACTACAATTTTTTTTTTTTTTCATTTCTCCTCTCTCCCCTCTCTCGTTTTGTCGCTCCTCATGCTCCTGGCTCCGTTTCTCTCGCCACTCTGTCCTTACCCCCAGGTACCGCGGCCGCCGTGATCGCCCCCCCCCCCAGAGGAGGGGGGGGGGGGTTGGAGTAGAGCGCAGTTTCGGGAGTGCCCCCCGGCCTGCGAAGGGTGTTGGGGGTATGTGGCGAGCGGTGAGGTGAGGGACCGTGAGAGCGGGCCGGTGGCAAGAGATAATGAGCTCCAGCTGCGCGCCACACCGGTCTCGTCTCACGGAGGAGTGACGGGAGCATAAAAGGAGGAGCGACGACAGTGCAAGACGAGAGAGGACCAGGCCTGGACTTATGTTGTGTTTTTGTTTACGTTTGGTTTTGTGTGTGTGCGCAGCAGTCGTCCGTGAGGGGCTGCCGCGGCGACTTTCATTTTTGTTTATGTATTTGATTAAAGTTTTAAATGTTCGCCGGTTTCCCGCCTCCTTCTTCCCGGAACATACGAACTTTGTTACAGAGCACATCAGTGGAGTTGGCAGCAGTGAAGGCCCAGAGTTTCATTAAGTTACGGCATGGCAAAGAGGTGACATGTACATACAGACATTAGTCAGTTCCTGTTGAGCTCAAGAAAACACTCCCACCAGCTGTCATTGACAGATAACTGCATGCATCACAACATCAATACAACACAGAGGACTAACACAAAAATACATCTCTGACAGAGAGAGAGAGAGAGAAAGAGAAAAACGAAACTTGGAGGGAAGCTGAGTTAAATTCATAAGTGCAGAAAGACGCATTTAAAGTCACCATGAAATCAAAATTGACAATTATTTTTATGGAATAATTTTTTTATACATACATAATCTTTCATCAAAATCATTCATGGCCCCTCACCCTAGCAATGACTTATCTTCTCTGATGGCATGTACACTGGCACTTTGTTTCATAATTGATTAATTTTTCAAACTCAAAGTGAATAACGACACTATTGTCTTCTAAACTCAAAAAAATGCTGGGTTGTTTCAACCCATGTTTGGGTCAAATATAGACAAACCCAGATGTTGGTTTAAATTTTTAGATGAATTTTTTGGGATTTAAAATGGTTGGATTTGTCCATATTTGAAACAACCCAGCATTTTTTGAGTAGCTGCTTAGCCGAATTGAATTAATTTCATAACTAATTAAATGTACACAGTTGAACTGAACTAAACTGAATCAACACTGAACTGACGTTAATTGAACAATGACACTGCTTTACAGCAGAATTGAATACTTTTTGCATCACTAATCTTTTATCACTGTAAAGCAGCTTTGAAACAATCTGTATTGTATAAAGCGCTATAAATAAAGATAAGGTGACTTTGCTGGCGCAAGGGCTGGGCAATAATAAAATATTCAAACAACAACAAGCCAATTAATTCCCAATGGATAAAATCCAACCCTGTCCTACTTTTTCTTTTTCTCATTCAAGATGCCATTTCACTTGGATATTGGAAAGTCATCTCATGAGAATACACCGTAAAGTGTAATTCTACCACATGTTATTTATGTTTTCATACACACTGAAATGTGTAATATTTACATATTGACAGCATTAAAATGTAAATCGTTTACACATCCACAACTTTACTGACGTACAAATTTGTATGTATTTCTATTTATGGATATTAAAATTGTGGCATTAATGTTTTCACTCTATTGTATTCAATTGTCATACCAATGACATGCTTTCAGTCGCATTTAAATGCAGTTTACTCATCTACTTAATAAGAAATAATAACATTTTACTCTGTTCCTGACTCCTGCTGCAAACTCGTTAAGGAGGATTATATAATGTTAAACAAGACTACTTAAAATGAATAACATTTAAATCGTTTAACCATTTAATATTTTGATTGTTTGCCGTGAGACACAAAAGCTGTTTTCTCATATACAGCGACTGACAATGGAACCAAAATACACCAAAACACAACATAAATTCACAAAAGACATCAATTTGTATTAGTTTGCTATAATCTAAATCTTTAGAATCCATATGTTTGTGAGGAACAGATCCTAATTCAGCCCTTTATCCAGCGACCTTCATTCAATGTTGCCAGATTGGGTCGACAATTTCCAGCCCAAAAGCTCACTTCCACTCCAAGAAAAACCCACCCAGAACTTTAACTGCCAAAATGTGATTACATTTTATTGCCGTGCCAATCAAGGTCGATAAGCACCATTTTTTCTCCTTAAAACAAAATAATGATGACAAAATAAAATAAAAAATAAATAAATTTCCCAAAAACGGTTAAAAAAAGGGCAAATACATTAAAGAGAATTAGCAAATATGACTTAAGTGTCAAATGGCAAATGGCAATAAAGAAATAAACCGATAACTTTAACCATCGGAAAAATACATGCATTATTAAAGGATTAGTTCACTTAAAAATTAAAATTTCCTGATATTTTACTCACCCCGATCTCATCCAAGATGTTCATGTCTTTCTTTCTTTAGTCGAAAAGAAATTAAGTTTTTTGAGCAAAACATTCCAGGATTTTTCTCCTCATCACAGACTTCCATGGCAACCAAAATGTTGAAGGTCCAAATCAATGCAGTTTCAAAGCGCTTTTGAACTTATGCGTTATGACTTTACTTGTTGAGGCACATGACTATTTGGCTTACCTTTGTGTTGCGTTTTAACCTCAGATAGAACTAAAGTATATCTTCCGTGAAATAACGTTACATATTCTACAACATAACGCAGAACTTAGCTCTAACCTCTTTCATCAGCTGTCGGGGACGAGTAGTTGCAGATGTCCTGATCAGGCCATTGTGCACATGAAGATGGCTAGGAGTGCTCTTGGCGTTAGTTATACTAGGCCTATTTATAAAGATCCTTCAAGTCCTCTCCCACCACAGGTGTAATCCATGTTTTGAGAGTTGGGTCACACCACTTTTTACTGCAGATACCTTACTGTGTATTTCTGTCACTTTGGCATAATGATCACTTGAATATTACTGCGCTAAAAACCCCTCAGTCATGAACGATCACATCTGCCTGCTGATCGCTGATAGGCTAAAAAAACACCTTTCCACTGCACACGACATTCGCATACAATTGCTGCATTTCGACCCCCTAGCGGCAGTCGCACAGAAATTTTAAATTGGTCGTAAAGCAACCGTTCACCATGGTAAAATTAATTATTTTTAATAAATGTAATGTATGTATGAATATATCCACACAAAACAAATGACCCTCAATACATCTAAAATAAAAACATAGTAGATGTTATATAGAGCTAATCAACATAAATATTGATTTAATATTTATAAAATAATTATTTCTGTCATAATTATTAATAACTGCCATTTAACAGAAATTGTGTTTACAGAATAATGTTAAAGTGTTAAAATATTGGTAATTCTAATTTCGCGCTCATAGTTTTGATTAGAATACATCACATCCGGTCGGCTGGTCACATATGGTCTAGCTGCAGAATTTCAAATATTTCAACCTCTTTACAGTCAGATTTCAACACATCCGAAGCTCAAATCTAAATCAGAAATGTCTGCATACGTATATGATCGGAACTCCACGCAGCTCCCGTACTACTCTCTATTGGAAATTAACAGCAGCTGTCGTTTGTCATGTGCAGTGGAAATTCAGCTTAAGAGTTTGTGCTTGTCGGCAACGTCTGCAGTGTGTTTGTGTATTTAGTAAAGTCATGATGACTGTTTTTATGGAGCACATGCAAACTTTTGTTTTGTTTATTAACCAATTAGACTGTAAAATGTATATGTTTGAAAACTGCCAAAATGACCCCAAACCAGCCCAAATTTTGTCCACCCGTCCAAACCCATTTTTACCCGCACAATCTGGCAACACTGTCTTCAGCTCCATTCTCAGCAGCAACCATAAACGTCAAATCCCGCACTCGTTATTCAAATTCAAAAATTGCGCCCTCAAGATGGCTGGATCCCAAATGGCACCCTAAACCCTCACGGTCTTCCTCTGAGTCCGGACTTTCAGGACATAATGCCGCTTTGACTGCGGGGAAAAGTCCTCTGCATAGTTCGCAAACTTGCGAGTAGCATCTACCTGCAAACCTGGAGGTTTGTATTTTCAGGACCACATTTCTAGGATCGCAGTTCTAGGACCCTAGCAATGATTTAGTTGTTTAGTGGATTCAGTTTAATTGATATATTGTCCTAACCAACCCCTAGCCCTAAACCTACCTGTTGGTAACCCTGTTGAAATATTTTGCATTGTGTGCCATTTTGGGATCCAGCTGAAGTGTTACGACATGATTTACAGCAGTGATATCAAACGCTCATTGGCTCCCGCCTGCTTCGTCACAGATTGCAACATGCTATGTTTCAGTCGATGTACATTTGAAAATGGGAAATGCGCGCCTTTCAAACTTTATGATTCCTTAATTTTCATGGATTAATAACTTAAATTCTGCTCTATAGACTTTTGGTAGGCTAATAAATTATTGTAATTATATTTTCTGTTATGTTTTTCTTTATAACTATATGTAGTTTTAAGAAATGTTTATGGGTAGGTTTAGAGGTAGGAGTAGGATTACGATTAGCAGCTCAAAATATCTTTTTAATGCTATATTGTTACTAAAATTGCCATTTTCCTACACATCTCTGTGCTTTACATTTTATTCTTTTTATATTCTGTATAAAATGTGTATGTTTAGGTTTGGGAGTAGGGTTAAGGGATCTTACATGTATCTATAAAATGGTAGAAGGGTATGAAAGCGTTTTGTAGCTGTAAAAACGTAATAATTCTACATTTAAATGTTGCCGATCGTCCATACTCTACGTTTCATCATATCCCAAACGTACAAAAAGTAGGTTTTTTATGTCTTTGAAAGTTACTAACGTAACGATGAGACCAGGCCGATACACCACAAGAAAAGTCCTTCACCATTTTCAGTTCTTTAAATGTTTGTATGCAGTAGCATAACTTCTTAATTAAAAGTGTACAAAAAGACAGATTTAGATGCTCAAAATATGATTCTTATGCAAATTGTAGATTAGAAATTGGAGATTACACATATCTGACAGCCATGACTTCACTTTCCCCACAGTCACCACATCTGTCTTAAAGACATAGCATCATTAGCAAATGCTTTTTAATGATTTTGTGAGTCATTACCCTAGCAGTTCACATAAATAATAACAAACCAAAAGATAATAAGAAAAAGACTGTTTTCGTGCTTCGTAATTCTGTGATAAAAAGGCATTATACGAACGGCAGACTGCAACGGTTGGAGTTAAAAATTCATTTGTGTTCTACTGAAGAAACAAAGACACCTACATCTTGGATGCCCTGGGGGTAAGCAGATAAACATCAAATTTTCATTTTTGGGTGAACTATCCCTTTAATGTTGGATGTAAGAACCTTAAGAAGAACATTTTCAATTAAAAATTATTTGAAAAAGCAACTTTCACAATAAATGTACACTCACCTAAAGGATTATTAGGAACACCTGTTCAATTTCTCATTAATGCAATTATCTAATCAACCAATCACATGGCAGTCGCCATGATTTCTGTTGAGACATTCAGATGGTAGAGTCAGAATTTGGCGTAAACAGAATGAGAACATGGATCCATCATGCCTTGTTACCACTGTGCAGGCTGGTGGTGGTGGTGTAATGGTGTGGGGGATGTTTTCTTGGCACACTTTAGGCCCCTTAGTGCCAATTGGGCATCGTTTAAATGCCACGGCCTACCTGAGCATTGTTTCTGACCATGTCCATCCCTTTATGACCACCATGTACCCATCCTCTGATGGCTACTTCCAACAGGATAATGCACCATGTCACAAAGCTCCAATCATTTCAAATTGGTTTCTTGAACATGACAATGAGTTCACTGTACTAAAATGGCCCCCACAGTCACCAGATCTCAACCCAATAGAGCATCTTTGGGATGTGGTGGAACGGGAGCTTCGTGCCCTGGATGTGCATCCCACAAATCTCCATCAACTGCAAGATGCTATCCTATCAATATGGGCCAACATTTCTAAAGAATGCTTTCAGCACCTTGTTGAATCAATGCCACATAGAATTAAGGCAGTTCTGAAGGCGAAAGGGGGTCAAACACAGTATTAGTATGGTGTTCCTAATAATCCTTTAGGTGAGTGTATGTAAGCAGCTCACGTACTGTGTTAAAAACCTCAGTGAGCAAGATAAAGGGGACTATAGTGAGAAATACACACTAGAAAGATACAAAGCAAACATATACAACTCTGGAAAGTGTCATTTAGAAAAAAAAATTTTCTAAACATTTAGAAATGAAACTATTTTTGCTTTGTCTTTTTATTCTCTGAAATTTTCTGGGGACCCCTTAGAAACTTCTGGAGGACCCCTGGGGGTCCCCGGACCCCAGTTTGAAAACCCCTGCACTAGGGTCCTTTATGAATCCAGTGAAGTTTAGAAGTTTGATGAGTTGGACAGTTGTACCTCCTCTTCTGTTGATTAACTTGTACTATTTTCATGTTTGAGGTTCCAGAGATGTGTAAAAATTAGCAATAGTAATTTTGCTGTCAGATTTTCTGATCTAACCTTAAAAAAGCAGATATTATTGAAGCTAAAGCTAAAAAGCTATATGTTTTTCTACATTAGGATGTGCTTAACAGAAATGCTTCTGGTATCCACTAAAGTGACACTGTTTCTGTTTGGGATGTGTTTGACCATAGCAAAACCACATTTTAGAGAAAGAAAATAAATGTATTTATATAACATTTAAGGTCTTTGTGGTCTATGTTGATTCCTTTGAACTTTTCATTCAAATAGAATATTAGGGTTAACAGCGAAAACAAGAGGATGAGAACTTTGTATATGTAAACTATCGTTCAAAAGTTTATTTAATCAAAAATACAGTAAAACTGCAATATTGTGTGAAGTATTATTACGATTATAGTAAAATGTATTCATGTAATGGCAGCTGAAATTTCAGCATCATTATTCCAGTCTTCAGGGTGATCTTTCAGAACATGATTCTTGATGAACCCACATAATTCTTTGTCATTCTAATCATTCTAATATGCTGATTTGATGCTCAAGAAAAAAATCTGATGTAAATGTCTTTTTTTTTTCATGAATAGAAAGTTCAACGACATTTGTAATCTTTTGTGACATTATACACGTCTTTGCTGTTGCTTTTGATCAATTTAATGTGTCATTTTCTAAATAAAAAAACCTTACTTTCCCCAAACTTTTGAATGATAGTGTATGTGTGAACATAAAGAAGGTATTGTGTGCATGGCCATATCTGCATTTAACGTCTAAGATGACTTACACTTAAATAACACAGATCAAAGCTGCATTGTGTAGATAGATGCCATCAATTATTTTGAAAAAAAAAAAAATTGTATGCTGTTTGTCAGTTAATCTCAAATCCTCTGCCTCTGTGTGCGTGTGGGTGTTTGCGTGTGTCCATGTCTGTGCATATGCATATGTTTGTGTGATATCCCAGAGCTTGTGCAGATAACTGTCTCTGAATGTTATCCAAGTTTGGAATGAGCCACTCCACCGCAAGCATACACATCAGTGATAATTACACAGAATAGCTCACTGCCTCTTCAAATATGGCAGCCAATGCCATTTGGAGATGCTCCAACGAGGGCCATGGAAATTAAGCTGACAGAGAGGCCTTGATGAAGGCACATAGTCACTTGCAGACTAATCACTGTCTTTCTTGAAGAAGTCTTTGATTATTAGATTACAAGGATTACAGTTTTCAGCACTCTCCCCCTCGGTCATGTGAGAACATGTTCTGATACGGGCTGCAGAATCGTGTTTGTCCACAAGATGGTGATACACAGCTATAAAAGCTCTCAGGAATCTCACGGACACATTCAGCTTTGTGATTCCTTGCTAAAGGTCTGTTGGAGAACGCTATTGGTTGGCATTCCAATTCATTACAATAATCAAGTCACATTTATCTATAGCGCTTTACACAATACAGATTGTTTTAAAGCTTCCCAGTAAATAGTGTTAATGTTCCAAAATGAATTCATTTTCAAACAACTTCAATTACAGCAGTAAAATAACTATACAGTAGACATTAGTGTCATTATTAGCAGTTGCACATCTGCCACAGGATTATTAGAAATATTATTGAAACTGGCCTTCCATCAGAGTACATGGCTACTTCGGAATGACCGTCAGCGGATAAAGTTACTTTTTGGAACCAGATGGTGTAGTCACGGCATCAACCAGCAGGGACTAACGGGGCCACACTATCCAGCTAAATCTTGACCCTTGATTACTTGAGCTGAGTCATCTGTTAGTCATCAGATACTAGTCATCAGATAGGCCTAAACAAGAAAAAACAGATAAACATCCTCATTGTTGTTGGAGAGCATATAGTTAATTATACTGCATGTCATAAATGTTTAAAACACTACTGTATATTGTTATTATTGCTGTTGTTGTTGTATATTTATTATAGTATATAATATAGGCCTAATCCAATCCAAAAATTGAGGAAATGCTCAATTTAGTGTATTATAGGCCTATTGTATATCATACTCTATATGTTTCTATTGCACATTTTGACCCTGATTTCGATTTTACATAATAATATAATATGTATAGTTATTTTAAAGTAATTGTCAGTTGAATGTCTGAGTATTAATTAGTTAGTTTGCTTATTTTCTACTGCTTTTGGAACTATCTTATGTTCTCTTCCAATCTCTGCAATGTTACAAAGAAAATAAGATAAATCTAAGATAATGGCAAATAAGTGAGAACAAGATAATTGTTTTCTGTGTTATGATATGGGGGAAGAGGGATAGAACAAAAATAAGGTGTGACTGATTTCTCGAAGCAGCGGTTTAATCAGATCCTCTAAATGGGATTAGGGAATCTCTTAATCTAGACTAAAACTGGTCGCAAGGTGTGTACTCTGCCAAGTGAGGGGAAGTGGCTTTGGTGAAACAATCAAGAGATGAAAAAGATAAAGGGATTAGATTTTTAACCTTGATAATCTCGCACTTTGCATTGCCATGTGAATGCACTTGTTTTTCTCTTCTGATTTGTTTTGACTTCTCCACAATCCCTTTCTCTCCAGCAGTGGGGCTTACCATCGTTAAGAAGGGTTAGGAACTTAACTGCATCTAACATCACACTTGGGGCCAGTTGCACCAGCTATGCCAACTTAGCCTAGTTTTGATGTAGGCTAAATATTTACACAAGCCTCCGATCAAGAGACATTTTACATTTTAAGAGCGAGAACATTATGTGTAGATTACTTTGTTTGCATTGGTCCATGATGTGCATGTCAAAAAATCAGTCATAATCATAATTTCTTATCTTTGTGTATCATTATAGAGAATGTGAAGTTACGTCACGCATCTTAAGTGGATCGCCCTTTACTGCTGATATTGAAATTAATACCGATACCTGCACCTTTTGTTTTTGCTTTTAAATTAAATAGGCTATTCGCATTCTTCATAGTATTGTTTGCAGGTGTAATGGACATAGGCCATAACCTCACTCCCCTGGTCTCAAGAGGGGCACTAGCGATTCACGCTAGCGGCTGTGGTCTTAAGCGTCCTTCTTAGCGTGCCCGCCTTCAACGCCGGAGACCCTGTTTCGAATCCCCTTTAGAGCAGGTTGAGTAGGACCGATTACATTTGGTGCTGTGACCTGGATGGGAGTGAGGTTTAGGGGGCTGAGTGTAACGGACGTAGGCCAGTAAGAGCCATGCGTGTAAACCTCACTTCCCTGGCTTCAAGAGGCACGCTAGCGGTCTTTAGCATCCTTGTTAGCGTGCCCGCCTCCCATGCCAGAGACCCCAGTTCGAATCCCGTTTGGAGCAGGTCAAGTAGGACCAGTGTCACACGCTGGGCGCTCACTGCTGCTTTAACCATCACACGATAGAAATGTCCAAATAATAATATGTGTCCAATAAGCTGAAAGAAGTAGATCCATTTCTTTGTTGGAACCATTTAAATGTAACTGATGTTTATTGTCATTGTAAATATTCACTCTCCAATGGCCACGGAGGGGAATCAGAGATTGTGGGTCACATTCAGCGGGCAGACAGACAGACCCATGTAAACAGTTTTGTAGTGGCTGCCTGCAAGTTCTGCTAATTCACAAGCCGATAAACTGTGAGAGTCATACTCACAAAGGTAATGTTAAACCAAACAAAATACAAAACTTTCAGCAATATAATTATTTTATTGATTTGATTGATAGGCATTGGGTTTATTACTAATAGATTTGCTATCCGACGTCTTCTCGTCACCCCCTCAACCTGCTTCCCGTAGTGTTTTTATATGTAGAAAAGGTGGAAATATTTTTAAAAGTTCATAGTTTTCATAGTTTCATAGTTCCCTTTCAGTCGGTCACGTTCGACGTACGTCGGAACTGACAGACGAATTGGGATCTGTTTTCAGAGACCAATCTACTTCGAGTGATTAAAAACGAGCCAATGGATATTGGCATGCGGTTCACGCATTCCACACACCGCCCCGCAGCGCGGGCATAAATACGGAAGTGGAATTCCGCATCATTGCTTTTAACTTCGGAGCCGAACGGTTTGCTGTATCAAGCTGTTTCTACGAAGAGTGTTTAGACGAGTCTCGAGGAGGATCGCTCTCTTACCTGGGTGCTGGTGTGACGGCGCGAGTCAGCGAGTGGCCGCTGCAACATACACTTGATCCTGTGTTGGTTGGCTGGGCGTTACCGTTCTTTGAGTGCTCACACGCAGGCTTGCAATCGGACTGCTGTGAGCCGCGGCCATCTCCCTGAGTGCTTCAGCACTTCTAAAAGAGCATTTCCTTCTAAAAGAGCAACACGGTTTGACCCTGCGTCTTTTTCAAGATGTCATTCAAACCGTGTGTTTCTGGATGCGGTTGTTTCCTGTCCTCATTTGACGGCCACGATCTCTCTCGCATGTAAACATATGTGATTGCGTTCGTGGGTGATTCATGTTCTCTCAGGAGAACGTGATCACGTCGGCGCGTTGTTCGTCTCACCTTTCTCGTAATGGCTTGAGCGTTCAGCGTGCCGTGTGCCATCGAGCGCCTGCTGACAGCGGGGGTTGTCACGGCAACCCAGCGCATCACTCGGCGCTCTAGATGCGCGGTCAAGACTATGAAACCTCAAACGGGGTTGAGTCCCTTCGCCTATTCCCCGATCTAGTTTATTTTCTGGTGCACCAGAAAAGGGCTACTTCAGCTAATAAGCCTTGGTGACCTGAGGATTACAGTGGGGCTTCCCCGCCGGGTACATCTCCTCGGGCCCCCACTCCTCTATCGCATCACATGCGTGCTGAGATTTTGTTCGTGGGTGGTTCATGTTCTCTCATGAGAACATGGCCACGTCGGCGCGTTGTTCATCTTGCCTTTTTTCATAGGGGCTTGAGTGTTCAGCGCGTCGTGTGCCGTCTGACGGCCACGCTCACTGTCTCACATGCCTGCTGGTAGCTTACAGATGGGATTGCTGATCCTAAAAATAAATGTAAAAAAAAAAAAAAAAAAGGGGGGCCAGCGTTTCGTTTGGGGCTCTGGCAGAGGACAGATGTCAATTGCTGCATCGGAGAGAGGGCTGTTATGCGCTGGAAATGGTAATGCTGAGTCTCACACTATAATAGTGTGTGCTCGTACTGAATCAGATTCAGAGTTGACAGCCATGCTTTCCTGGGCGGCTGAGGTGTAGTGCAACACGTGTTAGCAGTGTGGAACTATTTGGTGTCAAAATATGGAACACCAAAAGGGCCATAAACTGTATACATTTTTTCCCTCTCTCACTACCCTCTGTCCTGCATGCACGAGGGTAGTCCCGGCCCAGGGGTTATGCAGGAACTGCGTGAGGTGATGGACCTCGCTCTCTGGGTGACAAAAGTCACTGCACGCTCCCTGGGTCAGGCGATGTCCACACTAGTGGTCCAGGAATGTCACCTGGGGCTAAACCTGGCAGATATGCGTGAGCCCGACTAAGTGCGGTTCCTCAACGCCCCTGTCTGTCAGGCTGGCCTCTTCGGCAACGCCACTGAGAACTTCGCCCAGCAGTTCTTGGTGGCCCAGAGGCGGACGGAGGTGCTTTAAAAAAAAAAAAAAAAAAAAGAAAAAAGCAGCGCCTCCGCCTGCTTGTCGCCGAGGGCATCCCCCTGCGTCTTCCTCCGCCCCTGCTAAGCCAAGCAGCAGCCTCCACCTAGGCAGCAGGTGGCCGGGCGCAAGGGAGGCGCCCAACCCGTTCAGGGTCCCGCGAAATCCGCTGGCAAGCGCAAGAGCAAGCGGCCCTGAAACGGGCAGCCCAGTGAAGAGGGGATCTGTTCTTTGGGAGACGGTGTCCACACCCCTCCCTCCCCCGGAGGAGGTCCGGGGGGGGGGATATTTTTCGGTTTCGGTCCTGCCGCTGGCTCTCCGGAGTCCAGTGGTACCCACATTCTCAGAGCAGTTTCTTCCCTTCCTGGGCCCCGAGAGGGCCAGGTTGGCAGTGTGCGACGCCCCCGGGCCTTGCCGCTCCTTTCCTCTCCTCTCCCCCTCGCCAGGGGGCAGCAGTGTGGGCACCGAGAACGCCCCCGGGCCTTCTCACCCACACTCTGCCCCACCCTGGAGTACTCAGGCAACACTCCGGGCCGCCTCCGGGCCTCCCGAGTCGGGTCTGCGTACTCCACCTCGCTGCCCCACCCCGGGTACGTCTGGTCCTGCCGTTGGTCCCGCTTGTTCGGTCTCTGGGGGCCTGGCTAGGTCCCCCAGACCGTCTCGCTGGCTCATCCGTACCATCAGACTCGGCTACGCGATTCAGTTCGCTTGCCGGCCTCCCAAGTACAGGGGCATCCTCTTCACCACCGTATGGAGCAGCGATGCCCATGTCTTGCGGTCAGAGACCGATGTCCTGCTGGCGAAGGACGCGATCGAGCCGGTTTCTCCAGCCGATATGAGGTCGGGGTTCTACAGCCCCTACTTCATTGTGCCCAAGAAAGGGGGTGGATTAAGACCAATCTTGGACCTGCGTGTCCTGAATCAGGCCCTGCACAAGCTCCCATTCAGAATGCTAACGCAGAAACACATTTTCAAATGCATCCGTCCCCAGGATTGGTTCGCAGCAATCGACCTGAAGGACGCGTACTTTAATGTCTCCATTCTCCCTCAACACAGACCGTTTCTTCGCTTTGCGTTCGAGGGGAGGGCATTTCAGTATATAGTCCTGCCCTTCGGGCTGTCCCTGTCGCCTCGCGTCTTCACGAAAGTCGCAGAGGCAGCCATTGTTCCGCTCAGAGAACGCGGCGTTCGTATTCTCAACCATCTCGACAACTGGCTCATACAGGCCCAGTCCCGGGAGCAGTTGTGCGAACACAGGGACCTGGTGCTACGTCAGCCTCAGCCTGTTGGGCCTTCGGGTCAACCGAGAGAAGAGCAAACTCTGTCCCACGCAGAGGATCTCTTATCAGATTGCTTCATATGAGACCGCTTTAACGCTGGCTTCACGACCGGGTCCCGAGATGGGCGTGGCAGCGCGGCAAGTACCGGGTCTCAGTTACTCCTTACTGTCGCCAAACCTTCAACCCGTGGGCGGACCCTGCCTTTCTACGGGCCGGAGTGTCCCTAGAACAGGTGTCCAGGCATGCTGTGGTCTTCACGGATGCCTCTTCCACGGGTTGGGGGGCCACGTACAACGGGCACTCAGTTGCGGGTCTGTGGACGGGGCCCCAACTGTGTTGGCATATCAATTGCCTAGAGCTTCTGGCAGTACGTCTCGCCCTGGGCCGCTTCAAAAAGCCGCTACAGGGAAAACAAGTTCTGGTCCGTACGGACAGCACTGCGGCCGTTGCGTACATCAACCGTCAGGGGGGTCTACACTCCCGTTGCATGCTCCGGCTCGCCCGCCATCTCTTCCTGTGGAGTCAGAAGCGTCTGAGGTCGCTTCGGGCCATTCACATCCCAGGTGCGCTGAACCAGACAGCCGACGAGCTCTCTCGTCAGCCGACACCTCCGGGGGAGTGGCGACTCCACCCCCGGAGCGTCCAGCTCATATGGGACCTCTTCGGAGCCGCGCAGGTAGACCTGTTCGCCTCTCCGGACTCGACCCATTGCCAGTTGTATTACTCCCTGTCCGGGGGCACCCTCGGTACAGATGCACTGGCGCACAGCTGGCCCCGGGACCTACGCAAGTATGCGTTTTCCCCAGTGAGCCTTCTCGCACAGGTTCTGTGCAAGGTCAGGGAGGACGAGGAGCAGGTCTTGTTAGTTGCGCCCTACTGGCCCAACCGGACCTGGTTCTCCGAACTCTCACTCCTCGCGACAGCCCCTCCCTGGCCGATCCCCCTGAGGAAGGACCTGCTTTCTCAGGGGCGGGGCACTCTATGGCACCCGCGTCCAGACCTCTGGAGACTCCATGTCTGGTCCCTGGAAGGGACGCGGAGGTTCTAGGTGGCCTGCCGCAGGCAGTGGCAGACACCATCGCTTCAGCTAGAGCCCCCTCTACTAGGTGCCTCTATGCTCTGAAGTGGAACCTGTTCGTTGAGTGGTGTTCTTCCCGCCGGGAAGACCCCCGAAGGTGTTCGATTAATGTCGTGCTTTCTTTTCTGCAAGATGGGTTGGAGAGAAGGCTGTCTCCCTCCACCCTCAAAGTGTACGTCGCCGCAATAGCGGCGTATCACGATGTAGTTGAAGGTAAGTCCTTAGGTAAGCACGACTTAATTGTCAGGTTCCTCAGAGGTGCGAGGAGACTGAATCCTCCTCGTCCAACCTCGGTACCCTCTTGGGACTTAGCCCTGGTGCTTAGAGCGCTCCAGGGCCCTCACTTCGAGCCTTTGCAGTCAGCAGAGCTAAACATCCTGTCCATGAAGACAGTGCTCCTGACTGCATTGGCCTCAATCAAGAGGGTAGGGGACCTGCATGCACTTTCGGTCAACGAATCGTGCCTAGAGTTCGGGCCGGCCAACTCTCACGTTGTCCTGAGACCCCGGCCTGGATATGTGCCCAAGGTTCCCACCACTCCCTTCCGGGACCAGGTGGTGAACCTGCAAGCGCTGCCTTCGGAGGAGGCAGACCCAGCCCTAGCTTTGCTCTGTCCCGTCCGCGCTCTCCGCGCTTACGTGGACCGGACTCAAAGCTTTAGAACCTCAGAGCAGCTCTTCATCCATTACGGAGGCCAGCTGAAGGGAAAGGCTGTCTCCAAGCAGAGGTTAGCCCACTGGATAGTGGATGCTATCGTCTTGGCTTACCAGTCCCAAGACGTGCCTTGCCCGTTCGGGGTGCGAGCTCACTCCACTAGGAGTGTAGCCTCCTCCTGGGCGCTGGCTCAAGGCGCCTCGCTGACAGATATATGTAGAGCTGCGGGCTGGGCAACACCTAACACGTTCGCTAGATTCTATAGCCTCCGTGTAGAGCCGGTATCTTCCAGCATCCTCGCCACCAGTGGCCAGTAGCGCTAAGTACCCGTTCTAGTGTCGGCTTGCATACGCCACTCCCGCCTCCAGGCCGGATACGTGCGTCTATTGTCTCCAGTTGTGTTCCCCGGAAACGGCTAACCCTGTCGAGCTCCTCCGTCACCCCTTCAGTGTCAGACGTTGCGGCCGTTTGACACCAGGCCTGCACCCGTATGCTTGTGGAACGTGTGTGTAGGCTGGGTTCCATATGTAGAGGTTCCCTAACGGCAACCCCATATGTGTATTCTCCACGGTACCAGCTACCCTACTCGGCTAGCCCCGTGTCTTTCCCTTGACAGAGCTCGCTCTGTCGTCTCTGGTGGTGTTCTCTCCCCCCTGGGACCAGGTTGGATCCACCCCAGAGACTGCCTTAGGTACACTACCCCGCTAGGTTAGTCCTTATGAGTATTTCCACCTCTCCTTCCACTGAAGGACGTGGCTCCGCAGCGTACCATCTCCCCGAGACGGACACGCTTCCCAGCGTTATCCAATAGTCACGTTTAGTGGGTCTTGCAGGAACAGCTGTGACTGGCCTCCCTGCCCGGAGCCCTGACTCCCGCACCAACGTAGGTGTGGTCCAGCGAGCTCGGGCAGGGCACTGGAAGGGCCAGCATCTCTGGCGTGTTAGTAGGGATCCCAATTCGTCGGTCAGTCCCGACGTACGTCGAACTTGACCGACTGAAAGGGGACGTCTCGGTTACGTATGTAACCCTCGTTCCCTGAAGGAGGGAACGGAGACGTACATCCCGTCACCAGGTGCTGTGCTTCAGCTGTAGGCCGAGTCACCTATCTCGGCTCCTCAGTTGAAAAGCAATGATGCGGTGTTCCACTTCCTTATACCACTATCCTTGTTCCACTATTTATACCCGCGCTGCGGGGCGGTGCGTGGAATGCGTGAACCGCATGCCAATGTCCATTGGCTCGTTTTTAATCACTCGAAGTAGATTGGTCTCTGAAAACAGATCCCAATTCGTCGGTCAGTTCCGACGTACGTCTCCGTTCCCTCCTTCAGGGAACGAGGGTTACATACGTAACCGAGACGTTTTCTCCCTAAACGATGATGTGAGTTACTATGGCAACTTTCGATGCAGCATGAATTACCTACAATGGTAACATTTTTGACAATCATGACAGAAAATCAAAACAAAGGCAGCATGATCCTCTTAATATGGCGTCTAGACAAGACAGTTACCCAGTGACGTCAGCTTCACATTCTCTATTTATTTTTTGGTTCTTATTAATTTCAAATACAGTTTCTGAATGTTATTTACATATATAATATAAAATTATATTATGTTATTCATGGCAATTTAAACATAACTTCTGCTCACGTATTTGAAGGATGCTATTGGATCACTAAGGGTAAATGTCATGTTATGTGCCTACACATTACTTTACCCTACAGTACTGGCTACATTCTGCCTTAAAAACAAATAGTGCAACCGAATGAGGTACAGAGTTAGTTACAAACTAGCTAGTAGTTACTAAGCCTCTAGCATGGATTACGTTCTTATGTTATTTAAGTAAGAAATGGTTGGTGCAACCAAAGAGGCGCTAGATTAAGATGATAATATCAGAGATTGATTGTCATTTTTTTTATATCATGTCTATTATAATAATATGATTCTGTGTTTAATTCCTGACATATTTTCATAATGATCCTTGTAACACAGTATTTCAGATCCATTTTATCTTCAGGGCCAGACATTAAGGACACAGACATGCTGAAAGTGGTTAATTTTATTTCTATGTTTGGCATGCATCATTTATGGGTTTTTGTTTTGCATGGCTGTAACTTCATGGTGAATGGATAAATGGACTGGCGTGCTGCACCTTCATTTCCCCCACATACAATACAATACACACACACACACACAAACACATACTCCTATTGTCTCTCAGTCTCACTTGCAAGACCCACATTTGAAATCAGGACAAAAATGTAAAATAAATACATATATTTATATTATTTACACATATAAATCGTTCAAGCATTTTTTATGTCTCTTATGCTCACCAAAGCTGCATTTATTTGATCAAAATTAGAGAATACAGTAAAACAGTAATATTTTGTGAAATATTTTTTAAATTAATATAAAAAAATATTTTAAATATTTTAAATTACAATGTTATTTATTTCTAATGGTAAAGCTGAATTTTCAACAGTCATAACTTAAGTCTTCAGTGTCACATGATCCTCCAAAAATCATTCGGATATTTATGCTGATTTGCTGCTCAAGTAACATTTCCTTTGTATTATCAATAGTGTTTCTTAACATTTTTGTGGAAACCGTGATACATTTTTTCCTAGTATTCTTTGATGAATAGGAATATATATATATTATAAATGTCTTTTAAAGTGTCCTTGCTGAGTAAAGGTATCGATTTCTTACAAAACAAAATGAAAAACTTTTTGAATGGTAGCGTAATTTTACAAAAAAAAAAAAAATATATATATATATATATATATATACACTCACCTAAAGGATTATTAGGAACACCTGTTCAATTTCTCATTAATGCAATTATCTAATCAACCAATCACATGGCAGTTGCTTCAATGCATTTAGGGGTGTGGTCCTGGTCAAGACAATCTCCTGAACTCCAAACTGAATGTCAGAATGGGAAAGAAAGGTGATTTAAGCAATTTTGAGCGTGGCATGGTTGTTGGTGCCAGACGGGCCGGTCTGAGTGTTTCACAATCTGCTCAGTTACTGGGATTTTCACGCACAACCATTTCTAGAGTTTACAAAGAATGGTGTGAAAAGGGAAAAACATCCAGTATGCGGCAGTCCTGTGGGCGAAAATGCCTTGTTGATGCTAGAGGTCAGAGGAGAATGGGCTGACTGATTCAAGCTGATAGAAGAGCAACTTTGACTGAAATAATCACTCGTTACAACCGTGGTATGCAGCAAAGCATTTGTGAGGCCACAACACGCACAACCTTGAGGCGGATGGGCTACAACAGCAGAAGACCCCACCGGGTACCACTCATCTCCACTACAAATAGGAAAAAGAGGCTACAATTTGCACGAGCTCACCAAAATTGGACAGTTGAAGACTGGAAAAATGTTGCCTGGTCTGATGAGTCTCGATTTCTGTTGAGACATTCAGATGGTAGAGTCAGAATTTGGCGTAAACAGAATGAGAACATGGATCCATCATGCCTTGTTACCACTGTGCAGGCTGGTGGTGGTGGTGTAATGGTGTGGGGGATGTTTTCTTGGCACACTTTAGGCCCATTAGTGCCAATTGGGCATCGTTTAAATGCCACGGCCTACCTGAGCATTGTTTCTGACCATGTCCATCCCTTTATGACCACCATGTACCCATCCTCTGATGGCTACTTCCAGCAGGATAATGCACCATGTCACAAAGCTTGAATCATTTCAAACTGGTTTCTTGAACATGACAATGAGTTCACTGTACTAAAATGGCCCCCACAGTCACCAGATCTCAACCCAATAGAGCATCTTTGGGATGTGGTGGAACGGGAGCTTCGTGCCCTGGATGTGCATCCCACAAATCTCCATCAACTGCAAGATGCTATCCTATCAATATGGGCCAACATTTCTAAAGAATGCTTTCAGCACCTTGTTGAATCAATGCCACGTAGAATTAAGGCAGTTCTGAAGGCGAAAGGGGGTCAAACACAGTATTAGTATGGTGTTCCTAATAATCCTTTAGGTGAGTGTATATATATATATATATATATATATATATATAGTATATAAGGAAATTTTCAGAGGCAAAACTTGCATGGAATCACTGAAAATACAGAAGCTGTGATTTCTCTCAAACGACTAATAGTCTATTGCTGAGGTCTTCTATTCTTCTCATCAAAGCATGACTGAAATGTTTACACTCTGTTTTTCAAAAAGACAGCTAAACATATGAGCTAATGTCAGTCAACTCAACTGCAATGTAATGTATGACAACCCGTTCTCACTCCCAAGGCGTCAAAATCTGAAGCATGGTCAAGTTCCTTCCGCGTCAAAATGAAGACGCTAAAGGTACCCCTAGACGTCACTATATCGACGCGCAGGGGTACATCATTTATTTCAATGAGAAACCTTTGGCGTCATACACAGACGCGTTGGGCATGGGAACGTTATTGTCATGATGAAATTATATATTGGGTTTTGATTTTGCCATTATGACATGTTGGAGTGTGATTCTCAGTTTAATCAGCCAGCATCATTTTGTTTACTTTTTTTTTTTTTAAACCATAACCTACCAATTTGTGTATTATATGATATAAAACACAGGATATAACAGGCAGATACAACTGCATGCACAATTTATTCAAAAAGTAGAACATTTTTAAGACTTCCAATGCAAAAACCTCTAAACCTCTAAAGATAACGATACTGAGTGAATGCTCTCCGCACATAGTATACATTCATCAAATACTTTCACTTCAAACCTGCTAAATCCCAGCCTCAGCCCATTCAGAAGTACTGGTTCTTTTACAAATGCGAAGAATTAAACGCGTCTTGATGTGACACATTGGGCAAACAACTGAAATCAATGGAGCACCTGCGCGTCGATATAGTGACGTCTAGGGGTACCTTTAGTGTCTTCATTTTGACGCGGAAGGCACTTGACTATGCTTCAGATTTTGACACCTTGGGAGTGAGAATGGGTTGTGTATGAAACAAATTAAAGATATATATTTAGAGATAATCCATAATATGTGGGAGTGAACTTTATTCATTAATCATGCTTCAATTAAGACTTAGCCTGCAGCGGTATAACTAACCGTACCTCTTATTCTGGAAACGACAGCATAGTTACAGGAATAGTAGCTTTTGTGCCTCTGTTTGCACACTCATGTCATTTGTATATGTGACTAAAAGACTTAGTCTTTAAAATGGATGTTTTAGATAATTAACTCCGTCAGAGGCAATGATTAGCTAATTTAAAAGACCAAAATGAAGTCTAATTCCCAAACGCTTGGATCAGCTTACAACAGAAGTCCTGGGAAAATGTAATAGTGTGCCTGATAATATCACAAAAAAAGAATGCAAATCACTAAGAAGGTGTGGGAAGGGGGGTGGTTTTCAAATCTCACTAAAAACTCAAAATCTCACAAAAATCGTTTAATAGATCCCCCTCTCCCCTCTAATAACAGGCTTAGAAAGTCTTCACTAATGGATATCTGAGCTGATCCTATCCATCTCTTTTAAGGCAAGGTGCTCCAACCAAATTACGCTCCCTCAGAAAACAACCAGCTGCCAGCAAGTGACTCGGGGTTACACAGGCTTTCAGAGCAATATTACTGTCTCTCACTGGATTCAGTTCTCTGTATAGCGGCAAATGGGGACCTTCAGCAAAAGCTTCCTCAAAATGTGGCACTAGTAAACTCTGAGTCCTGAGAACATTTTCAGGAAATATTGTCGTGAAGTGTGCACTTTCAGATCCCATTTTCAACCGGGTCGTTCGCCGTTTTTGAACATCAGAAATCGCCAGTGACTAAAGCAAACACTTTTCTTTAAACAGGGTAAAGCCAGAACAAATATGTAGAGAAAATATCAGTCTGTTTCAGCCCCACCTGATATTCAGCTTTTGTTATCTTCCTCATAGCAGCAGAAGATCCGAGAATACAAACGAGAATATTATGACTTGGAAAAATACAGAGAAGGAAAAATACAAAGAGTGCAGATTTGCACTGGCAAGAACATGATCCCCTATCACCCATCGCTCAGATGGAAGTTCCTGAACTGACTGGGCCACTAAATTGTTTCTTAAGGCTAAAGATTATACCAAAGCTACAAGTGAAAGCATAAGCAGATAAACAAGGCATACAGGGGATAAAAAGAAAGAAGAGAAAGAAAGGAATAGTTTTTTTATTATTTGCCTATCATCTCACATCTATTAAATCAGATAACTATTAAAAGAATATTCTGGGCTCAATGAAAGTTAAACTCAGCACTTGTGCCATAATGTTGATGACAACAAAATGTCATTTTAACGTCCTTCCTTTTCTGTTAAACAAAAGGTTAACAATGGAAGTGAATGGGGCCAATCCATAAATGTTAACATATTCAATGTTTCAATTGTATAACCACAAGATGTAAACAATATGATGTTACCAGTATTTTTTGTGAATAAATTGTACTAACCTCTTCTGTGTAAAGTTTTATCCAATTTTTAACTCAACATAACACCATAATAATGACTAGAACAATTTTTTCTCAAATAATACACAACTTTTTCCAATTATTTTTTGAAGAATTAATGGAAGTACTTTTATAAAACTATAAGCTTCATATTTCTGCTTTTAAGTCCTCCAAAAAGTGGCCCCATTCACTCCCACTGTAAGTGCCTCACTGTAACATTAATTTAAGGACACGTAAAATGACATACGTAGTGTTGATTGAGCTTACATAAGGTTCACATTACATAATTACATAAGGAATAATCCATGGGTGTACACAATTTTAATGCATGACGTGAATCGTATTTAAGGTTGATTCAACTACAATGAGGCTAACTGAACACGTAAAAATACTGATTGAAATTAAATCTGCTGACTATGAGGAATTCAAGCCTAGACAGAGCTCAAAGTCCCCAGTGAACTGGAATTGCTTTTCTCTTCAGGCTAAGGAATGCTTTATTCAGCCTCAGGTCATTTCACTTCCTCCCATTGAAACAGTAGCAACATCCTCATTTAAACCCCTAACCTTGAGCTTCCTGTTGACAGAATGGAAATCCCATGGATCCAACATAGCTGGCCAGAATGTTTCTTTCTGCTCACACTGAGATGATTACACTCAGGAGACTTGACAAAATGAGTCTCTGTGTGAGATGTGTGCTTCAAGTCTAAATAGCATTAGCCCCTCAGCAAAGAAGTGATGAAAAAAAAAAAAATACTTTCACAAACCTAATTGTTTTTCATCATTGTCCCAGATTACCTGCCATGAACACCAAGGTAACCAAGATGTGCTTTCAATTGCGGCGTCACTGCCTTTTAACGGCATGTTTCAGCATGTGTGTGTCATCGGTTAGCAAAGTACAAATCTGTGCTGTGATTAAAAGTTCAGGGGTACTGGTCTAAGACTCTGCAGCTATGTTTCTGAAGGTTCAAACACAGGACATGAGCCGAAGATTAGTTTGGGTCTGGGAGGAAGACGGGGCTGACGTTACGGAAATTACTGCAGGGCTGGAGCTGCTTGATTAGGGCTGAAGTGATGGGATTAGCAGACCTCTCCGTTTTGGAAAGGTGTAGGAGGGGAGAACAGACTTTGAAGCTGGCATTACTAATCACAGTGGGTGTGATACTCTGTATACCATACATGGGGTTGTGACATCAGAGATAAAAAATGTAATGTGATTCATTCCGCGTGTCTAATTCTGGTAGCATGTCACCGATGTCGCGCTCAACAGCCCTCCCTTTGCGAATCTTACGGCCGAATACAGTCACGGGGGAACGGAAGCACTCAATCTTTCACCTGAGTTCTTACATTTTGATTCTGATGTTACAAAGTACAATTAATATTTTGTGAAGTACCATGTTGTCTTTGAAATAATATTTGCGAAACCACACGTTTTATTTCTGGCTTCCCACTATGAGGCAATCCCTCTGCTGTGATTACCCACCCTTAAATATGCTTCCCCCATTTGTTATTGAAAAAGGTATGAAGGGCAAGTAGGCCCATGATGAAACTCTCTGGCAATTTTAACTCTCTCAAGTCCTTAAACCTGAAGGGAATATGTTCTGGGAATTAATGAATTCAACATGTGAGTGCAAGGAAAGCGACATGAAAGTATCGCCTGGGTCTGTTTTCTCTTACAACTGTGACTGCATTCTTATTTTGTAGCTCTTTGCTCCAGGTCGTCTCTTCACACATCTTAACATCAAAAATAATGCACTAACTGGCTGTTGGATGCTGCATTGCCAGTGCTGCCTCTGTTAGTCTAGCTGCCTCTTTGAATGGGGTGATAAAATTAGCATTAATATTCTTCCTGAAAAGTAAATTAGCAAGCGGCTCTGATATGTCTATGTATTTGTTTCTCTGTTATTGCATTAGGCAAAATGCTTGGAATCTCTATCACCAATACTGACAATTTATTACAAAAATATGGATTACATTGTTCTCAAATACAAAGAAATCAAACTTTCATTTTCAAATTTCAGACACCATCAAAAGCGAAAAACATTTTTAACTTGAATGAGTTTTGATGCTATTGTGTTCTTCATACTGCATAATTTAGCTGAAGTCTTGCAAACAGCAGGATGCATTCGATGCATATTCCTCAGGCGCTTCTCATTAGCTTTTGAAGGGGTTCTTTGTGTTTCATTATTAAAACAAATTTTCACTGGTATGACCGTAACACAATTATTGAGACATGTTGCCAAAGCTAAAAATTACAGACTTTTACGCTTTCATTGCTTCATCCCCATTGTGGCACTAAATCATTTGCACTCAGTATGAAAGTCTGATTTCTTTAAAGGGGTCAATTTTCAGTAAGACTAAAGTGGAAGGAGGCCGATTCAAGCACATGCTATTCCATCCAAACCATTCCCCAGGGTGAATTTAGGATCATGTTAAGTGAACATTAATGTCTCGTTAAGATCAGTCCAAACGCCTCAAACATGCTGTACATCAGCTTTCTCGGAGGGCCTCCACGCGCTTGGCTGCTCACCCAGGGCAAATGAGAGACGACAAGAACCCTGCTATTTTTAAAGCACACACTTCACAAGGCATCTACTGCTTCATGCAGTCTGGTGAGTGATGGTGCAAAGAATGTCTGCTGGACAGCGGCAGGGTTAAACACCACAGCTGTGCCTGTAGGAGGAATAAGGAAAGGTTTCAGATGACAATGAGGAAAATAAAGTTCAGTAATCTTATCTTCTGGAATGAGAAATCCCCAGCTGAGAAGTTTTAAGTGAGCTTCTTGTCCATTTAACCTAATATTTTATTTCTGCCTACTTCTGCCATATATATATATATATATATATATATATATATATATAGACAGGTGAAGTGAATAACACTGACTATTTCTTCATCACGGCACCCACGGTTAGTGGGTGGGATATATTAGGCAGTAAGTGAACATTTTGTCCTCAAAGTTGATGTGTTAGAAGCAGGAAAAATGGGCAAGCGTAAGGATTTAAGCGAGTTTGACAAGGGCCAAATTGTGATGGCTAGATGACTGGGTCAGAACATCTCCAAAACTGCAGCTCTTGTGTGGTGTTCCCGGTCTGCGGTGGTCAGTATCTATCAAATGTAGTCCAAGCAAGGAACAGTGGTGAACTGGCAACAGGGTCATGGGCTGCCAAGGCTCATTGATGCACGTGGGGAGCGAAGGCATTGTTGCAGATGGTATTCTCTGGTGTCTGTGGCCTCTTTCAGAAGGATAATGCACCCTGCCACAAAGCAAAAATGGTTCAGGAATGGTTTGAGGAGCACAACGAGTTTGAGGTTTTGACTTGGCCTCCAAATTCCCAATCCAATTGAGCATCTGTGGGATGTGCTGAACAAACAAGTCCGATCCATGGAGGAACTTGCAATATACAGGACTTAAAGGATCTGCGGCTTACATCTTGGTGCCAGATACCACAGTAAACCTTGGATAAGGCACTGCTGCTGGGATAAGCCCACTGCTTTAAAAACCCACTCTAAATCCAGCACTTTTAGAAAACTACAGACTGGTATCCCTTCTTCCATTCATTGCTAAGACACTTGAATGTGTTGTGTTCAACCAAGTCTCTACCTTTCTCTTACAGAACAACCTCCTGGACAACAACCAGTCTGGTTTTTAAAAGCAGCCATTCAACTGAGACTGCCCTGCTCTGGGACTAGCAAGAGCAGCTTCCAAATCTTCAGAACTCATTTTGCTGCATCTCTCTGTTGCGTTTGAAACAGTTAACCACCAGACCCTCCTGTGAATCCTCATGACGAAGGGCATCTCAGGAACCGCAATCCAATGGTTTAAGTCTTACCTCTCAGGTAGGTCCTTCAGGATGTCGTGGAGGGATGAAGTGTCTAATGGTGTGTTCACACCATATGTGAATTTAATTATTTGCCTTATTAATTACAAGTAGATTGCATACAAAATCAATGCAAAGACACAAATAGACACAAATTTGCACTGGGTGAGGCGAATGACATGAGGTGACCGGCGCTTTTGCTGCGAACGCGTGATAGTCGCCTCAATCTCGTCTTCCGTGCAAGTTGAAAAACTTGAGCGGAGAATTTGCATGACGCGTTGTCACGCAAGCCAATCAGTGAAGAGCTTATTGACACTTCTGGTTTGACAGGTTATCAAACTGAGTACCTGTCATCCTCAATTAGTGCTGGAAGCAGTTGTCATCCAGGCGCAGTTCCTGGAGAAGACGGTGAAATTCACAGAGTTGTGTCTCTGAATGGTGCTGTAAACCCACACACGTCGGTGCTTGGCTTTCCGGCGTATTCGGGACTTCCACAACAGATACAGAGCAGAAATAGTTGTTGATGATGTGCGTGAAAACACTCCTCATCGCACGGGTGACATGAAAAAAACAAGTTATCCTGCAAGTTATCCAGTGAACAAAACGATGTGAATAACGCGATGCGAATGTTCGCTTCGCTTTTGGTGTGCACACACCATAAGTCACAACATCTAGCTACTGGGGTGCCTCTAGGACCACTTCTCTTTTCCATCTACATGTCATTACTAGGATCTGTCATTCAGAAACATGTTTTTTTCCTATCACTGCTATGCTGATAACACACAACTCTACCTCTCATTCCAGCCAGATGATCCGAAGGTAGCTGCTTGCATCTCAGCCTGCCTGATAGATCGGAACATGCTACACAACTGCTTGTCCAAGCTTTTGTTCTCTCCAGACTGGACTATTGTAATGCTCTCTTGGCAGACCTTCCAACATGCACTGTCAGTCCTCTGCAACTAATCCAAAATTCTGCAGCAAGATTGGTCTTTAATGAGCTGAACAGAACGCACATCACACCTCTCTTCATAAATTTGCACTGGTTGCCAATTGCTGCTCGCTTCAAATGTGCCCTCCAGAAGCTTGCATCTGCTAAATGGTTAAATGTAAATAATTTTATAGAAGGTACATTATGATTTTAAGTGATCATAGAGTTGTTATTTTTCCTAATCATCTTGTCCTGTGTAGCGTTAAGAAAGGTTATTGTTATTTTTTATTATTATTGATATTCATAAAACAATTGCTCCATTTAACCTAAGGATGTATTTCTTATTGAGACACCTGAGCAATGTACTGTATAGCACAAAAAACAATTTCATTTTCTCATAATATACATTGCTCATCACCACATTTTTTTAATATTTCATAAACGACTCGTTGGATGTGATTAGTCTACCGTTTAAATCGCAGTCAGAAACAAAATGGCCGTTACCATAAACTTGGTAATGGCTCTGCTTTCTAAAGCTCCGCGATTGTACACACTGTAAAGACTGTAACAATGACGTTAATTTTAACATATCAATCTGAGTGCGAGTCCGATGATGAAACATTGGAAGAACTAGTTATTCAACCCGCACCTCCATTGCAAGGACGACGTGAGCAGGATGTTTCTCAGTGATACGCTACTCAGTTTAAGGTACATTAATGAGATGTTGCAGCTGTAATTCGCTGTATAATTCAGCTAAGTTGGTCCAAATAAACTAGGTACTAACCCATCTTTCAAGAGCAAGTGTTTCGCGAATCCTGTGTTGAACTCCAAGATTTGAGAAGCAGTCGTCAATAAAAATTATGCGTTTGAAGGCGGGACAAGTGTACAACATAGGTGGGCATTATGCAAATGTCTTTTCTAGTGACGTAAAACCATCACGCAGTGGAATTCGAAATACAAACAACTCATTTAGGCGGTTCAAAGTCGATTCTTTTGGGAGACAATACTATTTATCGAGCACTTTCGACTTTACAACTTTGCAGAACGTTTACATTCACAAACCGCTATATTACACACTGCATGAAAGGAAATATTAGAAAAATCATAATAGGGGCACTTTAAGTCATGTTAGCTAAAGGACAGTAGTTGTTTGAATATTGAAATTGTTTTGTTTCAAGACTATGGAGTGAAACTCTTTTTTTTCTCATTATTATAATCAAAATTGTTTTCATGCTTTAGTTTGTTAGATTTAAATAACAAGTTTGACAAGAAGTAATCTTCAAAGACAGAAAGCAGATTTGAAGTCAACCAAATTTGAACAAAAGTTCTGTAGGGCAATCTGAGCGAGGGCTAAAAGGATCAAAGGTCAGACAGGCTTTTTTACCAGAGGCCTGTCGTGGTGGAGTCTGTCAGCCACGTCTTCCAAAGTGAAGGCCAATAGACATATTCGAAGAAATAAGAATATCCTCACAAAAGCCAAGGAGCAGACAAACAAACAAAAGCAAATGTCAAGCAGGGCTGCACTTCAGCAATTGCCTCTCTGTCTAAGCACCCAGGGGTATTTATCTTAGGTTCCCTGTCAAAACGGCTAGGCCATTCCGTGCTACTAATCCTACTAAACTGACTCTCTCCACTTAGATCAATGGGGCACAACGCTAAGCACTTCTGACAGATACATACATCCGCAGCACGTCCCAGTCCCTAAACTCAACCCTCCTCTGAACGCACGAGTAGACCCCGCAGCCCCACAGCCCTCCGCCCCTTTCTCCCTAACTAGTTTAGACAAGATCACAGATTCAGATATGACGGTCACAGTCTCTGAAAAATGTAATACCACTCTGAGGAAAATCTCTCAGGAATACTTTAACTCCGTTAACCTGTTTATCGTGCTCTTTATTCTATAGGTTTGAATAATAAATCACTTTTGCTTTCCTCTCCTCTCCTCTTTCAGGGAGCGAGCTGGAACTTAATGATCTCCCACCTCCAGCCCCCTCAGTCTCTCTCTCTGCACTCACTCCCCGTCTCTTTCGCTCTCTCTCGCTCTCCTTCAGTAGCGTAATCCACCGCTTGCCTCACAGAGCTACTGGTGGTCAGGGGGCTTCGAATGTTATCTGATTTTCCAGAGAGGGGTTTGGAGCTGGACTAAAGAGGCAGGGACAATAACAGGAAGCAGCCAGAGGAACGGCTGGGCTGGGCTGATCACTTTTGCCACTGGAGTGGCCTGATTGTCCAGTGAGCAGCTCTGTGGGAGCTCAGACAGGTTCATATGCAGCTGGAAACAGACACCGCTGACCTGAAACAGAGGAGGATATAACTCGACTCTTTCACTGTAGGGATTTTCAAATCAAGAAAGACTGTTGAAGGGACCAAAACTCTGGTAAGTGATTTATATATGTATTTATGTTTATATATATTTATGTGTGTATATATATATATATATATATATATATATATAATTTTTTTTTTTAATGACTGTATAATATATACTGTATGTGTGTGATTTACATGAAATTATATTAGGAAATATTTCTAATATGTATCTTAAAAAAAAGAAGAAAAAAAAATCAAAACTAATTTGAATGATGCTTCCTGGACTAATAGGAAGGAAATTGCCAAGAAACACTGATTACCCATGGAAAGACGTTGAACTTATCTGGATGTAACATTTTACTTAGGGACAGAGAAACAATAATAAATCCTTACACCATCTGTCCTGCTTTTTCTTGAAACCGCACAGCAATTACAGATTATTCTTAATGTCTCATCCCATATGCGCCTGTAGGAATAATGTTTTAAGAGATGTAGAAATCAGTTCTCATTATACAGACAATGAAAGCTGATGATACTAATTATTAAAGATCATGTAAAACAGCACAGTTCTGTCTATAAATAATATAAAACATGTCCGCTGTAAGATTGACGTTATGCGACATATACTTAGACTGTAAATGAAGAGAGGTGTACCAGATGAGTGAGAACAGGTGCAATGCACACACTTCAGAGAGTGACACCTTTAACAGGTTTCTGAAACTTGTGACATGGACGATATGTGATAGAATGGAGGGAAGAGTTTATGTATGACAGGCTGAATTTCCTAGAGGAGAGAGTAGGCTGACTGCAGATTGCTGGAAGCTGCTCCATGATTAAACCTATTTTAATCTAAAGCCCACACATAGACACACACACACATATACATAGAAAGACTTTCAAATGACTGGTTTAAACAACAATTGCTGTGGAAATGGTGTGCTTTCAATAATGTCAAATGTTAAGAACAATTTTTGTATTAAACATGCTTCAATGTCAGTGTACTGAGATTATAATGAGTCTCATCAAGAAAGCTGTTGATAGCATTAAATAAAAAAAGGCTTTATGCTGAAAGGGGTGGGTGGGAATAAGAAGAAAAATATGTGATGGTTAACTTCAGACTTGTTTGAGTGGAAATCATCTTCTCTGTTTCCTTTTAATAATGCAATATAACACAACCATAAGTGCTTCTGACTGAATATGTGCCATAGACACAAGTTCAAATCGAGTAACTCAATTTTAGAAAACAATATGGCTGCTTTTGTACCAATAAAACCAACAGAAAGAAGACGACAGAATTAAGAGTTGGAATTCAGTGTTTTTATGGAACTCCTTTTGTTTAAATTAAATTTTTATTTTAATAAATTTTTATGAATTAAACATTCTCAAACTTACTTGATCAATTATTATTTCATGTATACATTTTTCATTATAAAGACCATTTTTGGCATAAAGCGTTCTTCATAAAAGAGCCAGGGTTCTATATAGAATCACATTGAACCTTTTTTTTCTAAGAGTGTATTGTACTGGGACATTTGGCTTACATTTGCAGAAAATGAATTATTTATTTTGCTAAGTATAATAACTCTTTGAAATCTTATAGCTTAGCAAAATAGTGGATAATGAGCTGCAGTTCCCTTTTGTCCTTAATTTGATTTTAAAAAATCAGATATGAATAAACAGGAACATCTGAGCTTCTCAAAGCATAGTACATTTCTTACGCAATGCCCAAAAATATCTGAACCCATTGTTATGAAGTCAGGGCATTTTATACCTTATGTGAAAATAATCATTTTGAGTGGAAGAGCCTATGAGGCCCTTAAGCTAAGATTTAGCAATTTGGGAACACTTAAGAAGCATAATCCACCTCATCTTAATACCATCATCTAAATGAGTCTAACATAAGAATGGTTCATCAAGCTAAAGCGTGTTATCTGGGATGGGAATTTTCAGGCACACAGTAGTCTGGATAATGTATTAGTAGGCTTTTACAGTGTCACACAGAGAGTGCTGTTTCCCATGATTCAGAAGCATACAGTCGAAAGATTGTGTGACAGGAGGAACCCTAATGACAATTTAATGAAGGGATTTCATAGTCGGAGATAACAAAGGATTTCTTTCTTCCTTTCTTTCACACTTTATATTAGTTATCTTTAACATCAAAAAAGTTTTTAGGTACAGTGTACTTATTGTGTTCATGTTGCAAAACACTTGTGCTGTTATCAGTGTTTGGGAGTAACTAGTTACATGTAACGTTACGTAATTTAATTACAAAATAAACTGTAATTCGTTACAGTTACTGAGAAAAAAATATTGTAATTAAATTACAGTTATTCAAGAAAATGTTAACGATTTCAAAGGGGGGTTACATCTGAATATTTTCTGTAAAAAGCTAGGATATTTTGAATAATATTAATTTGTTGTTTTGCCTGTTTTTTGATGTTCATGACGTGTCCTGCCATTTAAAGGCCATTTAGTAAAGCGATGCTATTCTGATGCTTTTGATTGGTTCTCTTGTTTGAATTTGCTGCGCACCACGTCTGCCAATTACATCAATCCACATTGCCGCTGAAAGCTTTAGGCTACAAGCTATGCAAAGATTTTATTTCAAAAACAGTATCATAGCTATTAAACTATTTCTTGTTATGATTTTAAATCTGTATTTAATCTCAGAATAAGGAAGGATCTATTGACAGAAATGAAATCTACTATACATAACTATGTTTTCAGTGGAGTATAAAGACCTTACATAATGAACCGTTATGTTTTTATTACCTTAGAATGAGCTATTTCTATCTACACACACCGCGGGTCCCCTTACAGTGAAATCGGCATTTTGCACCGTCATGTTTCTACAGTAGCCCTAAACGGACAAACTGCATACAGAGCGCTAGTCACTCTCTGCTGTCTCAGACGACAACATTTTTGTCCTGTGTCGGCCACCGTAGCTTCTCTACGAGCTTTGTAAGGGAGGGGTGAGGGGTGAGTGGTAGGCTGTTGCAATTCATAACCTAACCACTAGAATTTACACAGTGCACCTTTAGATTTTTGAAAATGACTGACAGTTCAAAACATTTGTTAGAAATTTTGAAAACGAATAAAAAAGTAGTCAAATGTAATCAGTGACATTACTTTATTAAAGAAATTGAAATACACTTATTATTACATTTTAAACACGGTAACTTGTAATCTGTAACCTATTACATTTCCAAAGTAACCTTCCCAACACTGGCTGCTATTGAGGTGGGATCTGACTAAGGTTAGGGACAGGTTTGGTGGTTTAAGAGTGGGTTAAGGTGTAAGGGAAGACTCAACAGTGTCATAGATGTATATTACAGAAATTAATTACAGCTGTGATACCTGTGAGCAGATATTTTTTTTACATTTACGTACAATGTAATACACAATAATTGCATTGCATCAAATGATTAGGCTAATTTAAATGTTAATACATAGTAGTTAAGGACTTCTTTCTTTCTTTCTTTCTTTCTTTGCAACATTAAACACACCTAGGTTTGTGAGGCTGAAGTAACCATGTTTAAAAGACATGAATTAATGTATTCACATGGTCCACAGATGATGAAACTGTCTGCCTGGAGGCAGATGACTGAGCCTGGATGCTGGGCAGGTATCCTGGTTGTTTTATGTACCCTCAGCATGGGAGCTGATGTCCAGCAAGCTCTGAAAACACCATCCATGCCGAGCACAGTACTCCAAAGACATAAGAGAGATTGGAAATGGGATAAACTTTATGTGTATGAGGAAATGCCTCCAAAAAACCCACCAGAAAAAATTGGAAAGGTAAAGGTTCTAAACCATGATTAATTAAATTATTTATATAGTGCTAGTTTGAATATTATGCTAAATCTACTACTTTTTCGAATGTACTTCAAAGGCAATTGAAGAGTCTTCTGCTACTATATATCTTTATCATCTTTGTTCATCATGGTTCTTGCTTTTTTTATATCCCACTTTTCCCTTTCTTCCTCTTTTTAGCTAGAGAATACACACTTCTCTATGGATTCAAGATTTGTTCTTTCAGGAGAAGGTGCTAATGACATTTTTACTGTAAATGACCATGGGGATATCTTGGTCAATGCAAAACTGGACCGGGAGAAGAAAAGTGCCTACAGGCTCTCAGCTTCAATAATCAACATTGGAAACAGAGAGCCTCTGGACAAAAATGATACGTTTGTAATCGTCGTCCTGGATGTTAATGACAATAGCCCTGTTTTTCCACCTGACCTCTCTGGGTCTATCAACGAGTCCTCTACAGCAGGTAACGGAGTAACATGTTTTTTTTTTTTCCATGGTAGCCATATGTGTGGACAGATTTACAAATAGAAATAAAGACAGATGATGCAGTACAAGTTGAGCTTGAAATCATGGATTTATGAAATGTGGATGTTGCAGTACTATAAAACAGCCAGCAAAGCTTTATGCAAGATAGAAAAGATAAAAATCAGTGTACTTCTCACATTTATCAAAAGTATTAAGTTACAGTAAGAAAATGTCCTTGGAGCTACTATGATTTTTATGTTTATTTTTTTACAATATGTTATAGGATCGATAGTAATGACAGTAAATGCAACTGATGCTGATGATCCCACCACTCCACATGGAACGATTAAGTACGAGCTGAAAAATGGGACAGATCTCTTCAAAATCAACAATAAAGGTATATGTACTTACAGTATATACACACACCGTTCAAAAGATTGGGGTCAGTAGGATTTTGTAAAGTTTTTAAATTAAGTCTTTTATGCTCATCAGGGCTACATTTATTTGATGAAAAATACAGTAAAAACAGTAATATTGTGAACTAGTTTTACAATTTAAACTAACTGTTTACAATGTAATTTTTTCTATTTAAATATATGTAAAATGTAACTTAGGGTATTCACAAAATGTTTTGCTTCATTACTCCAGTCTTCAATGTCACATGATCCTTCAGAAATCAATCTAATATGCTGATGTGATGCTCAAGTAACATTTAATGTTATTATCAATGTTAAAAACAGCTGTGCTGGTTAATATTTTATTGGAAACTATTATAAGCAACAGCATTTGCTTACAATGCTTGCAAATCCTTTTTTAACATTATAAATGTCTTTGTTTTTGTAGGTGAAATCAGTACATTGAAAAGCAACCTTGACCGTGAGAAACAGAGTCAGTACCTAATTGCTGTAAAAGGCAAAGATATACCAGAAAGTGAGAATGGGAATTCTGCTACTACCATTGTGACCATCAACATTAATGATATAAATGACAACATTGCCACCTTCAAGACAGGCAAGTCAACCTAAAAACTATAACTGAATATTTTTTAAAGACAGTGTGCATGATAGACTAGAGTACTTTTAGAGTCAATGCCAGCAGAACGTCCTTTTCTCCTGCAGGAAAATACCAATTTAATGTGAAAGAAGACAGCAAACCCAAATTTAAAATTGGCATATTAGAGGTGGAGGACAAAGACCAGATACAAAACAAAGATCCAACTTTTACTATACAACATAAATATGATGACGTGTTTGGCATCAAACAAAATAATGAGAAAGACGGAATTCTTAGCCTCAAAGTGGTAAGTATTTCAAGCTTTAATACATAAACTACTTATTAACCAACTTGTTTTTTTTTTGTTTTTTTAGAATGCTGTTTTTTTTTTCTTATTACACAAAAACACAATCTAGCACAAAGTATTTTACAACAATACAATGTGAAAAAAAACATACTGCCATTCTTAATGTACAACAATATAGAAATTAATACCTGAAATAATGTCATGCCTTAAATGAGTTCTACTGTATGATTGGTGCATAGCAATTCTGAACATGCCTGGAGATTATTATATGATGTACTTCAGTTTAAATTACATCTTTTTATCACATATCACGCATGTCCTATTATATAAGAATGTAAAGTAAGAAAGACAGATACACATGTCTGAACAGGGTTTTCGCAAAAGTAACTTAAAGGATTCGTTCACTTCAGAATGAACATTTCCTGATATTTTACTCGCCCCCATCTCATCCAAGATGTTCATGTCTTTCTTTTTTTCAGTCGAAAAGAAATTACGTTTTTTGAGCAAAACATTCCAGGATTTTTCTCCTCATCACAGACTTCATGGCAACCAAAATGTTGAAGGTCCAAATCAATGCAGTTTCAAAGCACTTCGAAAGGCTTCAGTGGCTCTGCATGATACTAGACGAGGAATAGAGTCTTATCTAGCGAAACGATCAGTCATTTAAAAAAAAAAAAAAAAAAAATGAATATACTTTTTAACCTAAATTGGTCATCTTGCGCTGCTCTGCGACATGACATGGATTGCGCAATCATGGCAGAAAGGTCACGCAAGACGTAGGCAGAAGTACCGCCACAAACGTACGTGCGAGGACTAATACAAATGCCCTTTACCAAAAACCACTTCAAAATCGTCCGACATCGTTGTTTTACTTTTTTTTTGCTAAATGGCGTTTGTATTTGTCTTCGCATGTGCGCTTTGTAAACACGGGGTCGGGGGCGGTACTTCTGCCTACGTCTACCATGACTTTTCCAACGTGATTGCGCAATCATTGGCACGTAGCAGAGCAGCGCAAGATGAGCAATTTAGGTACAAATGTATATTCATTGTCATTTTTTTTTTTTTAATTACCGTTTCGCTAAATAAGACCCTATTCCTCGTCTAGTATCATGCAGAGCATCTGAAGCCCTTCAAAGCGCTTTGAAACTGCATTGGTTTGGACCTTCAACATTTTGGTTGCCATGGAAGTCTGTGATGAGGAGAAAAATCCTGGAATGTTTTGCTCAAAAAACTTTCTTTTCGACTAAAGAAAGAAAGACATGAACATCTTGGATGAGATGGGGAAATATCAGGAAATTTTCATTTTGAAGTGAACAAATCCTTTAATTCTCTACTCAAAAAAAGAAAGAAAAAAAAACAAAAAAACATATGGTGGCTTAATTTCCAAATAGACTCTAGGGCTATCTTTCCATTGCCATGTGTTTGATAGTAAATTTAACCAATGATTCATGTTTAATAATTGTCTGGTTTTCCAGTTTTGAAGAATAGCTTTCTTGGCAAATCATGATTTCAATCAAAGTTGAAATTTAAGGTCTTGTGCCTTTATTGTTATTTTGCTCATTTTTCTTTCCAATCACTTACAGCCTCTTGACTATGAAACAGAAAAGACGTACATTTTTACTGTATACGTGGAAGAGCAAACAGTGTCTAAATCACCAGATAACCAAGGACAAAACCTGCTGAAGAGAGCCCAAGTTTCCATCAATGTAATTGATGTTGATGAACCACCTGTTTTCAACCAAACTGAATACAAGTTCAGCATCTCCGAGGGTCCCATCAAGAATACGTTCATTGGAGCTGTTTCAGCAAAGGATCCAGATAGTACTGGTTACAAAATACGGTATAAATTTAACTGTATTTTTATTCATGTATCAAAAAAGATGAAAGGCTTTCTGTGTTCTGCTGTGCTATCATAAAAGTTATAGAGTAAGCAGATGGAAATAAGACTGAATTTAATGATCCCTCTAGGTACTCTATTGAAGACCCAAACTGTCCTGTAGCTGTGGATCCTGTGCAAGGACACCTGTCTTTAAAGAGGCAACTGGACAGAGAGCAACAATCCTCATACACATTCCATGTTACAGCACATGAGGATAAACCAAATGGTAGGATATAAACAAGCTTTCGCAACTTACCCATTTACCCATTTGCACTACCAATCAAAAGTCTGCACACACCTTCATCTTTCTTTCTTTCTTTCTACGTTTTAGAAAAATAGTGAAGGCATAAAAACAATATTAACAATGTAAAATAACACAAATGCCAGTATGGGAATTATTTTTCAGGAAATAAGTTTATTAATAAATGAAATGTTTTAATTCATGCATAATCACAATACCATGTGGAACATAAAGCAGGAGCAAAAATTGGTAGTTAAATTGTTTTTATAAAAGAACTACCAAATAACCAAGCACTAGTAATATGAACTTTGAATGGAGTTCATTTAATAATTGTTATTGTTATTGTTAATAACACTGAAATCACAAGCTCGCTGAATGATCTAATCAAGGATTTGTTTCAAGAAATCCAACAGAATGTGACTTCTGGGAACTGTTTTGTTGTGCTAATTATTGTTGTTGTTGTTGTTGTTGTTTGCAAAAGTGCTTTGGTTTAATTAATAAAAATTAAAGCAGGAGCAAAAATTGGTAGTTAAATTGTTTTTATAAAATAACTACCAAATAACCAAGCACTAGTAATATGAACTTTTAATGGAGTTCATATACGAATAGTAGTTAATAATAGGTTTGAAAAGATTAAATAAAATAAGCATCTCATCATCATTATTATCATCATCACAGACAATTTGCTAAAAAAAATTCTTCTCTGATTTCTCAGGCCTAAAGTCCAATGCAATGGTTAAACTAAAGGTTCTTGACATTAATGACAATGCACCAGAACTAACTAATGGGAGCTACGTGTATGTTTGTGAAAGTGATAAACCTGGAACAGTAAGGAATTACCTAAATACATTTCACATTATCAAATTTATAATGGCTTTCCTTTAGATATATATTTCCATACTCCTTAATATATTACCCTCTTGCAGATCATTGGGACTATTGGTGCCTATGACAAGGATGAACATTCAGGCAGGTTCCGTTTCACTCTGGCAAAAAAGAGCTCAAATTTTTCCCTTCTTGATAACCAAGGTGAGTAAATTCATGTTCACTAAAATTGATCCATAGAGTAGAGAATCAATCGCTCTACCATTATAGGCTAAGGTTTGTATCATTTAAGTAAAAGAGGTGAGGTGATGAAAAAGGATGTTTCTAGTGCGGGTACACTTTCTTTATGAGGGACATCAAGACTGTTTTATCCTTAGTCCCTACTCCAAAGTAAACTAACTGTTGATTATTCTTAGTGTAATCAGGCATAAAAAATAATAGAAATAAATCCACCAAAGTACTGTAAAATGCATTAGCTACAAGCTTTCTAAAAGCAGCAGCCCTGCACAATAAATCTATGATCTGACACTCCATGTTCTAAATGTGCCAGACTGAGGAACATTTTCAGAACACAGGTTTCTTTCCTCACAGCTATATAATGAACTAATATGACAGATTACTATTTTAAATTGGCAGAAACAAGTAGAAAGAAAACCAAAGTAGATTGTTAAAGTGCATTGACTGGAACAAAGAAAAACGTCTTGGAGTTTTCTTTTGAATAAAAATTATATATCAGCATATTTAAATGGTTTTTAAAGGATCACGTAACACTGACTGAAGACTGAAAATTTAGCTTTGTCATCACAGGAATAAATTCAAATTTAAAATATATTAAAATAGTTTTACTATATTGCTGTTTTTGTTGTATTTTGATCAAATAAATGCAGCCTTGGTGAGCATAAACATTTAAAATCTGGTTACACTTTATTTCAATGGTCCACTTTAAACACACTACTAACTATAAGTAACTCTGAAACTACATGTCAGCTAACTCTCATTAGAGTATTAGTAGAATGTTAAGTTAGGGTTAGGCGTTTGTAGAATAAGTTGACATGTAGTTGCAAAGTTACTTATATGTAGTAGAGTGTCTAAAGTGGACCACTGAAATAAAGTGTTACCAAAACTCTTACCAACCCCCACATTTTTAACAGTAGTGTGCATGGTTTAAATTATTTATAAATGTAATCTATAAAAAATAATGTATTCTATTCCTAGACAACAGAATGTTACTTTTTACAACTGCAACAGACTTTTCTTCAAAATGTGCTGGAAGAGCATTTCATTCCATGCCACATGAATGCCAAAGTGAAGATTTACTCTTCCTACTATTGTGTGAAATTGGGATATTCTTAGGCCTGGTTGCATTGAATTGTCACAAGAATCATTTCCCTCCAAGCATCAACAGAAAACAAAAGCAGAGTTCATTGACAAGAATAGCACTGCTGATGAAAATTGTTAGCTTGCACCTGTGGCATGGTCAGTCATTTCCCCCAAATAAGAGCAAAATGAATGACTGCATATCTTCAATTATTCATATTCATTGTAGATAACACTGCAAGCATTGTGCTGAAGCATGGAGGTTTCAGTACAGAGCACTCAGTGGAACATGTGTTTGAAATCGAAATCTCTGATGGAGGTACACCAGAACTGAAGAGCATTAACCTCCTCCAGATTAAAGTGTGCACATGTCAGTCGGGTCGACAGATGGAGTACTGTATGGCCTACGCCCAGACCGGAATGAGCGTCAGCGCCCTCTTGGCCATTCTTCTCTGCATCGTAACCATCCTGGGTACGTTTACACACATCTCTGATCTCAATTGCTTTTCTTCTTTCTGTTGCAAAAGCCAATAAAACATTCTTTTTTTAAAGGAAAAAAGGAAAGACATTTTTATAAACCAAAATCATAATTTAATTAAAGCCCAGCAAAACAGGTTATGAAGGATTCATGACATGACACGAGGGTTGTAATATTAATAATACATGCATCCTTTTTAAACCCTGTCTTTGAGGAAAGGCTTTTCTATGTAATTTCCCAAGTGGAGACGGTGTTTATTTAATTCACAATCTTTGGATCCTCTAAGTGGTGTGATTGTATAAATAACCCAGGGGCCGAACAGTCTAAATAGGAGCATGTAAGAGAGGCACTCAGCTCCATATTCTCTGTCATTGTCATTGTTTGTTAGTTCACTGTATGTGATGAGATGTTGTGCACTCTCAGATAAAAAGGTACAAAAGCTGTCACTGTTGCGGTACCTCTTCAAAAGTTATATTTTTGTACCTTATTTAACCCTAAAGGTTTCATATTAGTACAGGCACATATTATTTCTCTGTTGTAAGTCGCATTTAGATAAAAACCGTCTGCTGAATGCATAAATGTAAAATGTATATATCAGTACCTAAAGGGTAACCCAGTGGCAGATTTTGTACTTTTTTTATGAGTGTGAGATTAGACATTTTGCTTGCGTCTGCACACCTTTTCTGAAGTAGAAGTTTGCGCTTGCATTTCCAGATGTGTGAAACAGGAGTGATGACAATTAAAAGACAATTCACTGATCTGCAGTCACAAGAAGTGTTGAGGTTCATGTACTCCCATTATAATAAGATACTATCAACACCAGGGCTATTTTAAAATTCCCACGGATTCCACCTTATGTTCTTTTCTACTTGTACTGTCAATCGAAATTTCATAATGAGTTTAGATTATTATTGTCTATGAAAGAAAGAAAGCAAAAAACGAGATTATATTGATTTTGTGTTTATTTCTCTTATCATAATAGTCATCGTCATCCTCATTGTGTTGCGGAGGCGCTATCAGAAAGAGGTTTTGGTCACCAAGTCGTCTGGCGAGATCCACGAGCAGCTAGTGAGATATGACGAGGAGGGCGGTGGAGAGATGGACACAAATGGTTATGACGTCTCCATCCTGACCTCCGCCTGTCACGACAGCAGCTTTCGGCCTGGCGCGGGGCCTTCGCTTTATGCCATGGTGAAGAAACCCCCTGCTTGTAAGGGTGACATGGCCATGATGATCGAGGTGAAGAAGGGCGAGGCAGATCATGACCGTGATGGGATTCCCTACGATACTTTACACATCTACGGCTATGAAGGATCTGAATCCCTTGCCGGTTCCCTCAGCTCTTTGGGCTCATCCTCCAGTGGGTCCAATTTGGACTATGACTATGACTTCTTAAATGAGTGGGGACCTCGATTCAGGACCCTGGCTCAGCTCTATGGAGTAGACGGCTCTGATACCGATAGCTCCTACTAAAGCCCATTGTCATCAGGTGGTCATCGTCCTAGGAGGACACATGGAGACTGCTGTCTTCTCTTCAAGGGACTTTTTGTAAGGGTCCCTTTAAGAAAGTGATTAAGATGTGCCAATACTTGTTTCCTTCAAGCATTGTTATAAAAACTTTGATGAGCACTACTGTATTTGTAATTTTCATAGAATAAGTGTATGTTAAGTAGAAAAATTGCCTTGGTCTTTTACACTGGTGTTTGTCCAGGTGGATTTTGTATAAAGCAGCATTGGACACTGGTTGGACAAACTCAGCTTTAGGCTGTTTTATCTTTACAGCAAATTTGAATTTGTGTTAACACAATATATTTGTTCTTTCTTCCTCGCACCATTTTGTGGAGGAATTTTTTTTTTTATTGCATATATTGTATTACTCAACGCAATCTCATGAGAAAACGTAACCATTTTACGTTTTGGCAAACTGATGAAGAATTTGTATGAATTAGTTTGATAAGATTCGAGTGAAAACATTACCCACCCCTAAACCTTTCAGGGAATGATAAATAGTGAAAACATATAAATGAGATTATACGAATTTGCATCCAATTCACCAAAACGTGAAAGTTACGAGTAGCAATGAGTGTTGGTCTTTTTCATTTTTTGTATTTTGTATTCCTGTAAAAACCCTCAGTTTGTGTTTATCTTTTTTTCCCTCTGTATACAAGTGTTTTCTGGACTCATAGTCAGAGTAATTGTGGAGCCAGCATTGTTCAGCCGACTCTTCTCATCAGGAAAACTACTGTATTGCCATGGGAGCAACAGAGGAAGTGGTGATAACTGTACTTTGAAAGAATTAAAGGCTACTCCAAGTTTATTTGACAGGAATCATCAGCACATCAATTGTTATGAGTAAAGCCCAAATCTCAAAGGTCGACCATTATAAGGCAATTGCAGACGTCTCAGGAAACATGTAGTGAGCTGTATGCCTGTTGAAATGTGAGAAGTGGTCTCAATAACTGTACTACCATGTGAATCATAAGCGTGGCTATATATTTAACAGCACCAAAAGAGAATAATGCAAAGCTGAAATTGGTAAATGTTATTTTGATGATAGTTAAAACCAAAACATGTAGCAGGCCAGCCAGTGTCTTGACAATATTTTTCATCCTTCATTCAAGACTAAATAGACAAAAGGGTCTCCTTTCATTGAGAAAATGTGTAAACCATCTTTATACCTTAAATATGTACCTCTGTGCACAAACCTATTTCCCCCATTAACCATGGGCACAATATGTGGAAGCCACCTTCTTCCTTTCCTGTAGGGAATTACACGCAAGCACTCTTCTACCGTCTTGTTTAAAATGACCAGCTCCATCACTGAAATGTCAACTTCCTGTCTGTGTGAGCATAAGGAAACACACTTCCTGTTCCCTTATCTTTCAAGTGAAGGAACAGATTGAAACCGTTTTCCTGTTTTCTTGTCTTGGAGGGATAAAGAAAGAAAACTTAGGAGAGCAGGGAAATGTTAAAGAACAACATAAATCAAACTGTCTTGGTCATAAAGCATTGTTCTTCAAGACAAAATGTGCTGCTCTTGAATGTTGTCTTTTTTCTCTCTCTTTTTTTTTTACCATACAATTTAATTTGACTGTGCATCTCTTTTCATCTTTTTCTTAAATTATTTTAAGGGAACATCTTATAGTTCTAATGTATCTTTAACATTCTGGTTGTAGAATTAGATGTTTAATCGGTAGACTGTATACTGCTGGGTAAAGACTATTACTTGAGTGAAAATCATAGACTGCACATTTTCATAAAGGAACTGATGCATCATATTTCTCAAGTTAAACAATGTACAGAAAGACTGGAATCGTTTAACTGAAATAAGATGGGGCCTTCAGTAGACTGTATATGTGATTGTTCCTTATTGTTTATCATACTTCCTCTTACTATGATTGCTTTGAATTAGCGCTTCTTGACATAATGGCCCGTTTAAAGCGTTTGTGTTGTATGAACATTTTTCTAAACAAAAAGATGTTTCTGAGATTTGATGAAAAGGTCCAGTAGATGTCAGTGTTGGGCAGTCAGACTAAACATTTCAGTATGTGGTTCTTTTATGCGTGTGTGTTAGAGGGACAACAATATGTGCCTTTTTTCTATTGTTAAAATGTTATTTTTGTTTTCTCTTTTTAAACTGCCAATTTTGTATTTGAATAATAAACTTCATATTCCATAACATGCTTTCACTATCCTTCATCCTTCATCAAAATATAATGACAAAATGTGAAATAAGGGCGCTTTTACCTCTAAACAATGAGTGTAAAGACAAGAGAGCATGTGTGTCTCATTAAACCAATGTTGTCTGGGTAGCAGATTGTGCCTTGAGGTGAAATTCACAATATCTGTTGTTTATCGAGCAGACAAACAGATCACACAGATAGCAGCACGTTAGCGGAAATTCCACAGTGATGTCACGCCTAACACATCTGTGACACCCAGCTGGGACTTCCTGAGGTTTCAGACTCAGCCATTCATAGTATTAACAGAGCAAAGGGCTTTCTTAAAATGACCACAGAGATGATGCTATATAATGAGGAAAAATCATATATTTTCACCTGAGAACTCCAATATGATTTATCGTCACCATTTCCTGCTGTCTTCCAAACCAGTATTATATTCAGTAATCTTAGTTACACTTCCGTCACTTACACGTTACACTTCAGTTTGGGGTCAGTAAAACTGATAGACCTTTTGCTTATCAATGCATTTATTTGATCAAAAATCATCTCAGGTTGCTTATGAAAACCACTTGCCTGAGAAGGGGAACAAGGCACTGTGTCTTGCCAAACCAAAACCTGATTCCTGTGCCAATTCGGCAATAGTTGCTTTCAAATCCTTATAATAAAAGGGTATAATTCTATATTATATATAATACCCTTTTCACAAGATGTAATATAAGTCTCAGGTGTTCCCAGAATGTGTCTGTGAAGTTTCAGCTCAAAATACCCTACGCAATATTTATTATAGGATGTTTTGAAAGCCCCTATTTGGGTGGCAGCAAAAATACACTGTTTTTGTGTGTGTCTCTTTAAATGCAAATGAGCTGCTACTCCCTGCCCCCTTTTCAGAATAGGGTGGAGCCTTTACAGCTCCCTAGTTTGGATAAACAACTGGAGTGTGGAGAATATCACACAAGTAGAATTTACAAAGATGGATAAATACCAACTGTTTGACCAACTTCATTTTCAGAACATGTAAGTACCGCACATTATATTTTGTGAATGTACGCAAATCGCTTTTGTGATTGTGCTGGTTAGGACGTTATATGGTGGCTAAAGTTACCATTGTCTCTGTATTCATAGAGATCAGAGCTATGCCATTAGTTTTATTTTTAAGACGTAATGAAAGTGCGCTTCTGAATTGTACAGGCAGTGAGCATTTTCGGGTTAAAAATAACAAGCTCTGGTCTCTGTAAATACAGTAAGAGACAGTGGTAGCTTTAGCCACATTAGCACATTCAGAAAGGCGATTTGCAAACACACACACTATAAAGTGTAGTACTTACATGTTCTGGATATGAGGTTGGATCACAAAGAGTTGGATTTGATCCATCTTTGAGAACGTTTACTGACCCCCATTTGCAAAGCAGTCCAGTGTACAATGATTCACACAAACATACGAATTTAGCTAATTTCTCGGGCACATTCCCTTCAAAAATGAAATTAATCCACTGCATCCTCAGTGGCTCAGATGCCGGGAGTTTATTATTACAGCCAAAAACAGAACAGTTATAATGTTTAAATAGATTTTATGACTAGCCGCTCTAGCGAGAGTATAAACATGGCAGACTGTGTAACAGAAATGGCAACAGACAGCATGACAACAACACTCTACTACAACAACTCAGCCCAACATGGCTTCACTCCCTTTGTTGCATGTTCCCGGGGGCAAGGTTTATGTACATTGTTAGGGTTTGTGATGTCACAAACCCGAGAAAAAGCTCATTGTAGCTACCAGGCGTTTGTTGTATTTAACTTTGAGCGTTGTAACTTTGCAGTTGTTGCTTATGCTCAAACAGCAACATTACACACTAACTATTTTTCAAGTTAATGAAAAATTCACTAAAAATGTATTCGTCTGAAAAAAGAAAGTCATATACAACTAGGATGTTTTGAGGGTGAGTAAATTAAGGGGTAATTTTCCTTTTTGGATGAACTATCCTTTTAACTCAACACGTCAGATATACACATTTTGAATTTGTTACAAAACATTAAAGAAATATACATGTTAAACAAAACTATTCTCTATAGAAGAATGGGCTAAAAAATCTCACATGAGAATATGAGACTAACACTCCCCATACCAGCCCTGTACAGTTTCAAACAGATATGAACAAAAATACAAAGGCAATATACAGAATATACATGCAAATTGCATCATCACATTTCATAATTTATTAATTGTTTTGTTATTTATTTATTTAAAAAAAATATATGAGGATTTGAAATAAGAAATAAAGCTTTTACTCTAAATGTAGTTTAACAAAATGAACACAAGAGGACAGCACAATATCAACACTGCGGACTGGGCTATTTTGAACACCTTAAAAGCACAGACAATACATTTGTACATTTTATTTTTGCAGTACGATAAGAAAATATTTTATACAAAAAAAGAGCATCAGGACTATTTTGTGACTTTTATTTCTTTGTTTTTGTTTGTTTGATGAAGATTTGACAATTTTTGAAAGAAATTATTAACATTTGGAAGGATTAAATTGATCATAAGTGGCAGTGAAGACACCCATAATGTTACAAAAGATTTCTATTTTGAATAAATACTGTTCTTTTGAACGTTCTATTCATCAAAGAACACAGAGAAAATGTATCACAGTTTCCACAAAAAAAATTAAGCAGCACAATTGTTTCTTTTTTTGTTTTTTAAACTAATAATAATAATAATAATGAAGCACCAAATCCTCATAATAGAATAATTTATGAAGGATTATGTGTCACTGAAGACTGGAGTAATAACTGTTGAGAATTCAGCTTTGCCATCACAGGAATAAATTACACTTGAAAATATATTAAAATAGAAAACAGTTAATATAATATATAGTAATATTTCACAATATTAATGCTCTTCCTGTATTTTGCAAATGCAGCCTTGGTAGGCATAAGAGACTATATCTTACTGACCCCACATTTCTTAACGGTAGTTATGTCCATGCAGAAAGAATAGTAATACAGTGGATGTGATCAATGCTAACTAAATACACTCTTTACAATACACTTGTAACGTTGAATCTGAGGATGAAGAAGATAGGCAAAGTAGATATAAGTAAAAGTGTTGTTTATTAAACAAAGTAATAATAATAATTAATAATTTGTTACATTTATATAGTGCTTTTATGGGTGGAGAGGAGACCAATCAGAGTGATGAAGCCAATCAGTATATGGGGATGATTAGGAGGCCATGATGGACAGAGGCCAATGGGCAAATTTGGCCAGAATGCCGGGGTTACACCCCTACTCTTTTTCCGAAGGACATCCTGGGATTTTTTATGACCACAGAGAGTCAGGACCTCAGTTTAACGTCTCATCCGAAGGATGCTCTTTGACAGTATAGTGTCCCTATCACTATACTGGGGCGTTAGGACCCACACAGACCACGGGGTGAGCACCCCCTGCTGGCCTCACTAACACCTCTTCCAGCAGCTACCTGGTTTTCCCAGGAGGTCTCCCGTTCAGGTACTGACCAGGCTCAGCCGTGCTTAGCTTCAGTGGGAAACCAGTCTTGGGTTACAGGGTGATATGGCTGCTGGCAGCTGGAAGTAACTCAGGTAATCCAAACAACAGAGGAAACGAAACAGCGTGCCATGCACAAACAATACTGGACAATGAACTGAGAAACTTAAATACACAAGATGACGAACTCTAATTAGTAACATAATGAATAACCATGACAATAATGAAAAGCAGAAGCAAGGGAACAGGAAACAAAGAGAAAACCCACCCTGGGAAGGCACATCCTCGAGCCGTAACTGAACAACTAAGGGAGGGAGGGTGGAGGCTCTGGAGAGATGTGGTGACGAGTGGCCTAGGTAAAACCAGGACTGAGGCAATGATGGTGTGAGTGAGGACAGAGGCAGAACCAGAGGGAAGGAGGAGCTTGATGGAGGCATAGGGGTAGAGGAATGAGTGTTGCATGGCGGAGCCAATAGAGGAAGGAAGCCAGCGGAGACGGGGCCGAAGGAATGGCTGGCTTCGGTGGAGCAGGCAGGAGAGAAGGCTGGGTGTGAGCATCAATGACTCAGGCCTTGTTCAAACTGTCAGTCCAAATCCGATTTTTGTATTTATCCCATTGAAATCCGATCAGATTTAGCAAGCATGAATAGCAAAAAATCACAAGAAACTCACAAATCCAAATCCGTTTCGAGCTACATTCATATTTGGTTTGAAATCCTGGAAATCCGTTTGAGTCTGACTGCTCTGATTTCATGTAGTTTACTGTATGACTTTCTCACGCCATGTAAAACTTTAAATCAGACGTTATTATAGGAAATATGCTGAAAGTCGCTGCAGAAACAAGGCTGTGTTGTTGCAAAGTGCCGGATGAGCAGAAAATGACAATATAAGGGAGACAATAGAGGAAGGAAGCCAGCGGAGACGGGGCCGAAGGAATGGCTGGCTTCGGTGGAGCAGGCAGGAGAGAAGGCTGGGTGTGAGCATCAATGACTCAGGCCTTGTTCAAACTGTCAGTCCAAATCCGATTTTTGTATTTATCCCATTGAAATCCGATCAGATTTAGCAAGCATGAATAGCAAAAAATCACAAGAAACTCACAAATCCGTTTCGAGCTACATTCATATTTGGTTTGAAATCCTGGAAATCCGTTTGAGTCTGACTGCTCTGATTTCATGTAGTTTACTGTATGACTTTCTCACGCCATGTAAAACTTTAAATCAGACGTTATTATAGGAAATATGCTGAAAGTTGCTGCAGAAACAAGGCTGTGTTGTTGCAAAGTGCCGGATGAGCAGAAAATGACAATATAAGGGAGACATATTTTGAAACGGGTGGACACAACAGCACGGAATAAAGCAGCACATACCAGCCTCCTCCTCCTCTGCCTCAGAAGATGCAGTAGTTCAGCACGGCAGCTACACATTATCATGCAACATCTGTATACCCCTCCATGTTGCGGTTGTTGTTGGCATGTCATTGCCATAGAAACCAATGCAGATATTCCGGATTTGGACAGACAGTTTGAACATAGCCTTAGAACAGGTGTTGGGTGAGGAAACGGTCTTGGTGTTGGACTGGATTAGTGACGACAAAAGACAACAACTGGAGTGGGGAATCCTTCACTTCCCACTCGATCAGCCTCTCCTCTTCTTAATATTCACATTGGCACATATGTAATGGCTGGCTCACACACCTGGTCAGACAGGACATCAGGCACTTCCTACCGGACGGACGAGGCTGCTGGCTCCAATGCAGGCACTGTCTCAGGCATGAAGTCCGTGACATTTGCTGGGTTTCTCAGTCTGCGGTGGGCTCCTCAGTCTGCGGTGGGCTCAGCCTCCTTATCCATTGTGGCCGTGGGCTCTGGATCTGTGATGTCCACTGGAGGATTTTGGGCAGGCAGTGTTGGGATGGGCATAGATGGTGTGGAGTGGGCTTCCTCCTCCACAATTAGTGGAGAACTAGCCACCCACAGCGTGTATTCGATGCATTGGAGTAATTAGCAGCTGCCGTTCTGCACCGGCATTATCTGGAGCAGTTTGTCGTTAAGCTTGCTCCAACAACACGTCTTCAATGTTCTCTCGTGACAACTCACCTAGTGACAAGAGCACATTAAAAACTAAAGTAAAACACACTAATCATGAGAACATTTAGTTACACTCATTTGAGATCAGTAAAATCGTTTAAGTGTGTCTGTTTCGTCTACCCTTGTCTCTTCCATTTCATACATACAGATAAATGGCATGGGAAAATAAATGGATTCCATTTAATGGTTTCAGGAGGGAGAGCAATGAGGAGGAAAAGTGAGGATTAAGAAAGGTCAGCAAATCCAAGGAAATGCCTTCAATTGTTTTAACCTTTTGGTATTGTATGTCTTCTCTCTCTCTTGCACTTTCACTCTGAGTGAACATAATGAACATACCTCTTCTTACAAGAATGAAAAATTGGCTACACTAAAGATGATATTCCTGCACAAGAATGTTATATAACCTCATACAGAAACTCTAGTTCCTGTCACCCCCATCTCTCTCTCTCTCTCTCTCTCTCTCTCTCTTTCTCTCTCTCAGCAAGCCACAATGTACCTTCCACTCTGATGCCCTCAGAGAGTTTGATCAGATGTCTTCCTTGGCTTATGCCGTGCTTGTTACACACTCAAAAGGGCATGCATCCTCCTTTTATCTCTCGCTCTCTTTCTCACAAACTCATTAGGGACACCTGCATATTTGTCTGTCTGTCTCTTGTGTGCATGTGGATCAGGATCTTTGGTCTTTTGACCAGCAGTAACAGCAACACTGAGAATCTGAGGAAGACATAAACACGTGTCAGCTGTGGCCACTGAGATCTTGTCGCCCTCTCCAAGCCATGCTTGGAGTCATGCTTCTGCTTGCCAAATAAAAGATATAATACCAGAATAATTAGAAAGGTAGAATAAAACATTAAAATATGTACTGTACACAGGAGACAAATATGTACTGTACACAGGAGACAAAATGTGACGGTCATTGTAGCCTATTAGGTTGAATTGCATATCTAGGACACTTCTGACTTTTACTGTGATGGTCACTTCAACACTTCAGACCAGCAAACAATACGCATAATGACAGCTAGAATAAGGTCATATTAAAATCTGGATCAGATTCAGAACGATGATCAAAACATCGATGGAGTTGATCGACTCCATCTACTCCCCCAAAGCTTTCAAAGTCCTATAGCTCGTCCTGGGTCGACCTTATTTATTCTGTAACATTAAGATTTATATGCTGTTTAATGTTGGTGATCGTGTTATTTTATATATGCATATGATTACATATCATATTGCATGTTTCTGCATCTTCCTTGCTTGTGTTTTGAGCAGGAGATTCAGTACTCTTTCAGAAAATAGAATAGTGCTCTTGGTTCGGGCAAAATTCCAAGCTCGGACACCTCTCCTTGGACAGCACGATAAATAAGCATTATGCTATATCTGATAATATGTAAGTGTGAACTCATGAAAAGACTATGGCTGTGTCTGAAATCGCATACTCTCTGAGTAGCCTTTTTATTTTGAATAAGTAATTGTGAAAGTATTCTATATAGTATGAATGTGTGTAGTATGAATGTAATCCGAACATACTACATTCGCCATGTTGTTGTTGTCATTGTCCATCGTATGCACACTTCAGGATCTCACTGGAAGTAATAGGCTAAGTAATCCGGCTATACTTTTTGCCTACTCTTTTATGAGTACTTCTCTTGTCAAATTTTTTTTCACCTATATCTTAGGGAAGTATGTGATTTCAGATGTATCACACAGACCTCCATGAACTGAACTGAGTGTCAGATAAGAGAGACATAGAAAATGTGTGGTTCTGTGGGTTTGAAATCCAAGGCTGAAAACCACTGTACTTGATAATGCAGGAGCCATTCTGGAAATTGATGATATAGTGATAACCATAACATCATGATTTATAATTCTGTGCAGTTTTCAAGAGTGAATTCGGTTGTAGACTGTGGTTGTCATTTCCGTAAATATCCATCTCTGGGTACAGAACATGTTTAGTTGGAGTGTGTTTGTGGCCAGGGTGACACAAACACATATACAGCTCTGAAATACAAACAGACATGACTTTTAAAAAGGCTTATCAATTTTAAATATGATAATAATGATAATGCATGTCTCTTTCAGTAAATTATGTAAAGCAAGTGATGCATGGCGCAGAACAGCTCATGCCAAGAAAGAGGGGCTGTTGAGATTTGAAACAAGCAATGGCAATTCATCTAATGGCTTATGCACATTCTGTTCCCATTTATATCTGCTGAGCTGTTGCATTCTCAAATCCCAGAGGTGTGATCTTGTACTAGTGTGAGAAAGTGATTCACACTTGCACTTAGAAAATGCTGACCTGCTGTACTTTACCTCCACTGAGATTTAACAGCTGCAGAAAGACCAGTGAACTGAATGGGGCTTTCCTGAGTAGCATGTAAAAGACAATGACAGCTATACAGCTCTACTGTTGCATTTAACCACAGTATGCTGTTGTTCTTCTTTCCCACTGTTCTATGCCTTTGTGACTGTTTCATATACTTTTAAACTCTTTCCTCAGGTTACTAGAATCCCAAGACTTGTTTAAATGCCAATATACATTGCACTTTCATAAGCACCCTCCTCTAGTCTCTCTACATGTTAGAAAGGACTATATCTTGTTCTGAAGCTTTCACAGTCCCAAACCAACGTCAATACGTACCAGCCATGAGCGATACCTATCAGAAATTGCCATGCCATGCCTGGTCTCAGGTTTCCGTTTTTATGTAATTATTTCTGACATTAAGAACAGTGAAGAGTAAATTGGTTAATAGCAGTAAACCAGTAAAACATGTTTTCATCAGATATTATACATCCATTTTACATGGACTGCCATAGAGTATGTACTTTTTTATATATAGAATTGTTTTCTGAATTTCAACTCAATTTTGTTCATCAGTATAGAGCCATTTAAAGTTGAAAAAAAGTGCAATGAGCTTTGGCACCACTTTGATTTTATTTAAAAATGTACTTGATTTGACACATTTCTCCAAACTCAGGTCTGTTCTCAAAACAGTTAACACAGTGATCTGAACACTCTGTTAATGTCCTGAACAGGTTGTACATTTTCCTTCATTTCATACAAATTACAAATCACATGCGTAATTTTCTCAAAACACTGTGCACACAATTCTCAAATGTTTTCACATTAGTTCACACAGCCAACCAAGATTTTAATATGGAAAAAAACAATTGCAGCTCATTTTATTGGGTTTACAAAAATCACAATCATTTGCGTACCATTTTCCCAAACACAACAAACAAAACTCTATTATTTGTTAAATTCTCAGATGCGCATGGTATGTTTTCAATTAGACAAATATCTGCTGAGTTAGTAATACACAAAATACAGGAAACGCCTATTACAACAAATAAAAAATGGGATAAGAAAAACAACAAAAAAGAAGAAGAATGAGAAGGGTAAAACAAGAAGTGTAAGATGTATGGAAGTAAAATAATGACAAATGTATCTGAAACAAAAAAGCTTGTTGAATTGCACTAATTGAAAAAAAAGCATTGCATTAACCGTGTTTGTAGTTCCTGGATGTGCAATGTCAAATTTTAGGACAAATTTGAACCACTGAATTTGTGGAAGCAAATTTGTAAAGCGAAAAATAAAATGGGCCGAAAATTGCCTGGCGAATATTAAAGGTTATATTTTTAAACAGACTGACTATTTTGGAAGTGACATCTGAAAGGTGAATATGGATGATTTAATTTTTAATAATAAAGAGTGTGTATGAAATGTTTTGAATTGAAATATTCACAGCTTATACGACCATGTTGAATTTCAGCCCATAAAAATGCAATGCATTTTCTTTCAATTAGTGCAAATCGACAAGCTTTTTTGTTTCAAATACATTTGTCATTATTTTACTTCCATATAAGAGTGAGAGGTGGTGGAGAGGGTAGAGCAAGGGTAATGAGAGGAACAGTGGAAGAGGTAGAAAGAGATAAGGGAAGAGAAATAGAGGGTATAGGAAGAGGAGATGGAGCAAGAAAAGTTGAGGATGTAGGAAGATGAGAAATGTGATTGGCCATTGTGCCACAGTCAATGTCCCGGGACAATGAGAAGGCAACAATTTCAACCACTGGTGTTGTTACACACAATGTAGTTTGAGCATCACCCACATTTCAGGATGGAGTTCCTTCCACCATATTCTCTTTTCCTGAATCCAGCTGAGGAGTTCCTCTCCTCTTGGACATGGAAAATATAGTACCACAACCATTTCAACCAAGTCTTCTTTAAGCGATGGGAGAGGCCTGTGGAGAAGTTGAGGCACAAGCATGTCAAGGTTGGATCCAGCATTCACTGCGTTTTTTTCCCACAATACATGACTCGTGAAAATAGGAGTTGATCAAATTCTATGGCCAACTCAATTGAAACTCATTGTTATAAACCTAAACTCATCATTAAAGAACTCTGAAGAATATAATTACATTTTTGGGCTGAATTTTGGGTTGAATTTCTTTTCTTTACAAATTAGTGAATAGTATTAAATTAAGTGTTTGAGTGTACCTGCAGCATAATGCTGCTTCCTGTGATTATCCCTAAACACAGCACACAAATCTACACCCATTAGCCTATTCAAGCAACAAATGCTAAATGTTTAAGTGTGTTGAATCAAGCAGTTTAACAGGAAAGTGAGCAAAAAGGTGAGAAAAACAACAAGATTATGGTTTTCTCTTTTTATATCTATTTAGCCTGAGAAGTATTATTCTCAGTATTCGTCTCTCTCTCTCTCTCTCTCTCTCTCTCTCTCTCTCTCTCTCTGTTAATGGCACAGCATCACCTGCCCTCATTTCTTTATTCAGAAAGCCTTATTAAGTGCCAGGAGACTCAGCCATGAGGTGGCGAGCAGGCGCGGATACACATACAGCAATTGTTAACCGTTATTTTAACAGTCTCTGTAATGAAAGTGCCGTGCATTCGTTTTAGAATTTGGATTCGGAGTAAAGCGGAGTCTGCGCAGCTCTGTCAGATGATTTGATGTGCGGCACATGCATGCAGTGAGCAAGACAATCGACCGCGTGAGATATTTAGGCATGTAGAGTTGAATTTGCAGGGCTGTGGTAGGCTAAAACACGTCTGAGGAGGGTAGCAGAGTAACATTCAGCTGCAGCTCTGAGTCCGTCCATATGGGCTTTGCAGAGCAATCCGAGAAACACTGACGGTTAAGTTGCATGGGGCTATTTTCTCTCCTGCGAGCGGGTAAGTAGGTTACTTCACCTGTTCCTTATTTTAAAGTCACACCAGTTTTTCCTTTCGCTGAAATGTAAACTGCTAAAATATTTTAAGTGCTTCATGTGATATCTATCTATCTATCTATCCCTTAAAACAAGTTGCCTGTTTTCATAACTTAAATGTTAGAACACACAGGTCACTATTTACCACACTTAGTTTGTTGGATTATTAGCCAGGCTCCATGGTAGCTTGTTGCTCTAGTCAGTTGGTCTCCCTTGATTCAGAATGATTGCACCTGCACACACATCTGAGATTCCAAGATCCCATGAGATGTAATGCTGTCAGAGGCAACCCTGCCAGCAGGGATGTATAATTTAAATAAAATAATAGCCTATGATAATGAAATGGAACTTTCCCCCTCTCTCGCTTTCACTCTCCCTGTCTCTCTTCTCCCTTTTAATTTCCAGTTCTCCTCTTGCACTTTCCTCTTGTTTTCACTACTTCAGATATATTCAAGACTGGCAAGAATTACACCAAAGCATGTGAGTACTTTATTTAAATCTTGTATGCATGCTTTCTCAAATGCACTTGTGAGTACTGTATAATTAGGCATCGTTGCTTTAGGTTATCCGGAAGTTAGTGTACTTCACTTAATGTATGCCATTAGATTATCAGCTGTTGTTCCATTTTAAAGATGTACACAGTTTGGCTGCAGTTCAAGGGGAAAATCTATACTTTTGGTTAAAAGTGGTTTTCTGTTTGCTATTGCCCAGGGAATCAGCCAGAACAAGAGAAAGATGTTTAACAACACATATATTCTCTGTTTAAATTCCATTTTCATGTTATATTTGTGGCACTGTTGTTTTTGAAAAGTATTGAGTATTGTCAAATGCAAAATGTAAATAAATCATTAGTGGCTTGATTAATGAGCCCTGGTAAGATAAACTAAATAGCCCAGTGTATTCATGAAGTTTGCACTAGAATTAAAGCCACAATATGTAATTTATCGGCAAAGGCGTAGCTTGATGACGCCTTGATTTCGCAGAGCTTTTATTATGCCACAGACGACCGCTTCTGCTTCTTTCCGTCATGTGTGTGTGGAGTAACACAGCGCTGTTTTATCATAATTAGATACATTTGAGTGTGTTGAAAGTTATGTTATAATGCTACTCTGTGCATTCGCTACTATGAGACACTTGTTGTGACTGCTCCAAAGTGACTTTCTGGCTCTTTGAAAAAACTTCCGACCACTTTTAATCCTGCGGTGATCTACCTGGTGTAATATTTCATAATTTCTTTATAGCATTTGTTCCATCGGGCACAATTTTATTAAGAAATATAAAATAACTATACCGTAGCCTACAATAGCCTATAAGTACAGAATTATGACAAACATCAAAGCCTATATGTATCACGCAGAGGAAATTAATTTAAAATTCCTTATTTTTATATTAAAATAATTAATCAAACAACAAAAGATGAGAAAATTCACTTGCTGTTCTAGACAGAATAACTTGTAACTATATTTGTAATGTAACTGTTTAAAACTATGTTTGTATATGTGTAATGTATAGCCTATATTTTATCAATAAAGTGCAGTGTTATTTTACATTTGATTACAGTTTCTGTATCTACCTGAAAATGTTTATTTCAATCCTATCTTTGTTCAATTGTTTTTATTTGTGCAATTACTAATTTGTTTATTTGTTCTTTTTTAATTACTGAGTGTTTACTTGTCTTTAATAATGCTTGAAATTTATATTAGGTTTTTTTTTTTGCTATGGTTTTTTTAAACCATAGGAAAAAGTTGCTAGCCTGTTGATTTTTGTTCATGGTATGCAGCTACAATCAAATGTTTTGCAATAATAGCCTAATAATACATGTGAATGATATTTTTTTTTTTTTACCCTGGAATCTAAATTAAGAATCGATAAGCAGAATCGGAATCATTAAAATTCAAACGATACCCAACCCAGTCTAATAAAACACATAATATATTAAAGCGTCTTTGATGTTTCCATGGTTTCTACAAAATAAAACTGGAGTTTGAGGGTAACGCGGGTATGATGTCACTGATAGGCGACGCATGGACACAATCCGTGTCCTGGTTAAAATCACTTATTTCTCTGGATTTAAACATTCTTGGAAACATTTGGGATAATGTAAGTACACAAGTCAACAAAAGATATAACATTGTTCTAGTGGTTTTTGGATATTTTAATCTAAAAATCTTACATATTGTGCCTTTAACCATTTCAAAACCAAGCAGCAACTGTTTACAACTCAATGCATATTTTCTGATCATCTAAATTTTTACAAGAATAAGACTTAGCAAATCTGAAATTGTGCTTTTGCATTGTATACAAGCTAATGTGTTTAAGAGATGGTTAGTTGGTGTATCTGTCTGGATAAATGCCCTCTGAACTGACTTGATGTGTTTTGGCTTCATTGGAATGAAGATGCCCTTGTCATAAATATTTAGGGTAGGTGGTCATATGATTGAAATGGAGTAGGTGGTCTCTGTGTGGGATGTAGCCACAGGGTTTTTAAACATCTGGGTGATCGTCGCTTTCATACTTCTTACATTCTTTCTATCGCTTTTTCTCTCCCTTTGATATCTCTTTTGTTCCTGCAGATGAGACCATCAACCTTCTTTGCAAAAAGGAAAAGGTCAAAATTGGAACCTGTTTGGTCAATCGTTTAAGATGTTACTATAAGAAAGATTGTGGCAGGGAGTACATGTTGATGAAACTGATTTGTTCAGGTAAGCAAAATGTCCAGTTTTCAGTATTCTGTCAATATAAAATGTATTCAAAGAGTGTGGAGATTTTTTCTATCATCCTTATGTCTCTTCCAGTCCATGATTTGTATCTCATCTACTGCTGGTGGTTTATGTGTTACAAACAAATCTCGGAGTTACAGACCACAGTTTTACATACATTTATAGAACAGGGGCTTATAGGGATGCTAACGATTAATGGATGATCAATTAATTGTCTGCAAAAATTGAATCGATCCTAAATGTATTAATAGGTGAGTTTGACTTGAAGCGGTGCTGCGCAGACCGATCGGTGTATGACATCAAACAGAGAGCGATTCAAAAGCATACGGAACGTCTGCTATCTAATCGCTCTTGCGGTACTTTTATGTCATACACCGATCCAAGATAATGCAATGGATTAGGTAGGCTAGTCCTTTATTTCGAAACATAATTAACCAAGGGTCCAAAAAACCCTCCAAACAAGTGATTTTACTGAACATAAGAACTAGTATACTTGTGTAAACGGCGCAATAAAAGTAATAATTATTTTCTAATAACTATTCTATTGTAAGACCTGTCAATCTGAGCGATCAAACCAATCAAAGTGCTCTCCAGATGTAAAACAGTGTCCGATTGGTCTCTAAACATCGTCCCTACCCACTATACCCACCCACCATACCCGAGATCCAGTTTCCATTTGTTGAACTTTCAAATGACGTTGGAAAATCTTTGATCGTGACACAATCAGATCCCGGAAGTCCTATAGCTTTAGCCAAGCCGAATGTCATGTCACTCCGTGATCTACACATTGCCTGCATCTCAATGTGCATACTATCATCCTAAATAGTATGTGACATTAGTTAAATTCATTTAGTTTATATTCAAATAGGATGCAGGGATTGTCTTATGTTGTGTTTGGGCTCATTCAAGACCACCTGCTTTCAATAATGTATTGTGATCTACTACAGTTTACTAATGTTTTGTGAATTTACAAACAAAAACGTGGTGCAAAAGCATCGTTGAATCATCTGTGGTGGGTTTTTTAATACAAATACTGGGTTTTATCTCTAACTGAAATAATTATGCTTGTATTCTGCTGGTTGAGACCTTTTCAACGATATATGACGCAAGTCTATCTGTTATGTATGATGATTTTACAGATCACATTTTCATATAAAGCAGTTATTTTTTCACGCTATGAAAATAGAGCACTTGTTAGCAAATTTAAAAGCACTTGTTACGGTCATATTCCCTATATTCACTGTAAAGCCAAGCTTCTAAGCTTTAAAATGACACCTATTTTGCCTGGTTGTTAAGTAACGTGATAACTTTCCCCAATTCGGATTTAAGTGGTTAAGGATAACAATGAATTGATCGTTAATAAATTCCCATAATTGATCATTGTTTATATGTAAATTGACATCCCTACTTCACACAGTTGTAATGTTGATATCAGTTTTATCCTGAGGAATAAACAAACAAACCAAACTGTAGGCAGCTAGTTGGGGGTCGAGACAGAAACCATGGCAACGCGGCTCCAAGTTGTGATTCAACTGGGCTATCTTGACACTGAGTTGATTAAACAGTGTTGTTTTAAAGGGAGCACTTTTCTCCTCAGTTTGTCTTGCAGCTTGAGTTACAGTGCAACAAAATATAAAGCATGTACACTACTACTCAGAGTGCCAGAAATGTCATCTAAGAATGACAATTTAAATGTTTTCATACATATACTTGACTGAGAGCGATACGTCTACCCGCTGAATTACATAAAGGCAGGTTGTCAGCCATCAGGGATCATTCTCAACCCTGTTCAAACAAATCCAATAAGAAATTTGTTTTGCTAGTCGATTCAATATGTTAATGCATGCTCAAGGGACTGCAGTTACTTCTTTTCATTGCAAATTTTTAATCAGAATCTCATCTTTTGTTATTGCTGTAATTATTATACGAGACTAGTATTGTGAAACCTGAGGCAATGTGTGTGATTACGTTACCGTTTTTTCAACTGACATATACACCCGGTTTCACAGACAAGCCTTAAGCCTATAGTTCCAGACTAAAATGCATGTTAACTAAAAGCAACTTGCACTGACATATCTTAAAATATGTCAGTGCCATTGTTTTGTATCAAGATGAACATCAGTAAGGCACATTTATAAAAGCTAGATAAATGTCCTAATTGAACTAAGGTCTAATCCTGACTTAATCTAAGCCCTGTCTGTGAAACCAGACCATTATCTTGTTCGCTAAGTGGCCACCATCCTCTTTTAAACATCTTCGTAAGGGACAGGCAGTCCCTTCAGCCATAGCGCATTTAGGGCCTCTGCTAATTTGGACTGACCTTTAGCTAAACTGTTTACCGACACAGGAAATTGTATTTACTTACACTGATGATGTCACAAGACTTTCAACACGTAGCAAAAGAACATGACGGTTGTTGTGTTTGTTAGGAATTATGAAATAGGTAGGGAATGACGCTCTGTGACAAATGTAATGTAGTGGATGAGACAGACTGAGATATAAAACTGAACCCCCTGCATGAATTCATTAACATGAATATTTTTCAGCGTTAGTATTGTCAGAATCTTTCAGAATGAATTTTCCTGAGGTAGTGGTGTGTGGCACCTGAAGAGAACATGTGGTACCTTAGAGTTAGATCACTTAAAATATTGAAATGTACCGTATGTGTCTTGCTGCTTTCCCCAGATGTTAAAATCTCATGTACAATGCAGAAGCCTGCAGGTCGCAGGACTCTGTGTCCTTAAAAATGCACTCACATAGAGTAGTGCTCTCTAGTCCCTCCCTTCAATTCACTCTGATACATGATCCATTGCAACACTTTAAATGTCACGGTAGCCCTGTGGTCCCTCCAGCCAGCTTTTTTCTAAGCTCCCAGCCCGCACAGCGGAACAAAATAACAAGAAATAAATACTGATTAAAAAGCTACATTGCATTGTCTGTCAGTGACTAAAGGACAAAAAGCATCATAAAAGTGGTCCATCCATAGAACTTCCATATAGTATTCTGAAATAATACAATAGATTCGTATAAAAAAACAGACCAAATGCAGGGTGTTATTCATTGAAAAGATCAGCAAATCTTATGGATGACTTTTACCTTTTTATAGTGCTTTTTTTTGACAACCTCAGTTCTCATTCACTTACACTATCATTAAATTTGGGGTTGTTAAGATTGGTTAACGTTTTTTGAAAATTGTATTTTTATGCTCACTAAGGCTGCATTTATTTAATAAAAAAAATACAGTAAAAACAGTAATATTGTGATTTTATTACAATTGAAAATAACTGTGTATTGTCATATATATATATATATATATATATATATATATTGAATTTTCAGCAGCCATCTGTCATATGATGATGAGTTGTTGTTACTATTATTATTATCCATTTTTATCAATGTCTATCAAAGTCTGGGGTAAAGAAATTTTAAGAAATTAATACTTTTTTCATCAAGGATGCATTACAAAGATGTATTGATAATGCATTGACAACAATTATCAGTATATGGGGTGTGACGAGACAAGACGAGACACAAGATTGAGTTCACGAGAATGATTTTTACACAGTATTTTTAAGAAATCCCTGATGATAAAATGCATGACTAGAAAAATAGTCTGCAGGTGCATTATGACATTTTTTACTTATCATCTTGTAATGAATGTCATTTCAGATCTATTTTCTGAGTATGAATTATCATATACATTGAAAGACGGTAATATACAAGCACTGTAAAAGGTTTTGCCACAAACTCAACTGGCTGGCTTCACTCCTGTATGATTTCACAGTCTCTTCAGACCTTACTGTATATAAATGATGAGCTTCTACAACTTTTGACCTCCTTACTTAACTCCACAAATTGATCAGTGAACTCTGATTCCTACTGTGCACTATGTATAAATCTGCAGCTCATGTTGGATGAGCTGGATGGAATTGAAGCAACCGTTATAAACCGTTTATAAAAAGCAAAACGACAGTGGACAATGTAAACGTAGTGGTTGCATGTTCTATCCTAACTTACACTCCGTCATGGCAATATCGCAAGACATCTTTTCACCTCGACAATAAATCACATTTTAATCTCTTCACACCCCTAATTATCAATGATTAATTCGTTTATTTTGATCGGTGTTATGAATTCTTGCAGAAAAAAAGTATTGACTGACCCCAAACTTTTGAACAGCAAAGTATATTGTTAAAAATTCACATTTTGTGTTCCACAGAAGAAAGTCATACTGTATGGGTTCGGAAAACATGAGGTGGATAAATATAATTTAAAAATTTGTTAACACATAATCATAGCTAACTCTGTGTGTCTCAATCAGGAAGCATCCCAGGTACTGTATATTACCTGGTACATATTTCGTATATTACTTACTGACCAATTAAAAAGTTAGTATTGATCAGCAGGTTGCCTGCTATGCTGCCATTTTCTCTCTTCCTGATGTGACCTTCAGTCAGGCACTGTCTCAGCTGGTTAGATCTGTGTGTTGCAGCCAGGTTGGTGACGCTGGCTCTAGCCCACTAGGGATGCCCCTGCTGTGCGTGTGGAATAGCACACCCATCATATCTCTCCCTGCATCATTGGTACAGACAACATCCACCATTATTGCTACTACAGCCCACTCATAAACACTCGCCCTCCTACAGTCATCCCAGAGGGAGGCTAAAAGAAGCGGCAAAGAAGACGAGAAGAAAGTAAGATTTAAAGTGGTGAAAAATGTTGCCTTTGTCGTTGCATCAGTCCTTTAGATTCATGCGTGGTTTTTAGATTCCTATCAGAAGGCTTTGCACTCTGTCGTACGCTGGCTAAATACTCTCTTTAATCTTAGTGCCCTCTGGTATTGACTTTCATGGCTACTTTTAAGTTCACGCAAATCCCAGTTGTAGAAAGGCTTTGTTTTGTTTGCTTCGAGTGCATTAGCATTTTAATTCTAGAGCGAAAACGAAGGCCTCTCCTGCTGCTGCTCACATAAACGCTTCCAATTAGATGAGCAACGGGCGGCTCTGAGTTTTGGGTTAGCAAAATAAGCTTTATTACAGCCCTCCCTGAGGAAGAATACCCATGCTGATATACATCCTTGAGTTAGCCGTGTTTTTGCACAGCTGTCAATGTCAGTGGTCCACATTAAAACAATATTAGTCCATCGCAGCTCTCCTCTACTAATAATAATGTGCAAGTTATAACTTGTGATCCTTGAGACATCTGATATATCCAATTGCTTTTAACCATATATTTTAAAGTGTCATATCACAAAATTTGAATTCTGTTCCTATTAAAAATATGATCTTGCTCTGACTGAGATATTATCTTTTCTCTGTGGAGACTGTTATTCCTACAAAATGTAATACATTATACAAATAGCACTTGGCATGGAAAATGAGACTGGCTCTGTTCTAAATGTGCATATTTTAGTGCAAATAATTAAAGCCATCAAGCAAAATCAGACCATTTTCTGCATGAATTTTGAAGAAAAAAAAAATGCAATTGCATCCTTATGAGAGCATGACTAACAATTTCACTCTTGGAAAGAAGCAACCTTGCAAGAGCTAGGAATCTATATGCATATGAGCTATATACGAGAGTGAGAGGAGAGAAGTGGGAGTTAGCATGATGGTAATGCTTATCAGTTTTTCACCATTGCTGCTGGATCTTTAGATTGTTATTGCTGTAAAATCCTTCTACTGCTTTGGGACTAAATCGCTGCTTCTTTCATAAAGCAGTTTACAAAGCTGGCATAGAACTATGAATTTGGAAACTCACCAGTATAAGAAATTTTAATTTCCAATAATTTTTTTAATGGTCAACAATAATTGATGTGATCGTTAATACGTTTTAAACAGTAGTGCATATTAATAAAAAAACATCTTTTGTGTTCCACAGAAGTAAGAAAGTTTATTATAATATTTCACAAAATCTCCAATTTTACATGATTTAAAATGCAATCAAGTATTAAAACATTATAAAAAAATGTATAAAAAGCCATATGTTGTTTACTTTCAGTATTGGATTAATTATTTCATACCAATATAGATAATATAAAAATCTGTGAATATTGTGATATTGATGGTCATAATGTGTTGTGCATGCCAAAGTTAAATGTACATGTTGTTTAATTAGAGATTGTGATTTTGTATAGTGTATATATAATTTTTATGGATTTGTGCTATACATCATTTGCGTAACAGCTGCAGTTCCAGCATTCAGCATTACTCAACAGCTGCACAATGATTCCAGCCTGCAGCCCTTTCCATCTGTGCCTGGCAGTCCGTATTATCCCAAAGTGAGAATCTTTGTCAATGATTGTTAGGTGATCTATATTTGTGTTTGAACAGGGAGATGGGTGGATTCTTGTTGAATGATTGAGAGATACAGAAGTGGTTCATGGGTACTACTTAAACTAGATTAAGCCACAGGGCCAATGCCTCATCCCATGGGTTCAGCCTGCCAGCCATAATAGCGAGAGTGGGATAAAATCTGGAAAATCCTGTGGAAATGGACCCTGCTATTGCATCCCCTGACCCGCTAAAACCCTAGAGGTCTAGATAATGCGGATCTCTGGCGTTAATCCCCCTTAGCTTAACTTGTTTAGGATATGTGGTATCCAAAGCGCCGAGGTTTATCACCACTGTGCCCTTTAATCTGGGTTAAATGACATGGGAATGGTGTCTTTAAATGGCTGCCCATCCATGACAGGAAACTGTCTTCAAGGTGAGAATGGGAACCACTGTATTTTTTTTTTTCAACCTCAACGAGTCATTCACCCTTGTTTGGGGGCTCTCTTTTTAGCCAACAGTATATAATTGGAAGAGCTTCCGAGTTTTTAAAAGTGGCAAAGAAGCTATTTGAAACTCTTATAAAGTTTAATAAAGGCAGGGTAACTGTTAAAATAGGCAATGAATGCGAGTAATATGACGCCTTTTAAATCAGCACAGCAAAAATACTGTATTTTGTATATATTTTACCCTTAATACTATTGATTTGAAAACAAAACTGACACGGTGTTTAAAATGCAATGTAAGCTTGTTGCGAACTGTGTAATTATGCTCTACCCAGTATACAGTATACTCCTGGAAAAATCCAAATTGTGTAATTTTTGCTGTAAAAATATCATGCCTTTTTGGAGTTTAGGCAGATAATGAGTGAAAAAAAAAGAAGTAACGTTTGATATAATTTCTTGTTCACAATGTGCAAGGACAAAGATACAGAACTTCAGTGAGTAGTTTTTTGGTAAGCAACATACACTCACCTAAAGGATTATTAGGAACACCTGTTCAATTTCTCATTAATGCAATTATCTAATCAACCAATCACATGGCAGTTGCTTCAATGCATTTAGGGGTGTGGTCTTGGTCAAGACAATCTCCTGAACTCCAAACTGAATGTCAGAATGGGAAAGAAAGGTGATTTAAGCAATTTTGAGCGTGGCATGGTTGTTGGTGCCAGACGGGCCGGTCTGAGTATTTCACAATCTGCTCAGTTACTGGGATTTTCACGCACAACCATTTCTAGAGTTTACAAAGAATGGTGTGAAAAGGGAAAAACATCCAGTATGCGGCAGTCCTGTGGGCGAAAATGCCTTGTTGATGCTAGAGGTCAGAGGAGAATGGGCCGACTGATTCAAGCTGATAGAAGAGCAACTTTGACTGAAATAACCACTCGTTACAACCGAGGTATGCAGCAAAGCATTTGTGAAGCCACAACACGCACAACCTTGAGGCGGATGGGCTACAACAGCAGAAGACCCCACCGGGTACCACTCATCTCCACTACAAATAGGAAAAAGAGGCTACAATTTGCATGAGCTCACCAAAATTGGACAGTAGAAGACTGGAAAAATGTTGCCTGGTCTGATGAGTCTCGATTTCTGTTGAGACATTCAGATGGTAGAGTCAGAATTTGGCGTAAACAGAATGAGAACATGGATCCATCATGCCTTGTTACCACTGTGCAGGCTGGTGGTGGTGGTGTAATGGTGTGGGGGATGTTTTCTTGGCACACTTTAGGCCCCTTAGTGCCAATTGGGCATCGTTTAAATGCCACGGCCTACCTGAGCATTGTTTCTGACCATGTCCATCCCTTTATGACCACCATGTACCCATCCTCTGATGGCTACTTCCAGCAGGATAATGCACCATGTCACAAAGCTCGAATCATTTCAAATTGGTTTCTTAAACATGACAATGAGTTCACTGTACTAAAATGGCCCCCACAGTCACCAGATCTCAACCCAATAGAGCATCTTTGGGATGTGGTGGAACGGGAGCTTCGTGCCCTGAATGTGCTTCCCACAAATCTCCATCAACTGCAAGATGCTATCCTATCAATATGGGCCAACATTTCTAAAGAATGCTTTCAGCACCTTGTTGAATCAATGCCACGTAGAATTAAGGCAGTTCTGAAGGCGAAAGGGGGTCAAACACAGTATTAGTATGGTGTTCCTAATAATCCTTTAGGTGAGTGTATTTAATGTATGCAAATATTATATTATATTATATTATATTATATGTAAATTGTTTGGAGGGCTCTCTCTGCCCTCCTGCTGCTTTTGATGTCTCTGCGCATTTGCACCTAGACAGAAATGCACATTTTGCCATGTAATTTGTATTTTATGCATGCAGAACATTTAAATATGTACAATGTGCATGCTACATACAGCAGTAATAGTAAGAGTTGTATTGAAGTATGCTATTGTTTTTGTACTGCAACAGTATTTGCTAAATGTATGTTGGACAGTGGGTGTTGTCAAATTCTTATAATAGGTGCTCTAAGGTTTAGTGCATATTGCTCTTTGTGTGTTCTGTTGTTTTGAGTGGTTGTAGTTTTACAAACAGTTCAGGAGCAGTAAACATGGAAGCGGATAGTTGCACTCACTTAAAGTCGTCTTGGATTAGTCAGTGGAGAGGGGAAATTTTGACACTGACTTGCTGTACTTTCTCTCTCTGTTTACCAAATCCGTCTGACAGCTCCCATGACAGCGTAGCAGACTGGGGCAGCTGTCTTTGCCTCATACACACTGGCTAAGCAAAAAGCACTAAATTATATTCATATTGCAGTGCAATAGCTGGAGAAAACTACAGCAATCTATTGTCGATTTAAGTTTCTCCTCTATCAACAGTTGCAAATTATTATTAATTTATCATGTTCTTCTTCATGTATTTGCAGCTATTAAATGTGGTGTAATTAGGGGCCAAGCCCCGAAGCGGCTGTAGCCCCTATTGTATCTGTTAGTTTTCTTAATATTATTAAGAAATGGCATGAACCATAAGTCAGAAAAGTATGAAATTTGGCACAATTGTAGAGATGTTCATCAATAGTAAATGGACCAAATTTGGAGTTTCTAGGACCAACTCCATAGCGCCACCACCAGTTAAATTCAACATTGAAATGCTTTTAACTTTGGAACCATTTGATCTAGAAAGATTAAACTTAGTACACTTGATTCCTGTCATCATGCTGATTCAACATCTTACATCAAAACCCATTACAGTAATGGCCATTTCGAAAAGTACAGTATTCAGTTTTTTTCGCTGCTACTCATTCAAAATTTGTCTAATTCTTACAAAACTTGACAGAGAGAATCTTTGGGCTGAGCTGCACAGAAATTACTGAACAGAATTTTTTATCCTTCTGGTGAAAAAAAAAATGTATGTCGCGAACTTAACGAGGTCGACCCAAAATTGGTTCAGAGGCTGTATCTGGTCCGTTTTATCAGACCCATGATCTGAGGGTCCATGCCAAACTTGGGAACAGCGCCACCTACAGGTCATAAGATATGAAAAATGGCTATTTTTGCTCTGAACTTTTGAACAGTTTGTCAGAAAATCATAGTGTCGATGGATTCCACGTGTCAAGCCGAATCCATGGATACCAGTTTTGCCAGCATCGGACGAACCACCTGACCGCCATTGAATTTTGTCATAGAATGCGATTATCTTTTAAAGTATTTGACATATCTGCACAAAATGTGGTATGCATGATCGACAGCATGTCCTGAACGTACCTGAGAAGTTTCAAAACAGCTACTGTTCCAGAGATATACGTTTTTTTTCAAAAACGTTTATAACTTTTGAAAACATTGTCCAAATTTGTCATTTTGTTCCCTGGCTTATGCAGATTATGCATCTCATTTGTCATTTTCCAAACATGTGACTGTCGCCATATTAAAACAAGTGAAAAACTTGTTTTATTTTGTCCAAAATCGGTTCAGATGATCTTTGGACTGAGCCGCACTGAAATGACTGAACGGATTTTCGCTACCGTTCCTGAGAAATTCGTCTCTGAATTTGACCCTGCCTGTGTTTGTGTTTGTATGCTAGTTAGCTTAGCATGCTAATCTTGTTAACTTTTTTTTTTGTGTGAAATCATTCTCACACTGAAACCTCTTTTCAGCAGGCTGTTGAACATGCCTGAGCGATTAGCTCAATGTGTTACGCCACGGATCCCGAATGCATCGCGTCGTGGGTTTGCCACTAAGTGTGACACATGCCCAGACTGCAAGAGGTACTGTGGCAGGATGTGATGCAGAAGTTGCATCTGTTCCAGGCATTGTGAATGGCCTAAGAATGAGCACATCTGACACTGTTAAATGCAACATGCAGTGCATTTTTTTTTTTTTACAAATGCATTGTTGTTCTTTTCAAATGTTAGTCAATTGCAGCCTTATGAACCTTAAGTAGGAAAATTATGAAATTTGGCACTCTTGTAGTGATTGTAATTAAAAGAAATGTGACCAACTTATGGGTCTCTAGGACCAACTCTATAGCGCCACTACCAGTTTAAAAATTCAACATTGAAACTGTTATAACTTTTGAACCATTTGAAAATAGTCCTAGTCCACCGGATTCCTCTCTTCATGCTGAACACATTCATCTTGCATTAAGGCTCTGCCCATTACAGTAATGGCCATTTTGAAAAGTACAGTATTCAGTTTTTTTTGCTACTCCTTTAAAATTCGTCCAATTCTGACACAACTTGGCAGAGATGATCTTTGGACTGAGCTGCACAGAAATGACTGAACGGAATTTTTACATTCACTACCGTTCCTGAGAAATTGACCTTGTCTCTGAATTTGACCTTGCCTGTGTTTGTGTCTTTATGCTAGCTAGCTTAGCATGCTAATTGGTTAATTGTAAAATTTAGCTTCTGTTCCGGACATTAAATCATTCTGAGAATGATCTAATCTGAACTTTTTTAAATATAACATGCAGTGCATTTATTGAAAAATTCTTCATTTTGAGTTGATTCTCACTTTAACTATGCAACTTTGAATGCATGTCCGCCCAGTGGCGCAACAAGATAAACTGCAGGCACCAGACCCAGAGATTGTGGGTTTGAGTTCCCTGTTGGACAACTTTATAAAATTGTGTGTAATGTTGTCATTTCGATGTGTTCTGCTTCTTTTCTTCTGGCTCTTCACTGCTGTTGCTGCTGCTATAAACTGACCATGAGAAAATGATGAAATTTGGCATAGTTGTAGAGATGTTCATCAATAGTAAATGGACCAAATTAGGTGTGTCCAGGACCAACTCTATAGCGCCACAACCAGTTAAAAAATAAACTTTTCTAAAGGATATAACATTTGAACCATTTGTTCTAGAAAAATGAAATAGTTCACCTGATTCCTCTCTTCATGCTGATCACAGTCAACATCTTACATTAAGGCTCCGCCCATTACAGTTGTGACCATTTTGAAAAGTACAGTATTCAGTTTTTTTGTTAATCCTCATTCAAATGTTGCCCAATTCTTACGAAAATTGACTCAGATGATCTTTGGACCGAGCCACACAGAAATGACTGAACAGTTTTTTTTTTTTTATATTTGCTAACGTACTAGAGAAATGACTTTATGAAGTCGACTGTCATTGTGTTTGTCATATGTGCTTAAATGCTTGCTGTGCTGTTGTGCTTGCTTAGCTGCTGTACTTACTGTACTTGCTGTGATTGCTGTACTTTTTGCTTGATGTACTTGCTGTGCTTGTGCTGCTGTGCTTACAGTACTAGCTTTGTTGTTGTGCTTTTTGTGCTTACAATGCTTGCTGTGCTGCAGTGCTTACAATGCTTGCTATGCTGCTGTACTTGCTGTGCTTGCTGTACTTTTTATTTGCTGTACTTGCTGTGCTTACGGTGGCTTCGGGCTTGGCCCCGGATTGCTGCTTGCAGCTATATATATTTTTTTTAAAATGGTAAAATACTTTGTTAAAATACTTCCCAGCTCTTTTCAGCTGTTTTGTTTGTTTGACCGATGGTTTAAGATTTAAAGATAATATTTTGCACTCTTTTATTGATAAATATTCAATATTTGAAATTTGGATTACTCTTTTAACATATTTTAAACTGAATATTGGTAAACAAGATCCCACAAATTCTACATACTCGTCAACAGGGCTGTGCACATACATTTGCATTAAAAGACAATAATGCAGACATTAAAATAAAGTTACATACTGTTGAATATCTTTTAATAACATATTAAAATTTAAAACACTTAACTATAGTGCTCTCATAGCATTTAAATTAAATCAGTATCATAAAATCCATCTTACCATTTATCAAAATCCATTTACATTGCAATTACAATTGCATAAATAATGTTATGAGATGAATGTTCTAAATATAACATTTTTAAATGTAGAAATGTTGGGGAAAATGAAATGCAACTATTAAATATATAACTAAAACCACCAGTAGGTGGTGGCAAGAAAGAAGCAAGTGGCTTTCTGAATTTGGAACCACAGATATGGAAAAGAAAGATATGGAAAAAAAATAGTAAGAGTAGTTACAAATTTAGTAACTGTCTGAATGGGTCATTGAATCATTGACTCACCCGATTAGTTAAAAAATGCTGAATCGTTCAAGAACAACATCACTTTGTGCTGCAGGGAGACACAAATCTGTTCTGCTGTTTGGAACTATTTTTGTTGGCAAAATAAAGCAACAACAGTACAAATTGACAATGTGTAATGTAGTGTGTTGGTTCTGTTTCATGTTCTTATCTTGTTTTCCCATTGTCTTGTTTCCTGGTTTGTCATGTGATTCCATTGTGCCCTCATGTGATCTTGTCATGTGCTTCCCTTGGTTATGTGTAGTTTCTTCTTCTTGTTCTTGTTCTTGTTCTTCTTCTTGTTCTTGTTCTTGTTCTTCTTGTTCTTGTTCTTGTTCTTCTTCTTGTTCTTGTTCTTGTTCTTGTTCTTCTTGTTCTTCTTCTTCTTCTTGAAGAAAGGTATGCACTTAAATTAAAGGTGCATTTCCACCACCTACTGGACTAGAGTATGGAGCAAGATATTAGTGACAACCAACTAAACAAAAAAAGGTTTCTTCTTTACAATGTAACCTTAAATCCTATTTATTAAACCTATAGTTTTCAAATAATTCATAACTGCATGATAGACTTTATACTGTGCTGAGGCATTCTTTAGTATTGTCAAACTTTCAATATTCAATAAATGTAATTCTCATGCTCAAGCACCTGCCCTTTTGGCCTGACTAGATAAGTGCCCTTTTTGCAAGGCATTTTTTTAATATTAGTATTTATTTAAATTTGGCCCATAGCATCAATTCTGAAATGGAGTATAACTGATGCTTTAGGGTCTATCTGTGCACATGCCTGCTTGTCAAAAAAACAAAAAATAAATATGTGGCTTTATAGTCACCATGAAATCAAAATTGACAATTCTTATATTTTTTTCATGGACTATTGCAGTGTTTATTATAAATTATTTATCCATGCACAACAATTATTTTTTTAATTCATGTGCCTCGTAATCTTTAACCCAAATAACGTCCCCTCCCTCTTGCAATGACATCTCTTCTCTTTTCTGATGACGTGTTTCTCTGTGTGAGGGTGGAACGACCTGTCAATCACATGAGATCGCAGCAATAGCAAACCAATAATCAAGTACAACCCTATGTTTTCTTGTTTGAGAACTTTTCACTCTGATATACGTCATAATGGGAAAGAAAAAGAATCGCAACTTTAAGTCCTTTTATGGCAGGACATGGTTCATTTTGCCTTAAAGATTGTTTTGCTACTGTTGTCACTCCTTTTATTTTTCCCACATTTAAAATCTCTCCAGAGGATATATTACAACCTCATTCTGTCCTGCTTATCAGAGTTTCCTGTTAACCAAGGGAACTTTCATACCATCGGTTGCAACAATGTACAGCATTTTCCCCAATGACTAGGTGTTTTGTCACAGAAAGCGAGAACAAGTGAGGGCTGGCACCCTCATATTTTTCCAAACCTGTATGACTTTCTTTTTTGTCCATACAATGGAAGTCAGTGGTCTCCAAAACTGTTACCAACATTCTAAATATCTACTTTCGTGTTCGCAGAAGAGTTTGAGTGAATTATCACTTTAAATTCCAGAGCATTTATCCACACTGCACAGTTGAGCTTTGTTGTCCGGCTAAATAATGAGATTGTGATTTTGTTAATATGGAGCGTCACAGGCAGAATTGTAATCTGTGTCTCCCCTATGGGCTTTATTAATAGGTGAGCCAGAATGAGAGAAGGCTTAAGCCTCTGTACAATTCAGTATGACCTAGATATGCTGCATTTCTCTGACCCACATCCAATTCACTGTACAGCAGGATCTTTCTCCTCCATTATACCAGAAATTAATGGCTCTGAATCTCCATTAGAAAAACTCACTGTGGCATGTTGCATTCCCCCCCCCCCCCCCTCTGGACTACATGCAAATCAGACTGGTCTTTTGATAGTATGGAGGAATTGCTTGGCATGATTTTGACAAGATAATTGACAATATACTTATGTCTTGCAATAGTTTTCCTATTAGGGGGATAGATGGGATGACTGTAATATTAGTGTCACAGATCAGCCAGACTCTCTCACGATCACAATCACCCGAGTTCTAATCACCCGCACTATTATCCAATCACCTCATCACCACTCACCATAAAACGCCAGCACTCACCTTCAGTCAGTGTCTGGCCTCGAACTAGGAATGACCCACTTACCTGTTCTCCACGAATCTTCCTGTGTGATCTCCAGACTCCCAATGATTCTTACCAAAGTGTTGGTTACCTTTCAAGCTTCAAGATACTCCAGTCGCTGGCTATCCCGGTACTCCTGAGTTCCTTCCTTGGCCGTAAGACTGAACCTACTCTCCACTCTTCACGTCTTCACCATTCATTGCCCTGAGTTCCCAAATAAAGTCTTCTTGTGTTCATTATTAACCTTGTCCAGTATGTGTATCTTGACAGAAGGCCAGACCCAAAACCGGAGATGGATCGGGTTTCCCGTGATCCATTTCAAGAGCCCGCTGAAACTCTCTGGAGGGAGCTAGCGGAACCCAGGGCAGCAGCGAACACCACTGTCACTGTCACTGTCCCTTCCACAACAATCACTTCGTCACCTGTCTACGTTGCCAGTCCCATGGTCAAACCAGCGCCCTTCTCTGGTCTGGAGGAGGACTGCAACGGATTTCTCCTTCAGTGCTCTCTCGCGCTAGAAGTGCAACCACAGCTGTTTCCCACGGAACGATCCAAGATTTCATTCATAATCTCACCTGTCTGGTTCAGTTCTCCAATGGGCGGAAACTATATGGTTTCAGGCCGGCCCGGCCACCACTTCTCTTCAGTGTTTTGTTTCACACTTCAAAGAGGTGTTTGGCCGTACCATGGGTGAATCGTCTATTGGTAAGAGACTGTATCATCTCCGACAAGGCACACATTCAGTTTCAGAGTATGCGCTCCAATTCAGAACCCTGGCTGCTGCGAGTGGATGGAATGAGAGTGCATTAATTACCTCGCATCGTCAAGGTCTTAATCAAGCCCTTCATCTTCAACTGGCAATCTATGACGATACTTTAGGCTTAGAGAAGTTCATCCAGCAATCCATTCGTGTGGATTGTCGTGGATTCAAGACATGCTTATCTTTTCCTGGAATCTGACCGAGCACCACCACCATGTCACAGAGGTTCTCAAGAGGCTCCGCACATACTCCCTGTATCTCAAAGCTGAGAAATGCAGCTTCCATCAACGTTACGTACAGTTTCTGGGGTACAACGTGTGTGCACAAGGCGTCACTATGGACGAGGGTAAGGTTTCTGCTGTCTCATCCTGGCCAACTTCCACGACCGTTAAAGAGCTTCAAAGATTCCTCGGATTTGCTCATTTCTATCGACGATTCATCCAGAACTATAGCATCCTCACCGCTCCGCTCACCTCCCTTCTTAAGGGCAAACCCACGTCACTTTCCTGGAATCCCAAAGCCGAAAATGTAATGCAGACCCTCAAAGAAGCTTTCACTACAGCCCCCCTTCTGTGCCATCCGGATCCTAAAAAGATCATCTGGGTCGAAGTTGATGCTTCCACTACTGGAGTTGGAGCCGTACTGTCACAGCAGCAAAAAAATATTTTCCAAAATATTATCCCCTGCGGAGCAGAACTGTGATATCGGCAACCGAGAGTTACTCGCCATTAAACTAACTCTGAAGGAATGGAGGCACTGGCTAGAGCCCGTCATCCTTTGGTGGTACTCCCTGATCACAAGAACTTGCAATATCTCAAAGAAGCCAAAAGATTGAATCCACGTCAAGCCAGGTTGGCTTTGTTCTTTAATCGTTTCCAATTTAACATCTCCTATCGTCCAGCTTCCAAGAATGTATGCGCAGACTCCATGCTCCCTCTGATGCCATCAAAACTCCAGAACCAGTGCTTCCTTCCAGTATCTTCATTAATCCCATCCAATGGGATCTGGACAGCCAGTTAACTCCCATCTCGAACCTGCTCCGCCGGGGTGTCCCGCCGACCGCTGTTATGTTCCACAAGACCTTTGCATCCAGCTCATGGAATCCGCTCATTCATCTGTGGGTACTGGCCCGGGGACCTTCCAAACCCTCTCGCTTCTTTAACATCAGTTCTGGTGGCAAGCTGTTTGTTTAAGGCTGTCAACTCTGCACAGTATCCAAAGTTCCTCGCCACTTACCATCGGGTAAACTCCTTCCTCTTTCCATTCCAGGACGGCCATGGTCCCACTTGGGGTTGATTTTCATCACCGACCTACCTCCTTCGGAAGGTAACACTTGTATCCTGTTTGTAGTGGACAGATTCTCTAAAGCCTGCAAGCTAATTCCACTAAAAGAGCTTCCCAGGGCAATGGAAAGTCATTATTCACCCAGATTTTTCAAAATTTCGGCATATCTGAAGATATTGTATCTGATCGAGGGCCCCAATTTATTTTTCGTGTGTGGAAGGCTTTCTTCTCACTTCTGGGTGTCACCGTCAGTTTGACATCAGGCTACCACCCTCAAGCCAATGGACAGACGGAGAGGAAGGTACAAGAGATCAACCACTTTCTCTGGACATTCTGCCAGCGCCACGAGAATTCCTGGAACCAGTTCATTGCCTGGGCTGAGTACGCTCAGAACTCCCTCCGTCAGTCAACCACCGGTCTCACTCCTTTCCAATGCATCCTTGGTTTCAAACCCCCTCTGTTTCCCTGGTCTGGCGACCCTTCTGAAGTACCCTCCGTCAACCACTGGTTCCGGGAGAGCGAGAGAGTCTGGGATGAGGCTCATCACCATCTCCAGTGGGCAGTTCGCAGACACACGCACTACGCTGATGTCCGGCAAGGAGAGTGTAGCGACTCGGCTGCATATAATAATAATAATAATAATAATAATAATAATAATAATAATAATAAATAAAATTAGCTCAATAGGGAATTATGATTATTAATGTTTAATTATTTATAACTAATCGCAACGGGTTATAATTAAATTATAAATCTCCAAATCACCCAAAAAGGGAAATGCCTAACCTAGGTATTTATGCTATATATATATATATATATATATATATAATTCTAAATTCATCTGATCCGTTCATTTAACGAACGAACAGTACTACAATCTTTTATCAATTCTCACAAAGTTTTATTCTTTCTTATCAAATCTTCGGGAAGGTTATCCTTCTGGTCACGAAGAATAAACTCTCCGAATTATTAGGATATTAATTAAAGTATTCAAAGATACTTATGAGAGCTCGTAGCTAGATCTGAACATTTAAAGTGACCATGTCTTGTGAGCGGCAACAATGACAATCGAACGTGGGTACAATGGTTTTAATAATTGATACTACGAATACATATGACTAAACAAAGAATACATGTGTATATACAGAACAACGAATAGTAACGAAAGAGAATGAAAAGAAGAGAATGAAAGAGAGTAAGGAAAGGTTCAGGAATGGCAATTTCACAAACATAACCACCGAGAGCCAGCAACAAATAATATCACCTTAAACAGGGGTACACATCTTAAAACGCATCTAAATTTGGAATTTATACTTGCATGGGTTGTTTTGTGCTGAATATAAAGAATGCACGTGAGTCTTCTCAGAGCGTTCTTTGAGCTGGAGTGTGTTCTCTTTTGGTCCTTCTGGAGCGTTCTCGATCCGCGGGAAGTTTGAAGATGGTTAGAGCGAATGCCGAAAAGGGGAGGGAAAAAAAGATTGTCTCGTCAGAGTTTTAGAAGACGACTGAGCAAAGATATGCTGGTGTTACTGTCCTTTAAAGAAACATTAACAACCGCCCATCTTTTCTGAAATGACCAATCAGATGTGGGAGTTTTAGGCGGGAGAACACTTCATTTGCCTAATTTATGATGGTGTCATACTTGGTACATTTCTACTCCAAAGGGGGGGTAACATAATGTGATGCATTTCATAATCATCTACTGTGCACCGTTGGTTAAGAGAAAGAGAGAGGAATATTTAGATATCAAACACAGTATGGCTGGGAGATATTAGAGCAGAGATACATTCTTGCACATGAATACAAGCATTTTAAATGACTTTACATTATTCGTACATAATGACTATGTTGGCAATGACATAGGGAGCATGCGTACACACAGATGAATCGACTCATCTTTGATCCTGTCCAGAGGGACTCCAGACGCTACAAGAGACACAATCACGATCACACGATCACACGATCACAATCACCCGAGTTCTAATCACCCGCACCTGTCTCCAATCACCTCATCACCACTCACCTTAAAACACCAGCACTCACCTTCAGTCAGCGTCTGGCCTCGAACTAGGAATGACCCACTTACCTGTTCTCCACGAATCTTCCTGTGTGATCTCCAGACTCCCAACGACTCCTACCAAAGTGTTGGTTACCTTTCAAGCTTCAAGATACTCCAGACGCTGGCTATCCCGGTACTCCTGAGTTCCTTCCTTGGCCGTAAGACTGAACCTACTCTCCACTCTTCACGTCTTCATCATTCACTGCCCTGAGTTCCCAAATAAAGTCTTCTTGTGTTCATTATTAACCTTGTCCAGTGTGTTTATCCTGACATTTAGCTAGGTGTAATGATACTTATTCATTGAAAGTCATGTCATTTGCCCACTTCGCTCCATGGTGTCACTTGCCGTTTCATGCATATTTTATGTAAGACTATAGGTTTTAGTTTTTTGATATTAATAAATTATTACATTTCTCTTGCTGTGTTAATTTTATGAAATCTTGCCAGGTATATGTACAGTAGTATCTGGTTTATAAAACCAATAAGCCCAGTGAATCTGTGGTTTAAAGTGATTTTAGAACAGATAATGTGTTGTTAGGCATGACAAAGAGCAGTGTTCTTGTTAAATTCCATACAAACACAACCAAGAATCTAAATTTATGACCACTGAAGTGAATAACACTGATTATCTCTTCATCACGGCACTTGTTAGTGGGTGGGAAATATTAGGCAGCAAGTGAACATTTTGTCCTCAAAGTTGATGTGTTAGAAGCAGGAAAAATGGCCAAGCGTAAGGATTTGAGTGACAAGGGCCAAATTGTGATGGCTAGGCGACTGGGTCAGAGCATCTCCAAAATTGTATCTCTTGTGTGGTGTTCCCGATCTGCAGTGGTCAGTATCTATCAAAAGTGGTCCAAGGAAGAAACAGTGGTGAACTGGTGTCAGGGTCATGGCCAAGGCTCATTGATGCATGTGGGGAGCGAAGGTTTGCCCGTGTGGTCCGATCAAACAGACACTACTGTAGCTCAAATTGTTCAAAAAGTTAATGCTGGTTTTGATAGAAAGGTGTCAGAATACACAGTGTATCGCAGTTTGTTATGGGGCTGCATAGCCGCAGACCAGTTGGGGTGCCCATGCTGACCCCTGTCCACCGCTTAAAGTACCTGCATTAGAACTGGACCACGGAGCAATAAAAGAAGGTGGCCTGGTGTGATGAATCACGTTTTCTTTTACATCACATGGATGGCTGGGTGCGTGTGCGTCACTTACCTGGGGAACACATGGCACCAGGATGTACTATGGGAAAAAGACAAGCCGGTGGAGGCAGTGTGATGCTTTGGGCAATGTTCTGCTGGGAAACCTTGGGTACTGCCATCCATGTGTATTCTTTGACGCATACCACCTACCTAAGCATTGTTGTAGACCAAGTACACCCTTTCATGGAAACGGTATTCCCTGGTGGCTGTGACCTCTTTCAGTAGGATAATGCACCCTGCCACAAAGCAAAAATGAGGAGCACAACAACGAGTTTAAGGTGGCCTCCAAATTCCCCAGATCTCAATCCAATCGAGTATCTGTGGGATGTGCTCAACAAACAAGTTCGATCCATGGAGGCAACTTGCAGGACTTGAAGGATCTGCTGCTAACATCTTGGTGCCAGATACCACAGCACACCTTCAGGGGTCTAGTGGAGTCCATCCCTCGACGGGTTAGGGCTGTTTTAGCAGCAAAAATGGACCAACACAATATTAGGTGGCATAATGTTATGCCAGATCGGTGAATATATAGAATATAAAACTTTTAATTAGATTTTTTTTTTTTTTAAGAAATTGATACTTTTTTTCAGAAACAATACGTTAAATATATCAAAAGTAAGGATGATTGTGTTCAAATAAAGTAGTTAAGTTTAATAATAAACAAGATAACAATGGTAAAACAGGAATTGAACACAATGAAAATTAAACCAAAACTGAGCATAACTGACAACTGCACTGATGATAATTAATGTTTCTTAAGCAGCAAATCAGCATATTACAATTATTTCTGAAAGTTCATGTGAGTAATGATGCTGAAAATTCAGCTCTGCATCACAGGAATAAATTACATTTAAAATTAATTAAAATAGAAAACCATTATTTTACATTGTAATAATGTCACACAGATTTTACTGAATTTATGATCAAATAAATGCAGCCTTGGTGAGCAGAAGATAATTATTTCAAAAACTTACAGACTCGAAACTTAACAACGGTAGTGGTAATCAACACGCACACATAGTAATTTTGTTCTTATGTTTGTTGTTTTTAAATCATTGTAACATGTTACCTCAACTTCCTTGGTATTGGTACTTTTTGTATTTAATGTCATTTCCTGAAGTCTGCTTTTAAAGTTCATGAGATTTAGAACCAAAACTCTCAAGAGATATTCACAGCTAAAAATGTTGCAGCTATCTCCTACTACTTATTTTTACCCTAATGTGTGCATGCATTGTGTCAGTGTGATTTCATGTTTTGCAGTATCATATGTGTGTGTTTGTTTGCTGCCCCAATGCTTTATAGTTTCTTGCTGTCCGGTCAGCAGCTGTTGTCCAGTCCGAGTCAGATGGCACTGGGTACAGACTGACCTTGAGCTGCTGAAGCCCACAGTTATGTTCTGTCGATTTGGGGTGGTTAGAGTGAGCCCAGTGTGCTGACAGACAGACTGCCCAGTAACAAACCTCATCAAACAGGGCCCGACAGTGACACAGTGTTTCCAGAGACCGCCTTCAGCACAGGCGGCGAACGGGAGCAAACATCATTGCCACAATCAGATCCATTATCCCCCATTCGTCACAGAGCAAACAGCCAGCATCCGTTACAGGCCCGCAGGATCACCGCTGACTCTTTTGCCTATCCGCGCACACTCACATTAAAGACCCTGCAGGGGAAATATTATGAATGCATTACGCCAGCTGTGCTAGAACAGCTCATCCAAACTGTTGTGTGGGTGTGTATCAGTGTGTGTGCACACAGTTTAGAGGAAATACACCAGTGTAATGAACATAGATCAGAAGATTATGAAATTTTAATGTCAGTTATATGAGGTTTTGCCAAGTTTTGTTTGGGTATGAATAATACACATTTAAGGTGCCAATACAGTGTAAAAACACTATAAAGCATGAATGTTTTGTGTAGATTCAAAGTATCTTATTGCATTTATAATAACATGATTCATGCAGGTAGGAATAACACTGATAGTCTGGGTTAAAAACTATGATTCATTGACAGGAATAGGAACAACAACAAAAATATTTCTGTTCACGTATTGGTAAACATTTAAGAGATAGTTCACCCAAAAATGAACAGTCTGTCATTGTATCACCCTTGAGCCATTTCAAATCTGTATGTATGCAAAAGGAGAATTATTGAAGAATTTTTATGCAGATTTGTTAATGACCATGTCCGTCAGCTTAAAGAGACTGTTTACCAAAAATGAATATTCTGTCATGATTTATTCAACCTTATGTTGTTCCAAACCTGTATGACTTTCTTTCTTCTGTGGAACATATAAGATTAAATTGGAAGAACATTGACTTTCATTATATGGACAAAAAAAGAAAAAAAATAACTAAAATATACTAAGAAAATCATGCAGGTTTGGAATGACATGAAGATGAATAAAGGTATTTTTTAGGTGAACTATCCAATTTAGTAAGCACAAACAAATTGTAAGTAGGCATGGTCCATATGACTCATGCATTTAGGTTTTTACTAAGTCTTCTGAAGACATATGATCACTTTATGAGAGGAGCATTTCCCTTTATTGGATCTCACAAATCAGCCCCACTCTTGGTGCCAGGTTTACCATCATTAATGCCAACTCTCACTGGTTTATGTGTGTCATTTCTTGGCGTATGGTGCAATTTTGAAGAACAACAGCATTTAAAAACACCAAGAGAGGGCTCATGGACAGTCTGTTATGCTACTTGGCGGCTTCGGATGCTCCGATACATAATGTCCCAGAGGTTCTCAATTGGATTCAGGTCTGCACACAAAACAAATTTGGTTCTTTGGGGTGGTTGAGTTGCTATATAGCACCACTACTGTATAAAGAACCTGTTAAGCCCAGTGTGGTTCTTCAGCGGTTCTTTGGGGTGGTTAAGGTGCTATATAGCACCACTGCCATATCCGTTAAGCCCCTGTGTAGTTCTTTAAAGGTTCTCTAACTATCTCTTAGTCTCCTAGTTTAGTTAAAAATCTATATTAAAATACAGTGTTGAGAACCACTTATCTCAGGAAATCTTCAGGAAATACGTTTTGCCCCCAAGGCCCCCCTATAAGGAAATATTCCAGGGCCCCCACATAAGACTTTTTGACCTCAGAAAAGCATAAAAGTGATTCAAAACAGCTTTTGCCATTGTAGTAAATTCCCATTCATAGCATACATATGAGTAACAGATCTAAAATCTAAGGAGGAGAATGGGGTGGTTCTATGGTTCTATATAGCACCATTTGACAGGTTCCCCTATGATTACAAGCCAATGAACCACTTTTAGTGCTATTTAGCAGCATTTTATTGACAGTGTGGGAAACGTGAGGGTCAGTCAATGGCGTCAATGGCATCAATGCCTTCGTCATCTAAAAATGGTGCCTACACACTCTAGCCACATGAGGCCGGGCATTATATATGCACCAGGGGGAACCCAGGGCCCACTGAACCAGCAGGTCTGACAATGGCTCTGAGGATTTCAGCAGTAAGGGAACCACTGGCTAGCACGTGGAGGTCTGTGTGACCCTCCAAGGATATTCCTCGTCAGACCATTACTGACCCACCACCAAACTGGTCATGCTGGAGGATGTTGCACGTAGCATAACGTTCCCCACGGCATCTCCAGACTCTTTCATGTCGGGAACATGTGCTGAGTGTGAAGCTGCTCTCATCTGTGAAGAGAACGGCCGCCAATGGCGGACTTGAATTCTGGTGTTCTCTGGCAAATGCCAATCAAGCTGCACAGTGCTGAGCTGTGAGCACAGGTCCCACTAGAGGATGTCGGGTACTCATGCCACCCTCATTAAGTCTGTTTCTGACAGTTTGGTGCTGCAGGTCATTTCTGCTGAAGGTCATTTTATAGGGCTCTGGCAGTGCTCCTCCTGTTCCTCCTCACACAAAGGAGCAGATACCGGTCCTACTGCTCGGTTGTTGCCCTTCTAAGTCCCTGTCCAGCTCTCCTTGTGTAACAGCCTGTCTCCCAGCATCTCCTCCATGCTCTTGAAACTGTGCTGGGAGACAAACCAAACCTCCTTACAACGGCACGTATGGATGTGCCATCCTGGAGGAGCAGGACTGTCTGTGCAACCTGATTGGGTTGCACGTACTGCCTCATGCTACAGACAGTGACAAGGGTCCTAACAAAACACAAAACTAAAGACAAATCAGTCAAGAAGAATAAGGAGAGAACAATTGTCTATGGCCACCACCTGAAAAATCATTCCCTTTTGGGGGGTTGTCTTGCCTCTCCAGTGCACCTGTTGTCACTTTCAGTTGCACCAAAGCAAGTGAAACTGATTCACAATCTCTTATACTTTCTAATTGGACAGATTGATATCCCTGAAGTTTAAGTGACTTGGTGTTATACTGTGATGATTAAGTGTTCCCTTAATTTTTTTAGTGTATAATCCACTGTGTGGACTAATTTTATAATAGTTTTAATTTTGTGATGAACTCCTTCCTTACTTTGTAAGTCTTTGTTATAGGAAGGTGTATGCCCAGACTTGCCCTTGGCATGAGGGAACAGGACATTTTTTGTGTTGATGGCTTTCCATGCCTCCCCTCGCTCAGTGGCTCATTTGACATGACTGCCTAATGCTTTCCACAGTGCTGATCTTGGATCAGAGCTGACGTTTGCTCAATACTTGGAAGCTGCACTGCTGCTAAATGTTCTGAAGTGAACAGAGTGACAGTTTAGCACTGCTGCTTCTGCAGATGTGTCCCTATAAAGGCCTCAGAACAGTTGGGGTTAGAAGTTAGACTCCTTCTGAAATAAACTCTTATATGAGAGCATGAAAAAGACATTAAAGGGGTCATCAATTGAGAAATCAACTTTCCCCTTTTGATATATAAAAGGTCATGGAAATATAAGAATATCAAGTTTCAGAGCTGAAAACTTCCTTGTTAGTCAAAGAAAAGCTTTTATTGACACCAGGCCCAGAAAACGATCTATCTCAGAATATCCCAGGCTGTGACGTCAGAGTGTGGTGAAACACCGCCTTAACTGAAGAAGACGAACGCCTGATTCTGTAGCCCCACCCACCGACTCGTGCCACTGACATGACACAGGCCTACATAGAGCTAAACCGGATCCAGCTTCTAAGCAATAAACATGCCAGATTCCAATATTATGAATGCATCCATGAATGCATGGATGCAGCTCACGTGGGGAAGACATTGCATGCTTGTTCCTTCATTTCTGATCATGGATTCGTTTGTAAACAAGAGACTGGATTTGCAGACAGGATGAGATTACGTGAATGAATGAAGCAACACACTAATGTGAGTAAAAATGTTTTTTATATGTGATAGTATTGCATTGTTACAGATTGTTTATCTACTGATGATGTGTACGTGTCTAACTGAACATAACTTAGCACGCTGTCACAGGCTGAAGAATCCTTTATTTGAGGTGTTGTTGGTTCATTGCGATTCGGGATCAGGGGCTATGTGTTTTCCAGACGGGCTACCAAAACATATCACCGGCCTGCCGACGGGCTGTCTTAAATAGTGAAAATAACATTCCTTTCTTGATGCGCGTTGTTTACTCTCTTGACTTGATATTTGAAGGAAAAATACAATCGCCAAAGTTTTGATCATGCTGTATGCAACGTATTTGGCGTGAGTGTGTGTGATGCACGGTTCCCGCTTATATCCACCGATCGGGCAGGCCAAGTAATAAAAAAATAACATTCCAATCAGTCGCGGGTGGATGAGAGATAAATCATTGTGTTGGTTTGATAAAGACGTTTTGCGAGCCCTGTGGGACGAATTATTCCAGTTGTTGTTTCCCCACACGCTTTGAAACAATCCCTTACGTGTACTCGCAGGGGAGCCGAAGCTCATTAAATATGCAAATCTTATCCAATCATAGCAGTGGGCGTTTACTTCCAAATCTTCCAAGCTTCTTTATTTCATTATGGTATAATTGGGTGCACTTTTGCAGTTTTATTAGTTTTTTTTTATATTGTTTTTCCCCTGTTGGTTATTTCAGTGTATTTTATGAGTTCCGTGATAATTTTCATTCCAAACATTAATTACAGCAGTATTATCCACAGTTACAGTAAATAATCTTTATTATTTTAATCCTTCATTATTTTAAGTGCAAGTGCTTGTCTCGTTTTAAATGGGTTGTTGGATGGAAGATAGCACTGAGGCTTCAAAGCATGAAAATCCTCTCTTGATTTAAAAGGAAACAAAACACCAAAGCCTGGATCAATAGCTGTTCATTTGGAGCGGCCCTCTCCAGCTTTATGAGAATGGATTGTGTATTCTTGACAACACGTCTGTCCATCCTATGACCTTGTCACTAAGGGCTCTTCCCTCTGTCTTATCTCATCAGTCCTTTGCCTGCTGTGCATCACAGATTTGAAAGCAGAAGATCTGTGATGTTACACATTTTTACACTACTCTCATACCATTTCTTTCCTTAAAATCTCATTTAAGGCAAGACACTACAGGCAAAGACAGTTTTTTCATGTATCTGTCAATTTTGAGATTTTGGGCTTTTTGGCTTTTCATAAAGGTTTTTTTTTTTTTTCAGACTAGTGGAAAGAAAACATCCAGAATACACTTTTAAGTGTAGCACTTTATCTATTTGCGTCTGTAGATTTCAATTACACTACATATCTTTAAAGGCCATTTTCTCCTGCACTGAGGCAGAAATCTCCACTTCAGCAGCACTTACATACACCAAACTTTACAGTTTTATTCTTATATTTTATCTAAGTTGACAGTATTTCACACCATGATAAAGTCATATAAAGAGATATCCAAAATCCGGTTTGTAAAAACCTTTGACACTAATATGTAAAAAAAAAAAATTGTAATTAGATAATGCGTCGTTTGCATATTTAAACATAACATTTCAGAAAACTTGTAATACGAAAAATGTTTGCAATTCTTAATGTAATCAATCAACTAGGGAAGTATGCTGATATCTATTTTTTTTTTTTTAACCCTATTCACGTAGGGTGAATTGCCTTAATCTAATTATAAACCAATTCTATACTAAAGTTTCCTAATATGACAATATTAAATAGGCTTTTTTGATCATTTAGGAGCCTTGTAGACTTTTTCGATTATGCTCTATGTTATCTGGGTCAGCTGGAGAGATTGAAGGATGTGCCAAGGCTTGCACTATCTGTCACGTTCTTCCTAGCAGGATCTCTTAGGACCCAGAAGTGGAAATGAGTAAAAGGTTATGTCAACTTTTAACGACTCTGACAGATGGCATTTCTCATGAGGCTCAGGAGAAGCTTGTATGAGGCAAGTTTGTCTTGTAGGTGTGAAGCACATTTACAAGTGTACTTATGAGGTACTTGTCCATACAACATTTCATGGTGTTAGCTGTCTCTGAATAGTTGTGCTGTCAGGGTAAAAGCTTTATTTGATCAGTAACTGATTTAAACTTATTATTCAGAGTTTTGCCGACCGGATACGGCAAACGTTTAATCTATCAACTAGCTGCTTCACCTTCTTCTTGGCTCTGGTTGGTTGTAGCGCTATCCTATTGCGTGCAGAGGGAATTTGAAAGACAGCCGTTTATCACGCCCCTCGGATTGAGCCCTGCCAATGGTGTGTTCCCAGACCCAACATCTTGATGTGGGTCTGACTTGTCAGGCTAGCAAAAGTTCACAACACAACCAAATACAGAAACGTGCTGCAAATACTCACAATGCAACAGCACACATACGATCAAATAAACAAACAAAAACTCACCTTTCATGTCCAGTGTTGGGAGTAACGCACTACAAAGTAACGTGTTACTGTAATTCCACTACATTTAGCGGTAACGCGCATGTAACTAAATATTTTTTTTAAATCAAGCAACGCAATTACAATTACTGAAATTTAAATGAGTTTGTTACTTGCGTTACTCTCTTTTGTGAAAAATTAACGCTTGCAGACAAGAAGCTCAAATCTAGGCCCTAGCCTGGCCCGTGTTTTTTTTATTTTTTATCCTCCCTATTACACATTATTGCAGCCATTAAAATAGTTCAGTTTTGTTTTTAATGTCAAAGTAGTTATATTTCGTTTCGTTTCTTTATTAAGTTAATTTAGAAAAATGTTTGGAGCATTTTTTTGTTTGTTAAATTAAAGTTCTTATTTTTTAAATTGACGACTAGTGGCCGACAGTGAGTTAACCCAACGCTTTAGCCTCTCAAATCAACGCTTGACTTGTCTTGCCTATAATAAAATCCATAGATATCAAACACTTAAAGCATCACAGTTAGTTTAAACATTTAGCCTACTATCACCACCACCACCACAGTAGTGGCGTTGTTGCTGGTCCATCAGGCTCAGGCACTGAAGACCTTGCACGAGGGTGGTCACGATCCCGCAGTTCTCCAGGAACTGAGAACCGCAACGGACCTCGTGCTTCGTGCGACGAAGGTTACGGCGCGGGCAGTGGGTCGTGCAATGTCCACTATGGTGGTCCAGGAACGCCATCTCTGGCTGTGTCTGGCTGACATGAGGGAAACCGACAAGATCAGGTTCCTTAATTCCCCCGTGTCCCAGACCGGCCTCTTCGGCGACGCGGTCCAGAACTTCGCCCAGCAGTTCAAGGCCGCACAGAAGCAGACTGAGGCGATCAGTCACATCCTGCCACGACGGACAGCTGCTGTCTCCACCCTGCCGCCGGCAGCGCCTCAGCCTGCTCGTCGCCGAGGGCGGCCACCTGCGTCTGCCTCCGCTCCCGCGTCGCAGCAGCAGCCTCCACCCAAGCGACGTTGTGGAGCCGGGCGTAAGCAGGCCGCCCCGCCCGTCCAGGCGTGGCAAGAGCAAGGGCGACCTGGAGCTGGGGAGGACTGCTCTTCTGGAGACGGTGGAGGGCCGGGTGGAGAATCTTGTGTTCAGTTTTGTTTCTGTTCCGCCTTCTCAGTAAAAATTCTCAGTAAAAGAGCAGTTTCCCCTATCTCCGGGTCCCCAGGGGGCTCGGAGGGTTGTGGCCGGTCAAACCCCGGACAACACTCATTCTCCCCCTTCGCCAGCGGGCAGCATCAGGTAAGAGTTGCAATGCACACTCACACCTCGCTGCGGGCTGCCTCCACGAGACAGCCGCCCCAGCCCGGTACCTGCATTCCTCCTCGCTGCCCCACGGTGGGTACGCCGGTGGTCCCTTTGGTCCCGCTTGCACGGTCTCTGCGAGCCTGGCTAGCGCTCCCCAGTCCGTCTCGCTGGCTCATTCGGACCATCAGGCTCGGCTATGCGATTCAGTTCGCCCGGCGCCCCCCCCCCAGGTTCAAGGGCGTCCGCTTCACTTTGGTGAACGCCGCAGACACCCATGTCCTGCGTGCGGAGATCGCAGTCCTACTGGCGAAGGACGCGATAGAGCCGGTCCCTCCAGCCGATATGTAGACAGACTTCTACAGCCTGTACTTCATTGTACCCAAGAAAACCGGTGGGTTACGGCCAATCTTGGACCTGCGAGTCCTGAATCGGAGCCTTCACAAGCTATCGTTCAAGATGCTCATGCAGAAACGCATCTTCGAATGCATCCGTCCCCAAGATGGGTTTGCAGCGATCGACCTGAAGGGCGCGTACTTTCATGTCTCGATTCTTCCTCGACACAGGCCGTTTCTGCGCTTTGCGTTCAAGGGTCGAGCATATCAGTATATAGTCCTGCCCTTCGGGCTGTCCCTGTCCCCCCGTGTCTTCACGAAAGTCACGGAGGGGGCCCTTGTGCCCATGAGAGAACAGGGCGTTCGCATTCTCAACTATCTCGACGACTGCCTCATTCAAGCACAGTCCAGGGATCAGTTGTGCGAACACAGGGACCTGGTACTCAGACACCTCAGCCAGTTGGGTCTTCGGGTTAACTGGGAGAAGAGCAAACTCGCCCCCCCCCGTGCAGAGGATCTCTTTTACTGGTCCGCACGGACAACACTGCGACCGTTGCGTATATCAACCGACGAGGTGGTCTGCGCTCCCGTCGCATTTCGCAACTCGCCCGCCATCTCCTCCTCTGGAGTCAGAAGTGTCTGAGGTCGCTTCGGGCCATTCATGTCCCTGGTGTGAGCAACCGTGTGGCTGGCGAACTTTAACGAGCTGCACTCCCAGGGGAATGGCGACTCCACCCCCAGGTGGTTCAGCTGATTTGGAGACAGTTTGGGGCGGCACAGGTCGACCTGTTCGCCTCCCCAGAAACGTCCCACTGCCAGTGGTTCTATTTGCTGACCGAGGGTACACTCGGCACGGATGCACTTGCGCACAGCTGGCCCCAGGGGCTGCGCAAATATGCGTTTCCCCCAGTGAGCCTACTTGCACAGACATTGTGCAAGGTCAGGGAGGACGAGGAGCAGGTCCTGTTGGTGGCGCCTTACTGGCCCAACCGGACCTGGTTCCCAGAACTTATGCTCCTTGCGACAGCCCCTCCTTGGCCGATTCCTCTGAGGAAGGACCTTCTGACTCAGAGACGGGGCACCCTGTGGCACCCGCGTCCAGATCTGTGGAAGCTTCATGTCTGGCCCCTGGACGGGACGCGGAGATTCTAGGTGACTTACCCCAAGAGGTAGTTAACACCATCACTTCGGCACGAGCACCGTCTACAAGACAGGCTTATGCTTTGAAGTGGAACCTGTTCGTCGAGTGGTGTTCTTCTCGCCGAGAAGACCCCCGAAGATGTTCGATCGCGTCTGTGCTTTCCTTCCTGCAACGAGGGTTGGAGCGTAGGCTGTCGCCCTCCACCCTCAAGGTCTACGTTGCTGCAATATCCGCCTACCACGACCACGTAGAAGGAAAGACGGTTGGGAAGCACGACCTGGTCGTCAGGTTCCTCAGGGGGGCGAGACGGTTAAATCCTCCTCGACCTTGACCCCTTGGGAGAGCCTTCCCGTCACTGGGACTGAGCCCCCTCTCTTCATTGCGGGCTACGACTCAGCATTGTACTCCACATAACTCCTTCGGGGTACGATGTGGACTCCGCAGCATTCCCTTCACTAGGGCACGCTTTCCCAGTGTTATCCAATAGTCACTGAAAGGGTCATGCGGAACAGCAGTGATGGACTTCTCTGTGTGAGCCCCGTCTCATCAGGTAAGAGAGCTCAGGAGGCTCACACGGGGCACTGGATGAGGGCAGAGGCCATGGCGCTTTGGTAGGGATTCTTATTTGTCGGTACTCCGACGTGGCGTCGAGAGTGACCGACTGAATGGGAATGTCTCGGTTACGTATGTAACCCTCGTTCCCTGAAGGAGGGAACGGAGACACGACGTCCCGTCGCCATGCCCTCTGCACCCTGCTGGGGTGCCAGTCTACCTACTCGGCTCCTCAGCAAAAAGCTAATTTGATGCAAAAACCTGTGTCTCATTTATACCCGCGCTGCGTGGCATGAGCACCTGGTGCAATCATTGTATGCCAATGTGCATTGGCTCGTTTAGTTTCACTCGAAGTAGATTGGCTCTCGCGAGCGAGATTCCTATTCGTCGGTACTCCGACGTGGCGTCTCCGTTCCCTCCTTCAGGGAACGAGGGTTACATACGTAACCGAGACGTTATGTGTATTATATTGCATTTATGTTAATAGATAATATGTTAATATGTTAATATGTTAATAGATCCTCATAAATACTACACACTGCACCTTTAAAAGTGCACCACTTAACATTTTCCCCTCAGGTACTTCACATTTTTCTCTCTTCTTTAGTCTCTAAAACCCCTGCCACCTCACATCATTGCAGAGTGTGGCAACCCAACAAGCCACATTATGACAGTTACATGTACTCTTAGAGGGCCAAATCATCACAGTGATATTTACAGATGTTTTGACCAAGACATCCTGACAGTTTCTCCTGCGGCGTTTATATGCTGCCTGTGTATCCCTTTACACTCCAGAACAATAGTTTCACATACAGGACTGCAGAGCTTTCTAAACTTGGTTTTGCACTCAACTCTGTGACATAGTGAGCCACATTAGTATTATTCCTGTGAGGATTTATGCTTTATTTAGGTGTGTACGTTATAGATTACACTTACAGAATATCACATCTAAATATTTGTATTAGTTGTACAAACAGTGTCCAGAAGTCTTAAAATTATTTCATACAACATTTTAACATTTGTAGTCATTTTATCCCTTAAAACTCATCTTTGATCACCAAAATGACATATTTAAATGTTTTTTTCCTATGAAAAAAAATCTTCATGCCTTAAAATAGCTTGAATGTAACTCTACACTAGGGCTGCAACTAACGCTTATTTTGATAATTGATTAGTTGGCCGATAATTTCTTCGATTAATCAGATAAAAATAATATTTTTTATTGACAAAACACACCTTTCCAATCCTGCCCAATGCTGCATGTCCTTCAAACAAACGTGCCAACAGAATGCTATGAAAACATATATAGTGAATATATCTATATCTTTGTGCAAAAGAGCTATAAAGGAAAAAGACTGTTTAAATCCCTACATTAAAAATGAAGATAATAATAAAGATAATAAATAAAAATAAAGACAAAGACAAAGAAACGTCTTACATTAATATTCAATTACTCTCTTTACAGTAACAACACTCATAAAATACTTGAATACCATGTTGACTTTTAAACATAAATTTAACATCCAGCAACAGCTATTTCAGCGAAATGTATATTTTTGCGGACTGTCAGGACGATCCTTCATGCAAAATGGAAATACTCGTGTGAATTTGTAACACTTACAGATAAGGATATAACCGTAAAATGGAAGTTTTGTGCTGAGGAAACATCTGTCAAAGCGCCTGTGACAGGGCAAGCCATGTTAAACATAACGCTAATGCATTCGCTTGAAGCTTAAAATAAATTTTATCAAATTTAATTATCGCAGCCCTACTGTACACCCTTGCTTCATTTAATATACGTGGATCATGAATATGACAATTAGCCCCACCTCAACTTACTCGCTCCAGCTCAGAGAACAACTAACTCAACTTTACTGTACAACGTCGGACACTTGTGGTAATTAATATGATTAGCCTTTATGTTATCAAACAGCTAATAATGTGTTGCTAATGTTACACAAACAATGTTCCAGTTCCCCAACTCATCGTCAGACCACTGCCTTCTGAAAATCAATATCCTCAGAAATGCTTTGAGCAAAGAATTGTCCATAGAAATGCGTTATTCAGTGCTGTAATTTGATGCGACTGGCAGAAGTTTTCTGTGCCTGGTGGGCAGGCACGACTAATCGATAATGGCATTAGTTGTCTGAAAGTCAGTGGAGAAAGGCATATAGTTCATCATAACATCGTAATATACATCATATACATAATGAACCCACTATATTGCTAAATGTACCCGATTTTTCATATCAACAGAAAAATACAGCAGGATAATCTGGCTTCTCTTGAGACTCCCCTGCTTCAGAACGGTCATAGTTAATGATATGCTAAAGCCCGTCCGCCCGCATGTTGACATGATTGGTTACAAAGTAGTTTGTGACATAAGAAACACCAGCGATTTTTCACTGCGGTTTTAAGGAGAAAATACTCAGCGGTAGTGTTGACTTATGAATTTGCACATGGTTTGTCTTAAAGCACATTAAAAACACCACATAGACATATAAACAACATTAAAAACGTTAACTCTTTCCCCGCCATTTGACGGAATTTTCCGGCTTTCCGTGTTTTCACAGTTTCACTGTAGGGGGCGCTATGACACATCTTCTGAAAGAGTACTGAATCTCCTGATCAAAACGCATATGAAGAAGAAGCAGAAACAAGCAATTTTATATGTAATCATATGCATATGTAAAATAATGCAATCACCAACATTATAAATCATAACTGCCTAATGTTACCAAATTAAATGTCAACCCAGGACGAGCTATAGGACTGTGAAGCTTTGGGGGTGTTGATGGAGTCGATCTACTTCACCTATGTTTTGATCATCGTTCAGAATCCGATCTGGATGTAGTTTTTGACAAAAATGCATTAATTACAAAGTGTATTACCAGAATAATATGCATTTCAGAATGTCTTATTTGTCTTCTTTTAATGAGAGAGAAAAAATCTAGATCAGACTTTTGGACCCTCACTGTATGTACTGCATATTTTCTTATTCTAATAGAGCTATGGTTTAACTAATCAATTATTTAGATTCATCACATTTGATTCGTAGAACTGTTTGTGCTCTTCTTGTTAGTCATATAATATTCAGTGAGACAAACCAGGGCTTGTGTTTATTAGAATCAGCTTCCTAGGCTTCTGTGTATTTTTTCTTGTGTGTGTGTGTTGTGTGCGCTGCTGGATGTGTGGGTAGGAGTGACCTTCTCTTCACACACTTTTCATCCTGGTTGCTGAGAGATCTAAATGAAGTCTTTATGTTTCTGTAAATGCTGATGCAAGTGTTGTTTATTTATGTGTACAGTAATCACACTGAGAAGAAGTGCACATATACATTTTGCTTGTGGTTTGATATCTCACTCCATGGTTTTACACTCCTTAATATAAAGACCCTTACAAAACTTGGACATTATTTGCTGCTGACCATCCTGAAATTTGAACCTATTGTCATGGTCAGTTCCTGACCTATTTTTAATTAATCGAGCAAGATTTTGTGAATCCAGTGCGAGTCAAAGTAATTACCAAGAGTTATTTCTAAGCTCAAACGTACGTTTAACTGTTTATTTATTTTTTTTGTTTGTATGTTTTTTTGCTTTCTAGCAACATAATTTTACCCTAACATGATGCTGTCTGCATTGTGTGAGGCTTGTGTTGAGTAATGCATTAAAGAACATACTACTGTGAACACATCCCTGCATTATTCTGCTCTTGCTGTATTTTGTCTCTTGAGCTTCCTGTACAGTTGAGCCTAGGACTGTATTATCCGCTAGATAAATCTTCTAGCCATGATACTTCATTTCTAATTTCCTGAATCATGTTTACCTCATTCACATAGAGAGGTGGTAAAGTGTTGAAATTTTGTCTGATGATCTGAAATATTTGTTTGATTGGTTTCTTGGTGTCAGCTTGAGATGATATAATGAGTCTAAATGACAGGAAAAATCTTGAACTGAGGGCTACCAAAGTAAATCTATGTGAAGAACATAAATTATTTCTAAACAATGTTAATATGCTCAACAGGAAAAAAGGAAACGGCAAAGAACATCCTATTTTTATCAATATCCAAATATCCTTAAAATAAGACGAATTCATCCAATTAAGCAAAATTGTATGTGTATATGGGTGATTCTATAATTGCAGGTACATTTGGGGCCATATTTTAACGATCTAAGCGCATGGTCTAAAGTGCACGGCGCAAGTCCACTTTTGCTAGTTTAGCGATGGGAAAAATGGTCAGCGCGCCAGGAGCATGGTCTAATATGGTTGTCCCTATTCTCTTAATGAGTAATGGGTGTGTTTTGGGCATAAACCAGTCAGAGTCTCCTCCCTGCGCATCCCTGTGTGTGTAATAAGCAGAGTGTATGCGAGTTGTGCACCCGCCCTATTGCGCTCTTTAAAAAATACTGCGCTATTGACTTAAGACCAGGTTTCAGTTGGACAATGGCGCAGTAGTTTTCAGTTTCCTCTAAATAGCAACGCGCCAACAATGCACCTGAACACACCTTGTTTTCAGACCAGCACACCCATGGGCGCACAAATGGGCGCAAATGCATTTGTTATTTAAACAATGTGGCGCTGGACGTGAAAATGATAACTGCGTCGGGCTGAAACTAGCAAAGAACACTTGCGCCACATTGCGCCGGGTGTATGATAGGGCCCTTGGTGTCCAAAGTCATTATTTTTTTCAGCTTTTTTTTCAAATGGTTATATTTGTAAGTATTTTAATAATTTGTTACTCATTGTCATGGATCACAAGATGTTACAGGCCATAACAATATAGTATTTTCTGTAAAAAAGTGTCTGAAAATCATGTTGTCCCAATTAGTCAGTGTATTTTTCCTTCATGTATCATTGTGTAATCAAAATATTTTATTTTACTTTTCTTTTGGTAATATTTCATTTATTTTATTTATAAAAGCCCTGAATAGTAATTTTCCTAATTCTATAACATTAAATAAATAAAAAAAAGTATCTTATACAAATGTGTGTCCATTAATCTTGCGTCAATTCTGTTACCGTACCATACTTTGCCTTTACATTGGTGGAATTATCTCCCACAACTATGTAAGATACAGGAAATTGTCACTTTATTTCACTGATAAGATCTGAAGCATTGAAGGGTGTGTGTGCTTTCTCTGAGAAAATATTTTAATCTAAAAAGTTCTTACACCGAGTTATTTTGTAAAATGTTGAAATTGTTACTATATCAAAGCAGAATTGATCACTGGTCACACAGTGGGTTGTTAAAGTCTTTTAATCAGATTTCATTAGTGCCATGTGCTCTTAGCATTTATGCTAGCAAATGGAGTTTTTGGCTAAAAAGTTTAAAACTGTCAATCCTGTTACCGTCAAACTCTGTTACCAATGTTATTTCTACACATTGCCTAGTTTGTTTGTAACAGAGTTGACAAACAATCCTATAAAGAAATTACTTTTTCGTTAAAAGTAAAAAATAAATAAAGAAATAAAGAAGTAACTTGTGTTTGGCAAGCGGTGAATTATTAAAATTGACAAGAATTTCTGTTGGTGAACAGTTATTTTTTTCCTTAACGTCTTGAAATGCCAAATGTATCTCCAATTATAGAATCACTCCTATACACATACATGTATACTTACATCATAACACTGTTTTATATAAACATTTTCCACCCTCTCTCTGACCCTTCAGCATTTTTCACACTGCACCGCAAAGCTGCACATAACTAGTGTGTATTTATTTCTGTGTCCATATGAACAGGTTATTCACACTGCCCACATGAGCAAGAGCGTAGGTCTTAGAGTAGAGTTTCGGCACTGAGGCTATTGTTACCTTGCATAGAATGCTGGACACTTCAGCAACATTGAAAAGCCTTTTGTCTTTTGCAATGTACACTTTTAAGAAGAATCATATAATAACTGGATTATTTAAACATTTTTTACAGCTACAGCTTGGGGTTTGAATTCTGCTCCATGCATGTCGAATAATACTCAGAAGATTTGACATCTGGATGTAAATATGGCTTTCTGACATCAGAAATTGGAAGAATTTTAGAGCAAGCCTTTTTTAAAGCTCAGTTTTAGTAGACTTGTGGTTAACACTTTATATTATTTTGTTATATATTTTGCATATTTTACATGTATATTTTGTTAATGTAGAACTTAAAATAGGAGTGTGAGAAAGTGCCTAATGTTGAACACAAAATGTGGGCTGCAGTTTTGGAAATCTGTGGCACAGAATTGGATTGTTCCCCGTGGGAAGCATGACAAGAGCAGGAAGAGAAGAAGAAGAGTGTGAAAAGTGTGTATGTCATTGTGTGTGTGTGTGTGTGTGTGTGTGTGTGTGTGTGTGTGTGTGTGTGTGTGTGTGTGTGTGTGTGTGTGTGTGTGTGTGTGTGTGAAGGAGAGGCTAAAGAAGGGCAGAGAAAGCATAAGTTGTTGTGATTATGCAATATTGCACCTTGGTCTGCTGCGACCTTCAGCATAAAGCCATGAGTTTTTATCTTAGGCAGGACAAGGATGCAAGGGCTAGAGGGAAGGACAGCAGAAGGACATGACAAATTACATAAGCCACACACTTTGACTGAATTACCACACCACACAATACCACACATCTTGAGTAAGAGGATACAGCAGACATGATAGTATACACCAGCTGGATGCCTGGAGGTTTCCATGCTGCTGTAGCCCATGTGGTCTTTAGAGACCTCACTGTCAACCAGCACTGACCACCCACGTAGTAGTACACAGTAATGCTAATAAAATCTGAACACATGAGTTGAATGCAAAGTTGTACCCAGTGAAGTTTAACCAGTGCTAATTACCCAGAGAAAAAAAAAATTCTCAAAAAGAAAAGTGTTCACATACTAAATTAGTTATATATTCACTTCTACAAAAATAGTTTTAGGTTTAGTCTATAGCAAATATCACTGCATGAAAATAATGATTTAAGTCCTCATGAAATCAAAATCGATCTTATTTACTTTGTTAGCTCATATTACAGGTCTTAGAGTGAACAATTAATCGGTGCAGGTTAATACACAGAAAAAAAATGTGTTAATCTTTATTCAAAATCTGAAAAGTAACTTCTGTTCTGGAATGGCGTTCCCGTTCTGATGACGGCAGTTTGACAGCTTGGGTTTATCCTTAACCACTCCCCTCCAACCGTTAGTCTGCTATGAGCGAGAGATGGAGAGGAGCAGCACTGCCCTCTATTCAATATTCCGTTTCACTTGGAAATACGTCACAGCACTGAAAGTCCCGGTTCACTGGGACTTTAAATTTCAGTACGACCCGTGTGCAAAAATTTCCCAGTCAAGCGTGTGGAGTCCCATACATGTCCATACTCTATAGATGCACCAAGATTTTCGGATTCAGGATATTTCTGATTACACACACTAGACATGTTCAGAGATTTCCAGTATACCAGCAATCACTGATGTCATGTCTTTTTTTTTTGTGGTGTTTATCAGTTAAAAAATCAGTCATCTGATATGCAGGTTATTTTAAATTAATCCTGTTTTGAATGATTCAAACTCACTTAAAGTACTCAAAAAGCCACTCAATGGTAGCCACCAACTGGTGTAAAGATGTAACCAACAGAAGGTGTCACAGATGACTTATTCGCTGTTATGGCTTTCTGTAGGTTTGTAACATAGACTGTGAAAAAAAACTGCATGTTTAGATATTCATACAACAAAATATTCTGGGGGCCATGACATTTTTGTGAAAATGATCAAAAATGCGGCAAATTTTTTTCAAAAAACACTGGCGGGGAAAGAGTTAATGGCATCTTTTTATGAATGAAGGCCAGTATCACTGATACTAATACAGCTACTAATGTCGCGATGAGAGATTATTATTTCTCTTATTATTTTTGAACATACAGTATATTAGGCTTCAAAAAATATATCAACATTTAATTTAAGTGAACTTAAAACACATTAACCCATAATAAATGTCATATTTACCTGTGCCTTTACTACCTGTCTAACAGGTAGGAAATACACAGAAATTGAATAAAGTTATCAAACAGTCTGCACTGCATAAATTATTAATTAAATATAGGTTAATCCTTATTAAAGCTACAAAACTTCTTTAGTCAAGAGCAGTAAGTAATTTTCTCTGTTACATTTGTTCTTTGATTAACATAAAGTGACAGCAGCCTAATAAACCTGCTCCTGTCTATCATTAAAGACCTCTTACACGCGTCTCATTTTCTTACAACTCTTTACGTTCATTTAAGACTTTTTTTAACTCATTTAAGACTGTTCTTATGAGGATACTCTGCAAAACTGACATTTTGGCATAATTGTATGTGTTATTGTCCGTTCAAGCGCGAAAGAGAACTGGATTCTGGTGCGCTGTCTGTTTGCATGATACTGGCACAGTCTTTCTGTGCGTCGTGTGTGTGTCTCATAGACAGGACATGTGTTAACTTTGACAGCACTAATATAAATGTCTTTTTTTAAAGAAATTACTGACCCCAAACCTTTTAACAATAGTGTCTTTGAAAGTACATTTTAATGACTATTTGACTGAGAGCACTGCTTAATATCTTCTGTTGTTTAAATAATTGTAAAGGTTTATGAACTGATAATAATTAGTCGAGTCTGATACACAACCTGGTTTCTCACAGCATGTTTCTAAAGAGTCTCACGAGTATTGAGGTGTTTTAACAGCAGTGCTGTATTCCAACGTCACACAGTTTAATAACAACAGACCAACATTTAGCACCTGTTTCCTTGCCAAATGTTTGCTACACAGCACATAGTGATATTCTCTGAGTGCAATATATTAAAAAGAAAAAAAAAGAAAAGAAACTTTTCAGAATGTTTTTGTATGTATATTTTAAACCCATATTAAACATTGACCTAAAAAGGAATCAGGAACTTCATAAAGTTTCAATATATTCAGTAAAATATTAAGTAATAATTGCTAGCAGTACTGACAAATCTTGCAAAATTGCAAATAGTCAAGTGACCTCATCACCCTTTTTTAGTTACTTTCTCTGTTGCTCCTTGTGTGAGAAAGCATGTGTGATGGTAAAAGTGTGAAATTATTGATGTCGAGGAGGTCTTTTGATTGACTGTGATTGTTTTGTGTTGAGTCATTCTAGTATTTTGTACAGCCTGTGGCCTAGTTTGGTATCAGTAAGGTGTGATATTTTGCTCAGTCATTCCAGCCAGATCACAGAATGTGATCAATTAAATCAAGATATTGCTTAACCATTAATGTTTGCTTTTTCAAATATTACTTTTCATGCAGTGTGCGATTTAGCTGTTTTTGAATATAAAAGATCTGCAAAGTTTTAAAGATCAAAATGTACAACTAATAAATGTATTGTCTCCTAAATGAAAGAATCGATTCTGAACTGCCGAAACGAGTCATCAGCAATTCCGGTCTCTCTTCCTGTTACATACCTACTTAACAATGTACAGTAACAAATTTGCAGACTGCCAGCTGGCAGTCATTGGCTGCCCGTGAACAACGTCTACTTTGACCCGTCCTCAAACACTGTAGTTGTAGCTGAGACCTGGAAGTTTGGCTCATGTTGAGGACTTTTGATACGGAAAAACGGAAGCCATTATTCCTGTTCGTATCACTATGTATATATAACATGTAAGTGCTGAGAAAGCCTCCAGAGCTGAAATTCAGATATGGCAATGGATGTTTAGTTTCTGACACGTGAGCAGTAGACCAATCGCAACAGACTGGGTCGTTTGACCAACCAGAGCAGAGTAAGCTCACAGACAAGGAGGGGCTTAGAGAGACTCAATCTTCGAACGAACCATTTTCAGATTCTGAGTTGATGAAAATTGAAGTGTTTTTTTACCTTGGATGCATGTAAACCTATTGTAGGAGACCTCTAAAACATAAACCTTTAAAATAGCATAATTGGGACAATTTAATTACAACAGTAATATTATTGGAAATATAATACACATATTACATGCTTTAACACAGGGATGTCACGTGATGCATTTTACACGTGGTAAGACATATTAGTTGAGTAGCATGATTTTTTATAAGCATGCAAGGAGCTATTTTTATGTTTATAAACACTGTGACTGAACTTAACAGCCAGTGATTACCATGTATGATGTAATGCAAATGTAATTATATTCAGTCTTTTTTATATATAAAATTACTTATTTTTTTGCAGCTTATGGAGTTTAGGAGAATTATCACATCACGCTAAACACTTCCAGATGTTTCCTTTGTCCTCAGAATAAATATGGTTAGCATTCAAGCATTGCTGGCCCCACAGATACATTGATTTGATTTCTGTCTTGTTTATCTCCAGGAAGGGCTGGAGGCCTCAACCACAGAGTGTTAATACCATCATCTTTCCCAATAGGCTTTATTGAATCTGTCTGTATGTCTGTAGCCTGTAAGTGTATGTGTGTAAGTGTGTGTGGGGCTTATTTTGGTTTCTCTCTGGTCTGAATGAAAAGGGTAAAGGACGTCAGAGGGGAGCTAATGGCTGAAGTTGGGCTTCTCGTGAGCTGAAATGAAAGTCTTCCACCGGCATATTTAAAAATTCAAATGGGTCAGGATTAAAAATTTAACGCTGCAGACTTGAGAATCTAATCCACTGAGGGATGACAGTCTGGGGAGCATTCCTGATCTGCAGTAGACAGTTAGGTGTGTGAGTGTGTTTGTGTGTCTCAGAGAAGGGTTATTATATGGAGACTGACATAATCCCACACCATTATGATCTGTGTGGGAAAGAAGAAAATGTCTCTTGTGTTTTATGTAACACTTGCTACTGTAAATGATTGAACCTGCTTTAAAAGCTGACCATCCATCTCATCTTTCTTTCCTGTTTCCCTTCTTTCTTTTTCTCATGTCATCTTGCTATTCTTTCGAACCTCCACACATCCCATCTCTTGTTCTATCATGTCCTCCATGTCCTCAGTGAGCTCAAACCAGAGCAGTCATGCTCATGAGTACCCAGACTGCCAAGAAGGGGGTAATGAAGCCAGCCTGCTGGTGTCCCCTCTGGTGGTGGCTGGCATCGTCATCGGCCTGGTGCTCTTCCTCTCCTGTGTCACCATCATTGTGGGCAGTCTGCGCAAAGACAGCCGACTGCGCAACCCCCACCTCCGTGCCAGCTACGGTCAGTGACCTAACTTCATGGGGTCCATAACATATCAAAAAAATATATAATGGTTTTATGTCATAACCACATTTTTATACACATTATATTGCCAATGGGAGTGCAATGCTTTAAAGGGATAGTTCACCCAAATATTAAAATTCTGTCATCATTTACTCGCCTTCATTTCGTTCCAAACCCATAAGTTCATATTTAAAACACAAATTAAGGTGTTATTAATTCAATCTGAGACATTTCTGTCCCTCCATTGAAAGTCTACACAACAAGACTTTGATTGTTTAAAAAGTTCATAAAGGGATAGCGGTGTAATCCCAGTATTCTGAAGAGACAAAATCACTGTATATGATAAACAGATTTAATTTAGGAATTAAAAATGGAAGCTTGAAAAAAAAATCTCTTTTGTTCTTAAGCATCAATCAACTATGTTTCAGCTTCCACTATATTTGATGTCCTGAATGTATGTGTGATGATCAATGTGAACAAAAGCTTAAATTAAATCTATTCATCACACAAAGCGGTCATGTGTCTTGGGTTAAACCACAAAGCAACAAAATTTTGGTGAAATAGATTTTAAATAAGGTAGTGAAATATCTCATATTTTATTTGTGTTGTAAAGATAAACAAAAGTCATTTGTGTTTAAAACGACATGAGTACATGGTGACAGGATTCAACATTTTAGGTGAACTATCCCTTTAAAAGCATGACTATATTGGTTTTGGAAATAAATAAAGTACAAAACAATGTGCAATGTATGAAAGTCTCACTCTCAAGACTTAACATTTTCAAACTTCCAAGAAATTCTCAAACTATAAGAAACAGAAATTCACATGTTTTGTTGTTGTTGTTTCTACAGCTCCAGATGGCCTCTCATATGGTGGCTCCATTGGAGAGCTGAGGTCCACTTGTGTTGAGGACTTTCCCCCTGCTTTTGACTTTGACTCCTACGTGGAGACGCTGTCTCAAGTCAACGTCATGTACCCAGATTCCCCACCTCAGTGAGTAACATTTTACCTCTGGATATATATTGTACAGTGGAAAGTAGAGGAGGAAACGTGTGTAATCAGTAATGGGATCACTTTTTATCGGCTGTGACAGAGAAGGCACACTGCCTCTTTAATGGATTCCATTCCACTGTTATTTTCACAGTCTTTAAAGGCCTTAGCATAGCATTGGCTGATAAGTACGCTAAAAGCCAGTTAGAGATGATGAAGATAGAAATAGTCCACCATAATTTGCCATATTTCAATTATATTTCACTTGAAGTGTAAATTGCACCATTTTATCGAATGTAGACATTCAGCCATTCAGTCTTGAAGGGTTTTTTTTTTAAATAATGAAACCTGTTGTAGTTAAATTAGTTCTGTCAGGACCACTATCGTCAAAGATGATTGATTGACTATTAGCATACAGTTTGGATTGGCGGTATGGTTTTGGGCAAGAACTCCAGCAAGAACTGGATAAGAGCAGGGAGAGCAGCAATAACCCCCCTTAGGGTAAACAGAACAGAACCAACATAATGTATTGCAGATATCATTAATGTCGATATTAAATGTACAAAATAATTTAGGAATTTAGTCTGATTCAATGGAAATCAGAATACCAAATCCTGACTGGACGAGAGGAGGCGCTGGGGATGGAGGAGGGTAAATGAGCTCTGGAGAACACGATAGCGGCTGATAGTACTGAAGGAGCTTATATATGTATGCTGTGATAAGCGTCATATTCCTATAGGTAGACGTGATCAGCTGACAGTCAGCTGATGTGAGCTTGACTAACGTGTAAACTTACTGGAGAAAACGGAATTGCTCTGTGTTGACACAACCCCCCGCCCCCTTTAGGGACATTTGTTGACTAAAACTAGAGTCTGTGTTATTTTATTTATTTATTATTTTTAATTGCTTGAAAGTATGAAAATGGTCAAAAAAAAGAAAAAGAGTTTGCAGTAATCTGATGGGTAGTTGTATTCACTCTTATCAGCTCTCAGTCCTTTTCCTTTCTCTGTTCAGAAGGTTTCACCTTTTGCAGTCCTCTCTCATCCTGTTAGGAAGGTTGGACACCTTCAACTTTCAGCCTTCAGTCTGTTCTCCTAACAAGCAGGGATTGCTGATAAATGCCATGGCTCCGCACTGAAAAAAAGCTTGGTGTGTTTGATCTAAATGGCAGCTTGTCTAATTGGCATCTTCAAAGAATCTGTCAGTTCCCTTCCTTGCCATTTAGCCTGCCTTCCTTCACACAGCGACCCAGAAAATAGTCTTCTAGGGAAGCCCATCACAGAGGGATGTCTCAGAGTGAGAAAGGTTTTATTGTTTATCAGATATAATTTCAATACAATGACTTTAGGGTGGATGCAAAACTCTGATTCTAACAATTTTTCTGAGTACACTGTAAACCTGAATAAGACTGATTAACTCAAAAAAATTTAGGTAATCATTACACTTTTGAGTTATGATCCTAATTTTAAGTAATCAAGTTTTGAGTTTGTAGTACTCATGTGTGTTAATTGCTCCTAACTTGATGTACTGAGTTAGATAACTCATACATTTTGATAGCAATTAACATAAAATATTTAGTTAATTAACTTTTTTATTTTGAGTTCTTGCAAATCAAATTAGTTACTTAATCCCTAATAAGTTGTCAGAACTCAAAAATTGAGTTGAATAAGATTTAAGTTAAGAAATATTTTGCTAGCTATAACTAATTCAGAAAATGCTAATTTGCTAACATGTTAACATGCTAATAGCATGGTATATCACTTATTGAATGGGTATACACTAAAAACTTTTACTATGATTACAAAATTTTTTTGGTGAAGCATTTTTACACAAAAAAGTAGTTAATTTTACAAGCAGTGAAATCAATTACATACACCGTATGAAAGGAGTAAATGTAAGTAAATGTAAAAAAAAAAAAAAAGTAGATCTGAGTAACTGCATTTGGTACAATAACAAATAAAATTGAGTAGAAATAATTGGGGAGAAACATTTAAAAACCAATATTTATGAGTAATATTAACTGTTTTTATTTATAAGTAATATTAACTTTTATAGTATTAATATGAACTTTTTTTAAATTTCAATTTTAAAAATACTCCACACAACAGGTATACATGACATTGGCCTTTATTGTCGATGAGTACAGCAATACAGCATATTGCATACTGTTTTAACATATACAGTGGTGGTCAGAATTATTGGCACCCCTGGTAAATATGATCAAATATGGCTGTAAAAATAAATCTGCTTTGTTTATCCTTTTGATCTATCATTCAAAAAATTCACAATAATGTAATCTTTCATTGAAGTAAAAGAATGGAAAGTTGGGGGTAAATCACATTATGAAATAAAAGCTTTTCTCCAAAACATGTTGGCCACAATTATTGGCACCCCTAGAATTTTTATGAGTAAAATATCTCTGAAGTATATTCCCATTAATATTTAAATTTTTTAGCACACCAGGGTGACTAGGAACATTAAATTGTCCAGCTATGATGTCTTGTTCCACAGGAGTATAAATATGAGGAAACACAAAGGCCAAATTCCCTTAATCATTCATCATAATGAGTAAAGCCAAAGAATATAGTTCTGATGTGCAGCAAAAGATTGTTGAGCTTCACAAAATAAAAAGTGGCTGTAGGAAAATACAGGGCAATAATTAAGAAGTTGTTATAGAAATAACTAAAGATGTTACGAATCTGCCTGAAAGAGGACGTATGTCTATATTGTCTTAAAGGAACACGCCGACTTTTTTGGTCTTTAGCTTATTCACCGTATCGCCCAGAGTTAGATAAGTCCATACATACCATTCTCATCTCCGTGCGTGCCATAACTCTATCTGACGCACCCACCGCTAACCTAGCTTAGCACAAAGACTGGAGGGAAACGGCTCCATCTAGCCTACTGCTCAATAAGTGACAAAATAACGCCAACATTTTCCTATTTACATGTTGTGATGTGTATAGTTACATTGTGTACTAAGACAGACGGAAAATGAAAAGCTGCAATTTTCTAGACCGATACCATGGGTGCAGCAGGCGCAATGATATTATTCAGTTGTCAGATACGACTGGAAATTCAAAAGGGACCTGGTTCTGTGGTCAGATGAAACTATAAAAAAGTTTTTTTTGCAGCAAATCCACCAGATGGGTTTGGTGCAAAAAGGGATAAAAAGTACCCCATGCCCGCGGTTAAAAATACCGCTGGATCTTTAATGTTGTGGGCCTATTTTTTTGCTGGAGGTCCTGGACATCTTGTTCATGGATTCTAGCAAATACCAGCAGATTAAAAAACAAAACCTGACGGCCTCTGCCAGAAATCTTATAATGGGCCGTGGTTGGATCTTCCATCAGGACAATGATCCAAAACAAACATCAAAATCAACACACAAATGTGTCACTGAACACAAAATGAAGCTTCTGCCATGACCATCCCAGTCCCTGACCTGAACCCTATAGAAAATGAGTGTGGTGAACTGAAGAGAAGAAGCACCAACATGGATCTGGGAATCTGAAGGATCTGGAGAGATACTGTATGGAGGAATGGTCTCTGATCTCTTGTCAGGTGTTGTCCAAACTCATCAGGCATTATAGGAGAAGACTGTTATCTTGGCAAAAGGAGGTTGCAAAAAGTATTTAATAAAAGGGTGCCAATAATTGTGGCCAACGTGTTTTGGAGAAAAGCATTTATTTCATAATGTGATTTACCCCCACTTTCAATTATTTTACTTCAGTGAAAGGTTAGATTTTTGTGAATTTTTTTTAATAAAAGATCAAAATAATAAACAATGCAGACTTATTTTTTACAGCCATCCATTTCCACCGTATCAGCGCTGGTTCTCGAGCCTGAGGTGGACTCGCACTCTGCGGGTGAACTTTGAACTTAAAACCGCCGTCCTGCGTTTCACTCGTAGCGAAAGATTCTGCGACGCGCCTGACTCCATAACCTGCCAATAAACAAACAGTGCACAGTTCTGTGAACATTTTATCCTCCAAATTAATTATATTCATTATCTTTAGGAATAAAGTTGTGTGTTTTGAGCAAGGCACCAGGCGTTTCAAAGACAGACGCCACACTCGATTCGGTGACTCACATTATGTCTCTGTATGTGGTTTTGTATTAAACAAAATAATTTAAAGCACATTAATGATTTTAATAAAACACACAAACCTGAATTTCACAGAGGAAATGCACCAGTTCTGCAACGTTGAGAAGGAACTGTTCTGGAGACTGAAGAGAATTCAAACAGCCAGCGCTCACTCAACTGTCGAGTTGTGGTCACGTCAGAGGGTGGGGGAGGGGTGCATTGTTTTATTCAAGTAAACTTACTCAATTTCTTGAGTGTGTGTTAAAGATTAATAATGTTGTAATATTAAGTAATATTTTTTGTTCTTGAAACAGATCAATTTATTTCTCCATTCTAGAATATTTTGATAGAAATGTCACAAATATATTAAGTATATTTTAAATAAATAATTGGTTAGTCAAATTCTAAATTCTTTTAGTGAAAAACTTAAAACTTAAATATAACTGTACATTTTAGACAAAATTAACTGTTGGATTTTTAGTCAATTATTTTGGTATGCAAGATATTTTTGATGAAATCCGAGAGCTCTCTGACCCCTCCATATGCAGCAATTTAATTAACACTGAAAGGCCCAGAAAGGTAGTAAAAACATCATTAAAATAGTCCATGTGACTCCCATGATTCAACCTTAATTTTATGAAGTGACGAGAATACTTTTTGTGTGGAAAAACAAACAAAAATAACGACTTTATTCAACAATTTTGTTCTAGCCTGTGCCAGTCTCCTATGCAGTTTACATTGTAAAACAGTGCAGCACCCGCGTCATCATCACATGCATGCGTCATGGTGCTCATGTGAACAGCATCGGCTGCCGTAGATCTCGAGATCGCTGCGCTGTTTACAACATAAACTGCGTAGGAGACTGACACAGGCTAGAACAAAAAGTCGTTATTTTTGTTTTTTTTAATATCAAGATATCAAAAATATCTTAATTTGTGTTCCGAAGATGAACGAAGGTCTTACGGGTTTGGAACGACATGAGAGGGAGTAATTAATGACAGAATTGTAATTTTTGGGTGAACTATCCCTTTAAAACATGTAACTTGCCTGCTCTCAAACCAAACAGCATGTGCCACTTGTCACAATGATGGTAACTCTCCAAAAGCCCACATTAACAGAAACTCCCTTACCATTAATCTAGCGCAAAAAAACATTATATAACACTTAATTTTAGCATTTACTCTCCCTTTCGAGTGACATGGGCAAAGCATGCTGGGAAATAAATAAAAATCCCAGCCCAGTTTCAGTTAAACTTAAGCTAGTCTAAATTAAAGCAAAATAGTTTATACAACTCAAAACAGTTCAGTTTACTTGAAATATGCCAGTGCTGTGAACTCAAAAGAAAAAGAAAGTTCTAAATACTCCCAACAATTCATTTAACTGGACTAATGTAATTTAAGTGTGTTCTACTCAAACCAATTAAGTATTTTGAGCGTTAGGTTTTACAGCGTAGCTCCAATGAGCAGTGGCCTGTTTTAAGCATGTCTCACTCATAAGAGCTTCACAAAAGCAATTTGATTGTGTAAAGGAACCTCACTAATACCTTACAAAAATCAATGCTAAAACAATATCTGAGGTGATACATTTCGAAATGATTATGACCTCAGTGGTATCTATACATACTGAAATCATTATAACTATACTCTCTATCATGTATAGTCTATGCATTCGGGGTCTATAAATTGTATTATTTTATTTTAAGACACTATAGACTCCAAAACAATTACAACTTTTGGGGGGATAGGATATACATTCTGATATCTTTGTGACTTCATAACAGAAGTGTATAATTCAAAATCATTATGAACATATTGGTAAAATGAAAAAATTATGAGATCATATTTGTTTTAAAATGTATAGCTTCTGATGGAGCAGTAATGTATTCCTTAATGAAGTCAGTGATATTAGAACTCAAATACCTACGGTGGCCGAGAGTGCTCAACGCGCTGCAACTGAAGAAAACACCAGCAAATAAAGAAAACATCCTCATCGGTTTGACAACACATGCGCTGCAAAAGTCCACAACACATGCATATAAAGAAACGCGCTGCAAATACAAAAACGCGCTGCAAATACTCACAACGCATGCAAATACAAAAACGCGCTGCAAATACTCACAACACATGCAAATACAAAAACGCGCTACAAATACTCACAACAATGCAAATACAAAAACGCGCTGCAAATACTCACAACACATGTAAATACAAAAACGCGCTGCAAATACTCACAACACATGCAAATACAAAAAGACACTGCAAATACTCACAACACATGCAAATACAAAAATGCGATGCACATACTCACAACACATGCAAATACAAAAACGCGCTGCAAATACTCACAACACATGCAAATACAAAAATACGCTGCAAATACTCACAACACATGCAAATACAAAAACACGCTGCAAATACTCACAAAACAACCAAATACAAAAACGCGCTGCAAATACTCACAACACATGCAAATACAAAAACGCGCTGCAAATACTCACAACACATGCAAATACAAAAACGCGCTGCAAATACTCACAACACATGCAAATACAAAAACATGCTGCAAATACTCACAACACATGCAAATACAAAAATGCGCTGCAAATACTGACAACACATGCAAATACAAAAATGCGCTGCAAATACTCACAACACATGCAAATACAAAAACCCGCTGCAAATACTCACAAAACATGCAAATACAAAAACACGCTGCAAAAGTCCACAACACATGCAAATACAAAAAGACACTGCAAATACTCACAGCACATGCAAATACAAAAACCCGCTGCAAATGCTCACAAAACATGCAAATACAAAAACACGCTGCAAAAGTCCGCAACACATGCAAATACAAAAAGACACTGCAAATACTCACAACACATGCAAATACAAAAATGCGCTGCAAATACTCACAACACATGCAAATACAAAAACCCGCTGCAAATACTCACAAAACATGCAAATACAAAAACGCGCTGCAAATACTCACAACACATGCAAATACAAAAATGGGCTGCAAATACTCACAACACATGCAAATACAAAAATGCGCTGCAAATACTCACAACACATGCAAATACAAAAATGCGCTGCAAATACTCACAAAACATGCAAATACAAAAACGCGCTGCAAATACTCACAACACATGCAAATACAAAAATGCGCTGCAAATACTCACAACACATGCAAATACAAAAATGCGCTGCAAATACTCACAACACATGCAAATACAAAAACGCGCTGCAAATACTCACAACACATGCAAATACAACAACACACTGCAAATACTCACAACACATGCAAATACAAAAACCCGCTGCAAATACTCATAGCACATGCAAATACAGAAACGCACTGCAAAAGTCCACAACACATGCAAATACAAAAACACGCTGCAAATACTCACAAAACAACCAAATACAAAAACGCGCTGCAAATACTCACAACACATGCAAATACAAAAACGCGCTGCAAATACTCACAACACATGCAAATACAAAAACGCGCTGCAAATACTCACAACACATGCAAATACAAAAATGCGCTGCAAATACTCACAACACATGCAAATAAAAAAATGCGCTGCAAATACTCACAACACATGCAAATACAAAAACCCGCTGCAAATACTCACAAAACATGCAAATACAAAAACACGCTGCAAAAGTCCACAACACATGCAAATACAAAAAGACACTGCAAATACTCACAGCACATGCAAATACAAAAACCCGCTGCAAATGCTCACAAAACATGCAAATACAAAAACGCGCTGCAAAAGTCCGCAACACATGCAAATACAAAAAGACACTGCAAATACTCACAACACATGCAAATACAAAAATGCGCTGCAAATACTCACAACACATGCAAATACAAAAACCCGCTGCAAATACTCACAAAACATGCAAATACAAAAACGCGCTGCAAATACTCACAGCACATGCAAATACAAAAATGGGCTGCAAATACTCACAACACATGCAAATACAAAAATGCGCTGCAAATACTCACAACACATGCAAATACAAAAATGCGCTGCAAATACTCACAAAACATGCAAATACAAAAACGCGCTGCAAATACTCACAACACATGCAAATACAAAAATGCGCTGCAAATACTCACAACACATGCAAATACAAAAATGCGCTGCAAATACTCACAACACATGCAAATACAAAAACGCGCTGCAAATACTCACAACACATGCAAATACAACAACACACTGCAAATACTCAGAACACATGCAAATACAAAAACGTGCAGCAAATACTCACAACACATGCAAATACAAAAAGACGCTGCAAATACTGACAACACATGCAAATACTGACAACACATGCAAATACACAAATGCGCTGCAAATACTCAAAGCACATGCAAATACAAAAACCCGCTGCAAATGCTCACAAAACATGCAAATACAAAAACACGCTGCAAAAGTCCACAACACATGCAAATACAAAAATGCGCTGCAAATACTCACAGCACATGCAAATACAAAAACCCGCTGCAAATACTCACAAAACATGCAAATACAAAAACACGCTACAAAAGTCCACAACACATGCAAATACAAATGCTCACAAAACATGCAAATACAAAAAGACACTGCAAATACTCACAACACATGCAAATACAAAAATGCGCTGCAAATACTCACAACACATGCAAATACAAAAACCCGCTGCAAATACTCACAAAACATGCAAATACAAAAACGCGCTGCAAATACTCACAACACATGCAAATACAAAAATGCGCTGCAAATACTCACAACACATGCAAATACAAAAATGCGCTGCAAATACTCACAACACATGCAAATACAAAAATGCGCTGCAAATACTCACAACACATGCAAATACAAAAATGCGCTGCAAATACTCACAACACATGCAAATACAAAAATGCGCTGTAGATACTCACAACACATGCAAATACAAAAATGCGCTGCAAATACTGACAACACATGCAAATACAAAAATGCGCTGCAAATACTCACAGCACATGCAAATACAAAAACCCGCTGCAAATACTCACAAAACATGCAAATACAAAAACACGCTGCAAAAGTCCACAACACATGCAAATACAAAAAGACACTGCAAATACTCACAGCACATGCAAATACAAAAACCCGCTGCAAATGCTCACAAAACATGCAAATACAAAAACACGCTGCAAAAGTCCACAACACATGCAAATACAAAAAGACACTGCAAATACTCACAACACATGCAAATACAAAAATGCGCTGCAAATACTCACAACACATGCAAATACAAAAACGCGCTGCAAATACTCACAACACATGCAAATACAAAAATGCGCTGCAAATACTCAGAACACATGCAAATACAAAAACGTGCAGCAAATACTCACAACACATGCAAATACAAAAAGACGCTGCAAATACTGACAACACATGCAAATACAAAAATGCGCTGCAAATACTCACAAAATATGCAAATACAAAAACTCGCTGCAAATACTCACAAAACATGCAAATACAAAAACGCGCTGCAAAAGTCCACAACACATGCAAATACAAAAATGCGCTGCAAATACTCACAACACATGCAAATACAAAAATGCGCTGCAAATACTCACAACACATGCAAATACAACAACGCACTGCAAATACTCAGAACACATGCAAATACAAAAACGTGCAGCAAATACTCACAACACATGCAAATACAAAAAGACGCTGCAAATACTGACAACACATGCAAATACAAAAACGTGCAGCAAATACTCACAACACATGCAAATACAAAAAGACGCTGCAAATACTGACAACACATGCAAATACAGAAACGCGCTGCAAATACTCACAAAACATGCAAATACAAAAACGCGCTGCAAATACTCACAACACATGCAAATACAAAAACACGCTGCAAAAGTCCACAACACATGCAAATACAAAAAGACACTGCAAATACTCACAACACATGCAAATACAAAAACGCGCTGCAAATACTCACAACACATGCAAATACAAAAATGCGCTGCAAATACTCACAACACATGCAAATACAAAAATGCGCTGTAAATACTCACAACACATGCAAATACAAAAATGCGCTGCAAATACTGACAACACATGCAAATACAAAAATGCGCTGCAAATACTCACAGCACATGCAAATACAAAAACCCGCTGCAAATACTCACAAAACATGCAAATACAAAAACACGCTGCAAAAGTCCACAACACATGCAAATACAAAAAGACACTGCAAATACTCACAGCACATGCAAATACAAAAACCCGCTGCAAATGCTCACAAAACATGCAAATACAAAAACACGCTGCAAAAGTCCACAACACATGCAAATACAAAAAGACACTGCAAATACTCACAACACATGCAAATACAAAAATGCGCTGCAAATACTCACAACACATGCAAATACAAAAACGCGCTGCAAATACTCACAACACATGCAAATACAAAAATGCGCTGCAAATACTCAGAACACATGCAAATACAAAAACGTGCAGCAAATACTCACAACACATGCAAATACAAAAAGACGCTGCAAATACTGACTACACATGCAAATACAAAAATGCGCTGCAAATACTCACAAAATATGCAAATACAAAAACTCGCTGCAAATACTCACAAAACATGCAAATACAAAAACGCGCTGCAAAAGTCCACAACACATGCAAATACAAAAATGCGCTGCAAATACTCACAACACATGCAAATACAAAAATGCGCTGCAAATACTCACAACACATGCAAATACAACAACGCACTGCAAATACTCAGAACACATGCAAATACAAAAACGTGCAGCAAATACTCACAACACATGCAAATACAAAAAGACGCTGCAAATACTGACAACACATGCAAATACAAAAACGTGCAGCAAATACTCACAACACATGCAAATACAAAAAGACGCTGCAAATACTGACAACACATGCAAATACAGAAACGCGCTGCAAATACTCACAAAACATGCAAATACAAAAACGCGCTGCAAATACTCACAACACATGCAAATACAAAAACACGCTGCAAAAGTCCACAACACATGCAAATACAAAAAGACACTGCAAATACTCACAACACATGCAAATACAAAAACGCGCTGCAAATACTCACAACACATGCAAATACAAAAATGCGCTACAAATACTCACAACACATGCAAATACAAAAACGCGCTGCAAATACTCACAACACATGCAAATACAAAAATGCGCTACAAATACTCACAACACATGCAAATACAAAAACGCGCTGCAAATATTCACAACACATGCAATACAAAAACACGCTGCAAAAGTCCACAACACATGCAAATACAAAAACACGCTGCAAAAGTCCACAACACATGCAAATACAAAAAGACGCTGCAAATACTCACAAAACATGCAAATACAAAAACACGCTGCAAAAGTCCACAACACATGCAAATACAAAAACACGCTGCAAAAGTCCACAACACATGCAAATACAAAAAGACGCTGCAAATACTCACAACACATGCAAATACAAAAAGACGCCGCAAATACTCACAACACATGCAAATACAAAAACACGCTGCAAAAGTCCACAACACATGCAAATACAAAAAGACACTGCAAATACTCACAACACATGCAAATACAAAAACGCGCTGCAAATACACACAACACATGCAAATACAAAAATGCGCTGCACATACTCACAACACATGCAAATACAAAAACGCGCTGCAAATACTCACAACACATGCAAATACAAAAATGCGCTGCAAATACTCACAACACATGCAAATACAAAAACGCGCTGCAAATACTCACAACACATGCAAATACAAAAATGCGCTGCAAATACTCACAACACATGCAAATACAAAAACGCGCTGCAAATACTCACAACACATGCAAATACAAAAACCCGCTGCAAATACTCACAGCACATGCAAATACAGAAACACGCTGCAAATACTCACAACACATGCAAATACAAAAACGCGCTGCAAATACTCACAACACATGCAAATACAAAAACCCGCTGCAAATACTCACAGCACATGCAAATACAGGAACGCGCTGCAAAAGTCCACAACACATGCAAATACAAAAACGTGCAGCAAATACTCACAACACATGCAAATACAAAAAGACTCTGCAAATACTGACAAAACATTCAAATACAAAAATGTGCTGCAAATACTCACAAAATATGCAAATGCAAATACAAAAACAAAAAGACGCTGCAAATACTCACAACACATACAAATACAAAAATGCGCTGCAAAAGTCCACAACACAACCAAGTACAGAAACGTGCTGCAAATACTCACAACACATGCAAATACATAAACGCGCTGCAAAAGTCCACAACACATGCAAATACAAAAACTCGCTGCAAATACTCACAAAACATGCAAATACAAAAACGCGCTGCAAATACTCACAACACATGCAAATACAAAAACACGCTGCAAAAGTCCACAACACATGCAAATACAGAAACGTGCTGCAAATACTCACAAAACATGCAAATACAAAAACGCGCTGCAAATACTCACAACACATGCAAATACAAAAACACGCTGCAAAAGTCCACAACACATGCAAATACAAAAAGACACTGCAAATACTCACAACACATGCAAATACAAAAACGCGCTGCAAATACTCACAACACATGCAAATACAAAAATGCGCTACAAATACTCACAACACATGCAAATACAAAAACGCGCTGCAAATATTCACAACACATGCAATACAAAAACACGCTGCAAAAGTCCACAACACATGCAAATACAAAAACACGCTGCAAAAGTCCACAACACATGCAAATACAAAAAGACGCTGCAAATACTCACAAAACATGCAAATACAAAAACACGCTGCAAAAGTCCACAACACATGCAAATACAAAAACACGCTGCAAAAGTCCACAACACATGCAAATACAAAAAGACGCTGCAAATACTCACAACACATGCAAATACAAAAAGACGCCGCAAATACTCACAACACATGCAAATACAAAAACACGCTGCAAAAGTCCACAACACATGCAAATACAAAAAGACACTGCAAATACTCACAACACATGCAAATACAAAAACGCGCTGCAAATACTCACAACACATGCAAATACAAAAATGCGCTGCACATACTCACAACACATGCAAATACAAAAACGCGCTGCAAATACTCACAACACATGCAAATACAAAAATGCGCTGCAAATACTCACAACACATGCAAATACAAAAACGCGCTGCAAATACTCACAACACATGCAAATACAAAAATGCGCTGCAAATACTCACAACACATGCAAATACAAAAACGCGCTGCAAATACTCACAACACATGCAAATACAAAAACCCGCTGCAAATACTCACAGCACATGCAAATACAGAAACGCGCTGCAAATACTCACAACACATGCAAATACAAAAACGCGCTGCAAATACTCACAACACATGCAAATACAAAAACCCGCTGCAAATACTCACAGCACATGCAAATACAGGAACGCGCTGCAAAAGTCCACAACACATGCAAATACAAACACGTGCAGCAAATACTCACAACACATGCAAATACAAAAAGACTCTGCAAATACTGACAAAACATTCAAATACAAAAATGTGCTGCAAATACTCACAAAATATGCAAATGCAAATACAAAAACAAAAAGACGCTGCAAATACTCACAACACATACAAATACAAAAATGCGCTGCAAAAGTCCACAACACAACCAAGTACAGAAACGTGCTGCAAATACTCACAACACATGCAAATACATAAACGCGCTGCAAAAGTCCACAACACATGCAAATACAAAAACGCGCTGCAAATACTCACAACACATCCAAATACAAAAACGTGCTGCAAATACTCAGAACACATGCAAATACAGAAACGCGCTGCAAATACTCACAACACATGCAAATACAAAAACGCGCTGCAAAAGTCCACAACACATGCAAATACAAAAAGACGCTGCAAATACTCACAACACAACAAAATACAGACACGTGCTACAAATACTCAGAACACATGCAAATACAGAAACGCGCTGCAAAAGTCCACAACACATGCAAATACAAAAACGCGCTGCAAATACTCACAACACAACAAAATACAGACACATGCTGCAAATACTCAGAACACATGCAAATACAGAAACGCGCTGCAAATACTCACAACACATGCAAATACAAAAACGCGCTGTAAATACTCACAACACATGCAAATACAAAAACGCGCTGCAAAAGTCCACAACACATGCAAATACAAAAATGCGCAGCAAATACTCACAACACATGCAAATACAAAAATGCACTGCAAATACTCAGAACACATGCAAATACAGAAACGCGCTGCAAATACTCACAACACATGCAAATACAAAAACGCGCTGTAAATACTCACAACACATACAAATACAAAAACGCGCTGCAAAAGTCCACAACACATGCAAATACAGACACGTGCTGCAAATACTCACAACCCATGCAAATACAGACACGTGCTGCAAATACTCACAACACATGCAAATACAAAAAATGCGCTGCAAATACTCACAACACATGCAAATACAAAAATGCGCTGCAAATACTCACAACACATGCAAATACAGAAATGCGCTGCAAATACTCACAACACATGCAAATACAAAAACTCGCTGCAAATGCTCACAAAACATGCAAATACAAAAACGCGCTGCAAATACTCACAACACATGCAAATACAAAAACGCACTGCAAATACTCACAAAACATGCAAATACAAAAACTCGCTGCAAATGCTCACAAAACATGCAAATACAAAAACGCGCTGCAAATACTCACAACACATGCAAATACAAAAACGCACTGCAAATACTCACAAAACATGCAAATACAAAAACTCGCTGCAAATGCTCACAAAACATGCAAATACAAAAACGCGCTGCAAATACTCACAACACATGCAAATACAAAAACGCACTGCAAATACTCACAAAACATGCAAATACAAAAACTCGCTGCAAATGCTCACAAAACATGCAAATACAAAAACGCGCTGCAAATACTCACAACACATGCAAATACAAAAACACGCTGCAAAAGTCCACAACACATGCAAATACAAAAAGACGCTGCAAATACTCACAACACATACAAATACAAAAAGATGCTGCAAATACTCACAACACAACAAAATATAGACACGTGCTACAAATACTCAGAACACATGCAAATACAGAAATGCGCTGCAAAAGTCCACAACACATGCAAATACAAAAACGCGCTGCAAATACTCACAACACAACAAAATACAGACACATGCTGCAAATACTCAGAACACATGCAAATACAGAAACGCGCTGCAAATACTCACAACACATGCAAATACAAAAACGCGCTGTAAATACTCACAAAACATGCAAATACAAAAACGCGCTGCAAATACTCACAAAACATGCAAATACAAAAACGCGCTGTAAATACTCACAAAACATGCAAATACAAAAACGCGCTGCAAATACTCACAACACATGCAAATACAAAAACGCACTGCAAATACTCACAAAACATGCAAATACAAAAACTCGCTGCAAATGCTCACAAAACATGCAAATACAAAAACGCGCTGCAAATACTCACAACACATGCAAATACAAAAACACGCTGCAAAAGTCCACAACACCTGCAAATACAAAAAGACGCTGCAAATACTCACAACACATACAAATACAAAAAGATGCTGCAAATACTCACAACACAACAAAATATAGACACGTGCTACAAATACTCAGAACACATGCAAATACAGAAATGCGCTGCAAAAGTCCACAACACATGCAAATACAAAAACGCGCTGCAAATACTCACAACACAACAAAATACAGACACATGCTGCAAATACTCAGAACACATGCAAATACAGAAACGCGCTGCAAATACTCACAACACATGCAAATACAAAAACGCGCTGTAAATTCTCACAAAACATGCAAATACAAAAACGCGCTGTAAATACTCACAACACATGGAAATACAAAAACGCGCTGCAAAAGTCCACAAAACATGCAAATACAAAAACGCGCTGTAAATACTCACAAAACATGCAAATACAGAAACACGCTGCAAATACTCACAACACATGCAAATACAAAAACGCGCTGTAAATACTCACAACACATGCAAATACAAAAACGCGCTGCAAAAGTCCACAACACATGCAAATACAAAAACGCGCTGCAAATACTCACAACACAACAAAATACAGACACATGCTGCAAATACTCAGAACACATGCAAATACAGAAACGCGCTGCAAATACTCACAAAACATGCAAATACAAAAACGCGCTGTAAATACTCACAAAACATGCAAATACAAAAACGCGCTGTAAATACTCACAACACATGGAAATACAAAGACGCGCTGCAAAAGTCCACAAAACATGCAAATACAAAAATGCACTGCAAATACTCAGAACACGTGCAAATACAGAAACGCGCTGCAAATACTCACAACACAACAAAATACAGACACATGCTGCAAATACTCAGAACACATGCAAATACAGAAACGCGCTGCAAATACTCACAACACATGCAAATACAAAAACGCGCTGTAAATACTCACAACACATGGAAATACAAAAACGCGCTGCAAAAGTCCACAAAACATGCAAATACAAAAATGCACTGCAAATACTCAGAACACATGCAAATACAGAAACGCGCTGCAAATACTCACAACACATGCAAATACAAAATCGCGCTGTAAATACTCACAACACATGCAAATACAAAAACGCGCTGCAAAAGTCCACAACACATGCAAATACAAAAAGACGCTGCAAATACTCACAACACATGCAAATACAAAAATGCACTGCAAATACTCACAACACATGCAAATACAGACACGTGCTGCAAATACTCACAACCCATGCAAATACAGACACGTGCTGCAAATACTCACAACACATGCAAATACAAAAATGCGCTGCAAATACTCACAACACATGCAAATACAAAAATGCGCTGCAAATACTCACAACACATGCAAATACAGAAACGCGCTGCAAATACTCACAACACATGCAAATACAAAAACGCACTGCAAATACTCACAACACATGCAAATACAAAAACTCGCTGCAAATACTCACAACACATGCAAATACAGAAACGTGCTGCAAATACTCACAACACATGCAAATACAAAAAGATGCTGCAAATACTCACAAAACATGCAAATACAAAAACGCGCTGCAAATACTCACAACACATGCAAATACAAAAACACGCTGCAAAAGTCCACAACACATGCAAATACAAAAAGACACTGCAAATACTCACAACACATGCAAATACAAAATCGCGCTGCAAATACTCACAACACATGCAAATACAAAAATGCGCTGCACATACTCACAACACATGCAAATACAAAAACGCGCTGCAAATACTCACAACACATGCAAATACAAAAATGCGCTGCAAATACTCACAACACATGCAAATACAAAAACGCGCTGCAAATACTCACAACACATGCAAATACAAAAACCCGCTGCAAATACTCACAGCACATGCAAATACAGAAACGCGCTGCAAAAGTCCACAACACATGCAAATACAAAAACGTGCAGCAAATACTCACAACACATGCAAATACAAAAAGACTCTGCAAATACTGACAAAACATTCAAATACAAAAATGCGCTGCAAATACTCACAAAATATGCAAATGCAAATACAAAAACAAAAAGACGCTGCAAATACTCACAACACATACAAATACAAAAATGCGCTGCAAAAGTCCACAACACAACCAAGTACAGAAACGTGCTGCAAATACTCACAACACATGCAAATACGAAAACGCACTGCAAATACTCAGAACACATGCAAATACAAAAACACGCTGCAAATACTCACAACACATGCAAATACATAAACGCGCTGCAAAAGTCCACAACACATGCAAATACAAAAACGCGCTGCAAATACTCACAACACATCCAAATACAAAAACGCGCTGCAAATACTCACAGCACATGCAAATGCAAAATTGCGCTGCAAAAGTCCACAACACATGCAAATACAAAAACGCCCTGCAAATACTCACAACACAACAAAATACAGACACGTGCTGCAAATACTCAGAACACCAGCAAATACAGAAACGTGCTGCAAATACTCACAACACATGCAAATACAAAAACGCGCTGCAAAAGTCCACAACACATGCAAATACAAAAACGCGCTGCAAATACTCACAACACAACAAAATACAGACACGTGCTGCAAATACTCAGAACACATGCAAATACAAAAACGCGCTGTAAATACTCACAACACATGCAAATACAAAAACGCGCTGCAAAAGTCCACAACACATGCAAATACAAAAAGGCGCAGCAAATACTCACAACACATGCAAATACAGAAACGCGCTGCAAATACTCACAACACATGCAAATACAAAAACGCGCTGTAAATACTCACAACACATACAAATACAAAAACGCGCTGCAAAAGTCCACAACACATGCAAATACAGACACGTGCTGCAAATACTCACAACCCATGCAAATACAGACACGTGCTGCAAATACTCACAACACATGCAAATACAAAAATGCGCTGCAAATACTCACAACACATGCAAATACAAAAATGCGCTGCAAATACTCACAACACATGCAAATACAGAAACGCGCTGCAAATACTCACAACACATGCAAATACAAAAACGCACTGCAAATACTCACAACACATGCAAATACAAAAACTCGCTGCAAATACTCACAACACATGCAAATACAGAAACGTGCTGCAAATACTCACAACACATGCAAATACAAAATCGCGCTGCAAATACTCACAACACATGCAAATACAGAAATGCGCTGCAAATACTCACAAAACATGCAAATACAAAAACTCGCTGCAAATACTCACAACACATGCAAATACAGAAACGTGCTGCAAATGCTCACAAAACATGCAAATACAAAAACGCGCTGCAAATACTCACAACACATGCAAATACAAAAACGCACTGCAAATACTCACAAAACATGCAAATACAAAAACTCGCTGCAAATGCTCACAAAACATGCAAATACAAAAACGCGCTGCAAATACTCACAACACATGCAAATACAAAAACGCGCTGCAAATACTCACAAAACATGCAAATACAAAAACGAGCTGCAAATACTCACAACACATGCAAATACAAAAACACGCTGCAAAAGTCCACAACACGTGCAAATACAAAAAGACGCTGCAAATACTCACAACACATGCAAATACAAAAAGACGCTGCAAATACTCACAAATAATATATTTTTTTATAAGTGACTTGATTTTATGTCTCAAATCCCAGTCTATTCACTGCAGAAAGTTAAACTAAAAACTTAGTGATGAGAGCTCTACTTCAACATGTTCTGATAACACTTTAACCTTAATTTATTTCTTAATATTTCCCTTGTGGCCCGTAGTTTAAAAAAAATGAGAAGAGATGTAGGTGTTAAACAAGTCGTTTTTTTGTTTTGTTTTTTTAAATGAGGAGTTAACTAATCTTATTACAGCGCGTCGGTTATGTGTGATGCGCTATAAATGATTGCAGGGCAAATTAAAATATTAATTTAATTCTAAAAGTAGCCTAATCATCATCATCATCATTCAGATCATCGCAGAAGGGGCTTGAGATCGCCGGGCCTGGTATGTGCTATTTGCAGCGCGTATTTGCATGTTTTGTGAGTATTTGCAGCGCGTTTCTGTATTTGCATGTGTTGTGGACTTTTGCAGCGCATGTGCTGTCAAACCGATGAAGATGTTTACTTTATTTGCTGGTGTTTTTTTCTATTTTGCATGTGTTTTCTTCAGTTGCAGCGCGTTGAGCTCTCTCGACCACCGTAAATACCACTTAGAATGTCATTGTGATTGTGGAATGTATTGCACAAATTCTCACCTTTAGCCTACTCAACCAAATGCAGTAGAATTGTATTAAAATATTATGTTGGCTTGCATTAAAATTGCATTTCTAATATAATGTTACTGATGATGAGAACGGAACATAACAATAGACTACAATTTGCTGTAGTTTTAGTACCTGGTGTTTCAGTTTTTTATTCTTTTTTAATGTGGGGGCAAAAAGGCACCTTTATCTTTACGCCACATCAGGAAAGAAAGAAATACAGGTGTCTGATCCATGCGTATATCCACGGACCTACAAAATGATTGGACCGAGAGACTCCCAGATATGAAATGAATGAGAGTGTGCGCTCTTGACAGCACACACTGCACACTGGCAGTGTTTAGTAGATGGGAAATCAAGAAATGTGCAGTGCTACACTACACCCACATGCATCTAACATGCCAAAACAAACCTTTCATTTGAGTTTTTTTTTTTTTCTGGAAAGTGCGTGCAATATGCTTGTCCTATTCATTTATGCACTTGACTTGAGCGAAAAGAATGATTGTTTACGCAAATGTAAGGAGACTGGAATTATAGCAGATATGAGCTATAGACCCAATGTACAGATTAACCCATGCCATGACTTAGACACTTCATTAAAATAGTACAGTGATTACATCTCAATGTCATGACAGCGTGGAACATCTACAAGACCATGGAATTCAAATATATCTGCACTGGATATTTATGAAGTGTACCAAGGTGAAGACTTAGCTCATGAATATTAAGTTACATGGCTGGACAGTCTAAGAAAATCACCTGGCAATGTCAGTATGAGCCAATTATTATTTATGAACTTGATGATGTCACAACGAGCCCATCTTGCCCTCTAATCCCTATTTAAATTCATTCCAGCTCCACTGCCTAGATGTATCCACCTTATTTTTCAGGTAAGGGCGGGCATCATTCTGCTGTCATTTGCGTCCAGTTATTTTTAGCTGTACAAAACAGCTCGTTATGCTGCTTAATATTGCAAACTCGTATTTCTTACCACATTATTTTAATGTATTGTCTTAATTAAACATGCTGGTTTGTAGCAAAAACAGTTTTACAGTTTACTGCAATTTGATATATTCTTCTCGTTTTTTCCCTTCAGTTAATAAATCAGAAGTCTCGCACATTCACAGAAAACACCTTACTTCCGCATTGAAAAATAAAGTGGATACTTAAGGCGAGACACTGCAGGTGAAAAGGGATTTTTTTAAATTACAAGATATCACTGTGAAACTTCTCCAGTTTATTACTGGCATAAACATAAGAAAAAAATATATTACAAGTTTTGTGTAAATGAATGTTTTAATATGCAAATGAGGTCTTATATACTTAAATATACGGTCGTTTGCATACTTTTCAAAAAACTAAATCTGGAAATTGGAAAGGTTTAAAATTCTTGGTTCTATTTGTTGACATATTAGATGAGAGGACTTTTACAGGGGGGATTCTGGATATCTTATTTTGTGCTTTAGTAAATTAGAGAAAACTATACCTCAGGATAGGAATAATATATCAAGAAATCCTTCTGTAAAAGCCTTCAGAATATAGTTAAGACTGGAAAAGTTGGTGCTTGTAGGTGCTACTGAAGTGGATATATCTGACTCTGAGTGTGAGAAAAAACTCATTTTGAGAAAACGGCCTTTAAAGTTTTATATTGTATAACAGCATACATTTCTATGAAACCCCCAACCTACAAACAAAACATACATTCAGTTCATTAATATCAGTAGTATATAATATTTAAAACACATGGAAATTGATAAATGAATAAATTATTAATAGCAATAGCCATAAGCTGAAGAGAACTACATTAACAAACACGCATAACAAACAGCCACAAAAACTGCAAACGACCTGTCCCTGTTTGTTGCATGTCCATCTATAACTATTTGTATCTATTGCTACTTGGTCTTTTCTGTGAACGTTTATGAGCTGATTTCGGCGTTGTCTGCATTTTCTCTCAGGTGGAGAATAAACAAGGAAGCAGCAGCGCGTATCACGTAGTGGGAAATTCACATCGACCAATCAGATGTGGTTTTTGGCTGCAAACTTTCGCGGTTGGTTCAACAAAGAAAAAAGACCATATTTGGATTAGACAGCGCTGTGTATGAGACTGAGAGCTTTATAATGATACCAGGCATGACATGTTTCTGTAAAGGGAGACGGCACAGGAGCTCGCGTTAGAACGCTAACTTTTGATGATTTCGGGTAGAAATCTAAAGGCGCAAGTTGACAAAATATAATGAAATAACCACTTTAATGTGTAATGTTGACATTTTTTTTTTATTTTGACATGAAAGCTTACATGTTAAGGGAGCAAACTGGCCCAAAATCTCAAAATTGACCACTGCATGAAAAAACGATGTTTTCACCTGCCGTGTTTCGCCTTAAACCTTTTTAAATGGATTACGTGTTAATGTTTCCCTATTCTTAAATATAAACTGTGGTGTGCTGCTGTCAAAGATGTTTACCCAAAACCTGACTAAAGTCAAGGTTGACTTGTGACTTCATGCAGAAAAATCACTTCTGATCGACCTGACTGTTGAGTTAGTTAATCTGCTCTTAAAGTGACTTTGTCTAGTTAGATTATTTATCACTCCTGTAGTTATTCTTTCTCAGTGCTGAGGCGCTTCCTCAGTTGCATGCCTTAGCATGTGGCTGTCTGTTTGTGCTTGTGTGTGCATTTCAGAGAGGAAAGGTTTAGTTAGGGTCATGCTTGTGCTCAACTTGCCTGCCCTTCATGGCTTGTTTCACAGAGTGCCAATGTTATTTACATCTCTATGACAGTTCCATTAGGCTGGCAGAGCCCTCTGGTGAAGCTCTGTGAAGGGTCTTTTTAACAGGGTGAAATTACCTCTCCACAAGAGCAAGAGCTACCTGAAAGAGCAGGGCCTCCTCCTATTAAAAAGCAAATTATGACTGATATACAATATTACTGCTGGCCTGGAGGCCTATTAAGAATCACTGAATGGTGTGTAATTCTATTTGGGAGAGATATCCGATCCCCGGTCCAGATACTCAATTAAATTAGAGACAGGCGGTCCATACCCGTACACCTCTGTTGAGAGGATATGGTAAGATGATGGTGAAAAGTCTTCATCCAATTCAGTGATTTTTATGGAAAGAAACTTATTATACTACAGTTAATTCCAGTCCTCCAATCTGATTGGCCGAACTGTGCGTCAAGAGTGCTGATTTTGTTTGTCTGTGTTTGCACATTGACAGATAGACTGTCAGGGTGTGTTAGTGATGGGGACTTTTCACTGACTCTTTCTGCAGGTTACAGCAATGCCTCAACGTGACCTTACGAGAGAATCATTGAATCATTAATTTAGCCGATTCATTCAACAACACTGAGGGTGGTTCTCAAACGGAAGGTTGTGTCCTAGTAAGACTACATATCTCGGCTTCCACATCAGCGCTGAAGGGTGTCTCAATTTGAAGGATCCTTGCATTAATAAAAAGGATCCTTGAAGGATCCTTGCGTCATTTCACATTCTTCATTCAGCCCATTTTGAAGGATGCATCAAGTGTATCCTTTGCATCCTTCAATCACCCACAATTCCAATTCATGAAAAACAACTGACGGAAAACGAGTCAGCACTGAGCTTGTCTAAGTTCATTATTAAATGGAAAACATACAAAAATGTTTTTTGAAATTTTTTTCTCGCAATTGCGACTTTATATCATGCAATTCTGACTATAACTCATAATTGCAACTGGCTTTTTATTAATGCAATACAAAGATTTTTAATACAAACAATTTTTTTCCAAAATTAAGTTTTAAATATATTTTCGCATCATGACCGTGGGGGCGGGAACATATGTGACACAGCCATGCGCACTTACTAGACCGTCACATTTTAGAGTTCAATGCTGAGGAGGCCTCACTAGGATGTAGCCTTCTGTTTGAGAAGCACCCAGAATCATTCAGGAACAAAACAAGTCACCTTTTATGAGTGAGTAATTGAATCATTCATTCAACCAATTAGTTCAACATCACTAATTCTTTCCGGGTCGGAACAAGTACTCATTTGGTACTATTTTAGTTGATGGAGCAAATGTAGACAAAGTAACCAGTAATATTGTGTCTAAAATTTTTTACTTGCATAATTTTACAATTCATCATACTCATAGTCATAATCTGTATGATAATTGGTCTGAATAGCAGCAGGGATGTGATGACCTACGGTCAAATTACAGCTGCACTGATATTTGGAACAACAGCACTCTAGCTTGTGTGATATCGCTTTACTTAAATATTATTATATTTCATTGTAAGACGTCAATTCCAGTATTTTATGTTTTACTGTTATACGGTTCTGTAGTGTTCTGTATGGTATCTGTGAATTTAAAGTGTTTGAGAGAGGAGGTCTTACAGATGCTAAGGCAATGAAGCTGAACGGAGCTCTCCATCACTGCCTGCCTCTCTACTAGCCTTCATTCGTCTGTGCCAGAAATGAGGGGGCGCAGAATCACTCTTCAGATCAGAGGAGATGAGCCTCCAGTCACATCATAATGTGCATTTATCACCACTGGCACATTGCAGCCTGCCCTTTCAGCCACTATTACAAACTCAGGCCTCTATGTCTTCACAGTTAAAGCAACATGGCTACAAAAATGTGTGCTTGGAGGAAGCAAAATGTTTATTTTTTTGTGTGTATGTGGACCGGCATAGGACCATTATGCTGTGTTGGAACTGGGCTACCCAGGCATTTTCGCATGCCATGATTGGGAAGATGCCATCATTCTACATGCACATATGTGGACTCTAACATGGAGTCCACCGCTATGCTGTTATTTGATGTCTTCAGGACTTTGGAAAGAGGAGCTATTAGCGCAGTGGGTGTAAGTGCAAGACCATTGCTACAGAATGGCAGTGTGTTTGTGTGGCTGTCCTTGTGTCTCTGTGGGGTTGGCAGGGAGGGGCTTGTGGCATGTGACTCACGCCAGGGCTGCCATGGCCACAGATGGCACCTGGGAACTTAGTGCTCAGGGCATGTATATGAGCTGCTCACCTGTGGAGCCCGTGAAGTGCCACTTCCGCAGAGCAGAAGAAACCTAAGCAGATCCTAGAAACACACACACACACTCTGCAGTGTTTGTGATTTTATACACACAATTCATGAACTATCCATTGCTTAAATATATCCACCAGCAATGTCATATACAGAGTGTGAGTGTGTGTATGTATATATATATATATATATATATATATATATATACACACACACACATATACACATATACATTAATATATTGTGCATATTTTTGAGCAATGAATAGTTAATGACATGAACAATAACAAAATAAACACACAACAAAAATGACAGCGTGACAAAGCAGCAAAGAAAACATCTGATTATAGCAATGTGGATAGGTTTGTACGAGCTCTGCAATTCAACGGCATCATGTCGACAAATGAAATTCAAAATTACACTTATGATGGTTTGATTATAAAGTATATTTGAGACTGTAGACTATATAGATCTGGCTATGTGAGACTATAGTTTGAATTAATCCTTTTTCTATGCATGACACATTTACAATACAGTACAGAATGGCTCTTCCAGCATTATCCTGACCATTGTGTAAGCATTTGCTTCATGCGTCATAGAACGAAAGAGAGGCTCTCGGGAGCGCATGTAAACGTCAAATCCTTTTGATTTCCCCGGAAAAAAAACGTCCTTCACATAAAAAATATTGGATTTTATAGACAATCTAGGAAGTCAGGAAAGGTCTCTCTTTTTTCTTTTTTTTTCATTACAAGCTGTTCACACATTGAAAATAAAAAAATCTATTAATACATGACATTCTTTACATGTAGCCCATTTATCTATATATTTATGTTGTTGTTTTTTATATTTTACATTATTTTTATATACAAATGTATTTAAATGATTGGGTGTGGAATGACACTATAATCCAGACCTCTGCAGGTGTTTTTCATCATGTTCTCTGGGGAAGTGTGAACTGTCTGCATTAGACCAAGGTGGAAAAACAACTGATGCTCATATTTGTTCCTGGGGGAACAATAGTGTGTTTAAAAAAACATTAAGGAAAACAGAGGCTGTTTATTATTTTAGGATATGGATAGATGAGATGAGAGACACAGTCATGGCTGGGCTGTGACATTTGCATAGCCTGATTAATGAATTATTGTCAGTTGAGATGGCACCTCAGTATGTGTGTGTGGAGGAGTCCCTGAGGAGCTGGGTTCCTTAACAGGGGAAGTAGGGTGCGTTGCAAAACATTTCTCACCCTGTTGGCCTTTTCTGAAAAGAGCGAACAGCTTTATGTAACACAGATGGCTATAGATAGCCCAAAAAGACCTCTGCGTTACACCTTCTTATCATCTAGAAAAAGCCAAATTAGTTTTCATTCCATTCCCTGTCATTTATCGCAGTGCAGGCTTCGACATTTGGAATGTGCTTTTATCTTGATAGCACCTCACACACACACCTGCACATGTAGGATTCTCAATCAGAGTTATTATTTATGTATGAGGAGTAGGGGAACACACCGCTGAGGGTAACCAGGGTAACAACAGATGTCTTATTCATATTGATTATAGGTTACACAGCAGGTGTTGTGAACCTTTAAATGAGCACAACTGTATCAGGCTATAAAGTAGAGGTCTACATGGAAATTAAAGTTGAAGCTTGAACCTTGTCTATAAATGAACTTTTAGACCTGACCCGACCTGTCAAAATCAATCTTTCTAATTCCTTTTTTAAAATTCTGTCCCTCCATCATCTCCTACTTGGTGTTTTCCTCTAATGGATCCTCCAGTTTCCTGCCCTTCGCCTACCACTGGTCCAACTCTGGAACTCCCTCCCTCAGCTGTTGGTTTTGTTACGGTGCGAGGACATGCCTTCCGGGAGGGGGGTGTCACGATCATGTTCTGTTTAGTTTCATTTTCTCTGTTTTCTGTTTGCCTGAGTTCTCATTGCTTGTTTGTTGCCAATGGTTGCTAATTTAGTTACACACCTGGGTAGGGTTGCCTCAGCCATTCATAAGTTCTTTCTTAAATTGGAAAGTAAATACCACACTAGAGGCTTGGTAACTACTAGCTAGTTTGTAACTAATTCTGTATTTTATTCAGGTGCACCATTTGTTCTCAATGCAGAACGCATCTAGTAGGTCATAAGCTCTCCATAAAGTAACGCATAGTCGCATAATCTGACATTTACCCTCAATGATCCAACAGCAGCCTTCAAATATTTGACCAGAAATTGTTGAAATGTCATGAATTTCAGTTTATCCTTCATTCTAACTTATTTTACCTCACATAACTAACGGTAAAAACAAGTTTCCATTTAAATACGATACCTAATCATGAATAGCATAAGTGTTTTTATATGTAAAACAACATTCAGAAACTCTATTTGAAATTAAATTAATATGGATGAATAAATAAATACAAAAACATAAGAAATTACATTTATTGGCTATATGACTGATTTTATTTGACATGCACAACACGGAGTGATACACACAGCGGTGTGCTGTTTAGGAGGGGTTTGTGTTGAAGAGCCACAAATAAAGTAATCTTTTCACATAATGTTCACATGTAATCAATGTAAGCGAGTGTAAATGTCAGCATTATCATATATGTCTAAAGAAATGAAGACCATCGGGTAAAACAAGAGTTTAGTAATGCAGTTCAGTCAGTCTGCTGTTTTATTCCAACCGTTGCTCTTGATTGAAGGTGTAAGAAAAAAATGATGAGGACGTTGAAGATCTCAAAGATGAAGTTTATTGCAGCATAGCAGTGACAAAGTACATGAAGCACTTTGGGTTCACCGGCGTCAGAATGAACCCAGAACATCCGAATCTCAAACCTTTTATCCTGTTACAATTTACCACTCTTAATGTAAATTAAATTGCCCCTGTTGGAACAGCTGTGGCCTGTATGTTAATGAAGTTGTGACACTTCTCTGTGTCCCACACCCATTCCCATTCTACTAATTGATGACCATTTGCTCAGGATGTGATCAACCCAAATGGTACATAAACAGTATAACTTGACTTTCTTCTTCTCTATGATAATTAAGCCATTTTGGGGATGAGCTCATTCTAAAATATACTTTGGATTGGAATCTAAATCGAGGCAGACTACAATTTCTTACAGAGGATTCCGTAAATATTTAGTTATTACATAGAGTTACACTTCAACTAAGTTTAATGGTGCAACGCAAAAATATTTATTAGTGCGTAAGTTGTAACTTAATGGCCATTTATGTCAAAACTAGGCTTGCAACTTACACACAGCTGGTACAACCGGCCCCTGCTCCATTTCTTTATTCTTTGTTAGGCGTCGTCAGTGTTTAATGTGTAGTTGCTTTGTTGATTCTCTGTGTTCATTAAAGTCTCTAGTATCTTGTTCTTCCTGTGTCTCACTCTACATTAGATTCAGAATGCAGAATTGGGTGAATAACACATTACACAGTGACCTCATTTATCTAAGTTTATATTAAAGTGGACTGAATTGGACTCAGAATGCTGCACTGCAGAGGAAGTTGCTGTTTGACTTTGTGTATGTCTGAAAATCAGTCACATAATGTAATGCAAAGTAAGATACAACCTAATGAAAAGACTGCATAACGCATTTGTGTACTATCCAAGGAATGCAGTCATTGGCCGTCATTGCCAAATTCAGAAGCGGTGTGTGCTGAAGTGTGTAATTCTTAGATACGGTGGCACCACAGTATATCTGAGTGCAGTATTCTCAGAGACGTGTGCCGGAGCATTGTGGGGTTATGAGCATTCAGTCAAGCTGTCAATATTGTTTGACCCGCTTAGAGTGGCAGTGTAAAGTGTTCAGGCATGGAGTCCTGTTTGCTGTGGTCCCCACCTGTTGCAAAATGTGCTGACATCTGGATTGGTAAACTAAGTTGATGTGCATATGTTTATGTGCGAGTTATCTTGCATTGTCACAGGGTTTTCAGGGGCTTAGGGGAAAATAATTCTTAAAAAGCATAGCTAATACCAATTTAAATGTCAACAGTTGTTTTAAAGTTCATTTATTTCATCCTCAAATCAGACACTTTAGGTTTAGAAATATAAAAGCATTAAAGTACCACTCAAAATCTATAAAAGCCAATTTTCACCCCAAAAATCATGCTTTGGTAAATAATAATTATGACATAAAAAAATCTGCAACAAAAAAAAACTATTTTTATGACAAAAACAATTATGTAAAAAGTTAGAATTATGACAAGTCAAAATGTACAGAAATCAAAAATGTTGACTTGCTTTAACTTTAATCAAAAATAAATGATTTATCTCATAATTTCAATTTTGTCATAATTTTGACTTTGTATCATTATTTTTATTCATATTTATGACTCTTAATGTCGTCCATACAAAGCAGTAGACAGATTCGATTCACTCAAATATTTTCACTGAAAACTAAACACATTTATAACATTATACATTTTCAGACAATATTATGCTAAATGAATTATTTTAACCCCTGATTCCTGACATTTTTACTAGTATGTGCCATTTAAAAACTGGTAACGTCAACTGTTTGATGTATCTCTGGATCTCTGGGTATTATTATTATTATTCAGAAATTAAGATAATACAAAATACTAGTGAATCCAAACAAAAGGCAAGATCAAGAATGCAGAATTGTGTGAATATACTCAGTGGCCTCATTTATTTGTTATATATTTTTTTATATTTTTATTATTTGTCAAATTTGTTTTTGCCAACTAGAGATACAGTGGCAAAAATAAAGAATGACCTTCAAGCACTACAGATGTCATTCAGAGTTTGTGGAGTTTGATTACTCTCATGACACAAGAAGAGAAACAGTGAGACTAGTGATTGATTGAGACTAGTTTGATTTAGTCTGAACCACTTAAAAAAAAAAAAAAAAAAGGTGTTTACTTGCTCCTTTAATAGGTCCCAGTCATGTTTAGCTGTTTTCCCTGGTATCATCACCTCTTCCAGTTGAGCAGGTGGTGTGTTAATTAGTCCTCATCACCTCACTGAAGCCTGACGGAAGAGGAGAGGGAGTAGATCTCTGAGTATATGAGACACATTAATATAGCTGCTGCTACTGATATTAGATACGTTTACTATACAATCAACAATTGTAAAAGCGTCAGAAATAATCAATTTCCACCTATGGGAGCTTAATTTAACAAACGGTTCCATGAGAGAGACCCACAAGATGTCTGTAAATAAAACCCATTTATTTTTGCAGATGAGCAGCCATAAAATATTTTTGTATAATATACAGGTGCAGGTCATATAATTAGAATATCATCAAAAAGTTGATTTATTTCACTAATTCCATTCAAAAAGTGAAACTTGTATATTATATTCATTCATTACACATAGACTGATATATTTCAAATGTTTATTTCTTTTCATTTTGATGATTATAACTGACAACTAAGGAAAATCCCAAATTCAGTATCTCAGAAAATTAGAATATTGTGAAAAGGTTCAATATTGAAGACACCTGGTGCCACACTCTAATCAGCTAATTAACTCAAAACAAACTCGCCTGACCTTAACCCCATAGAAAATCTATGGGGTATTGTGAAGAGGAAGATGCAATATGCCAGACTCAACAATGCAGAAGAGCTGAAGGCCACTATCAGAGCAACCTGGATTCTCATAACACCTGAGCAGTGCCACAGACTGATCGACTCCATGCCACACCGCATTGCTGCAGTAATTCAGGCAAAAGGAGCACCAACTAAGTATTGAGTGCTGTACATGCTCATACGTTTCATGTTCATACTTTTCAGTTGGCCAAGATTTCTAAAAATCCTTTCTTTGTATTGGTCTTAAGTAATATTCTAATTTTCTGAGATACTGAATTTGGGATTTTCCCTAATTGTCAGTTATAATCATCAAAATTAAAAGAAATTAACATTTGAAATCTATCAGTCTGTGTGTAATGAATGAATATAATATACAAGTTTCACTTTTTGAATGGAATTAGTGAAATAAATCAACTTTTTGATGATATTCTAATTATATGACCAGCACCTGTACTACAAGTGACAATATTTCAGTACCAAATTGCTTTAAAATGGCCATAACAGTAAAAGTATAATTTGTAGTGTTTTTTTTTAAGAATCTTTACGTAGCACATTTTCTTACAACACCATACATACAGAGAAAAAGGGTGTCAAAATTGTACCTTTAGGGGTACAACAGCTTGTCACGGCAGTACCTTTTTACTCCTAAAAGATGCATATTAGTACCATAGAGTACAAATGCGTACCTTAAAGTTACTATGAACCTTTATGTGTTAAAAAAGGTACAAACATGTCCTTTTAAGGGTACTGCCCCAGTGACAAGCTTTTGTACCCCTAAAGGTACAATTTTACACCCTGAGTGTATAGTGACCATGACTGTCAAACTCCAAAAAGGACAAAAACATCATTGAACTACATATGACTCGTGTTCTCACACCCAAGTCTCCTCTTCCTCCTCTTCTTCTACCCACTCCAGCCCTTTCAGTCCTACATTTTTTTTCTTTCTCTTAAGTCCTTTTCTTCAGGCTTCATCTGAGAGTAAAGTTTTACTTTAGTTCACTGTTTTACTAGAACGAACCATTTTGTGTACATTTGTGTGTTGTGTTAGAAAAATAGGTGCTGTAGGTATATCAGTTTTGGAAACACGATAAAGTGTTCAACCGATAAAAAGTGCAGAAATCTTTTTATAACTCATCATAGCATTTACTTAGAGCTTGATCAAGATTTCAAATTTTAAGGCGGGTACGATTTTTTTTTTTTTTTTTTCGAAAGAAGTCTCTTATGCTCAGCAAGGCTGCATTTATTTGATCAAAAATAAAACAGAACTGTTTTCTACTTTAATATATTTAAAGTTGTCATTTATTCCTGTGATGGCAAAGCTGGATTTTCAGCATCATTACTCCAGTCTTCAGCGTCACATGATCCGTCAGAAATCTTTATAATATGATGAAGAAACATTTCTTATTATTATCAATTTTGAATATGTATTTTATACATATATTGAAATGCTTATTTTTTGTGGAAACCATGATAATATTTTTTTTTTAATCAGGATTCTTTGATGAATAGAAAGTTCATAAGAAAAGCATTTATTTGAAATAGAAATCTTTTGTAACATTATAATTGTCTTTACTCTCATTTTTGATAAATTTAATGCATTCTAGCTGAATAACACTTTTGTATGTAGACAAAATATGCGTCTATGACAGAGATCTTCGTGCCCACCACAAAGCCCCCTCTCATGTGTAAGCCTGGGGTGGTGGCATAAACCAATTCTAGCGTCCCGTTTCTGCTCTCACTGACAGTCTGATATGGTTAACCATGCCGAGATCCAATTACCCTGCTGCTATTCGCTCTTACGCTTTCTAACACTCTGTGCCCTGCTAGCTGAGGTCAGAGGCAGATGACTGCTTTACTTCTACTGGAAGTGCCCATGACCCTGGTTAATATAGCTCACCTCACACACACACACACACACACCTCAAGCAAGCAAGTAAGTAGGCCATTTTGCTCCCTTTCTCTATCTTTTTGTTTGTTTCTCTCCTGGATGGACACATCAGGCTTTGAATCTGATGTGCTTCACTTGAACTTTGTTTGCTGTGTAGCAGGATATCACAAAAAAAAGTACAATTGGCAATTTGTGTGGTGGAAAGAGGTAAACAGAGAATTGAATGTCAGTAATACTTAGCATGAGCCAAGAGGGTCTTGCATTCAGACATTATAACATTATATTCTCATGTAAAAATCTGTCATAAATCTGACAATTTTGGTAAAATGTTGCTTACATGTGGTGTAAAATGGCTTGAAATTATTATTTTTTTATTAATGTATTATTGTATAATATTTTATTATATTAATTTGTATTGTATTAATTTGATTAGACTTATTATATACATTTTACATTTATATTATTTTTTAAACAGGCCTAGTCCCAAGAGGCTGCAAGGGAGTGTTCTGGGCTACACAGAGCTCAGTAGAGCTTTTAAAGATAATGTGTTAAATATGAAGTATGCCCAGCACAATGATTCTTAATATACATATTGTTTAATCTATCATTTTAGATTCATGTCATTGTTTGAATATGTCATTTTTGTGTCATTGCCACTGCTGAGTCTAAGAAAAATTTCCCAAAAAAGATTTTAAAGATTTCTTACATTTTATAATATTTTAATAATTTTTGTGGCTTTATTATAATGACAGTAAAAAAAGCCAATATTTAATTCTGGAGACATCATGTTATCTTTATTATATCACACTATATATTTCTCCTATACATATTATAGGTATATTGTATTATTAGCAAGGGGATCATTATATATAGGGGTTCTTGGCATTAAAAAATTTGAAAATCCATAGCTGCGTTAATACATTCCCTGCCCTCTAGTGGATAGAATAGGTAACCTACCAAGTTCACAGTACATACTTTGTGGTTCCCTAAAGGTGTGCAACAGGATCCTCCTATATTAAACAAACTTTGATATTTATATTGATAGGAAATACTTCAATTATGTAAAATTATCAAAATGTTTTTGAAATCAGATGTGTATATAATCATATTTAATCAAAATATTTTTTTCTTTCAGTTACGATGAATGTGTGGGACAAGGGACGCAAATATATGTTCCTACGGACAATCCACCCCCCTACTCCCTCACAGACCCATGCCGTGGGCAGCCAGCCTCACACTATCACAGAGAGACGGAGAATCTGCCCACTGGTGCTTCCTGGGTGTCAGCAAGCAGCTCTTCCCAATACCCAACCAGACTACGGGACTTCAGACTCCAGCCAATCGCCTCCATCTCTTTGTCAGCCTTGCCTTTAGAAGAAGCGCCCCCATACGAGGCAGTAGTGAGTGAACAAAACCAGCCCCTTCCACTGATGCCACTGGATCTGCTCAAACACACCACAGCGGACAGCAGTCCTCAGGACAGCGTTTCCCACAGGATCCTGTAATCCTGACCTCTCCAGCACATTCATGCGTCACCCGTACCAAACCAGCTTTGAGAGGAACTCCTTTGTGTGGCTGAGGTCTCTGAGTCAAGAGCTGAAACTGACTCCTGCAGAAGCCCACAATTATCTCTCACTTCACCTGACACAGACACTGCACCTCCTGTTTTATCTGACAAAGCAGGAGCCACCATGAGAGCACAGGGCTATCGACCACTTTTTTCGTGCGTCACCTCACCTTGTCTTTTGCCTATGGTGTAATTATGTCAACATGCGTCTTCTCTTACTGGTAGACTTATGGATGATTTCAACTTCACAAGCACCACGGCTAATTTCAACACCCTTTTGGATGCCCTGACATTAAAAGGAGCAGAAAGCCTCTCAATAAACATCACCTGGAGAAATTTACGTAGGGATAGAAATGTACCTTTCTTTTTAGTGTGAAAATTTGAGTGTGTTCCTGCATGAGTGACTATTTCCACATGACTATTACAACCTTTTTTTCTCTCTCTCTCTTTTTTTTAAATTTAGAGTTGGTTTTAATAATTTACGTTTTGTAATGTAAAACGTTTTTTTTAAGATAATATTTTGTAAATTTCATAGAATAACTAGCAAATATAAGAAATTACCTTTAAAGCAATTTGAATGTCATCAGAAAATCGATATGCTTTTAATCCATTTTTTTTCACTCACCATTTCTTTGCTCCTTACATCAGTGGTTCTCAACCAGAGGGTAACTTCCAGCCCCAAAAGTCTTAATTATTTATATTAACATAATATTCATCAGAATACTGAAAAAAACACAAAAAATTAGACGTACAACATTAAACTGACATATTTTTTAGGTCACCATAAAATCAAAACTGACAAATATTTTTAATGGAATATCGCCGTATTAATTATAAATGATTTATCCGTGCACATGATCATTATTATTATTTCATTTGTGCGCCCCCCATATTTTTTAATCAAAATAACTTCCCCTTCCTTTTTCAGCAACATCTCTTTTCTTCTCTGATGACGAGAGCAGAACAAACTGTCACTCACATGAGATCACAGCAATAGCGAACCACAACCATCCAATCTATTCCCGATGGTCAAAATCATGTCCTGCCCTTTTTTCTTATTGGAGAAGCCGTTTCACTCAGTTATGTCACAGTAGAGAAGAAAAGACTATCGCAACCATTTCGTGCCGACTTTAAGTTAAAGCCACAATATGTAATTTTTTGCCACTAGGGGTCGCTTATTCAAAACAAAGAGGTAGCTTGATGACGCATTGATTTCGCAGTTTTTATTATGCCGGTGTGGTGTTTCCATGGTTTCTACTAAATAAAACCAGAGAACGATGGTAACGCGGGTAAGATGTCCTTGATAAGCGACGCATGGACACAGTCCATGTCCTGGTTAAAATCGCTTATTTCTCTGGATTTAAACATTTGGGATAATGTAAGTACACAAGTCAACAAAATATATAACATTGTTCTAGTGGATGTTGGATATTTTAATCCAAAAATCTGACATGTTGTGCCTTTAATTTATTGTCTTGGACAAAGGAGGTTGAGAACCACTGCTTTACATCTAGTTCCTAGATCACTGTGATTTCTTTATATTTCCTCCTCCTTTTTGCAGAGACTTCTGTTTTCCTAAAGTCTCCTGGCAATGCTAATTTTCAAATGCATCTGATGATCTTATTAAAAAAACAGCAGATGTGTGATAAGTATGATATCATTGCATATGACAAATGCAAAGTTAGAAAGGGCTGTAGGGGACACTTTGCCAAAGGGTGTAAAACAATTTTACATTGTTCTCCTACACTTCATTGATGCTGTGTGCATTATAACATAAGAGCTGAGACTGGTAACTAAGTAGCTCAATAGCAAAGCCATTGTAGCATTGATGTCAATATGAAATGAAACATAAGATAGTTCTTGCTGGACACACTCTGTGCTTCCAAAACATTTATGTATCAGATTTGTTTCTTTTTTTGTCCTAACATTGCTCACTTCATTCCATTGTAACACAATGGCTTCCCCGCACATGCATGTTATATACAATGTGCCTATTAATCACCATGACTGTTAGTTTAACATGCTGAAGTGAAGAAACTTTCTTTCCACCCATTTTTCTTTTGGTCTTACCTTTTTAATGTCACTTATGAAACTATAAAAAGATATGTTGTTGAAAAGTTACCCGGAAAATGACACTGCATGATACATCACCTTTATTCTCGTCACGTTCCCCTCACTGCACGAAAGTATATGCTTATAGAAAAGAGGGTCTGTAAGGGATTTTTAAATTGAATTTGATGCATGAGTGCATTTCTTGTGTTGTGAAAAGCAGCTCAAAACACAAATGAATATTAAATGGCCCACTTTTATTTATTTATTGCAGTTTGAACTTTGAACTCATTTTAAAGTATTTTTGACTTCCACCAGTGCTTAGTTAAAAAAAAGTTTATACGCATTACCTTTAAAGAAAGGCTACTATTCCTATAACAACACATCAGAAGTAGCATTATGAGGTAATTTAGTACATGTCGAGCTTGTCTCGTTCTGGTCATATAGCTCTGTAAAGGCATGAGCTGTATCGTCAACACCTTAGATGAAGAATTGCTCCAGATGTTCTATGATGTAATGAGTAGAGGTGTATTAGCTGTTGCCACCACACTGTAATAATAATACTGTGACTGTAAACTCTCAAGTTTAAGTCACACTTGTTAGCACAAGACTGTAGCAATTCTGTGCATAAAGATACAATTAACACATTCAAGTCAGATTTAAAGGAATATTGCCAAATTATTATTAATGAAGATCTATTTCCCATTGCATATTCTCTGTCGGTTTTTAGAAGTTTGTGCATTTTAGTTGCATCTAGGGAGCTGATGTTCAGGAAAACCACTTTAAAATGGCTTAGGTTTGTGTGCTAAACTATTTCACCAGTTTCATTAGACCACGTGGATATTGATTCTTACACCAGAATAGCACCTTAGCATCAAAGCCCATTGTAAATGTTGACTTACATTTAATGAATCTACATCTCAAATGTGTTATTTCTCAGTCACAATGTTGTGGTCGGTTGTCCAAAGTGATAATGCTGTTTCATAGAGCTGCAGATGTTGATGTATGTTTTGTATTAGAGTCTTTATGCCTTTACCACTGTATCCTCTGAATAAATAAAAACACAAGACTTCTATCTATCGAGATCTCTGAATGCTTTCTGGGAGAATTTTGAAAATGTCAATTTTGTAAATACAGAGTAGTGATAAAAACACATAGCTATATTATAGCTGTACCCATTAATATATTCATCTGATTTCACAACATTAAATAATTTTTTTGGGTTCAAAATGAACACAATTTATATATTGAGTCAATACATCATCAATGCTTCTTCCAAACGTTTTTTTTGTCTTGCCCTGATTCATTATGGTAAGCCTATTAAGGGTTATTTAAATTTTGTTCATTGTTAATTTTCTTGAAAATAAATTCCAGCACAGCTCTACAACAACCATAATGAAATGACCCTTCACAAAAGATAATGATTTACTATAAAGCACATGTGGCAATTTATCTGTCCAATAAAATACTGCAATTGTTCGTTGTGACAACTAATACGCTACTCCCACACACGTCAAAGTAGTCAGGTCAACTTTTCTTTATTTACAGATATGATGTAATTTCCTGTAAAAAACCGTCACATCAGGTCTAAAATATAAACACTTAATTGGCTTACCATAGTGAATCAGGGCAAGAAAAAACACTTTTGGAAGAAGAGTATTGATTATGTATTGAATTAAATTTTGTTAATTTTGAAATTAAAAAATTAAGTAGATCTGAATAACTACATTTAGTAAAAAAAACAAGTTAGGGTAACTCAAATATTTTGACAAATCAGATCTCCATTTCAGGCTTAATTGTTAATAATTAATTATTAATTGTCCACTCAATTTCTTAAAGCTGCAGTCCGTAAGTTTTGCCTCTTTGTCGCCATCTCTGTTTGAACCCGCAATTGCAGTTATTTGTGGAATTATCATCTTTACATGGGTTGTGTATCGGCACGGCTCCTCGTGTAATGTTTTGAGGAGTATGTGCAGTGTGGATACTGTACTTCAGAATCACAGATTCTACGTCAGAAGTGACCAAAATAAGAATTTTCACCGGAAAATGTCTTCTGAACAAGTAACATGTCTGCCACCTTTATTCTGACCAATTGAGAAAAAGCATTACAATAAATCACGCTACCAATGGTGATTAAATCTAACAATCGCTTAGCTCATATCACATCAAACCGTGCAAATTATTATTATTGTTTTGCTTTGTTCTCAAATTGTAAATGTTAACAAAAATCATCATTGCGTGACTACGTGCATTTAGTGTGTATTAGCGTTACCTGCATATTTCAATTTCTGTACAGTCTACTCTTTAATTGTCATACCATTCGAATTTCATATAAAGAAATTGTTCTTTTAACCCAAAAAGCTAACTTTTGCTTTGACTCCGGGGGAATCTCCAGTTGTCACTGATGATTGTCATTTGGAACTTTCTGGAATACAATCTGCCATCAAAATGATGTTTAATTATTCCAGCTGCTGTGAGAAAAGGCTATAAATGATCCGCCACCTGCAGCATCCTCACATGCGATATAGCCTACTAGCCGGGTCTCCTTCTTTATGTATACAGACGTGGCGTAATGACGCAAAGACAAACCCACGGAAACTTACCAGTACCACTCAAATTATAACACATTATTACTGTCAGGGATAACCGGGTAGAAAAGGGAGCGAGGACTAATTTGCAGGAAGGGTAACAAAGCAGTTGGGATAATCCATAAAGTCCTAGAAAGGACCAGGGAGGGAATGAGGCGCCAGGGCTGTTCCGGCCAATCAAACCCCTAGAAGATGACCAGGGTGGGATGGGAGGGCAGACCCGGCGGGTTCCGGAGTCTTTGTAAGCCAGGATGGATCAGGCGGTTCCGGATCCAGGGCGGCGCATGTGAGGATGCACAGTTCAGGGGGCCAGGGCGGCGCGCACAGTTCAGGAGGCCAGGGTGGCGCGCACAGTTCAGGAGGCCAGGGCAGCACGCACAGTTCAGGAGGCCAGGGCGGCACGCAGTTCAGGAAGCGGAGTCCTCTCTGGACTCGAAACGGGAACCGGCGTCCTCTCAGGACTCTGGTCGCGGGCTGGAGCCATCTCTGGACGCTGGTCAGGGGCTGGACACAGCAGAGCAAGGCGCCTGGGCGGAGCGGGCAGAGCAAGGCGCCTGGGGCAAGGGCAGGCGCCTGGGCGGCGCGTCTGGGACGGCAGCCACCTCCGGGACGGTCTCTGGGCTTGGGACCACTCGTCGCGGAGGAAGCCTTTCTCCTCCGTTTCGGCGAAGGGAACTCAATGTTCTTAGCTGGAGTATGCGTTGCCAGAGAGGGCAGGAGACAGTGGAGGCTGGAGGCTGGTGGCTGGTGTGAGGCCTTCTTCCGCTGAGTCCTCATCATGGCTGGATCGTTATGTCAGGGATAACCGGGTAGAAAAGGGAGCGACGACTCATTTGCAGGAAGGGAGACATGAGATCAGACCAAACATGACAAACACAAGCACATGGCTAGAAATGACAAAAAAAACATGTGCTACACAAGACAAGACAGACATGTGACAATTACAAACTATGGTTGTGAATCAGGCTAAGGTAAAGAGATAGTTTTGAACACTGGCTGGTTATATACTTGTTTAAAAATAGATTTTGGATCATTTTTAACACACAAAAGTTAAGGACTGCAGCTTTAAGTTGTTATAGATTAATAATATTGATATGACAAAAGTATAATTTAATAAGTATAAACGGTATATAATTTTTTCATTCTCAAAAATATTAAGTATATTTTTAAAATATAATTTGTTGGTCAAATGTTAATTTCCTTTTGGTAAATAAACACAAAATAAAAAAACCTATTAAAAATGTATTTACATTTAGACTAAATTAACTAGCTTTTTAGGCATTTATTTTGGTATGTCAAGCTCAAACAATCAGAGATTTAATTAATGTAACATATTGTTGTGATATTTACAGAGCCACTGAATTATTTTTAGGTTGTAGTAAATTCAGGAGATAGCAATGTAATATTTTGTTGTGCAGTTACCGCTGGCAAGTTTCACAGAAGGATGTGCAGTTTAGTAACAGATGTTGATTGTACACTAAAGGCTTCCAGATGGACAGAATGTTTCCTGAACCATTTTGCTCATTGACTCCTGTCATTCATAATGCATTACGAGCCTCTCGCTAGCACCGATGTGGATATTCATCTCTCTCTGTTTTCATGGTGGGCTCACAGAAAGCGCCCTGAACAGATGGCCTGTGCCATAGCGCTCACCTTAATTAGCCTCTTATCCCAGAGCTCTTCTTCTATTAAAGTTTAAACTATACCAGTGGAATGCTCATTTCATCCACGCAGAGCTGACACACGGGATCCACACAACTCTATCACATTAACTACAATACAGAAATCAAAGTACAAACTTTTGAAACATTAAAGTTATTTTAAACATGAATGAGAGGCATATAATTGATGTGAATCTGATTATTTGGTTACAAGGATTATTTGGGGTAACACCATAGTTATATATGGGGTTTGGGGTGTCCTTGTTACATATGTTACATATAGTAATAACAGTCAATTATGCATAATTACATGCAACTAACCCTCAAACAAACCCTAATCCTACTCTAACCTTAATAGTAAGTACATGTAGTTAATCAATATTACTCAGTACTTAAATATATAATTACACTGTAACAATGACATTAAAATAAAGTGTAACCTTACAGTGCAATTACACAAATAAATAGGTTAGGAATACGGTTTGGTTTAGGTTACTTGTAATTATGCATAATGTATTATGTTATTAAAGTTTATTATGCTATTATTACAGTAGTTATTATTACTATGGTTAGCACATTTATTATAGCGCAAATATAGCGCAATTATGCCACCTTAAAATAGTGTTACCAATTATTTTCAAGTCAGAAAAGGTAAATGAAGTGATATTATGGAAGTATCTTCTTCCCCTTTTACATAAATATAGTTCCCATTCAGTCGGTCACTCTCGACGCCACGTCGGAGTACCGACGAATAGGAATCTCGCTCGCGAGAGCCAATCTACTTCGAGTGAAACTAAACGAGCCAATGCACATTGGCATGCAATGATTGCACCAGGTGCTCATGCCACGCAGCGCGGGTATAAATGAGACACAGGTGTTTGCATCAAGTTAGCTTTTTGCTGAGGAGCCGAGTGGTAGATGGTTCAGCCAGATATCACTCTCTACTTCGCAGTCCTGACTGAAAAGAAGCCTGCCCTTTTGGAAGCGATCTCTTCAGTCGGTGTTGGTGTGACGGCACTGCAGCGGGTCGTGTGGTTCTGTGATCATCTCTCTTTCTCTTTTCTGAGCAAACACAAAGGCTGTTCTCACAGCTGGTTCGGTGCGCTAGGTGAAGAGCACTGAAAAGCCGTTCTTACGGCTGGTAAGAGAGCGCCTTCGTGTGAGAGAGAGCGCGCACGTCAGGCTGCACTATCCCCTGACTGTGTCGCCGCGACCCCTCCCCCTGCGTGCTTCAGCACCAAGGAGAGCGTCCTTCTATTAGAGCAACACAGATAGAGCTTGCGTCCTTTTCAGGATGACATTCTATCTGTGTGTTTCTGGATGCGGTGGTTATCTGTCACCGAGGGATGGTCACAAGCGCTGTATCTCGTGTTTGGGCGTTCAGCACACTGAGGCAGCGCTGGTGGATGACTCATGTTCTCACTGCGGGAACATGACCATCTCGGAGTTGCGGTCGAGACTCCATCTCACAAGGGGTGGAGTCCCCGTGCCTCTGCCTCGATCTAATCCTCCACAGAGGGTTACTTCAGGCAGTAGCGCGGGTGATCTGAGGATTACGGTGAGCGCGCTTCCCCCAGGGAACCAACCCCCGGGGAACCCTCACTCCTCCCGCACTTCGCAGCCAGTAGAGCTGCCGTTGGAACACGGTGGGCCACCCACGAGGTGTGTACCATCCGTATCCTTCGGGGCTCCTCTTGACGATCAGATGTCCATCGCTGCATCGGAGGGAGGGTCAGAAGTTTCTGGAGATGACGTGTCGGCGCAGGGGGCTCCTTCGGGAAGATCCGCTGTGCCCGATACGGATCCGGAAATGATGGCCATGCTTTCCCGGGCCGCTGAGAGAGTCGGGCTCGTGTGGAACCCTCCACCGTGTCCCGAACCCTCAAGGCTGGACGATTGGTTTCTCGGGGTGGCCCGTGCTGGTTCTCAGCGCCCCACCCCGGTTCCTTTCTTTACGGAGGTGCATGACGAGCTCACTAGGTCATGGACGGCACCTTTCACTGCCCGAAACCGGCCCAGTGGCTCCTCCTCCCTCACCACCCTCGATGGGGGAGCGCAGAAGGGTTACACACAGGTTCCTCCCGTGGAACGGGCCGTTGCCATGCAACTGTGCCCTAACTCCACTTCTAGGGGGAACCCGTGTCTCCCCTCCCGGGCCTGTAGGTACTCGTCCGATCTGATCGGAAAGGCCTACCAGGCTTGTGGGGATGCTGCCTCCTCCTTACACGCTATGGCGTTGTTGCAGGTCCATCAGGCCCAGGCACTGAAGACCTTGCACGAGGGTGGTCACGATCCCGCAGTTCTCCAGGAACTGAGAACCGCAACGGACCTCGCGCTTCGTGCGACGAAGGTTACGGCGCGGGCAGTGGGTCGTGCAATGTCCACTATGGTGGTCCAGGAACGCCATCTCTGGCTGTGTCTGGCTGACATGAGGGAAACCGACAAGATCAGGTTCCTTAATTCCCCCGTGTCCCAGACCGGCCTCTTCGGCGACGCGGTCCAGAACTTCGCCCAGCAGTTCACGGCCGCACAGAAGCAGACTGAGGCGATCAGTCACATCCTGCCACGGCGGACAGCTGCTGTCTCCACCCCGCCGCCGGCAGCGCCTCAGCCTGCTTGTCGCCGAGGGCGGCCGCCTGCGTCTGCCTCCGCTCCCGCGTCGCAGCAGCAGCCTCCACCCAAGCGACGTCGTGGAGCCGGGCGTAAGCAGGCCGCCCCGCCCGTCCAGGCCTCTGCCAAGAGGGGTGGCAAGAGCAAGGGCAAGCGGCCCTGAGACGGGCGACCTGGAGATGGGGAGGACTGCTCTTCTGGAGACGGTGACCGCACCGCTCCATCCCCCGGAGGAGGGCCGGGTGGAGAATCTTGTGTTCCGTTTTGTTTCTGTTCCGCCAAATTTTCAATAAAAGAGCAGTTTCCCCTATCTCCGGGTCCCCAGGGGGCTCGGAGGGTTGTGGCTGGTCAAACCCCGGACCACACTCATCCTCCCCCTTCGCCAGCGGGCAGCAGTGGACGATCCCCTCACAGTCCTTCTGCCCACCTGTGGAATCAGGTAAGTGTTGCAATGCACACTCACACCTCGCTGCGGGCCGCCTCCACGAGACAGCCGCCCCAGCCCGGTACCTGCATTCCACTTCGCTGCCCCACGGTGGGTACGCCGGTGGTCCCTTTGGTCCCACTTGCACGGTCTCTGCGAGCCTGGCTAGCGCTCCCCAGTCCGTCTCGCTGGCTCATTCGGACCATCAGGCTCGGCTATGCGATTCAGTTCGCCCGGCGTCCCCTCAGGTTCAAGGGCGTCCGCTTCACTTCGGTGAACGCCGCAGACGCCCATGTCCTGCGTGCGGAGATCGCAGTCCTACTGGCAAAGGACGCGATAGAGCCGGTCCCTCCAGCCGATATGAAGACAGGCTTCTACAGCCCGTACTTCATTGTACCCAAGAAGACCGGTGGGTTACAATCTTGGACCAATCTTGGACCTGCGAGTCTTGAATCGGAGCCTTCACAAGCTACCGTTCAAGATGCTCACGCAGAAACGCATCTTCGAATGCATCTGTCCCCAAGATTGGTTTGCAGCGATCGACCTGAAGGACGCGTACTTTCATGTTTCGATTCTTCCTCGACACAGGCCGTTTCTGCGCTTTGCGTTCGAGGGTCGAGCATATCAGTACAAAGTCCTGCCCTTCGGGCTGTCCCTGTCCCCCCGTGTCTTCACGAAAGTCACGGAGGGGGCCCTTGTGCCCATGAGAGAACAAGGCGTTCGCATCCTCAACTATCTCGACGACTGGCTCATTCTAGCACAGTCCAGGGATCAGTTGTGCGAACACAGGGACCGGGTGCTCAGACACCTCAGCCAGTTGGGTCTTCGGGTCAACTGGGAGAAGAGCAAACTCACCACGGTGCAGAGGATCTCTTTTCTCGGTATGGAGTTAGATTCGGTCGGACGGACAGCGCGCCTCACAGAGGAGCGCGTCCAGTCGATGCTGAACTGCCTGAATACGTTTCAAGGCAGGATGGCGGTTCCACTGAAACAATTTCAGAGGCTCCTGGGGCATATGGCAGCCGCAGCGGCAGTAACACCGCTAGGCTTGCTTCATATGAGACCGCTTCAGCATTGGCTACACGGCCGAGTCCCGAGATGGGCGTGGCAACGCGAGATGCACTGCTAGCAACTCGAGGCAGTTGATGTGCCAATGCAGGTGCGGGCCCGTCCAAACCCCTGACACTGCATGCCCGTTGTACGTGGCTCCCCAGCCCATGGCAGAGGCATCCGTGAAGACCACAGCATGCCTGGACACCTGTTCCTTCGGGCCGGAGTGCCTCTGGAACAGGTGTCCAGGCATGCTGTGGTCTTCACGGATGCCTCTGCCACGGGGAGCCACGTACAACGGGCATGCAGTGTCAGGGGTTTGGACGGGCCCGCACCTGCATTGGCACATCAACTGCCTCGAGTTGCTAGCAGTGCATCTCGCTCTGAGCCGCCTCAAAAGGCTGCTACGGGGCAAAGATGTACTGGTCCGCACGGACAACACCGCGACCGTTGCGTATATCAACCGGTGGTCTACGCTCCCGTCGCATGTCGCAACTCGCCCGCCATCTCCTCCTCTGGAGTCAGAAGTGTCTGAGGTCGCTTCGGGCCATTCATGTCCCTGGTGTGAGCAACCATGTGGCCGACTAGCTTTCACGAGCTGCGCTCCCAGGGGAATGGCGACTCCACCCCCAGGTGGTTCAGCTGATTTGGAGACAGTTCGGGGCGGCACAGGTCGACCTGTTTGCCTCCCCAGAAACGTCCCACTGCCAGTGGTTCTATTCGCTGACCGAGGGTACACTCGGCACGGATGCACTTGCGCACAGCTGGCCCCAGGGGCTGCGCAAATATGCGTTTCCCCCAGTGAGCCTACTTGCACAGACACTGTGCAAGGTCAGGGAGGACGAGGAGCAGGTCCTGTTGGTGGCGCCTTACTGGCCCAACCGGTCCTGGTTCCCAGAACTTATGCTCCTGGCGACAGCCCCTCCTTGGCCGATTCCTCTGAGGAAGGACCTTCTGACTCAGAGACGGGGCACCCTGTGGCACCCGCGTCCAGATCTGTGGAAGCTTCATGTCTGGCCCCTGGACGGGACGCGGTGACTTACCCCAAGAGGTAGTTAACACCATCACTTCGGCACGAGCACCATCTACAAGACAGGCTTATGCTTTGAAGTGGAACCTGTTCGTCGAGTGGTGTTCTTCTCGCCGAGAAGACCCCCGAAGATGTTTGATCGCGTCTGTGCTTTCCTTCCTGCAACGAGGGTTGGAGCGTAGGCTGTCGCCCTCCACCCTCAAGGTCTATGTTGCTGCAATATCTGCCTATCACGACCACGTAGAAGGTAAGAGAGTTGGGAAGCACGACCTGGTCGTCAGGTTCCTCAGGGGGGCGAGACGGTTAAATCCTCCTCGACCCCCCTCCATACCCTCTTGGGATCTTGCTCTGGTGCTCCGAGCACTTCAGAATGCCCCATTTGAGCCCTTGCGGTCAGCAGAGCTTAAGATTCTGTCTATGAAGACTTTGCTGTTGGCCGCACTGGCCTCCATCAAGAGGGTAGGGGACCTGCAGGCATTTTCGGTCGACGAATCGTGCCTAGAGTTCGGGCCGGGTGACACCCACGTGGTACTGAGACCCCGGCCTGGCTATGTGCCCAAGGTTCCTACCACTCCCTTCAGGGACCAGGTGGTGAACCTGCAAGCGCTGCCCCTGGAGGAGGCAGACCCAGCCCTAGCTTTGCTCTGTCCCGTCCGCACTCTGCGGATCTACGTGGATAGAACTCAAAGCTTCAGGACCTCAGATCAGCTCTTTGTCTGTCACGGAGGCCAGCAGAAGGGAAAGGCTGTCTCCAAGCAGAGGATGGCCCACTGGATAGTGGATGCCATCACCTTGGCTTACCAAGCACAAGGTGTGCCCTGTCTGCTCAGGGTGCGAGCACACTCTACTAGAAGTGTTGCATCCTCCTGGGCGCTGGCACGTGGCGCCTCGCTGTCAGACATCTGTAGAGCTGCGGGCTGGGCGACACCCAACACGTTCGCTAGATTCTATAGTCTACGTGTGGAGCCAGTGTCCTCCTGTGTTCTCGCCTCAAACGGGTAGAAGCACTGAGAGCCCCTGGCTCTTGTCGGCTTGCTGCGCCCCGGCGCTTTTATTCTCCAGAAGCAAACTCTGTCGAGTCCTCCATCTCCCTCGGTGCCGGACGTGGCGGAACGTCTGGCATCAGGCCCCTTGCCGCTGAATCCTTGAGAACCGGTACTGGGCTGGGGATATATGAGTGACCCTGCGGGGATCCCATATATTTTTCCACGGTCGCTCCTACGGGAAGCCCGTGTCTTTCCCTTGGGAGAGCCTTCCCGACACTGGGACTGAGCCCCCTCTCTCCATTGCGGGCTACAGCTCAGCATTGTACTCCACATAACTCCTTCGGGGTACGATGTGGGCTCCGCAGCGTTCCCCTCACTAGGGCACGCTTTCCCAGTGTTATCCAATAGTCACTGAACGGGTCATGCGGAACAGCAGTGATGGACTTCTCTGTGCTCAGGAGGCTCACACAGGGCACTGGACGGGGGCAGAGGCCATGGCGCTTTGGTAGGGATTCCTATTCGTCGGTACTCCGACGTGGCGTCGAGAGTGACCGACTGAATGGGAACGTCTCGGTTACGTATGTAACCCTCGTTCCCTGAAGGAGGGAACGGAGACGCCACGTCCCGTCGCCATGCCCTCTGCACCCTGCTGGGGTGCCAGTCTACCTACTCGGCTCCTCAGCAAAAAGCTAACTTGATGCAAACACCTGTGTCTCATTTATACCCGCGCTGCGTGGCATGAGCACCTGGTGCAATCATTGCATGCCAATGTGCATTGGCTCGTTTAGTTTCACTCGAAGTAGATTGGCTCTCGCGAGCGAGATTCCTATTCGTCGGTACTCCGACGTGGCGTCTCCGTTCCCTCCTTCAGGGAACGAGGGTTACATACGTAACCGAGACGTTTCTGTTATTCAAATAATTTTTTGATTATTCTCCAATAGCTCTTTTTATTTGGTGACATAGGCTAAGTGCTTATTAAGTTTTGTGTTTGTGTAATATTTGCTGTATTCAGTATATACTTTGATATGTTAGGTAGGCTGATTATACAGTACATTGTATATTAATGATGAGATATTCCAAACAAATTAATTTATTATTAGAAAGTTTGAGGTTGAAAGATGTATCTTATGCTCATCAAAGGCTAAATGTATTTGATCAAAATACAGTAAAAACTGTGTGAAACAATTTAAAATAACTGTTTTCAACTTTAATATATTTTCAAATGTAATGTAATGTATTCCTGTGATGCAAGGCTGAATTTTCAGCATAATTACTCCAGTCTTTAGTGTCACATGATCCTTCAGAAATCATTCTAATATGCTGATTTTCTGTAAGAAAACATTTTACAGAATTTACACTTGCCTCATCAGTCTATCTCTCCCCATTCAGTTACTGTAAGAGTCATGGAAACAGAAGTCTATGCATTAATTCCTTGCTCAGTGAGTCTCATAACTCATAGGTCTGTATCTCCACATTTCCTTTATTTTCAGGCTGATCTTACAAAAAGTACTGTGGCCCATCATGGTACTTTAATACTTTTGTACTGAATGTTTAGTACTCCTACACCAAGAATGTTTTTTACACAAGAGTATGCTACTTAAAATGTTCCATAACGTTTTCTATTTTAAGCTGGATTTCCCCTAGATACCTATAAGGTATTTTTCTTTGTGACATTGCTAAAAATCAATTTTATGATTACAACACCATCTTCTGGCCGGTCTTACACGCAAGTCATGGTAATGACCTATTTTCTCCACTAGATGTCAGTAATGTTTCCCACATTCGAAGGAAGAATAACAATAATGGTGACATGTAGGTTTATCATCAGCCGTTTATCGGACAAACCATGGACAAATTCAGCTGGTATAATTTAGTGTATGTTTAATATATAGGCGCGTATTTCATGTGTCTGTTAAGGCTGAGATGAACATCAGATCGCTATTACATCGCTTATGCTTGTTATACAGGACCGTTTCGCTTATTGGTCATGGACATTTATAGACATGCCCAGCCTTTTATTAAATTATGTCTGGTCCGTGATTAAACTAGAATATAAAATATAGCTTATTTGAGGTTCTTCCGTATTTGCGTCGTTGGCGATACCTGCATATTCATCATCATCACTCCTTATTTGCATAACGTTACTACTTTCGCTTCCTCATCGGGAGACAGGAGTTCATCAACTTGATTACTTTCTGTTACAAACATGACCAACAGCGTCGACGGTCAGATGCAGGTTTCGCGGAAAGACGTGTTTGTTAAGTATTTACAGTACTACGAGAAAGTTAGTTCTGAAGGCGATGTGAAAGTGTGTTCAGAGACACCGGTGACAGATGAAGCCAGGCGCGTGCTGCTGTTCTCGGAGGAAGAGCCGCGGAAGAGGTTCAACACGCTGGATTTCTACGAGACTCTGTATAAGTTGGCACAGTACAGAGACTGCCAGAGACACGTCCACGACTTTAGAAAAGCCGCAGAGTTACTGGAGATGTTCTGTGTCAACCTGTTTTTGTTTCCGTGGAAGAAAGAGATTAAAACATTAAAGGTAAATAAAAGTTGCTATCGATAGGTCTGTTCTCTCTACTCTTCCAGCTGATGACAATAACCGCTAAAAGCAGCTGTTCTTCTCTGGTCTCCTAGCCTGGTCATGCTGGTCTGTTTTCTGGTTTTAGAAGGGTTTGGGGTACTTTTCAGTTGGTCAGACCATCTGAAGACAATTTAGCCACACTGGAATGCCAGCTAAAACCAGCAAACAACTTTAGGGTGGTTTACGGTTTTTAATAGTAGTTGTAGTATTAACAACAACATAATAATAATAATAAGTATTTTTATTTTAAGCAATGCTGCTGTTGCTGACTTTCACTCTCATGTTATATTTGAGGTCTGAAACACCCCAAGCATTTTTTGATGAACACAAAATCATATTTAACACTGAAGTAAGACCCATAGACGTTAATGCATATTGGCCTGGTTTCACAGACAGGGTTGAGATTAAGCCAGGATTAGGCCTTAGTTCACTTTGGACATTGAGCACTTTTCAGTTAGTCAGAACAGCTGTGAGATCAGTTGGACCACATAAAGACAACTTAACCAGGCTGTAAGGCAAGCAGAGACCAGTTAAAACCAGCATTTTAGGCTGCTTTAAGATTTCTTTTAGGAAGGCTGCTGTTGCTGACTTCCTTTAATTCTGTAAATGTTCTGTTTGAGGTCTGAGAGACCCCAAACACTTTTTGATGGCCACAAAACCATATTTAACAATGAAGTATGACTTCTAATTTAATTTCCTCAGTGCTGATTATGCTGAAAACATCTTAAACCAGCATAAGGTGTTTTTGCTGGTCTTAGCTGGTCTCCCAGGCTGGTCTGTCGACTGGCAGACCTGCTAAACCAGCCTAAACCATTGAAGAATACCCCTGGTTTAAACTGTTTTAGCAACTTTAACTTTTGACTATTTTACAACTTTTATAGCAAAAAAAATATAAGCATATTATTGTATCGTTATATTATCATATATTATCTATATCTTACATTACTATATCTTAATAATCGTATACAGTACCGATAAAAAGTTTGGAAACATTACTATTTTTAATGTTTTTTTAAGGAAGTCTCTTATTCTCATCAAGCCTGCATTTATTTGATCAAAAATACAGAAAAAAAACAGTAATATTATTTTCTATATTAATAATATGCTTTAAAATATAATGTATTTCTGTGATGCAAAGCTGAATTTTCATCAGCCATTAATGCAGTCTTCAGTGTCACGTGATCCTTCAGAAATCATTCTGATATGCTGATTTATTATCACTGTTGTAAACAATTGTGCTGCTTAATATTTTTTCTATAACCTTGTGATACTTTTTTTCAGAATTCTTTGATGAATGAAAAGTTTAAAAAGTCATTTCTGTCAGTCATTTTTTCTTTCTTTCTTTGAAAGAAATTAATACATTTATTCAGCAAGGATGTGTTAAATTGATAAAAAGTAACAGTAAAGATTTATATTGTTAGAAAAGATTTATATTTTGAATAAATGCTGTTCTTTTTAACTTTTTATTCATCAATGAATCCTGAAAAAAGTATCACAGGTTCCAAAAAAAAATATTAAGCATAATAAATCAGCATATTAATGATATCTGAAGGAAATCAGCAATTCAGCTTTGCATCACATAAATAAAAAAGGCCATAATTTCCAATTCTCAACAGTCCTCAATTGTTTACTTCTATTTGGACACTGGGTATAAAAAAAAGAAGAAGTGAAGTTTCAAATCCCATATTTCTTAGACTGGTTTACACACTCTCAAATCTCAACAGAACATTAAGGTTATGATGGATGGTTGTGTTACATTCATCTATCACAAAGTCAGGACACAAGGTTTAATTATTTTAGAAGTGAAAAAAGAGACCTGAAACGTGTTAAATACTATACATTCCTACATCATTAATTGGGACTGTTTTTTCCCCTGTTCTCTCAGACATTTACAGGACACTTTGTCTATTACATCAAGCCAATATTGCCTTTTGCCAGGAGTATTCTTCAGATTATCGGATACCAAGTGGAAACAGACACCGAGTATAGACTGTCTGACAATTTTGACCCTGAAAAGGCCAAGAGTATGGGATTCAACCTTTTCCTTGCCAGGTTAGAGTGTGAGTATCTTCTCGAACTCATGAACCAGAGATCACATGTAGAATGTCTGGAGATCCTCCAAACGAGAGCTTCTGCTTTGACCTTCAGAGCTGGGGAAGAGGTTTCAGAACCTGTCAATGGCATCTCTAATCTAAATGAGGATGTTTTTAAGGATGATGGGCATGTTGAAGGCGGCTCACTGGTAAACCCAGGGGAACAACAGCAACAAGAGTCACTTAAAAGTCATGAACCTCATAATCAGGGAGTGGACAAGTCTCAAGAAAGAACTTTATCTGATGTAGAAAGACCATCCAGCTCATTCATGACTGATGATAAGTCTATCTTGGAGATGCGGGAGAACTACCCAGACCTGGCCATCCGTCAAAAGCCCATTTTCCAAAAGTCTCAAAGAATTATGCAGCCTCTCAAGGCCCAGGATTGGGCTGGATGCAGGGGCCACAATGCAGGCCTGTTCCACGAAGTCAGCACTGATATGAGTGGCCCCCAGTCTATAGCCATGCACAATGGGAGCACCCCAGGTCATAGAAAGCTACACATCTCAAACACACTTGCAGAAACCCAGCCCTTAGATGACAAACCATTGGTGCTTCAAGTCAGGACACTGCTGCAAGGGCGCAACCATGAAGGCTCAACAGAAGACTGCCTGGTTGAGCTCACTGAGCAAATGGGGAAAATGCAAATGAAGAACCTCAGTGCAGATGAACCCCTTAAATACCCCATAGAGGAGACCGCACAGGCCCAGCCATGCAGTGGACATAATGTCGTCATCACAACCCCACCCACAAAATCCCCAGATGGCATGAGCCTGCCCATCTTGTGCAGCCCATCCCAGGAGCCTGTCTGCAACATTGCAGGTTGCGGGAGCTGTGCTGGATCTGATGGCGTTCTTGCACAGGACAACACTATTAAAGAGCCTCCTCAGTCAATCTACATCCCTAGCGCACTAAGCGAATGTACAACAGTATTTGGACCACCAACTGACCACAGTCAGACTGCCAATGAGGGCTCAAGTGCACACAGGAGTCCCACATCTCAACAACCTGAAGATGATCTAGACCAGACGTACGTGATGCTTTAGAGACACAGTATTCAAGGTTTTTCCTCATCCAGGCCAGAGATTTTAGTGTGTTAGCGTGGCAGTGACTCTCAAAATAGTATCTTTGTGCTGGCAATGATGTACGAAGCATTTTTATTGATACCGAGTTTCTTGTTAATAAAGCCCTGATTTCAGATTAGCTTTGGTATCTTAGAAATTCATGAAGGTAACATGATGAATGTCTGTGTGCCTTTTATCATAGCTTGTTAAAGTGAAGGAAGGTTTCTTGCTGCTATAATTTTCACAAACCCAGCCAACATTTCATGGTTTGTCCATGGGTTCCATGTCGGCCCTATCTGAATTAGCCCATACTGGAGATGTGGAACCCATGGGCAATACCACAAGCCCATATCACACCTACATTGGCCCCACCACAAAATGTTGCCTGGGAGCTTGCTTGGAAATGATTCTTAGAGCTTGATTTATTAGGTACTGTGCCTTATTAAATGTAGAGACAGCTAAATGTGCACCTACTTGTCTTAATGGCACGCTTGTTTTCCAGGACTGCCGACTCTTGGATTCACATAGATTAATATAAGTGTTGAAATATGGTGTTCTGGTGAATCTTATACTGCCTATTATTGAAAGTAATAAGCTGCGAACATCTTTTTGTATTGATCTTACAGTGCTACTGAAGTTACAGTGGATCATGCCATAACATTATGTGACTGTAGATTTAAAATGTAATAAAATCAATATTTTCCAAATAATTTTTCACGTAGTTTATTTAAAACAATGTCTTTTGCAGTATAAATTACAATGGTCACAGTAGCACCGTAAGTAACACATTTACCATCAGGATCTGTATTTCTTAGTGATGGTATCTGCAAGTGGCAGAATGAACAGAATAAAACATGAAGAAAAAGAAACATTAGACCCCAGTATGATGATATAAAATGTAAAATGCAGGACCAAATCACATATAACACATGCCCTGGAATTGCTATTCTGAATTTAAAATGTCTACTGATGTAACAAAGGAACTGATGGAAATGTTTCCAAGTGCAGTAGTTTCAGATAATATGGAATGATTCCGTAAAACTCAAAATAAAAAGACTTTGTCATCTGTTAAATGCTTAAACCAAGTTTACAAGGACTACAAATGCAAATACACATAGTAACCATAAAAGGCAGAATATAAATAAAACACTTACCATTTAAATTCATTTACAAATCATACTACGTAAATCAACTTCAAATTGCAGGAGGAATGTTTGCAGAATGTGAATTCAGTTTCAAGTGCCTGCTTCATCTGTCTCTGAGAGCTGAAGACATTTATAAACTGATATAACCATCATTCTCTTCGATCCATTACTCAAGAGCAATGCGCCATTAGTATCTTCTCTCTGTTCTCCTCATACTTATGTAGCATCTTCTTAAGATCATGATCTGCTGGGATTACCTGCCCACCAATGTGGAAAAAAAAAAAAAAGATATAGTGCATGGAACTATTCATGAGTTTGGCTCATCAACAGGTGATTATACAGTATGGTCACAATATATATAATTTTTTAACCAACAAATATTGGCAGAAACTCACAAGAACTGGAGCAGGAACTTCAAATGTCTTCTGATGAATCAGCCAGTCTTCATACAGGCTATGGATGGATTCTAGGTATTCCTAAAGTGTGAAAATCAGTGAAAGTATTATCCTTCTGAAAGTTATACTTCTGATAACATGAAAAGTAAAGTCATTCATCGCCAGCAGGAGTAGAGACTACTGTGGTTTTTGTTTCATATTTGTTTCATGTTTTTTTTTGCATGCTGTTACGTCCCAGGACATATTGTTTCTTTTTGTGTATTATATTTGCAGATGTGATTCAGGCCCTGTCCACAGGAACACGAGTATTTTCTAAACTGCAGCTTTTTTGGACATTCGTCCACACGCAAACGCACTGAAACCAAACTTTTTTGAAAACTCCTGCCAGGGTGAAGATTTTTAGAAACTCGTTTTAGTTGTCGTTTTCATGTGGACACAATTTTTTTTTTTAACGAAGGAGGAAAAACTGTTTATAAAAATACCTGTGTACATGTGGACTAGGCCTAAGTTTAGTGCTGTGTATTACTGTTTTTGGTGTGTTTCTCCTATTTTTCTCTCTCATTCCTCCATACTTTCAGCTAACAGGCATTAACGACTGCCACCTGATCCCTTGCTGGGTTCCCTACCTGTTGTGATTGGAAGATGACTGGAAGGAAGTGGAATAAAGCTTCAGTGCTCATTGAGAGGAGGGAGAGGCTGAATGGAGTGCGTTGTGTTGAGAGGATTCCTTTCTCCTGCCCCAGATTGTTATTGACGTTATTGACAAGACTGAACTTGAGTGATTTATATGAATGGTGTGCTGTGTACCACCCAACCTTGAATTGTAAGAAACTTGTTCTATTGAAACAAATTACCACTTTTCGAGTAGAGAGGTGGGTGCCAACTTTTGTTTAATAGTTTTTGGTGTAGTAAGGGAAGTTCCCTGTTTATTTATTTATTTTTCCTTTGTTGAGCAGGTAAGTTAGTTACTGTAACTAAAAAAAAAATTTTGTTTGTTGTTTTGGCTTAAGCCCCTTCTGAAACATGACTATTTCTGTTTCTTGCTAAAATAAGAATACATTTTCATTCAACCAGATTGAGTGTCTTGGTTGGAGACGGGAAAACCTTTGTCTCTCTCAAATTATTTAACTTTCGTCGTTCCTAATTCCAAAAGCTCACCAAGGGAATAACCTTTTCTTCCTCTCTGCACCTCTGTTTTAGTCTCTCGTAGCAGGTCTGTGGGGAGGTCTGCAGGTAAACTGAGTAAAAACAAATGTAAACACATGTATTAGTAATATTACACAACAACAATTACAAAATTGTTGAAAATGCAACATGCAGTGCAATACAGAAATATACCAATACAGCCATACCAATAAGGTCCACAGGGATAGCAATGTTCTTTATGATCCACTCAAACCATTCACTTAAAACAGCAAAGTCCACCTCAGGCATCTTTCCACTGTCAACCAAACCAAATAATAGGGTTATATTTAACATTAATAGCTACACATTTAGTATTTTATGTCAAATAGTTATTTGATTCCTAATAAAATCTACCTTTTAAAAAGATTTTCCACAAAAATGTACTTGGCACTGTAAATGGATCTTTCCAGCATTCTGGTTGGCAGTGACTGTGATGATAGAAAGAAAAACAACAGGTTACTGCAGTCATGATTAGCATTCCATTTCCTCCATTCACACAGAGGGCAGAGGCTCATTTCAGTATTGCAGAACAGAAACAGATACATGTAAAGCGACTGAACAAGACTGACTGTAGGGATGTGAAAGAGGACTTGTACGTGCCATTGGTTTGACATGGCGATCCAGCATTGTGAGTTGCACATATGTCTGGAGGGTAAGCCCCCATCTGGTTGGGTCCTGGTACATCAATCCCTGTGACAATAGAATACCAAATTTACACTGCAAAAGTTAAATAGAAGAGCTTCTGAAGACTGTTTAATGCTGATCAAAGGTGGCATAAATGCATTTACACAGCCATTTTAACCATATACCTTTATAATAGGGTCTAAGGTGGGTCAGAGCATGCTTAACTTTGTCTGGCTTTTATGTGGCAACAGAATTTTGAGTAGGCACAGAGCAGCCTTAATAACTAAAAAAATGCATTGAGGTAATCAAATACAAGTCTAATGCCAAATTTACACTGCAAAGCTGGTGCAGAAGCACTTCTGAAGTGGTATTTAAGTATCATTACGCAGACTGTTTAATGCTGCTCAGGGGTGGCATAAAAGCATTTACACAACAATTACAACTGTAAGATTTGAGGTGGTTCAGAGCAGGCATAATTTAGTCTGGCTTTTATGCTGCATTGAATCTTTACACAGAATTTTTAACAGGCACAGAGCAGCCTTATAGGGATAGTTTAACCAAAAATGAAAGTTATCACAATTTTACTCACCCTCAAGCCATGACTATCTTCATGACTATCTTATGACTATCTTCTTTCAGACAAACACAATCAGAGTTATATTAAAAAATATCATTGCCCTTCCACAAGCTTTATAAAAGGTAGTAAATGGCGGTACTGAATCCGGATTTTGAAGTCCAAAAAAGTGCATCTAGCCATCATAAAAGTAATCCATACGACTCCATGGGGTTAATAAAGGCCTTCTGAAACTTTAAAACTAAAATAACTAGCTTCCAACAGACGGCCTACGCAAGTCGACTTGCGCCAAAAGAGTAACCCCTGACGCAATGTATGACGTAGGATGTAGGAGTAGCGTAAGCTTTGACTCCTCTCGCGGTTCAAACAAATAGGGCTGGGCAACAAACTCAAGCTCCTCTTCTCTTATATTAAAATCCGGCATTTCTCTTTAAAAATTCTTTTTTTGTTTTGCTCTATCCTCTGCGCTTCCGTGTTCGTCAATATGGCATGCGTCAGGTCAGGGGTTAGGGGACGTTCACACAGAACATGTTTTTCCATTCTAATGCGCTACTTTTCCATTGTTTTTCTATGTAAACACGCGTTACACGGACGTGTATAACCGTTGCGCTCGCAACTGCCATCTTTTGCAGCGTGACACAGCGTTCTAAAAACACAGCGCTCAAGTTAAAGTTTTAAATATGGATTTTTTTTTACAATCAGGACCGCCATTCACTACCATTATAAAGCTTGGAAAAGCCAGGACATTTTTTATATAACTCAGATTGTATTTGTCTGAAAAAAAAAAAAGTCATATACACCTAGGATGGCTTGAGGGTGAGTAAATCATGGGATAATTTTCTTTTGAGTGAACTAACCCTTTAACTTGTCTGTGTAGGCTACAGATGCCGTAATGCATACATTTACACTGAAAAGGTGGCACAGAAGCACTTCTAAACTGACAATTAGGTGTTTTTTACACAGACAGTTTAATGCTGCTCAGAGGTGGCACAAATGCATTTACACAACAATTGTACCTACATATTGTTATACAAGGGGTTTAGATGGGTCAGAGCAGGAATTATGTAGTCTGGCTTTTAGGTGGGCATCTTTATACAGAATTCTGAGCAGGCACAGAGCAGCCTTAACTCAGCTGTGTAAATATAGTGGAAAAAATAAATCTATAGTAAAGTCCTGCTGAATCCCTACCAATGGATTGCAACCCTGCACATTTCTCCATTTAGACACGGGCTCTGTCAGCACCTGAAACACAAGACACATTTTAGTTGTCTATGAAATAAATGAATAACAAGAATGGAGGTACTGTGAGAAATATTATTTATTATACATTTACTGTATTACCTCAATGCCACTGGTTTTGCTGAAGTACTCAAGACATGTTGTCTTTCCACTCGCAATATTTCCCTCTAACCAAATCTGGACAAAAGTGGATGCCAATTTTAAAAAAAATCATTATGTTCACGGTGTTCTCAGCCGTATAAGTCACCCTCTTTCAGAGAAGATAATGTATTGATCAGTGGTAACTCACCACTGATTTCTTCTCCTCGCCGTTTCTAACCAGTTTTCCTTCAGAAGAAGAAAACATAATGAATCTCTCCTCGGATTCAGCTTTAGATCTTTATGGCACCAGTCAAAGGATCGAGGATGTACAAGGCAACAAGCTTATGCTCATGTCAGAGCTTGTAATGCAAAGCTGTCTGTGCACAATGTAGCTCGGTTAGTGAAGATTTTAAGAAAATATTTTAAGAACTAAAAATGTTATAAAAATGAGAGTTGTCGTCGCAATTACATTGCGTAGAACGGAAGCTGGCGCAGGACTTACTGTGATTGAGAGATGAGCTGCTGCGCGAATGTTCAATGAGAGCCTTTCCTACTGCAGGTGTTTGTCCGACAAGTGTATTTGTCGACAGAGATTTGTGTGAACACAGAGGTAAGACAACACGACAAAACTTTTTTAACGAGTTGACAATCATCTCGCTCATAACTACGTTCAGTAGTTACATATACAAATAAGCAAGCGTGATGACGGTCAAAACTTGCAATGCTACGTGCAACATTAATCAGCAACCAAAACATGTCAAAATAAAAGTCACCATTTTTAACTCGTCATAAAAATGTCATTATTATTATTATTATTATTATTAACATTATTATTATACACTTGCCTACAATTTTGAGAACGCCTTTAAGTTTTTCTATTTATTCTTGAATTCACAATGGCTAGACAAACCGTATGTGTTTGTTATGCACACTTTCAATCCTGTGGGTGTTCCTTACACACACAAGTGCAGTATTGCATGTTCTCTCAGTTAGTTCACCTTTTTGTTTGTATCTTGTTCCTTATCAGAACATGATGCTATCTCAGACATCCAAATTACAAAACATGAAACCAAATTAATATTATTATTATCATTACTATAATTAATTGATATATATATATATATATATATATATATATATATATATATATATATATATATATATATATATTAGTTAGCATCACACTGGTTTACTCGAACATAGGCTTTTGAATTATGGCAAAAACAAGCTCTGTGATCAACAAGTTTATAATAGTTTAATATAATTTATAACAAGTTTATAATATTCACACATTTTGTCCATCAAGATATTTTTCACAAATAAACACACATTTTATGACTTTTGAAGCCTAAATACATTTGCCAGAAATAAAAAGCTAACCTCAGGCTAGAAACTAACTACACCATGGTTATTTTGCAATATTTTGCAAGTGCTAAAATACTGGGTTTTGGCCTACAAAAATGTGTCATCCCTGCAGCACTCAGTACTTCATGTGCATTGTAGCATATTGAAAGCATTAATGAAGTGGTGCAGCAAAACCACACACATTAGAAGCAGTGTGTTTGCTTCATATTGTTTGTCTGTCACAATAGAATAGATTATATTGTCTGTGAAATAATATGTAACTGCTTAAATAAAAGTGAACACAGTAAGTTGACTTGTATTTTGATTTGCATGAATATGTATATAGATCAGCCAGAATCACTGACCAGCTAGACTCACAATGCTCTCCAAATATACATGCTAAAGAGTGTTTAGCACTTTTTGCATTCGCTTTACATAATGTTCAATGCATCCAGAAATATTATTGCCAGATAATAAGATTTGAACAAGTCTAAATGCAGAGAATCAGTTGATGAAAAACTGTGTTGAGTTCATCTGCATTTAAAAGAAAAGATGAGTATTTAGTAATTTCCTGTCCTGAGACTAAGAGGAAACACAATCAGGAAGTAATGTTTCAAGTCTGTCAAGCTGTTATGAGAACAACTCATCGACATAAAACATACGAACAAAGACCATATCGATGCCACAATGGAAGTTGATTTGGCCTTTTTGAAGTCTTCAAAATGTCTACTGAAAGTAGCAGAAATGGTGAGACATTTATGAAAATGTAACATAGTTTAATTGCACACTCATTTCTTTAATACCTTTTGGGAAGGACAAATGCTCAGACAATCACTGACTTATTTAAATAGTACAGGGCATGGGCTTGATACTTTGAATACAACATTGTTAGAAAGGGAAACAATGTAAACTGTTCTGTGGAAAAATATTATCCACAAAATCACATGTCCATTACATTTCAATTATATAACATCTAGTCTAAAACCATCTTACTTAACATCTTACTAAATGTCTTACTGGAATTCCTTAAACAACTCTTGAGTATTTTTGTCTTGGCAGGTGTGTGTTTTTGTGGCTTTTGTGTGTTATGCAGTGGCATCTAGGCCCCCCTACATTGCAACAACATGCATGGAGTTTTTCATCACATTTGGTTTTCTTCTGCTCTACCTACTGAAACTCAACAAGATGTTCACTTTCTTCTTCTGGCCCCTTATTGTAAGAGCATGCACTTGATTGAATTATTGCAAATATACCTGCAACTTCAGCTGTTATTGCAAACACAACTGTTGGTAATGAACTTTTGCTCTCACAGGATGTGTTCAACTCCGTCTTTGCAGCTGTACTGATGTGTATTCTTAGCCTGGTAGCAGTTTCCACATACACAGTGAAGGGCACACTGATCGGAGGGGTGAGAATGTACACATCCTCCATTCCTGGAACTCTCTCTTCATCTTTTTAATAATTATGTAGACCTTAAATCTATCAGACCTTTTCAAACCTGTTCCATCCTTGCGAATACCCAAACATTATGACAAAATATGTTTCTCACTTCAGAATCTTTTGGTTGACAGATTGTGGGCTTTGTGGCTGCAGCATTTTGGTCTTTGGACGGCTATATCCTTTTCAAAAAAATCACATTCAACAAGCCAATAACCACCACAGAGGCCCAAACAGGGAAAAATTAAAGCTCTGCAAGACCAGCTCTCTCATTTTGTGAACGGACCGTTTTCATAACCAAAATAAGATAGTAAAATACTTCTCTCATGAATATGGATACATGTAAGTGAAACCTATGCACAAATTGTAACACTCAAAATAAATTTGTCCATGTGGATCAAATTGAGGATCATGTTATTGTCTCCCTGATTGATTGTATTTCCTTATTCCACAAGTACTTTTTTGAAAGATTATTGTTATCAAGAATTATTTGGCAAATTTTGGGTTGACCCCAGCAAGAACCTTTATGTTCAATATAGCCTAAACAATGTATTGAAGTATAGCCTATAGCTATTCACAAAATAGGTTAATTACATTCAGTGGTTGCATTTATGACTTCTGTTATGCCTGACTGACCTCAAATACACTTCTAAAACCATTCTGAAAACTTTATTATCTCAGACCCAAAACAGAGCATAATAAGGGTTACATCTGTTCAGTCTTTCAGATAGAAAATCCGTGAAGATGTTGCACGGATATCTTTACAGTTGCTAGAGACTCCTGTGAGAGATGTTTCGCCCACATTCTCTGTTCACTTATTAACGGTCTCCAGATTTTGGGAATGCAGATGCTGCTCTTTTGTGTGCTTCGTTTCCGCAGTCATTATTTCCGTTTCCACTCCGTAGAAAGTTATGCCGATTTGCAGAGAGTAGCTGTCTCATAGCGGATAGCAGGAGGCATCACTGTGAACTTTATTCGGGAACAGAAACGTTTCGTCAGCGTGATGGGGGACATCGAGGCGTCGGATAGTAACCGATCACGACAGACCGTAATTCATTCTCTTCTCCCGAGTAAAGAATTCATCTCTTCCCGAAAAGGACTTCTGCTGCTCGGTGAAGTGGTACGCTCTTCGACTTTTATTTGTTAAACCCATCCAGGATAGTGTGTTTGCATTGTTTTGTGGAATCGTATTATCTGTTAAATGTTAATGTCTGGTGTGAGTTTTTCTTTTCTTTTCTTTTCTTTTCTTTTCTTGCTGCTGGCATCTGGATGCACTTCACATAGTGCTTTCTGTGACATATATCTTAGCATTTATTCTTCTGATTTGAGTTTCTTTTTCTTATCGACCTGTTTTTCACTGATTATTCTTTAATTATATTTAAATATGTTTGTTCTGAAAGGTTTCTTCTTTACTGAATGAATAAAGGAAATGAGAATGAGTAAAGGAGCTGTTGTCTACAGTATATAGGTCAAACGCTTTCAAACTTTCCTCATTCATCTAAGGGGGGGTTTTATCGAGGCTAGGCTTTCTTAGAGGTCTTTATATTTTACGCAAAATTATGTGCTAAACAAGTCATTAATATGCTGTGTTAATTACAGTTCAGACAAAAATTTGCCTAGTTGCTATATTTGTTCTTTGCCAAAGCCAAGTAGTTCCAAAACAGTTTAAAAAAAATCTAAATTTCATGGAAATCTATTTTCCAAATTTATGTTATAGATCTGTGCCATATTGTGAACGATAATCAAAATGTCACAACTGGATCCTCTGGTGAAAATGACAGAATTCTCTCTGGACTTCTCCAATCATTTATTCCACTTAAACCCGCCCCTGTCAGCTCCAATAACCAATTGATAGAACCAGGTTCCCACCCTACATTTGTAATTTCGCTAAGCTGTTAAGAGTTGCCAAGTTTATATTACACGACTTTGGGCTTCCCTTTTTTTGGTAAGTCGCGTTAAAAAAATCATGGTTCGCGAGCATAGACCGTAAAAAAAAGATGGACAACGCACCCTAACTCTCTTCCATTGAAGTAAGGGAAGCCGCCAGTGTTCAAATATGGTGCTGACATATTGAGTCTCGGTTCTGCGTAGTAGCAACTTGGAGCCAGAGTCTGCGCAGTAGTGAGCGTGAAGTGGAGCCGCGAGGTCCTGTCCACACTCCCGCCTAATCAATCACACACCCCTGAATTTTTAGTGAAATAAACAGTTATGGAAATTTAGAAATTAAAGTTAAAGCTCCAATCTCCTCCCGAAGTTCCCTAAAATGTCCGTTGTTGACTACTTCGCTCAGAGAAGCTGGCAATCATGATGTCACAATCCGTTTTTATAGCATCAAATAACAAAGCCAAAATTTTAACATCAGCATGATAAAAACTGCCTAAAATTACAGAAATCATCTTTGGAAAAAATGTATTTGAAGTGTAATTTGATTGTTTAGTTTGTCTATGTCCCATAACATTACATGGAGAGGGCAGGTTTTATGACCTGTACTGCATCCAGCCACCTGGGGGCGATCGAGATGCTTTGGCTTCACTTTTCATGACTCGTGTGGCACGCTTGGTCGCGAGTTGCAGTTTCTTGGGCTTATTTTAAAAAATATGATTGCTTGTTAGGAAAATCTGACAAGCAACTTCATTTCTTTACATTTATGGTCGCTGTTTTCTCCAATACATTGATTGACAGTGTCTGCTCACAGCTAATAGCCAATCAGTGCAATAATAAATGTGCTGTAGTGTAATTCATCCTCCCACATCCTGCCCCCTCCTCCCTCTCATTGGAGAAAAATTGTGTTCAACGTGCAGGCATGTGTCTAATTATCACCAAGCAATGATAATTAGTAGACGTAAATTCCACCAACAGAGATGTAGAGGAATCATGGGAGATGATGGGCAGTGCAGGGTAGGAGAGGTACCTCATTTAATTTTTTTACAGGCTATAATAAATTACAGGCTCATTACAGGCTATAATAAAACAAAAACAAGTATACTAATACTAACACTAACCGTAGATGCATATGGTTCGAATTTATTATAAATATGTGGCTATACAGCCCCCCCTAATGATCTTGTCTTTTTCTCCTTTACCATCTCCAAACCTGTTCTGCTCACAGCTGATCGGACTCATCGGAGGATAGTGCGTACCCTACCGCTTTGCTGCATTTTTGTGATATTTGTAAAAGAACTTCTGTGGTTTCAGTTTAATATGTTTCAGGCTCATTTATTGATAATAATTTATAGTAAATAATATTGATGATAATAATATAATAATATTGAGTTTGTTTTTGAAGGTGGGGTTGCTTATTTGTCTTGTGAGAACACAGATATTTAAACTTTCCAAAAAAAATGCTCCTTGATCACTTTAAGCAAATCCAATTTATGCTCTGCTGTTATATCGGCTCGCTGGTCAGCCAACTAAGATTGTGGGCTGGAAATAACTTTAGTTTTATAAAAAATATATTTGGCTTCCCAGGCTATATGATTGAGGTTGATACTTTAATTAATTGTATTAGGCTATACAATAAATGCCCGTCCACACCAAGGACAATAATATAGTTTTAATAATCATTTTAATTCTTTAAGAATAGGTAAGTCCACACCACAACTATACTGATAATGACACAGAGACACGACATAGTTGGAATAACTTTCAGAATGATTTTTTCCAGCTAATGAATGGTTAAAACATGATGCATGTGAAGTATTAAAGTGGCAGAAGCAGCTTCCTGCTAAGGCAGATTGATAATTTCTGCGGTCCCACTTTATATTAAGTGTCTTTAACCACTATCCAAGTTCCCTTACACCTTAAACCTAACCATACCAAAAACCTGACCCTAACCATACCCATATCCCACCGCAATAGCAGTACAGTATTTTGCAATACAGTATGAATACAATAAGTATTTTTTTTGATGACACCTGAAATAAAGTGTGACCATTTCTGCTTCATTAATTAACTGTAAGTCTGATGTTTTTTTCTTTTAAAGGTCTAGTGCACTTACCCTGTCACACATATTCAGCAATAAACAAAATAAGGAACAATATTTAAATAAAATGCATCCTCATGTTTCCTGTCTCAGGTGCTGTCGTTCATCAGCTTTGTGTGCTTTGCTGCTTCAACAGCAGCTGCCTTCGTCACAGCTCCCTTCATTGAGTTCTTGGCAGCCCTCTTCCTGCTGTTTGCTTATTCTACAAAGTTCAATGAGAGATTTAAGGGCTTTCACTGGCCCCTAATGGTAAGTTTACGGACCTACATAATGACTGTGTTGGATCAAATTATAATATTTGGCCATGAGTACCAAAATTCTGTCCTCCTTTCCAAATGTCCATGTCTGTTGTTTCATTAAGGACTTCCTGCGCTGTGTCAGCGCATCCATCATCTTTTTCATCATCTCTATAATATCTGTGTCAAAATATCCGGATGGAGCCTCAAAAGCTGCTGGGGTAGGCTCACATCAGTTCAATCAATTTCTCTTTATCAGTGACAGCACTGTTTATCAATGATTTGTACTATAGTTACTACATGTTACTTAGTTGTGTTATGTTTAAACTGGTCTCATGTGTCTCTGTTTCTCTTTGACTTCCTAGGTCTTTGGCTTTGTTGCCACAATAATCTTCGCCCTGGACTTTTATTTCATCTTTAATGAACTGGCCAATTTCCTCAAGGGAGGTGACTCCAGTGAGGAACCACCAAACACACAAGGTATTAATACAGATCTCTTATTTATACTACCCTTCAAACATTTGGGGTCAGTAAGATTTTTTATTTTTGAAAGAGAAATTAATACTTTTATTCAGCAGGGATACATTAATCAAATGTGGCAGTAAAGACATTTATATTGTTACACAATATTTATATCTAAAAAAAACTTTTGGTTACACTTTATTTTAAGGTGTCTTTGTTACACTGTAATTATATATTTAAGTACTGAGTAATATTAAGTAACTACATGTACTAACTATAGGGTTAGATTTGGGTTTAGGGTTAGTTAGCAGGGTTTAGGGTTAGCATGTAATTATGCATAATTTATAGTTATTACTATAGTAACTGCATGTAACATATTAACACTGTAAAATAAAGTGTTACCAAACTTTTTTTTGTTAATCACAGAATCCTGGAAAAAAAGTTATAATACAGTGTCCACAAAAATAGTAAGCAACATAACTGTTTTCAACATTGATAATAATATACAAATATTTGTTGAGGACAAAATCAATATATTAGAGTGATTTTTGAAGGAACACTGAAGACTGGCGTAATGGCTGCTGAAAATCCAGAATTTACAATATAATAGAAAAAAATATATAATTTTTTTTTTGATGATGATGATGATGATGAAATAAATGCAAATACAAAGCAAATTCTTACTTAAAGTTCTCTTTTCTCTGCTGGGGTCTCATTCCCTGTAATGCTTGCACAAAACAAAACACCATACTAATTTAAGATTACTGAGACTAGTCACAGGAAGTGGAAGAGTAATGTGGTTTCTTATCAAGTGTGGTTTTCATAAATAATCATCCACAGTGTAGCTTTTATTCTAATTATGTGACCAGACAGGCTAAACTCATTTATGAATTAACCCTTGCTTCAAGCAATCTGTAGTAGCAGTCCTCATGCATTGTCGTATGCATTACACTTCCACGACAGATTATTTTCACTGGGAATTCCCCATCTATTTTTTTCTTTTTCTTGTTATTCAGATGCTATCCTTCTTCATTTCACTTCCAGAATAACATATTCTTCTTCCTCACAGATGATGACTCAGACTCTGACTCTGACTAAAGCTGTGTTTGTGTCCAAAATCCTGGTGTGTGACCACTACAGTGCCTGATAACCAAAACAGACTTTGGTATCATTTTTTATTGGTCGTTTTGAAATTCTGCTTTTTGTGACTAGAATTAAACAGTCTATTTCAAATGTTACACCACAGAATGGAAGCTTTAGAGTTTCCTATGATCTTTGTACAGTATATACATCATACAATTGAAGTCCCTGTCATTTGATTTTCCCAAAGCTGTGAATTATTCCAGTGACAGTTTCACATCAATCAATGTGTTTTTTTTTGTTGTTGTTTTTTTTTGGAAGAAAGGGCAGTATTGTACCATTTATCATGTTTATGTACTGCCTTCAACAGCTTCAGTGTACTTATAATATGATTACACATGTGATCGCTTTCAGTTTTTACAGTATGTACGAGCCTTTTTCTATTTCTTTATTTGAGAGCTGTGTGTGTGTGTGTGTGTGTGTTTACTAATTAGAACTATTCTGGGAGAATAGTTTCTCAAAATATGTTCTCTTAAATTGTCTTTTAAAAAATTATGCATGATGTGGTGATGAAGCCCTGTATTGGGAATAATAATGTTTTGTAGCAACAAAATAAGTTTACATCATACATGAAATTATCAGGTGGTTGGCTGGCCACAGTCACCTGTCTCATTTCCACACGTCTACACATTGGTGTTAGTCTTGTAATATTGATATAATGCCAATGTCTTGCCAAAGCACTGCAAAAAGGGCAAGATTTGTCTCATTGTGCTCATTGTACTTTTCTTATAGTGGCACTGCTCAACTATTGAACCTGTATTATAAACACGCGCTTCAGCAGTGTCTCCTAGTTTACTATAGTATTTTAAGGCATGCTGCATGCGTCCATATGTAAACCACCTGATAGTGTTTCTATGAAGAGTGGATAAGCTTTAAGAACATGCACTGTCAGATTGCCACATCAATAAATATTTTTTGTGCAATTTTTGTAGTATTGTTTGTTTCAAGCAAAAATCTTTTCTTTTTTTTTAACTTTTGCAAGCAATTTTGATTGTTAGGAGCAGAATGTGATCTTGGGCCCTATTTTAACGATCTGAGGGCATGGTCTGAAGCGCATGGCCCAGGTGCACTTAGGGCGTGTCTGAATTCAGACACTTTGCTAGTTTTAAGATGGAAAAAACAACGGTCGGCGTGCCAGGCGCATGGTCTAAAAGGGTTGTACCTAGCCTCTTAATGAGTCATGGGTGTGTTTTGGGCATAACGTTCAATAAACCAATCCGACTCCCATTGCCTTTAAAAGCCATTTGCACTTGGACCATGGTGGATTCGCAATTTAAATGGCGGAATTTATGAGCGGAAAGACTGAACGCTTCTCTAGAGAGGAATCCTTTTATTTTTATTATTTTAAAATGTTTGCATTCTGTTGCGTGTCCCTTTGTGTGTAATAAGCAGAGTGTACGCGCGTTGTGCACCCGCCTATAAGCGCATATTACTAACGCGCCCTTAAATAACGAGAGGCTACTCACTGCAGAGCCATTACCTCCAGATCCTGAGTTTAGGAGCTTAGCTGTGACATCAGTAGTGAACAGCAAATCACATGCTGTGGATCAGTGAAACGTCTCGGTTACATATGGTAACCCTCGTTCCCTGAAGGAGGGAACGGAGACGTACGTCGGACGTCACCGACGAATTGGGATCACTTCAGGGAGCCCCTATCAGCTTCAAGATATAGAAAACCGGCCAATGACTATTGGCGTGCGAGATTTGCATCTCGCACTCCGCCCCGCAGCGTGGTTAGAAAGCAGAAGCGAATGCAGCGCACTGTTGTTTTTTACTGAGGAGCCAAACTAGAGACTCGGCCATGCAGTGATGGTACAGCAACTGTGGCGACGGGACATACGTCTCTGTTCCCTCCTTCAGGGAACGAGGGTTACCATATGTAATCGAGACGTTCCCTTTCAGTCGGTCACGTTCGACGTACATCGGACGTCACCAACGAATTGGGATCCCTTTGGAAAACGCCACAGTTTCTACCACTTCCAGCGCCCAGCGAGAGCCCCTCAGACCCCATCTGTTGCGGGCGGGAAATTCACACTGCTGTCACATTGCTGTTCCGCAAGACCCACTCAGCAGACTATTGGATAACGCTGGGAAAGCGTGCCCGGTGGAACGCTGCGGAAGCCACATCATGCCCGGAGGGAGTTACCATGTGGAGAATACACGTATGGACTGGCCATGGGCAGTGCAACATACGGAAGTCCCAGGGGTGGCCCCGGTCAAGCAGGCAGGGGAACAACACCCGACTGAGACAGCAGAGAGCTCTGCCGAGGGAAAGACACGGGCTCGCCGTAGGGAGCCGTTCCGTGGAAGAATACACATATGGGCACGTCTTGGGTTTTATACGCCAAGATGATGGCATGCACTATCCAGTGGGCCATCCTCTGCTTGGAGACAGCCTTTCCCTTCTGCTGGCCTCAATAACAGACGAAGAGCTGCTCTGAGGTCCTGAAGCTTTGCGTTCTGTCCACGTAAGTCTGCAAAGCGCGGACGGGACAGAAAAAAGCTAGGGCTGGGTCTGCCTCCTCCGAAGGCAGCGCTTGCAGGCTCACCACCTGGTCACGTAAGGGAGTGGTGGGAACCTTGGGTACATATCCAGGCCGGGGTCTCAGGATTACATGAGAGTTACCGGGCCCAAATTCCAGGCACAATTCGTCGACCGAAAATGCCTGCAGGTCCCCTACCCTCTTGATAGAGGCCAATGCAGTCAGGAGTACTGTCTTTAGAGACTTTAGAGAATTTTTAACTCAGCTGACTGTAAAGGCTCAAAGGGCGCCCTCTGCAGTGCGGTTAGCACCAGAGTTAAGTCCCAAGAGGGTATAGAGGGAGTGCGAGGCAGATTTAGTCTCCTCGCCCCCCTCAGGAACCTGACGATCAGATCGTGCTTCCCTAGAGACATCTACCATGTCATGATTAGCGGCGATAGCGGCAACATAGACTTTGAGGGTGGAGGGAGACATCCTTCGCTCCAACCCATCTTGTAGGAAGGAAAGCACAGAACCGATCTAACATCTCCGGGGGTCTTCTCGGCGAGAAGAACACCAGTCGACGAACAGGTTTCACTTCAACTCATAGAGGCGCCTCGTAGAGGGAGCTCTAGCGGAAGTGATGGTGTCTACCACAGCCTGTGGTAGGCCACCTAGAACCTCCGCGTCCCGTCCAGGGACCAGACATGGAGTTTCCAGAGGTCCGGACGCGGGTGCCATAGGGTGCCCCGTCTCTGAGTCAGGAGGTCCTTCCTCAGAGGAATGGGCCAGAGAGGTGCTGTCGTGAGAAGCACTAGTTCCGGGGACCAAGTCCGGTTGGGCCAATATGGAGCAACCAATAGGACTTGCTCCTCGTCCTCTCTGACTTTGCACAGAGTCTGTGCAAGAAGGCTCACTGGGGGAAATGCATACTTGCATAGGCCCCGGGGCCAGCTGTGTGCCAGAGCATCCGGCCGCAGTGTTGTCCGTACGGACCAGAACGTGCTTGCCTAGTAGCGGAGTTTTGAAGCGGCGTTTTGAAGCGTAGAAACGGTCTGTGTCGAGGGAGAATCGAGACATGAAAGTATGCATCCTTCAGACGCATCCTGGAGACAGATGCACCTGAAGATGTGTTTCTGCATTAGCATTCTGAACGGTAGCCTGTGAAGGGACTGGTTCAAGAATCGCAGATCCAAGATCGGCCGTAACCCGCCGCCTTTCTTGCTCTGAGCTCTGGGTCAGGCCTACCCTCGTGCATGTCCATGAGTGCCTGGGCCTGGTGCACCTGAAGCAACGGCATGGCATGCAAGGCGGACGCAGCCTGGCCACAAGACCTGTAAGCCTTCGCAGTTAGACTGGAAGAGAACTTACAGGCCTTGGACGGGAGACGCGGGTCACCGCGCCAGTTGGAGACAGTCGCCGGACACAGTTGCATCGCAACAGCCCGCTCCACTGGCGGGATTCCCACGTACCCCTTGGCTTGCCCGCCGTCAAGGGTAGTGAGGAGGGAGGAGCCACTAGGTCTGTTTCTGGCACTAAATGGTGTCGTCCACGACCTGGTGAACTCCTCATGCACCTCCGGGAACCAGCGCGACCCGCCCCGAGAAACCAATCATCCAACCTAGAAAGTTCGGGACATGGTGGGGGGTTCCACTCAAGCCCGACCTTTTCGCCGGCCCGGGAAAGCATAGCCGTCAACTCGGGGTCCGATTCGACCGTTACCACTCTCCCAGAGGGAGGCAGTACAGCCGAATCTTCATCCTCCGAAGACCGGAACTCCCCCTCCAATGCAGCGATCGACATCTGTTTGTCTGCCGGAGCCCCAAAGGTCACCACTGGACGCCCATGGGAGGGGTCAGCGATTTCCCCCGGAAGCTCTACCGGCTGCGGCGCTTGTGAGGGATCAGGGGCTCGGCGGGTTTGCCCTGAACGTAATCCTCAGGTCATCCCGGCCATCCGTCGAAGTAGGTCTATTCTGAGAAATAGCACTAGATCGAGGTATGGGTAGGGGGACTCCGCCTTCCCGAAGGTAGGTGAGTCTCGACCTAAGCGCCGAGATAGTCATGTTCCCGCAGTGGGAACATGAACTATCCACAAAAGCTGCCTCAGCGTGCTGAATGCCCAGACACGTGATACAACGATTGTGACCGTCAGCTGGCGACAGGGAACGACCGCATCCAGAAACGCACGGGTGGAATGACATCTTGAAAAAGACGCAGTGTCACACCCGTGTTGCTCTTTTTGTGAGGAAACGCTCTTTCAGAAGTGCTGAAGCACCCAGGGGAAGACCGCGGCAGCACACAGGAAATAGGTGCAGCCTGTGTCTGCACTCACTAATAAACAAACGGCCTCACCGAACTAACAGTTGCTGTGAGAACAGCAGTTTGTTTGTAGCAGCAGTGAACTCGCGGTCACGCTGTTTGTGCCGTCACACCAGCACGTTACGTCTTCCTCACACTCTCTCTCTGAATAGGCAGTCTCGCTCTTCACCAATGGCGTTCGGCTCCGAAGTGAATTACAACAGTGCGCTGCATTTGCTTCCGCTTTATACCCGCGCTGCGGGGCAGAGCGCGAGATGCAAATCTCGCTTGCCAGTAGTCATTAGCCGGGTTTCTATATCTCAAAGCTGATAGGGGCTCCCTGAAGCGATCCCAATTCGTCCGTGACGTCCGACGTACGTCGAACGTGACCGACTGAAAGGGAACTGAGATTCACTTCTTGCGAGAGAAGCAGCGAGATTAATTTCTCTCTTCTGCAGAATATTACATGATTGAAAAATTTTAAGAATTTAAACAAATTTACACAGCAAGAATAAAAGAGTTGTCTATGAAAGAGGACAACTTAAAGAAAAATCTTACTACGTCAGTTCAAGTAAAAGTTATGAAGTTAGTTTAGGTGATATAGATATAGAGAGAATTGAACATTTAAGCTCACATGTAATCATTTTATAGCTTTATTTATTGTATGATCATTTGTATGACCTTTATATAGGCTATTTATATTAATTTTAACAAGGTGCTTATTAATGATTGATTATTTAAAATAAATACATGTGTAATTGATTAAGGGTATAATAATTACATAAATGATATCTAAATCATTCAAAATTATTATTATTACTATTATTATTATAAATAAGCATTGTTAAAAGCCAGATGCTTTAGTCTTTAAAAACCATTTGCTATGTAGTGACCTTTAATTTGGAGTAGAAAAAGAGGGAGTGACTTTATTGCATCAGAGGTGTGCTCACAGCTGATTGGTCCAATTTCAGTTTGTTCTTATCCAGAACATAACCTGCCCTGGAGCAGGTTAGCAATGGAGCCTATGTTACTATGGAGATGAACACTGCTAAAAGCCAAACCACTTTAATGGTACCTAAAACCCAGGATTGGCACAAACTAAGCTTAAACATGTCTGGTTAGCCAGCAAAACCGGCTTCATGGTATAGGCCCCAGGTTTCAGTTGGTCAATGGCACAGTCGTTTTCAGTCGCCTCAAAATAGCAACTCACCAACAATGTGCCTGAACACACCTCGTTTTCAGACCAGCACACCCATGGATGAACAGATGGGCATGAGTGCATTTGCTATTTAAACAATGTCGTGCTGGACGTGAAAATGATGCGTCAGGCTGAAACTAGCAAAAAACACTTGCATTGCACCGGGTGTATGATAGGATTGTTAGTAGTGAAGTGTGGTGTATTTAAGTAGACTGATTAAAATGCAGTTTACCGTAGTAAGGCTTTTTTCCATTTATAGATAAACAGTCCATCCAAATCCATTTATTTGAGGAAAAGATTGCCATCACAAATATTTTCAAACAATTAGCATTTTGTAAGTCTATGCACAACTCTATAAATACAAAAATACAAATTTATAGCACTGTTACATGGAATAAAACATTGCTTTCTTGAATACGGGAAGTCAACAAAAACAGTACAATCATTATCAAAATTTGAGTCCCTCAAAACATAGTCAACATAGTTCCTTTTGAAATACTTCAATGATTTATGAGTAGAATATACAGTCCAAACCATATGGTCAAAAACAGGAGTCATTTTGATGCTAAAACCTTCCAAAATAAGAAGTTTAGCATAGTCAAAGCACAGTGAAAGCTTTTACACATTATTAAAGCATAAGCACACAGTATTGCTTTCAAAATAGGACAAATTAACTGTGACTTTAGCACTTTAATGCAGAGTCCTACATTAAGACGTAAATCATTCTTGTGATTGTCTTTCAACATTTTCAAGCCCACACAGTGTTGTTCTGTCTATAATGTGAATCCACACCGCAATGTTACTTTATTTCAACATTGGTCTTATTCCAAAACGTAAAAGTGACTTCAATGAAGAACTTCAGATAGTAAGACATAAGTATGACTATAAACTAATATAATGAATGATCGTTTTCTAGAGGGGAATATCATACAGTTGCACTACAACTTAAAATCTGTGGTAAAACATACATTTCATTTCCCAGACAATGTCGTTCCATTTTAAAAAGACCCATTAGAGGATCAATAAAGCACTTAAGAAAAACAGATTTTCATACCAAGGATCAGTTCATGAAATGTTTGAATTTCACACCCACTTAAACTGTTATTCTGCTAATGTTGTCGTAACATTAGTGTCCAGGAGCGTTTTGACTAGTCAAGCCTCTACGATTAAGGCACACAGACAAAAGTTAAACAGTTTAGCTAATGCATTCATATGTACTGCAGTGCACTTGTTCCTTCAAATACACTCTGTTAGTTTCAGTCATAAGAATTCATACAAACAGGAACCCTTCATGAATGTTATATCATACACACGGATACATAATATATACACCTTCTTCAGAAACTCTACCCTTGCTTAAATCAATATATACAGATAACTGGATAGGGTTGAGTGCACAGTGGAGTACAGAAACACCCACAAAGAACAAAAACAATAGACAAGATTTAGTATCTAAAAATCTGAAGTATCTAAAGTTTAGTATCTAAAAAGATTCATAAACTCACCTTCACCTACAACACAATTTGAAAGCTGTTGCCAGTTTTAACGCAGGGTCACATTCACGAGGTGAAATACTACATTTGGTACAATGTAGCTACCAAAGCTGTGGTATTATAAAAAAAATATTTAACATTAAAATAAATACTGGTGCTCCTAACATCTAGTTACCTCAAAACGACCCAATCCAACTGCAGTTTACTCAAATGTGTTTGGATACAGGAACACAATAGCAGAGAGAAAAAGCCTTTTTTTTGTTCATAAACCCTCCCACAAATTTCCATTCCACCTCAGTCAGAAAGATCACTTAAATCAGTCGATCTTTGATAAGACATTTTAGAAAGAGTTGCAATGCTTTCATATTAGCCAGCTGGGAATGGAGCTAGAAGGGGTTTTAAGTGGTGACTGACAGGCTTTGTCTGTTTTATTGCAGGCATAATTAAAACCTTTCAGGTTTTCTGCTGCGAGAAGTTTAGGAGCATAGTGAAGTGAGTTTCTGTCAATATTCATCCAGATCATGGTATGGTAAAGCCCTTAATTAGCGGAAAGATTTAAGTATACAGTCAAATGACGATGGCCTGAGGCCGATGGTAATGAAGATGCCAGAAGTTTGTTCCACTTCAAACTTTTCACACAACTTTGTTTGTAAGCGCTCATCCTAACTGCCCGTCATCAGACTTTCATCACGAGGATACACAGAAGAACATACTGTGACAGGAATGCAGACGGGGCTTTGCTTGTCTCAGTCTCTATTGGTTTACTGTAGTTCAGGCCTTGACTCCACCTCTCCCCGTGAGGCTGTGCGGGCACGGATGTACTCGCTGGTCTGCAGGGGTCCGTCTCGTGAGTCCCCGAGACGCCATCTCCGTACTGCTAGATATGTGTTCAGGCCATATACTCCCATCACCAGGAACCCAAAAATCTGGACAAAACACACACAACATAACTATAAGAGACAGGAGGAGGATGATTTCAGCTTTAAACTATGAGATTTAAAGGGATAGTTCACCCAAAAATGAAAATTCTGTCATCATTTACTGACCTTCATGTCGTTCCAGGTTAACTGTCAAAACACAAATTAACATATTTTTAATGAAACCTGAGAGGTTGAAAAGGCCAGGTAACCAAAACTTAAAAGATCCCGAAAGGGTATAAAACGAAACGCATACATAGGACACAACACATTTGGTAAATGCAGAAGATCATGTGTTTCTCATTGGTTCTCATGCGTTTGAGCTTCCGTGTTTACCAAATGTGATGTGTCCTATGTATGGGTTTCGTTTTATACCCTTTCGGGATCTTTTAAGTTTTGGTTACCTGGTCTTTTCAACCTCTCAGGTTTCATAAAAAATATGTTAATTTGTGTTTTGACAGTTAACCTGGAACGACATGAGGGTCAGTAAATGATGTCAATCGATGTTAAGATGTAAATAAAAGGCTACATTAAATCTGTTCAGCATATAAAGCATATCTCTTTTCAAGACTTGGATTAAACAGCTAGATTCACATGGATTCATTTTACGATGCCTATATGACCTTTTTGGATCTTTTAAGTTGTGGTTACCTAAACTTTTAATGGAGGGACAGAAAACACTTATGATTTGGAACGGCACGAGGGTGAGTAAATAAATACAGAATTTTCATTTTTGGAATGTTAACATTAAATCTACTATATTTCTAAATAATATCAACATGTTTTATAGTATATGGCAATATATGAAGTCAATGAGGCTAATAACAGCAAATACCCTCTCTCTCTCTTTCTCTCTGGCAGGTTGTGAGAGCTGAAGGAATTTGCCATGCCCTGTGGTTCAGAAAAATCCCCGGGTGTTAAAGTGGTTTCCCACTGAGAACATCTGTATCATAAAACACTCAGCACAAATCCCTAGCTTTTGACTTCTAGGGTGTTGGTGGATATTGTGCTGAGCTCAGGTCATTCTTGAAGAGTCTAAAATCATAAAGGTCAGGATCTGATTAAAATAACCTGATCCTGTTTCAATATTGTGAATCATTTTGGCCTTTCTACTTCTCTTCACTGAGCATCTACAACAAACCTCTTCACGGACACACACGAGAGGTCAGCAGCCTCGACCAAAACACACAAACTAACTAGAAAGGTATGTGCATATGGGATGTTTATGGCAGCTTCAGTTCCATCATACTGTAAACGTGCCAACCCAGATGGGATCGGTGGTCTTTTTAAAAAGAAAAATGTAAGCATTTTCTTTGGGGTATTTGTAGGAAAATCAATGGGACATATATTAGTTGTTTATTATCTTACTTTTCGGACACAGGGAGCTGAAGCTTGAAACAGACAGTGTAGGAGGTTTAGACGCTCCATGCTTATCGGGTGTAGAAATGAATGGGTCTGTATTATCGCTGAAGTGAACGACAATACGATCGCAAATGGACAAACAAGTGAACATGACACACGAGCATATTCAAGCAAAAGCTAGCATATATTAGTTCTGTGAAACAAAACAAAACCAGTGTTACTCGCCTATCAAGACGAAATAAAGCAACCTCGGCGTCCGATTGCAGGCCTTAACGTTTCTTGAGTTCTCTCCAGCGCTGGACTTCTTGCCTGATTGTAAGCCTTCTTTTGTTCCATAGACATTTTCCACATTTGTTTTTTATCTGCCATCTCTCTTTCTGTCATCGCTCGGCTAATGTCCGTCCTGTGTGTGGTGTCTTTTGAATAATGACGTGCACTGAGCGCTCTCTTCTCACCATCATTAGTAGACACGCCCCTTATTGCTGATTGGCTACAAGTTTATTTTAGGACTCGGCCTGAGACACTTTTGTAAAGCAGTTTTGAAATAACACTTACCCCACCTTTAAAAATAAAATAAAAAGGTAACTGTGACTTTATATCTCGCAACTGCCACTTTGTATCTCACAATGTGACTTTTTTTCTTATTTTAAACTTTATCTCACAATTATCTTGTTTTATTATTTTTACTCTGACTTTATATAAATTCTGTGGAATTGACAGAGCTGAGACTAGTGCTACACTACTGACAGCTGAAAACATATTAGCTAAAATATTTTATAAACAAACACAAGGCTGATGTGTGTCTGTGGGAAGCTTCTGTGGATCTAGTAATGAGTGATGCAGTAAAAATTTGACCCACATTCTAAATTCTGAGACAGAAACAACATGTAGGAAGAACAAAACTGTGAGTGAAAAGAGAAGTTGGATGGAGAAATAGGAAAAGAGGTTAAAAAAAACTGTTAAATATCAAAGAAGCAAAGATCGACTATGACTTCTCAGAACTTCCCACTGTCTGCCTGTCCAGGACTCTCTCCAGGAACGCCTATGTGCTCCATTTTAGCCACACGAGGGCAGCAGAGCCCTGGCAGATTAGGGCCCACTTAAAATACTTGAGAAATGACTAAACATTTGAATTCAACCACAACCACAGGGACAGAATTCATGAAATAAAGAGCAGAGTAAGCTTGATAGGTACCACAGCTGCAATCTCTGCTCCAGATTGATGGTTGAGAGCTGCCAAAACCACTGAGGCCAGAAAGAAGAACAAGGTGCTGGTGGCAGTGTTGATTAGATCCTGCAAAAGAGAAAGAGAGAATGTGATTAGTCGGCATGAAATGCAATTCTGTCATAATTATATCCATAATTATATCATGTTTTAAGATTCAAAATAATCTCTGATCCTTTAAGACAGGCCTGTAAAGTTTTGAGAGTGACGAAATGTACAATCTGGTGTCGAAATGTACCAATAAGTAAGACATACACTTTAATTGCTGTGATTTGTTCCAGGAGAAAAGAGACAAATGTGGCCATGTTCATAGTAAAATCAACATTTACACATTCACAAGTTTGGAGTAATATGGTACTCCAGAAAACCCTTTCACGAGTTCACAATTACAAATAATCATATATAATAAAATGTATGCATATTTGGTGTGTTTTGGCCCAAACCCAGAGTACTCCCCTTGTATCTTCTGATTAGGATAGTTAACCAAGCAAGTGTGAGGAGACGGGGTGGTGGTGGGATGCAGGAAAACTGTCCTAGGAACCTAGGTGAGTTGGCTATGTGTGTGTATATATATATATATATATATATATAGGCTTCATCTTGTCCTAATTGGATAGGCAATTTGAGCGTGTTCCTCCCAAGCTTTGTTTATAAAACCTAATTTAATGACCACAGAGTGAAAACAGAGGAGCTGACAGTGAGGCGTGGTCATGCTGACTGTAGTGATGCAGTTTGACAGGCAGGGGGAGCCAAAAGCACCAACTATTAACTACATTCATTCAGAGGACGCAGAAAGCAAGAAACATTCTTGTTGTCATGTGATAAATTATACCTGTGGTTATAATACCAGTGCGCCTCTGTGAACTTAAGAGGGACAATGTGTTTATTTGATCAACAGACTGAATTTAGGCTTTTATTCACATATAAACATTCATCAATTCTCACCATCAGTTATGATAAACAGAAGCTCAAACATGCTTGCAAGAACCAATGAGGTTCATTCTTGTGTGTTACGCAGCACGTTTGTTGCAAGAAACTGTTCGCTGATCAATGTTTATGTGAATAAAAGCCTAAATTCAATCTGTTCATCACATAAGGGGATCAGGTCTCTTCAGAAAATTTGGTCTAAACCGCTCAATTCATGTGGATTACAAGTGGTAGTTGTGTAGCTGTCAATGGAGGGACAGAAATCGCTACCGGAAAACATTTGTGTTCCGAAGATGAATAAAAATCTTACAGGTTTGTAATGAAATGAGGGAGAGTAATTAATGAAATAATTTTCATTTTTAGGTGAACCCCTTTAAGGCAATCATTCAGAAACCAGTTCAGGTCTATATAGAGTAACCTGACAATTTCCATGATAACTAAAACATAACTCAAAACCCCTGGTATTTTGTGAGAGCCGCAAGTGAGCTGCATTTAGTACTACCACATGCAAGAACTCGTGTAAACATAGCTGTGTGAAACCTATTTGCTATCTGCACAATTATGTTAGATCACAGAAACACACAAGTACCTTTTATTTGGGCCATAAAGTCATTCATTTACAGTCATGCAGTTATGTAGTGATGGATGGGCATTGGTAGAGGTATGTGAGTCGCTTTTCTATTTTTATTTATTGCTATTACAGTTTTCCCTCAATTAAAGGGGGGGTAAGTGCTTTCTAGTAACCGATGTTGATATTTTAAATCACCAAAACAAACACGCCCCTATTTTGATAGTTCCGCCCCACAAATACGCAACTATGGCCGAATCTCTGTGTTACTATGGTAATCCAGGTCGAATGTTCAATGAAAAAGTCATCCCTTCCATCCCAAAAACACTAACACAGTTCTCATGAACAACTCGATAGCACGAGCACGACAGTCCAACTAATGAACATATTACAATTATGACAAGATTCGAGGGTTATATTAATCACAAAACGAGGACCCAAAGGAAACAAACATATATTAGTTGTTTATTATCTTACTTTTCGGACACAGGGAGCTGAAGCTTGAAACAGACAGTGTAGGAGGTTTAGACGCTCCATGCTTATCGGGTGTAGAAATGAATGGGTCTTTATTATCGCTGAAGTGAACGACAATACGATCGCAAATGGTCAAACAAGTGAACATGACACACGAGCATATTCAAGCAAAAGCTAGCATATATTAGTTCTGTGAAACAAAACAAAACCAGTGTTACTCGCCTATCGAGAAGAACTAAAGCAACCTCGGCCTTCCCGCTCCTTGAGTTCTCTCCAGCTGGGAAGCTGATACTTCTTGCCTGATCGTAAACCTTCTTTTGTTTATCTGCCATCTCTCTCTTTCATTTCTCTTTTTCTGTCATCGCTTGGCTAATGTCCGTCCTGTGTGTTGTGTCTTTTGAATAATGATGTGCACTGAGCCTCTCTTCTCCCCATCATTAGTAGACACACCTCTTACTGCTGATTGGCTACCACTAACCACTTTGCAACGATAACAGTTTAGTTTTAAAGGGATCCTATAATGCCCCTTTTTCCAAGATGTAAAATAAATCTCTGATGTCTGTGTGTATATAAAATTTTAGCTCAAAATACCCCACAGATAATTTTTTACAGCATGTTTAAATTTTCCCTTTTTGAGGATGAGCGAAAAATCATCGTGTTTGTGTCTCTTTAAATGCAAATGAGCTGCTGCTCCCAGTGCCCTTTCAAGAAAAGGGCGGAGCTTCAAGCGCTCCAGCAGCTCCCACTACCTCACTCAGACAAGCACTGAAAAGGTCAAAAAATTTTCAGACTTTTATGTTCAAACCAGAGTTGGACAATGATGGAGAGAGATTTAAGAAGTGACAACATGTAGAATGCAACAGGACGTTTCTGAATGGTTAGTTGATTAATTTATGTAGCTGATGTGGAGTTAACTATCTTCAAGTCATCGATTAGCAGGTTCTGTCATGATAATCTATAAATCGCTCATGTGGGAACTGTTGTAAAATGCCAACAGAGCCAAAGAATATATGCTGCATGGAGATATAACAGGTATAGTTTAGTTTAATTACGGTTATAACATATGTTGTCATCTTGCTTTTATGACATGCTATTGCATTTGTGTTATGTACTGTATTGCAATACATGTGAGAAGACAGATGGGGCAGCTTGAGCAGACTCATAAATGTGCTTTACTACAACAACTCTTCAGGCTTGTTCGAGATGCATCGGCATCGACTGATCAGTGTATGACATCAAAGTGTGAGCGATTCAAAAGCATAAGGAGTCGTTTGCTCTCCAATCGTAGTGATGCCATTAACCCGTGAATAAGCTCATTGTAGTCCCTACCAGCCGTTTATTGTAGTCCTTAAAAAGCGATTTCCTTGAACTTTGAGCGCTGTAACTGCAGATGTTGTTTATGCTCAAACAGCAACATTACACACTAACACAATTTTAATAATCAACCACCCATGTAATACTTTCACAAATCAGAGTCAAAGCTTTTAGGAGAGAGTGAGAATGGGTGGAACCAAAATTCTACTCTGTTCACTCCTCCTGAACGTTCAGAGTCTGGAATAGACATGGGTTTTGTCTGAGCCGTGGCTCTGTAGGGGGTGAAATGTAAAAAGCCCTTCAAAGCACATCACAAACTGAACCTCACTGGCTGGCACCTCAAATTTCACATCCCAGAACAATGCCCATGAACCGCTGGCTTTGATGTCTTCAAGTGAACACAGACCTTCTTCTCCTCTCGGATCTAAGCAGTTGTACATGCAGTATGATGCTTGTGGGCAGTGGGATGTGAATCTGATGGATGAGGAAAGGGATGCACTATGTGATAGAATCACTGACTGACGTTTACTACATTTGTCTTACATTTGTTGACCTTGTACATGTTTTTATGTACATTTGGTTTTCTATGATATATTGAACACAGTTTTTATGAATTAAACTTTTGCGCTAAAATAAGCTAAAAAAAAAAAAAAAAAAAGATTTATGATAATCTTTGATGCATCATATAATTCATATAATAAACTTCTTAAAATTAAATCTTAACATTTTGTTGAAAATAGTTATATTATATATTAATATACTATATTTAATATATAATTAATTATATTTAACATCCCAGTTTAGATTAGGTATCTTTAACTACTATGTACTAATATTTAAATTAATCATTTGATACAATGCACCTATTATGTACATACATGTTTTTACATTGTACTTGGGTCATTGCCAAATAAAGCTTCAAAAAAGGTGTTTTTTTTTAATCTAATGCATATTTTTGAGCCATGAACAATGTGTTTAAACGAGTTTCAGTTGTTAACATTTCAAATGTTTTGACTGTTTTTATGTCAGGCGGTATAACCAAATAGTTGTATATTGCTGCAGTTGTACCACCTGACATGGAAAGTGTACCAACCTACCCATACTTGAAATGAACAGTATTTACCAGTATTTGAGAGAGATCTACAAACCTTTTTACTATGCCACAAGGATCAGTTTGGGTCCTCTGGATGATGCTTTATCATGTTTACTATTACCTTGTCAATTCATAATAAAAGAGCCATGTTTGTTTGCAGTTGTGCCACCCTGACATTTAAGATAGAAATTGCTGGACAAAAGTTTTTCAATTATCTCAACAGCTTTAAAACTACTGATATTTCACTGATCCTTGAGATAAGTATTGAATGATATTTTCCATTAATAAATAGCTATAAAAAAAGTTGTGTCCTCACTTTGCGTCAACTCCGTCAGGATTTTTTATAATTCTGAATAAATCAGGCAGTGTCATGGGCAGCTTTAACTCTGAAGAGCATTTACTATTTCCTGCTCATTGTGGATCTCACAGTAGGACACAAAGGAAGTTATATTTTTAAAAAATATTTTTAAACAAACAATATTGAAGTCTCTGCGTCACAGCTTTAACATGTCAACTCCGTCACCGCAGTGTAATAGTTTCTGTAAATAAACATTTTGAGAAGTTTATTAAGGCAGCTACAAACTAAATTGCTCCACTGTAGAAAACGTGGTTAAGGTGGAAAAAACTCCATCAGACGTCAACTCTGTCAGGTTTTATGAATGATGGTTGACAAGTGCTCTCAAAAAGTCTGCATAATGTGATTTAATATGTTTTTTGCATATGTGGAACTCTTCGCATGCGGTTTCATGATTCTATTTACATATACTGTATATCTGGCCTCAGCTCGACCTTTGTCAACACCGTCAGTATTTGTCAGCTCCATCAGTATTTTACACAGTCAGGTGAAGGTTTTTGTTAATTTTGAAAGAAATGTCAATTTATTGTGTAAAAATGTTAAAACATCAATGGAACTATGGGATATTATGTCTTAATTACCTAAGAACATTGGTGATATATGTTTAATATTAAAAGGAGGGAGGAGAATTAAGGAATTTAGAAACTGGGTTGTTCATAAAAAAAATAAACAGAAAATGTATTTTATGACTTAGCTCCTTTACTGAACATCAATATTACATAACTGAAGACTTTACATTGTTTTTGGATGGTTTAAATTAAATTAGCATGCTTTTTAGTGTGTCTGACGGAGTTAACACAAATTAAGTTATAGAGTGAATAAATATAAATGTTTAGAAAAAAATATTTAGAAATAAGCCTGTTTCCTTGCATGGTTCATTATCTTTGTCTACAAAAATACCAGTTTTTAATAATGTAGTGTTAGTTTTTATTTTTTAACATCTAAAACATGTTTTGTCCCTTATCTCATGTGTTTAAATGAAAGGCTTCAAACCTAAAATGATGCCATAGTATTTAGTTTTAAATTGTTTTATTATTAAGACACTATTTTGAATAGTTGTCTTAGTCTGTTCATTTGTTCAAACAGTTGTACCACCGGACATGTTGGGGGTTTATGATAACACAACATAAAATAATATTTATCATTTAAATGTACTAAAAAATGAATTCAAACTAAATGGGTTTTGTATAATAAAGTGATATTTGTCATAAATTGATCAAATTATTTAAAAAGGAAATAATGCACGTGGACACAAAAATATGCATGTCATGTCATTGACCTACTTATATTATTATAATTATCTAAAAGATAAATTTCTGTAATAACAGCTATAATTACACTGTTGAGCCTTCCCTTACATTTTAACCCACCCTTAAACCTACCCATTCTACTAACCCTATCCTAAACTTATCCATATACCTCAATAGCAGCAAAAATGTTTGCAGTACAACATCAACAAAATAAGTGCATTGTTCTTATTTGATGTAAGTACATAGTAGTTAAAAACATCTAATATAAAGTGTGACCATATGAAAAGTAAATATCTAAACTACTGATTTGACCAGGCTATCAGGGGGAAAAAAAAGAAATTGAGCCTTAAATCAAAAAGTTAACATCCAGATTTCCCACACTACAGAACATTAAGGTCTCCGTTTTTTGCTCTTTATCCTTAAAATCTACATAAATACACACTCTGAGAGGAGCTGGGTGGTTTGTCTGTGTGCAGCCAATAAGTACTCCAGCGTGACTTAGGCATGGCCACCCATGTGACAAAATGCATGATGGGAGTGATTGCCCATACTGTCTCACATGATTCTCTCTCTCTCTCTCTCATCCACACACACTCAAGCGAAACCATGCCCATCTCACACGCAATATAGAACACTAACAATATGCCAAAACCAGGATACAGTCTCAATCATTTAAACACATGCCAAACCAGCCTTTGCCTTCACACATACTTCAACAGATGGATCAAATGCAAGCCAAACCACTCTGAAACTCTGAAACACACATAATGTTAAAAACTGCTGACACATTTAAAATATTCTAAGTGTAAGAACACAAAGCATATGCCTGAGGTTAAACCAAAGTACTAAGTCCACAGAATTACTTAATGATGAACATACATCACAATAGCTTTATAATCATTGAGGTTTACATACAACGAATAAGTTAATGCCGGTAATATGAGATTGTACACAAACAAAAGCCGTCATGAGTGCCCTTGAAATGCACTCTCAGGAGTGTGTGTGTGTGTGTGTGTACTGTTGGACCGCATGTAGAGAAGGCAAACTGGCCTCAGGAGGGGTCCTAATAAAACCCCTAATAGTGTTCACACTGTGTTCAGATCTCTGATGTATTTAACAGCCACTGTGGCCCTCCAAGTTGTTAACAAAGGACTTTTTTGGAAGAAATAAAAATGATGCAGAAAATTCCGCTTTGCATCACAGGAATTAATTATATTCATTTAAATATATTCTGTAAGACTGGAAAAAGGTTGCATATGCCAGAATGTCTCTGAGAAAATAAAGGACATTAGCATCTGAATCGACTCATGCATTTAGCATCCCCATCCGAGACAACGTCACACTGAGTGAATCATCTAAATTTACATGTCTCTCCTTTCACCTGCATCTACCCCAATCTCCCCTCCAGAATTCACCCAAAATCTATATGGTCTAAAGTGAACAAATACTATACAGAATTATACATGTTTGATATCATTTGAAATGTCTCAGTGCGACTGGTACAAAGGTCTCCTCCCCACAGAAGTAAACCAAGAAGTAATAAAGGTTTTGAGAGTTTAGAGATACTTTGCTCATTACGTTGGGTGTGGCTTTAGCCATTTGGTCTTTTGTCAGTACAGGTCTATGGGACAGTGATTAAATGTAAATTCCCATTGTTAACACGTTTCCATTTGAAAGAGGTTTCCGTCTTGGTCTGGTATTTAGGGAGATGTTACAAAGAGTTCGGGGCTCGAACCTTTACATCGGTCAGCCCGTAACGCTGAGTGTCTCTTAGATGCTCAGCGTTATGTAATTCTCAGAAGGTCAGGTATCCATATTTTATTCTATACTTCAGAGCATTTGATGTTATGTATGGATTATCTTTGAATTGATTATGTAATTGGCATGATACATTTACCTGACTAATAATAAATTGTTACACTGATTTATTCTGACTTACTCTGGAATTATTAACTATGAACGGGTAAAATTTCAACAAAGGGTTAAACTGAATAATTAAATGTGTAAACTATTAAATATAAATGACCAAATAACCAATTGGCATTCTAACCTAAATTCGAGGTCATAATTAAAATGGAGTCAGATAAAGATAAATTAGAATTAAATCCCTTTGCCCCGCTGAAAAGCCCGAACGCGCAAGAAACCTTCACCCACCAATCGTACGCCTCCATTGGAACGATTGGGCGGGCTTACAGTTTGGTGACCCGCCTCCGTGATGTTGCGACTCGGATGAGCAACGTCTTCTCAGCAACGTATTTGGATTTTAAAATCAACAAAAGGTTTGATCTTCTCTTCCTTCAGCTGTGATGGTAAGTCATATTTTTTTGCCTTTTTAGAAATGTTGAGGGAAATACAGACACATCCCATATAGACACATTGATAGAATGGGTTGAAAAAACCCAACGTTAGACGGGAACCGTAAATCCGGTGGGGTTTAAAAATTTAGATACAACCACATATCAGGGACATAATAGCAACAGCGCAGATCAGGAATGAAAACCTTTGTTATGGATTTTAAATGATCTCCTTGTCTGCTAAGCAACAAGAGATGAAACCTAAATTGGAATAACATCTTCCAAATTATTTTCTTGGGACTAGATGAAGAGTTGTAGATTGCAGCCTAAAGTTTTGAAATCAGCTAAGTGCTTTCTCCATTGTTGCATCGGCTTTGTTACAACAAACTAGCAACACGCGATGATAATGAGCAAACACAGAATGAAAAATCTAAGTTTGTAAACAATTGGAGGGCGTTTGTGATTTTATAAACGGCCACGTCGATGCATTTGTTTATGAAAAGCAAAGTTGGCAAAAACAGGGTGATGCGATGCAACAGGTAAAAGTTAAGAAAACCTTTTTCAGAATGAGCTACACCTCAGCTATGCTACAAAGCAAAATTACTCTTGTCTAGAAATAATTAAGAGGTGGTAAGATTAAAATCTAAAACTAAGATACAGAATGATAGTAATGCTGTTACTATATTTTTGCTGTTAAGAAAACACACGATTGAATGTATCTGAGTGGTTCACGGAGCCCATGGATGTACGCCCACTCGGAGAACACAGACTTTCTCTCCCTGCTCCATGGGAGCGGTTAGCCAAGTAGCACAAACTGACTCTATCATATCTTGTAAATCAGCTAAAATGGCCACCTTGCCTTTATATAGTCTTTAAAGGCACTAAATGGAAGATAGACATTTGAAAATCTGAGAAACAGTGAATGTGCATTGCATTAGTCCTGAGACAAACAAAACCCTTTTTCATGTTCAAATGTATTGACGTGAGAATGCAATCTGTGACTTCTTAACTCTCAAAAGTAAAATTCGAGCAGGGATTTGACTATGCACTCAGCATGTGCTGGTAGTTCATTGAATGTTAACAACAACAGAGTCACTCATTGGCCTTAAGCCTGACCATTGTTGTACACACAATGTACATGCCAGCGCAGCTGTGACTGCAGGGAAATATCAAAAGAATGGTCTTTGACACACTTTGATAAATATGTTGTTACGTTTGATTTAATTCTGATTTACTCAGAAACTATTGATTTTAATGCATTATGATGAATCCTTTGTTCACCCTGCGACCAGGGTGAAGTACATACTAGATCTCGGATAGTATGGAGCATGGGCACATCTGGCGAGATTCTGACTAACTGCTCGACTTTAACTAAGTTGTTATGCAGTCGCACTATAGGGGGCCAGATAAAATACTATTGAGATAATACGGCATTATTTTATGGTACTGGCCATAACCCCTGGTTACTGTTTCGGCTTTAACTAAGTTGTTATATAGGCGACTGTAGGGGGCTACATGGGTACCTTTTAACAATAGCAAACATGGGTGGCATTGTTAAATTGCTTTAGCCATAACCTCTGGTTAATGATCGGACTGGCGAGTTTGTGATCGTGGGCCTGCATAACGGCCGGTGCAAGGACCCTGTGCGACTCTGAGAACCGAATGCATGATTTCAATAAAAGTAAAGAATTAAATAGAATAATCAAACGTTTATTCATATACTAATGAATGATTAAATATCTTTGGAAACCTTTTCAGTAATGGAGTAAGATGAAATAACGAAGTAATACATATAAAGAAATGTATTTAATTTAATCTTGTTGTGTTGCGTAAAAGGAAAGACTGTAACACGCAGATAACCCTTCACCCGTGCCATTGGCAAGGATGGATCGCCTACAATTTGATTTCATTGGTCCACTACCCAGTGCCAAAAGGGGAGGGGGTTGTGCGTGTATTTTTTGCCTTGAAACATGACCAGAAGTGTGGCACAGATAATAGCAGACCAATTCATCCTTCACTAGGGGACACCGTGTAAAATTGAATCTGATCAAGGAAGTAAATTTACGAGGGTGTAAAATGCTAAACATCAGGCAGAAGTACCACAGTTTCTACAGGTCACAGAGATCTACACTAATCAAATGTGTGAACGACACTGAAAAACAGCAAATGCTAAGAAGGCAACACCGAAACAGGTGAACTAATTTCTGCCCACAGATCTGACTGTAATGAGAGCAACTGGAAGTAAAGCCATGGGCACCAACACGTCGGAATTCATGAGTGATAAAGCTCAGATTATTCCAGAAAAATTCCCCAGCAGAACTGGGGTCTATAATGCTCATGACCCAGCAGTCTGTGAAGGCTCAACTGCAAGAGCAGGTGTCACACACTACACTGAAACAACAGCAGCAATTCAGATCTGGCCGGGGAAACTCAGCTTCATGTGACATCTGGGATGAAAATTGCAATAGACATAATGGTGCAATTAAAATAAGTCTACGTCTGAATGTGAAGCTGTTGATATGTCAGAATTAACTGCATTTGTTTCTGTCTCAGGTTGACCACTGCAATTCCTTGGAAGACGGACGCCGGGAAGGTGTTTGACTCCACCTGCATCAGAGCCAGGACAGCGGAATTGTTAGAACATAACCTGAAATGTGGAGATGGGTGCGAAGACACTTGATGGGGCCATTCACACCTCACAGTATGTCTACATGGCCTCCCAGTGTAGCACTGGGACTAAATTATGCAACACAGATTGTTATAGATTAGATTCCACCCATCTCCTAGACATGAACACTGAACACACACCTCCATCACTACACTCTCACTTCATCACGACCTGGTATAAATCCAGACTATCCAGGCTGAACACTACACGCCATAGAAGACAAAGATGGCTTAGATTCCAAAAGTGTTACCCCACTAAATATCTATTGTCCATCTACACATGACCATAGCTTCACACACGCAAGGACAGTAAAGTTAACCCCATGAGGACAGTCTAACGAAGACACACATAGCATACGCTATTTAGAACTGTCTACCAACTCATGGGAAAACACTGTATTACACATATGCATGGCTAGTCACAAATTGGTGATGTAAATTCTCAAGCAGAGACAGACCTGCTATTAAAATTCAAAGTGTCTAAACTTTCTGGTTATTGGGGTGGTTGGCAAGCCAGAGGGCCCCTGGTTTCTCAACACATCACTAATATCAGAAACATTATCAAGAACAGATACACCTGAAGTGTGAACACTTCAATCAAATTAAAAAATTTAAAAATTGATCATACCATCGACTGTGACTTAGCCAGCATGCAGCATAACACACATAACATACACACACACACCAAACTGATTGCAAGGAATGCACAATTTCCATTCTTATATAACTTAACATGGCTTAACATTTAAGTCACTTCTTAGAAATCTTACATCTGCATAGGTGACTTGCATTGGAAGATTCCTGAACGAACACAGTGGTTATTATATATATACCTTGATAATTGTGATTGAACGTTATTAATATTATTACGATGATATGTTTATTGATGCATGCCATCTATTTAAATATAGTTGCTCTGAATTTTTGCTACATTTCCTTGAGTAATTCAGACCAAGAAAACTTAAATTCCACTACCACTCCATCACAGTGATAGTGAAGAATAGGATGCTTAAATGAAACCACCCTACCCTACACTTGAGACCAGAAGTACCAATCGCACTTGCTGACATTAACCCACTTTATGTTTTTGTTTTCTTGCATTGTGTGTTCTTATGCATTTCTCTACGGCTTCAAGTTCATCAGTGCTCAGTCGTTAAGTGGCCATTAAGATGCTTTTCAGGTGTCTCAAACCAAACAGCGTGTAATGATGGAGAAGCCTTCCACCTATTGAAGTCTGCCCAGATAACTGCACCATTGGACGTGAGAGAATTGGAAAAGGAGGGTCAGATTATCATCGGGAAGGTGCTACAGAAGCAGTAGTTTCTCCATGAAGGAGTGACACGTTAACTGAACAAGTCACAAGGTCCGAGACTGACTCTAAGAACGGTGCCCACATGCTGTGTTGAACCACAGGTAGAACACCTGAACACATTCATCCACCTGATGAACTCAAGCTACACACACCTAGTGAGACTGGGTGTTCTGCAGATGAACACAGAGCCTCCCAAAGGTCTCTACAGCTGCTAACTTTACAAAGACAACTTCTGAGCTACATCTCAAGGACTACAAACCAACGTCTAACTGTGACCCCATGGGACCCACCAGAGTTTGACCCAAGGGATCAAGAGGTGGACTGTAAGACTGGAAAAAGGTTGCATATGCCAGAATGTCTCTGAGAAAATAAAGGACATTAGCATCAAATCCCCATCCGAGACAACGTCACGCTGAGTGAATCATCTAAATTTACATGTCTCTCCTTTCACCTGCATCTACCCCCATCTCCCCTCCAGAATTCACCCAAAATCTATATGGTCTAAAGTGAACAAATACTATACAGAATTATACATGTTTGATATCATTTGAAATGTCTCAGTGCGACTGGTACAAAGGTCTCCTCCCCACAGAAGTAAACCAAAAAGTAATAAAGGTTTTGAGAGTTTAGAGATACTTTGCTCATTACGTTGGGTGTGGTTTTAGCCATTTGGTCTTTTGTCAATACAGGTCTATGGGACAGTGATTAAATGTAAATTCCCATTGTTAACACGTTTCCATTTGAAAGAGGTTTCCGTCTTGGTCTGGTATTTAGGGAGATGTTGCAAAGAGGTCGGGGCTCGAACCTTTACATCGGTCAGCCCGTAACGCTGAGTGTCTCTTAGATGCTCAGCGTTATGTAATTCTCAGAAGGTCAGGTATCCATATTTTATTCTATACTTCAGAGCATTTGATGTTATGTATGGATTATCTTTGAATTGATTATGTAATTGGCATGATACATTTACCTGACTAATAATAAATTGTTACACTGATTTATTCTGACTTACTCTGGAATTATTAACTATGAACGGGTATAATTTCAACAAAGAGTTAAACTGAATAATTAAATGTGTAAACTATTAAATATAAATGACCAAATAACCAATTGGCATTCTAACCTAAATTCGAGGTCATAATTAAAATGGAGTCAGATAAAGATAAATTAGAATTAAATCCCTTTGCCCCGCTGAAAAGCCCGAACGCGCAAGAAACCTTCAACCACCAATCGTACGCCTCCATTGGAACGATTGGGCGGGCTTACAATTCAAATAGAAAAAAAGTTGTTTTAAATAGTAGTAATAAATCAAATGAATGCAGCCTGGGTGAGCATAAAGCATCTTACCGACTCAAAACTTTTGAAGAGTAGTGTACACTGAGTAGTGGAGACAGAGCATTCAGCAAACTGTTGCCAAAAAAGTTTATTTATTTAGAGCCATCTTCAAGCAGAGAATCAATGTAAAAACATGCATATGTGTGCAAGAAACACAGAATTAGGCGGGGTCTTAGCTGAGCTTCTACGCCGTATACGGCCTGTGCCAAATATTCTCAGTGGTGCGTTAATACTGAGTTACACACTGCTTTAGGCATAAGGAGGCCCATAGATCTTGGAATTGTGAAAAAGAAAATCCATTCCATGTTTGCAGGACAACATAACCTGAATCCTGAAGGTTCAGTCATATCTCTTCATCTGCCAAGGTGGTGAGATTTAAGCTTTAAATGTAGCTGCTAAAAGCTTGTCCTAGACCTTCCTTTGGTGTGCTGGGACTCTCTGATGCTCTGTGTGTAAGAGAGACAGCATGATGCTATATTAACCCATGTCCTTCATCTGGAAATGCTCCCTATACAGTTTCCACCACTATAAAAGGCGGTTGTAGATGGAAAATCATCTTGATAATATAAGAAAATATCAGAAAGAAATATTATTACATCCACTTGGGCTGCATCCGAAAGCCTGCCCGACTGCCCTATCAGGCAATGAATCACAGGTAGCGTTTTCGCCCAAAGTTAACTCTCAAAAATGATATTGGACAGACTTCCAAGGCACCATTAATGGTTTAAGGATCTACAACAAAACAGACAGAGCTTTGGTGATAACTAAGCAAATATTTAATTACTACAAAACTAAAAAAAAAACAGTGAACATGGAAAAAGTTGGTCAAAAACGTACATTTACACACAAACTGACTAAAAACCGCAACTTTCAGATGCCATTTTTATATTTTCAGCCGAACTGTTACTGAATCAAATGGGACCAGATATCCCCAGATATCATAGGCAGTGAAGGATGTATCTACTGTATGCTGCCTTCTAAAATTGATCAGATGAAGGTATCTCAGGAGACAGGATGTGACACGATCATAGGATTCGGACGTGCCATGTTGCCTCCCTACCTCCCATATGCTGCCTGCCGAGGCAACATTTTCAGCTTTCGAGTGCAGCCATAGTTAGTTGAATAATAATAATAATAATTTATGATGTTTTACAAGTCTTAATGAGTCGGATTTCCAAATTACACATCTTTAATGCATCTTTACTCTTCTCGCGATTGGCCTGTAGTTCATGTTCAGTAATGACACATAATCATAGGTTTACTGCAAAGCGTCTCAAGTCTCAGAGAGGCCATTCCATTAAAGCACACAATGTAAACCCAATCATTATCCCGTCACCTCACAAAGTCAAATCTCTCCTCATTTCCTTCTAAAATGCACCATCTATTTCTAGTTGTGTTTAGTGAACACTGGCCGTGCTTTTATATGTGTGCGGTTAGAGAAGGTTTGTAAATTGGTACAATGGTGCCAGCGTACCACCGCGAGCTGAATGCGCTCATTCTACTGACCTATCACTTTCAATAATGTCAGTCACCATGCCAGCCCCCTTTGAGCCTGGCACTGAATCACACCATCAAAGCACTCAGTGGGAGTAGGGGGTGCTGTACAATAGACGGACCGTCCTACACAACCGCCCCTCTGGAACCAACTGCCACATGAAACTACCAGCTAGCTTGGTGTGTATGCTCCGATCTGCTGCCATCTAAACTAAATCAACGTTAGTAGACATGCAAAAAGATTTTAAGACCTAAAACATCCACCACAGTTGTGCTCTTTATAGGGAGAAGTTTAATTGCTGCTGGGTTTGGGAGGATTTTATCTCAAAATGAGACCACAATTACAGGACCAAAAAGTACCGTTTACTTTTAGCGCTGTGTTATGTGAAAGTTCCTGAAGCACAGCAGTGGTGAAGTTACGAAAGCCAGAGATACAAACATGAAGGAGGGCAGGAGAGCAAGGCTGCCTGTTACTGAACAAACCCTTGTCCCAGTGCATCCATTCCAGAACAAATGAGAGGCCTGGGCCAGTGGGGTTTGCCTGGCAGGAGCTGATGCTCAGTCCAAAACCTCCAAAGCCCCACCACAGTTGAAATGGCGCTAAAGATCACAGTTCTTCCAATGAGCCATGGCAATACCAAGAAAACCCCAACTCGTCAGTATTCAAAACACACAAGAGCGTACACACTCACATGCATCGACTGGACATCTCAAAAACCCTGTTTAATATCTTTCCCATGACCAACACAATCCGGCTCTCAACATATTCTGATCTCATTCCATATTTTACCCTCCACCATTTCCTCTTATTTTATCCACTGTAAATAAAATGATAAAAAAAAAAATAATAAAAGTGCCAAAACAAACTTGTCAAAGCATTAAGACAGAGTAAAGGTCTTGTCCTAAATCAAAATGTAATGCTCTAAGCTTTTTTATACATGTATGCTTGAGGTTAAATTAGGGCTGCACAATAAATGGTTCAAACTGATAATCAAGATTATTTTGCTTGTGATTATTAAATGACGATTGTTCTAATTTGAGATTTTTTATTATTATTATTATTTTTTTTACATTTCATCTTAATTATTGTGCTTTCACATAAGCACAATCAATAGAACATCAAATAAGAGTTTATTTTACCTCATCTACTTTCCTGATTTATTATATTTATCATATACATTAACACACTCCCTACATTATGAAAACTGGTAAAACCTTACAAAGCTTCTGACAAAAGTTAAAACATTTTAATTCCTCATTTTAATTCCAATAATTCCAAAGTATGTTGATGTTTTTTTATTGTAGTACAAAGGTTGTGTAAATGCATCTATTCAGCAACCATAATAGCAAACAATATAGTCAAGATTCATGTTTGGCTTTATTATATTTCATCACGGAGAAGGTTTGCTAGCAGATTTAAGACCCTGTTCCAAATGGCACACTTGAAATGCACTTTTGGTCTTGTGGATGTGGACGTACAATGGCTGCATGGGTGTGTTAAGCCCTTTATGCACCCTCGATGCGCACTTTTGCTGAGCTCTGCAGCAGACTTATTCCCAACAGTCAAAGTGCCATTACATTACGAAAGTGTGGACTCGTACGAAGACTGCAAGTGTTTAGGGTGCCATTGCCATTTGGGACAGGGCCTCAGCAGGGCCTTAGTGCAGCAAACAGCAGAAGCAGCCTCGTGAATGAACACAGACTGGCTGCAATTTCATTCGAGCAGAATATCACAATGGAGCTCACTAAAATCTAACATATATATGTCAGTATATTCAGATCAGATCAGTGATTTTTTTGGAGTGCAGGTGCCAGGTTGGGAAGATTTGCGTAAAACACTGGGTGGAAAATATATTGATTTAAGAGGTTAAAACTCTGAATTGGGGATTTAAACTTGACATCTGCAAAAGACTGGAGACTTGTTACCAGTGCAAGATAAAAGAAATGTCAAATGGGAAAAAAAACTAAGATAAATAAACACTGGGCCAATAACGCATTCGCAAATGACTCTTAATAACTCAAGAGAAGCAAAAATTGTGATCCCGATCAAAAAGCCCTATGTTAAAAGCATAAATATAGGACATTTTGAAACCAGTTTGCAAACAAGGGTTCAACTTTCTCCATCTACTGTACGTCTGGGTGGGCACATGAAATATTAAAGAAAACAGAAATTTGATTAAATTGGTAGAGGCACTTTCTTCTTGTCTGTGTGAGGTTAAGCACATATTCTTGCGTATACCATAATGCAATGAGATAGTTATGGTTGGATGTGAGTTGCTGTTACTTTTCTTGGTACATGCACAGCTCTGGAAATAAAAGTCTACAGCCTTTTCCATCATAAGCTCTGTAATAGATCCACAGCACTGAGGTCCAATTATGCTGAGCTTTGTGTGTGAGTGTGTGTGTGTGTATAGGCAGGGGGACAAAGGGAACCATGCCTTATTAATCTTTCAGTGAATCAGTAAATTCATCTCCCAAGAGCAGCCATTCATGTTTGCTAGAAGCGGGTTTAATGAGAGCTGTGAGCACACAAGCTCCCATTCTGAGCAATATGAACCCCGTGTGCATAGCCTCCTCCTCAGCAGCACTGGACACAAGAGAGCAGCTTATTTTTCTAGTATGTCATGGCAACAGAAAACCCATTTCATTTATGTAGGCAGCTGATCACCACAAACAACTAATGCGTTCTCATTATATATTATCACAAGCGCTTCTTAAAGTATTATGCAGGGGTGTCCAAACCTTCTCCTGGAGGGCCACTGTCCTGCAGAGTTTAGCCTCAACACACCTGCCTGGAAGTTTCTAGTATGCCTACTAAGAGTATATTTTCACAACAACAATGTGCTAAAAACGGAAAAGTTCTTTCTTTGCTTTTTTCGCGTACAGACAACAACGTCAAAACAATACCCATTCACAGGGATCCGCGAAAACGGCTGAAAGAGCGGTGTTATGTGTCCTAGGCCAGTATTTGGCGATGTCATTTTGTAAAGAAACACCTATGCACCTATAAACTGAACACGTAATACGCATGTGCATGGCGTCACCATTTTCACAAATTGGTGTTTTTGTTGTTTACATGAAAACTTGTACTTTGAAACCCGGTTTCAAAAGCTTGCGTTTTCAGGGCACCAAAACACCAATGTCGTTTAAATGAGCAGCCAAAACGCATAAAAGCTTTCCGTTTTTAAAAAACAGTGTTGTGTAAACAGCCCCTAAGACTTCGATTAGCTGGTTAAGGTGTGTCTAATTGGGGTTGGAGCTAAACTGTGCTGGGCTGCGTTTCTCAAAAGCATTGTGAGCTAAGTAGATAGTAGAGACCATTGGAGGCATTGGCGACGATGCTTTTGGGAAACACAGCTCAGGACAGTGGCCCTCCAGGAGCAGGATTGGACACCCATCCACTAGAAACTTCCTAGCAAGTTAGTTTGGGGCTGGTTGAAGCTAAAATCTTTAGGGCGTTGGACCTCAAGGAGCAGGACTGGACACCCCTTATATTACGCCATTAAAAATGGATTGAAGGAAAAATAGTTGCACAATAAAAAATGTTTTGTTTTGTGTTTATAGCAAATGCTCCACATCAAATGACAGAAAACACAATTAAATAACTTAAAATAATAAAATAAAATACAAAAATAAAATAAAATAATGCTAAGTTTTGGGTTTTTCTATTTAAAAGTCTAACGTTGTGAAGGATTTTGAAGTTTTGTGTGGAAATTAGTGCTGGGCAAACGATTAATCGCATTCAAAATAAAAGTTTGTGTTTACATAATATATGTGTGTGCTGTGTATAATTATTATGTATATATACACACACACACATTCATGTATATATTTAAGAAATATTTGCATATATACTGTATATATTTATATAATTTATCTTATATATAAATATTTTACATTTAAATATAACATATTTTTCATAAATATATACATGAATGTGTGTGTATTTATAAATACATAATAATTATACACAGCACACACATATATTATGTAAACACAAACTTTTATTTTGGATGCGATTAATCGTTTGCCCAGCACTAGTGGAAATCAAATCATTAAGTTAATAAGAACGACATACTGTTAGACTCCAGTTGACATGCGGCACTTTGGTGTGCAGGTTCAGGCTGAAGATGAGGAGCAAGACGCTTGTGACAACAAAGGCACTGCAGCTGACAAACTCAAAGAGGTAGACGCCAGCGCAAGGCGAGCACATCATTATGGTCTCAATAGAGATGAAAGAAATGAGAGCCAGGACCTGCAACAGAGAGAAGAAAAACGATTCTTTTAAAACAAAACAACATGCATTCATCCCAGCAGTAAACAACTCACTTTATTTTATCAAGCAGAAAATCAAAGCCAGCATCTAATGTTGACTTCAACGATACAACTACACAGATTTATCTCAGTGCAAATCATGGTGTCTGATTTAAGAATACAATATAATACAATGTAGTCCTTTGTGAAGAGCAGTGAAAAACCACAAGAAAGTATTTTTTCTCAAAAGGCTGTTTCAAGGAATAATGACTCATCTACATTCAGGGCTTACTTTGTAATACGTTTTCCACATGGTCATAACAGAGCCTTGTAGAGTATGTTGAACCCTACTGAAGTCGCAGAGGGTTCACCAATGTTTTCCTGCCGCATTTGTCAGTAGACCACAGCACGGGAAGAATTCTGAGGTTAAAATGCTATTTAGGTGCTATGCAGCCTTGACTCTCCAGCATAAAACCTCAGACAGATTACAGGTTGGCTCGCTCCAACAGGGGAGACAGAACCACTGCCACAAAACATTCCAACATCCAGACGGGGGCCATTTCCAGCTGGCCCGGACCGGATGCTGTCATACGGAAGATGCACGCATCTAGATATGGAAGGACAATGTGGAAACCTCCCTACGAAATTAATGATTTCTGTGATGGATGTAGGCTTGCTAATGGAACAACAGTGATAATCAGCCAACAAATTTAGCCTCTCTTGATGCTGAGGAATAAAAGCAAAACCATCCACTGTACCATGACACTATGGGGTATCGATTGGATTTATATGGAATGAACTTAATGGCAATAGTTTATGCATTACATGACCAAAGTGTGGACTCTTTGGAGAACTGCAACGAGCTGAGGGTCCCATTTGAGTGGGACCAAAAAGATAGTTTTTAATTTGTGGACTACAATATTGAATGCTCAGGGCCTTTCAATCAACTTGTCAATCAATAAAGAAAATAAGACCCCCAAAAATTCGGCATTCTTTCTCCAAAACTCATGCTGTGCATTTGAAATGCAAATCGAGTCGAGCATCAGCCAGCACGACTGCAATTACCGTATGAGAACTGAACAGATCAAAGATTTTCCATGGCAGCAGTCACCTGGTCTACAATGCAAAAAGACTTTCCTCTTTTCTTTTACACAAACAAATATCAAAAATGAAACATTTAATGAGGTAAAGCGCATATGTTATACGTATGCAATTTCTAAGCATCTATGAGAACAAATGCTATATATATTTATACACTTATCAAACTTAATTAGCATAGTTTTGAGAAGATGGATCATGTCTTATAGCTTTAACAATTTATTGTCTTATAGCTTTAACAATATATTATTGGCTTCAATAATAATATAAATAAATATAATTTTAAATAAAATGTTAATGTGATTGCTATGAATTGTTTCATTTTAACTTCTGACTCAAGAGCAGCTTGTGAAGGCATGAAGACACTGAATCAAATTATGATTTACATTCTTTTCCTAGTTCTCTCCCTGGTTTATTTATTCTGACTGAAACATTTATTCAAAGAAACCAACAGTAACTCTCAAGGTGGGAATAGGTGCCTTGTTAAAGGGGCAGTTTACCCAAAAATAAAAATTCTGTCATCATTTGCTCACCCTTATGTCATTCTAAACCTGTACGACTTTCTTTCTTCTGTGTAACCCAAAAGAAGATATTTTGAATCATGTTCGTAACATCCATTCTATGGATAAAAACAAAACAAAAAAACAGACATTTCTCAAAATATTTTCTTTACACAGATTTGGAATGACATGAGGGTGAGCAAATGATCACATCATTTTCATGTTTGGGTGATCTATACCTTTAAAGGATTTGTTTACTTTAAAATGAAAATTATCCCATGATTTACTCAGCCTCAAGCCATCCTAGGTGTATATGACTTCTTTTTTCAGACAAACACAATCAGAGTTATATTAACAAATGTCCTGGCTCTTCCAAGCTTTATAATGGCAGTGAACGGGGCCCACGAGTTTGAAGCTCAAAAAAGTGCATCCATCCATTATAAATGTACTCCACACGGCTCCGGGGGGTTAATAAAGGCCTTCTGAAGCGAATCGATGGTTTTTTGTTTATTATCCTGCCGGAGCCACGTGGAGTATGTTTATGATGGATGGATGCACTTTTTTTGAGCTTCGAACTCACTGCCATTATAAAGCGTAGAAGCAACAGGATATGTATTAATATAACTGTGATTAAAGGTGCACTATGTAATTTTTCCGTCAGCTAGAGATCGCCTATTCAAAACAAAGGCGTAGTTTGATGACGCCAAGTTTGAGCACAGAATTTTGGGACATGTGGTCTTCACTTCACAGCTGGTGGAAAAAAAATCGGGATAGAAATCTGGCAGAAATCATGTTCATGGATGCGACTATGAGTGTGTTGAAAATGATGTTATGACCTTAATCTGTGTGTTCGCTCGGTGGCTGCTATGACAATTGTTGCACACTGCAGTAAGAGTAAAGCTTTCTGCTAAATAAAACCGGAAACCGAGGGTAATGCAGATATGACGCAATTGACAGGCGACTCCCTCAGACGCCCTGGTTCCTTGGTTAAAATAGCAATTTTCTCATGATTTACAAATAGTTGGAAACATTTGGGATATTGTAAGTACTCAACTGAACAAAATATATAACACTGGCCAAGTGTTTTTTGGATATTTTACTGAACATTTTTTTACATCTTTTTTGCACCTTTAACAGTAAGTAGATTACTTCTAAACAGTAGATTGCTTCTAAAATTCTATGTAATTAAATATTCTACAGAATTTCATAGGAAGGCTGAATGTTATCACAAAGTGTCAACCACTTTTTACCCAACTGACACAAACCCTTATTTAATATCACATCCGACTTATTTGCACTGATCTCATTAGGGAAGTGTGGACCGAAGATAAATAACTGCTCATATCATCACACTCCTGTCACAGTGCCAACAGAGCCAGCATCACTGGTTAACTGTCATACACCATCAAAAAGACAGGCTTAAGATATGCATTTGAAGATGAGGTCATTGATCTTGATAAACACAGCACAGCTCGTGTCCCACAAGGCAGCAGGTGTCAGGCACACAGAAGTAATGTTTATATGCCACTCCCCACCCTCCAGCTCCTTCTGCTGTCCTTCACAGCCCCACTACATTAAGCAATCAGCAAGTTCCTTGCAGCAATGACCACATGGAGTCAAATCCCCAGTTTGTACACACGCCATCTGTTGTGCCCAGAAAATTAATGGTGGGAGGCTTGGTCTGACAGCTTGCATTGTGTTCCATGAGCTCCACCTTAAACGGAAATGAGCCTTCCAGCTCCCACCCACCCAACAATCTTCTCCTCGTCTAAAGGGAATTGCTCCTTGCACAAAATTTAAACCACTATTCCAAAGCTTCTTAACCTTGGAGATGCTTGCAGAAAAGCAAACTCTCCACATTACATAAGTTTCACAAGAGCAAGTGGAGAAGTACACAGGCAAAAAGCATCTGGTAAGTCCATCAACTTGCTACATTACAGAGCTCTTTCATTATGTTTAACTGTCCCTTATCATAATGGAAAAACTATCCTTTAAGGTAAAATGACATTTATGATGCTACTTCACTGCCTAAGACAGCTCCAAAAACATCTATAATTTAGTCATGTCAGAATGACACAAGGTGAAATCACCTGCCTAGGGTTAATAAAAATAGCCATTATGTTAAGACCTAGTATGACCCACTAGCAGTTTGTCAAGGGGCATTCGGTCTTACTTTTCGGCATCAAATTAGGTCAATCTACGTTTTAATGTAACACATTTTTTGTTTTCAAAATGTGATGTCTAACTTGTAAGACTAGTCTTAGCGGTTTATGCAACCAGTGTGGCTTCATTCTCAGAACTTGCACAGACAGTGGAAAGGTCAATAGTTTTGCCCTTCAGGGCTGAACAGTCTAAATTGGCAGGGTCCTTCCTGGACAAACTGAAAGGAAGCCATATAAAAACAAAAGGTTGGAGAATATCTCTACCAAAGGACATTTTATACGAGTTTAATTTAGGGATGACTAGTAGCAACTGACTACTGTTGATTGTGAGGTCAACTAGTTTACCCACACAGTAAAAAGTTATATGATCAATAAGTTATGACAACATATGTTTTTACATTGCTTTAACTCATCAAAATAAGTTAAGCAATTTCAACTTTTTTATATATATTATACAAGATTCAACTCTTTTTTTTAAGTCAGTTTAATGTAATTTAGGTTGAAATGACTTAAAAATCCAAGTTGATTGTACTTAAAAAAAGGCAAAATTGTCAAAGTTTGGGGTCAGTTTTTTTTTTTTTTTTTAAGAAATAAATACTTGTATTTAGCAAGGGTATGACAGTAAAGAAGTGTATAATGTTTTTTTATAACAACAATTATAATGATTTCTATTTCACGTAAATGCTGTTATTTTGTACTATCAATTCATCAAAGAATCCTGAATTTTTTTAGTGTGAGGATGTATATGACGTTATAAGTATGTATTTGAGTGAATTTGAATGTACATACATGGCATGAATAAAATATTTACATTACCAGCACATAATTCCAAACTGTTTTGAAAAGTGTGAGACTGTATGCATTTGTGTTAATGTACATACTTTGTATTCATCAATGTTGAAATTGATTCACGTAAAAACAACGGCAAAGAAGCATCGCGTGTGGATGTTTACTCATTTAATGTCATCCTTTACATAAGTATTACAATGTTTGTCTCCATCATATCACAGGGATGATAATTATCTGGTCTGAAGTGAACACTATACACACCACCGCGTGTTTCGAAGCAGATGCAGACGTGAAGTCCCATCTCTTCACCTGCACAAAACGCCACCATGCAGGTTTTTCTAACTTTTTTTTAAAGAAAACCTGTGGACTCTATGTCCTGACAGGCTGGACACAATAATTTATCATGACAATGATAAATTGAAACAGAAAAACTACCGAAAATACAGACTCGTACTGAATACCAACCTATTCTGCACTGAGCCAACAGAGCCCAGCAAACGACTCCCTCTCGTGATGTAATATGACGCGATGTTGGAAAAAAAGCGTTTTTTACAAACAGCCAAGGAAACGGCCACTTTATCTACCAAATTTGTGCTCTTATGTCTTTTAAAAACATCCTGCATTACCTTTTCATATGGTATTTTCATACAAGGTTATTCATTTTTGAAATAAATGTTTCTTGAGCAGCAGATCAGCATATTATAATGATTTCTGAAAGATCATGTGACACTGAAGACTAGAGTAATGATGCTGAAAATTCAGCTTTGCCATCACCGGTATTAAAATTTAAATATATTCAAATATGTATTCTTTTTTTTAAATAGAAAACAGTCATTTTAAACTATAATAATAATGTTTTACTATATTATTGATCAAATAAATGCAGCCTTGGTGAGCATTGAATGCTTTCAAAAACCTTAAAGACCAAGATTATGCTTATTTTATTGTATAGTTATTTACTGTTAATTAAAAATGTATTTTTTGCAGCAGCGCTTTAATTAAAATGCTTTTGATTTACTGAAGCTATTAGACAGTTTGCACCCCATAGAATCTTTTCTGTCTAGATTTGCAAAAACACATGATGATGTAAACCCTAAGAAACGCCCACAAAGGATTATATTTTTGTAGAAGTCCAAAAGATTATATTTGAATACAAAAGTCCTATGATTATTTTTGTTCTGTGAATGGGGTGATCCATTGATATTAGCCAAGAAAACCACATCTGCAGATGGACAAAACATTTCACAAAGATTAAACAGTCAAAAAGTCTCCTCCTTATCCTTATCCCACGGGGGCCTTAGGTAAATCATTGGCCACTACATGGAGAAACAGCCATGGTTGAATATTCTTGGCAAGCCAGCATCAGGAAACATGCAGCCATGTGAAAAGTCCTGTGCTACAGATCAATCTGCTCCCTTTTCCCCAAAAACATTCCAAACAATCCAAATAGCACTCAGATTGTTAGCAGGACAGAATGAGGACATATCCAGGACCCAGTGGAGTCGCACACAAAAACATAATAATGCGACAAAAGCAAGAACATAATAAAACTAAAGTCTAACTAGCGGAGCTCATGCAATGGGTAATATATTAAACCTCTTTTTTGAGGAATGATTGATCACATATTCAAACAAGTCTGATATATTATGGTCGTGGCTCAAAACACCCCAAGGGATATCACTGGAATGTTGCAATTTAAAAGTTATGTGGGAAGCTTTTGAATCATATCCTGTTTATAGTTCAGTCTTTTATTTGAATTAATTCCCTCTTACTAAGCTGTTCATTACTGCAATATGAAACATCCCATACCATATAGTCTACCTGAGCAAAGAAACAGCTCACAGACGAGGCCTTTCACCTTCACTGAGCATTACAAAACATAAACATCTGAGGTGTGTGATTAAACAAACTAGAGGCTTGTTCTTCAACTTTTACTTCCATCCATATGATAGACTGATATTTTTGCTAATCTCTGACCATTGCAGTTTTTCTCATAAGAGTCAAAACAGGTTAAAGACGCTGGTTTTAGGTCAGCAATAACCAGAGCATTACTATACTACCCGTGCTTGCCTGTAATTTGACTCCACAGGCAAATGAAGCTTCTGGGTTCACATAAAACAGCAGACAGAAAGCCACTCATTATGTTGATGAAGATAAAAGTGTTGCGTGTACTGCACATGCCCACTATGTCAGCTAGTACATGTGCTTCCAAGTATTATCACTTAATAAATCCGATTAAAGTCTGTCTGTGAAGTCATTTGCCTTGAGACGCACATAAAGGCAGAAAACTGGATTTATTAAACAATCTTTGAGCAGACAAGCTATCTTCTGTGCTTGGCACACAGGTTGTTTCCTTTGGCAGCGTACACAAGCCCTTGTTTCACCTAATGACTTCCTTAGTTTCACTCCGTTTTCCCCCTGTGCATGCAGTTTCTTAACTGTGCATCACCATGAGGGCCTGATCTGAGATGCTTTGCTTTTGCTGAGCCAGCAGAACAACATAGTCATTTTTTTTTCTCTCTCTCTCTCTCTCTCTCTCCTTAAGCTTCCCACTCCTTTTTCGACATCTGGCAGAGGTTCACAGGCAGAAAGCTCTTATGTGAGTTTCTGTTTTGTTTGACCATAGTGACTCTATAGCTTTTTGGGTGTTTTGCCAATCAAGCAGGCCTAAAGTGCAATCTGAAAGTTAATTCATTCAGACTCCAGGCATCATTTCCCTCCGTCAGCGATGCATTCCAGAGATTTTGATGCCTGTCGGCATGCATCCAACAGGAAATATTTTTATTTAAAATCCCAAAAAGAGGAAATCTGCCCTTGTCACACTAATCCAATATGAGAATAATGTTATCAGACGTTAATATCTAACTGAAATATGTGGAAAGCAGATCCATTATCTTATACAGATTTGTTTGGGGTTTTTTTAATTAAAAAAAATGTTTGGGTGATGGAGACATCCGTTTTGCCTTAAATATTTTACCGGGAATAAAATGTACAATATGGGAAATTTGTCTTGCTTACACTAATACAGTCTAACATGAAAGGAATGTAATCAGGAAAGAACAATGAAATCAAATATGTGGGAAAGAAAGAAAGATGACACTGTTGATGATGAAGTCATCTTTACTTTTGCTGTCCTGCTCACACTGACTCTGTAGCAATACACCTTGCTGAAGTTCAGTAATGAAAACCTTTCTAGGCTCATAAGTTTTTCATGGAAAGGAGAAACACCATGACTATTCGAACTTACCACTTCGACAACTTTTAAAATACCGAAATGTGATTTGAGATAGTCCAGGTCACACCTGATGGCCCTGAAAACGTTTCTGGAGTGCACGGGCTCGGTGGTCGGCTGATACGGACTATTGGCTCCTGAAATCATCGAGGTGTTGGAGGCCTCGCCATCAAAGCCCTCTGCCTCCTCGTTATTCCTCATGCTGAACTCTTTTATCTCCACGTCCCGCCCAGATACAAGAGTAGATTTGGGTCCGAAACAGCGATCCTCTGGTCCTCTGAAAACAGCCAGGCAGAAAACAATGTCTCAAAAAAGAACAACCCTCGTTACAAAACGGGCACCGTAAACTCCAGCCGTGTGTCCGAGCCCAAACACTACATCCACCTCTCCGTAATCTCCAAACCCATTCCTGCCTTTGTGCTGTGCTCGGATCGTGTTTTGAATAGAGCTGAACGAGCTCGAATGATCACGGCTGTTCTCATGGCAGTGTCCATATTTCACGGTTTCTGGATGCAGAATGTAATGTTGCTGCGAGTCTCCGCCCCCAAACTACAATCCTGCTTGGAAAGACGCTTTCAAGTAAAGTCTTTACGACTGATGTCAGAGAAACAAAAGCACAAAACAGTCATAATCATAACGTCAAGCTTTGAGTTATTGTTTTTCTTTATGCAGGTAAAGAACGCAATAGCCTATACTTTTCATTAAATGCGAGACGACACAGTAGATTAATCTGTCGCTATGGCAAGCCGTATTAACATATTCCTTAAAACTAACTTAAATGGGCATACTGTTCACTACGTGTTCCAGTTGTTGCTAGTAAAACTGCGCCAAAATTAAAAAATCGTTGGTAGTGCTGAACATTTAACCATCGTGAATATCACTAAAGTTATTTATCTTAGATTTTAGTGTAAAATGAGACAAATCTGCTATTATTTTAATCTCTATTTAGCATCTTAGGTTAATGCTTAGCCAACTAGCAGAATCCCAGATGCCAAGGTGGGGCACGTGGTAACACTTCAATTCAGAAATTGTTTCAAGAAATGTAAAGCATTCTGGCTCGTCTATTTGTCTCCTGTTCTGTGGGAGCCGTGTGGAGGGAGGGGAAGGATGTATTGTGTTCAGCTGTTTTTCTGATTGTCTAAATGTAATTCTTCATCGGTTTGCCTACACTGTTGAACTATGCTGTATAATGGTTTTGCAGAGTTCGTTGTCAAACTCCAACATTAGTTTATTTTTAATTATTAAAAATGCCATTATTTTATGAGAAAGTTTACAATTTTATTTTGACAAAATATTTTAATTTGTCTTGTATATATTTTTTATTAGATCAGGTAACGATTTAAGCTGCCACGTGGTCATGTTACAACATGCCTCACCTATGGGAATTCTGAAGCCCAAATGGATTTACACAAACTGAGAAATTCAAAAAGTCTTCGGTTGTGCCCAGCTTTTCCCTACTTGTTGCTGAAATTGAAAAAAAGATAATCATTACATGATTACTTACTACTAATAAAAAAAATCAATAAAAAATGGGCCCACCTGTAGCAAAAAAAATACTAGGTAGTTAAATGAATACATGTTAATTCAGCTTGCCACATTGTGCCTGTTTTTAAACCCTAGTACAGACAGCAGTTGATACTTTTTCTTATGTAAACTTCTGTACTTTCTACCAGCTTAATATGTAGAGGCAATAAGTCGTTTGTAGATTGATTTAACCCACAAATTGTAAGTGCTGACAGTAGTATACATACCGTATACATAGAATATATTATATGTATATACACAAAACACATTGAGTTAAAAAAGTATACAGTCATGTAACATTTTATATTCTGTATAAAAGTTTGTTATATGACTTTGTGAACTTTTACATAGAACATGTGTAGCCTCAAGATAGCATTTTTGGAAATGTATGCATGTACAAATTTTCATCAAACATCTTATACCGACACCAAATAATTGATAGAAACTGGGAGAGCAGCACTGCCCCCTACTGGTTTGGTTCCCAAAAAAAAAAAAAAAAATCATCTGAAAACTGTTTCAAATTATCACTCAATAGATGTACTGACAACCAAAATCTAAAAATTGTGTAGTAATCAGTACTGTAATGCTGTGCGTCTTCTGAAATGAAATGAACCGACATAAGCAAAAAAACAAAAAAACTATCACAAGATATTTGTAGTCTGGATTTGTATTTTATTTAAGCCAGGACTGAAAAAAAAGACATTTCCTTATCTTGTTTGCATTAAAGCAAGATTTCACATGGCCACATACTGCATCAAGTTAAAGCCATACAATCAGACTCACTTTACAGTATAGACCACAAACAGTCCTTTGTGTGAATAGAAAGGTCTTTCAATTCATGTATAGAAAATTTTGGAAGCCAGAGCATTTTCTCAACATTTTCTTACTTACAGGGGGGTAAGTGCATATTAGAAGGATTATACAGAACAAAGCGGACAACATCCATCCTAGTATGAATGAAATACATACAAAATGTGCTGTTCATTATATAATTGCAATAAACCCCAACCAAGGGAAAGAAATCAATGAAGCTGAAGCCAAGTAAACTCGTTTCTTTTGGTGGCCACCCTTAGACCTTTTATCCGTTGTGGGTCTCCTTTGGGAAAACAGATGGGTTCTGAGTTAGGAAGCTTTTTCAAGTACTTCAGGCATCTCAGGAGCAGCTTGTTAGTTTTTCAATTTCTTAGTCCTTTAAGTTTTTGCTTATATTTACACCAAGCTACTATTAAAGTCAGTAACCGGCAAAATTTGTGTAGGAATAAAAAAAATGTTTAAATGCTAACAATGTGTTGCTTTTTAAAATGTAACTAAGACAAATTAATAGCAGTTCTTCACTTCCAGTAAAACGGTTACAACGCCACGTCTTTTGGTGGAAAAAAGGAGCCATTTTCACACAGGAATGTGTCAGTGATACTTAGTGAGATTTCAGTCACACAGCAAATGCAGAATGCAATGAAATACTTAAGTGCATCTTAAGTGCATTTAAGGTTATAGGAGTAGAATGTTATATGTGATCGGAGGCTTCATTAGTGACAGCCAAGAAATTCTAAACAAGAGGTATATAGTCCAGACTTAATGTTGTGCTTGAATATCAGCAAATGCTTTAGCCCTGCCCATCATAAATGGAAACCGTTAAGCAATATTATGCAGAATAAATGAAAATTTCATTTGAGTTTCTTATCTCTAGTTTGGTATGAGATTTTTCTTTTCATATTTCTAACACAAGTTCATGCAAAACAACAGTAAACTCTACACGTCTTGTGGTCTATTCCCTTGAAGAGCTTTAAAAAAAAAAAAAAAAAAATCTGACATTGAACACAGACCACCACAGTAAACAGAGGATCCGTTTTGGAATGATGGCTTCTCCGGGCTCAGCCAAGAGTGGCCACCTGGGAGAAATTTAGGACAGCTACTCGACATAGACATAACATGTGGATTCTACATCTTTGGTTCCAGATTCCAATTCTCTGTGTTTTCCTTTTTTTTTTTAAATCTGAAAATGTAATGATCATTTAAAAGCCACTTTAGCTGCTCCATTTTTCCACTACAACATCAAGGTTAAAAACCTTAAGAAAACCAAAACCATCATGTCTGTGGATGATTTGTCAAGCTAAACAAACTAAATTTGTTCAATGACCAAAAAAAGAAAAACCGTTTGCTTGACACAAGAAATTCAATATGATACAGTATCAGTAGTGGAAGAAAATGTTGAGAAATTCACTATGAAGACGGACGAGGCTGTTGTATGGACTCAAACCTACCCTGAGTGAAGAGACAGAGCATGTGGAGTGACAACAGTGAATGCTACACTGAAGGCAAAGTCGTCACTTCCAGTGGGCACTGAGGCAGGGCACACAAAACAAACACCTACACTGCGCAGAAACCGGGAATGTTTAACATGAACCAGTCCTCAAGTTATACATATGAGATCTCATTTGTAAGGACTGACAAAAGACACGATGTACACGATGTATGTCTGTCACTTGGCCACATGAGAATGGTGCTAGTGGTTTAAGCCACAATTTCAAACTTGAGGGTGGGACGAAATGTCCCGCCAAGATGCTAAACACGTTTTATGTGGACACTGACATTCACGAATTGAAAGGCAAGCTCCCTATGGCAGCAAAAAATAATCTAGGCAAATAGAGTAAGCAGAATGTGTAATTTTAGCAATAAATCTATGACCACAGACAAAAAAACAAAACAAAAATAAATTACATGAAGCTGGATAAAAAAAAAAAAACATTTAAAAAAAAAGAACTATTGACCGTTGATGCTACAGTGCAATTCCACTTTTGGAGACAAGCACCTCCACTATGACACAGGCACTTGGGAGTTATACTAGGAAAGATGCTGCCCTGCCCCTCTCCTCCAAAAACAACCATAGCCAAAAGAAAATGATCAGCCTGATACTCATCAATGCGTGTTTCATCTGAAATAGTTCTCCATAAATTGTTAAAAGAATTAAATTTAATACAAAATCAAATCAAAGCTCGTATAGCAAATATTTAGCGAATATTTACATAATTCAAAGCGGCGGTGTGGCAATGTCTGCCATTTCTGTATGCTGAAGGCCAATGGGTATTTGTCATTAGTGTCATGACATCAGTGATGCTAACCATGTTAAGTGAAGCTTAACGTCTCACTGATAAAACACAGAGGAAATAAAAGCTTGCTTTGCTTTCTTCTTTATAAATACATCAGCATAAATGCAACTATATTTGTACACACTATATTCTTTTTGCAAGTACTTCTTGTTTTCGATGAATATGTTTAGGCTTTTAGCAGTAGTTGTAGCAGATTACAACACGAAGTGACTGCTCATTGAAAGCAGAAGTGCATATCTGCTCTCGTCAGGAGGAGGGGAATGGGTGCAGTTAAAGGTGTCCCAAGCTAAGCAAGGCCCAACACTTTAGAGGTTTGACTGCCTCCTTAAGGAGAGAGCACCCATTACCTGACCTGCCATGCCACACCAAAAATTAAATCACCACAAATGAACAAACAAACATAGAAAGGGGTCTGTAAATGAAAACAAAGAAAAGCAGTTGCATCTTTTCAAAAATCTACCTCTCTTTCCCCCACAACATCAGAGCCTGTACATCTGACAGAAACCCAACACTTTCGATCTGTTTGCTGATTGAAACACAAGATGGGGGGAATTTTGGTCATGAATAGCATTTTTTTTCTCCTTTGTCATTACATGTTAATTTCCAGAGTGGACAATGCTGTCGACGCGCTCATGCCTCGTTCTCCGTCGCTGGGGTGTCGTTGGCCGTTACCATTGAGTCGGGTTTACGAGACATTCGGTCCAGTTCCGCCTGGACGTCAGTCAAACCCGGCTTCTGCCCTTGGAAAAAAGAGAGAAAGAAAAAAACAGAGTAATCTCCTGTAGCTTCTGTTTTGTATATAGAAATAACACAGGTTGGTTATGTGGGAACCAGTTCGGTGGATGTGGATGAGTGCTGCATGCTGGTATGCATTCAAAAGGAGCATGCTGAGCAGCTACACAAACGCAAACTTACTGAGAAAGACACGAAAAGGGAAAGAAAAAAAAAGGGGTTCTTAATCAAAGCACTACTTCATTACATGCTAGGGCCATAACGCCGGGTAAAGAACAGAAAAGTGTTAATATATTAGAACTTCATGTAAACCACTGTAACAAAACATCATAAATAAAAAGTGCAGTTGGTATGAATTTGGCATCATTCTAAGTATGAAAACCAGCAAGTATGAGATATCACCATTTATGGTGGCATCACTCACACAGGCTTTTCAGCCCATTCCTTCTGCTTACTCTCTCTGGCTCTAAGGGTAAAACTCCACAAAAAACAGCATTGTCCAGAGGGAACAAAAGAACATTATGACAGAAGGTGATCAGGTGAACCTCATGAAGGATTGTATAAGTCATAATTCAACCCAAAATCAAAAGGGGAAAAAAAGAACATCCACAGAATGCGTGAAGCGACGTCAATACATTTTTGTTTGTTTGTTATTTATCTAACATGCCAGGCATGAACCGGTGGGCGGGGCTACAAAATTAGGCATTCTTCTTCTTTATTTAATGGCGGCATTTCACTGAACTCTGACATCACAGGTAAGCACATTCGCAGATCGATAGTTTGCTGAGCCAGCAGTCAATAAAAGCTTTTCTTTGACTAACAAGGAAGATTTCAGCTCTGAAATTTAAAGGATATTCTTATATTACCATGACCTTTTATATAATCAAAAGCTCAAGGAAAAGTTTAAATTATCTTAGAAGTCGGGAGTTTATTACACTGAGCATCTACAAGCGCCTGTAACCCTGGTAGGAGAAAATTTTCATTCTAACCCTTTAACCTGATTCTGCTTCTCTGTCTGTGATCAGACCATTTTAAGCCATTAAGCTCTGGGAAAGTTTTCAGTGATCCAGTAATCGAATTCATTCAAACAATCAGTCCAAAACAGCACTAATGTAAAGCAGGCCAAACTGATTACATCAGAGAGAAAAGAGGCTCACATTTTGTTTTTAGTTAATTATTAATTCCAATGTGTGCTTTTGCTTGAAAACACAAGTTCTTTCATATTCTGGGATTGTTTGTGAAGAGCGCAATTTTGGTGATGTACAGGAGTCGTACAGTAAGAGCCTGTTATATTGATGCACAAACAACAAACCGTGTATTTGCATTTATTTGACTAAAAATACAACAACAACAAAAACAGTAATACTGTGAAATATTATTAAAATGTAAAATAACTTTTCTATTTGAATACATTTTAAACTATTTTATTTCTGTGATGTCAAAACTGAATTTTCAGCATCACTGTCCAGTCACATTTCAGTCTTTAGTGCCACACGATCCTTCAGAAATCATTGTAATATGATGATTTGCTGCTCAAGAAACATTTATGATTATAATCAAGGTTGAAAACAGTTGTGTAAAAAATTTTTTTTAGGATTCTTTGATGAATAGAAAGTTCAAAAGAACAGTGAAAATTTGAAATAGAAAGCTTTTGCAACATTGTACTACCGTTCAAAAGTTAAGATTCGTTAAGTCGTTAAGATTTTTTTCTTTTTTTGGGGGGGGGAATAACTTTTGGGAAAGAATACATTTATTCAGCAAGGATGCATTAAATTGATCAAGTGACAGTATAGACATTTATAATGTTGCCAAAGCTTTAGATTTCAGATAAATGCTGTTCTTTTGAACTTTCTATTCATTAAATAATCCAGAATTTTTTTTTTACACAAATTGACAACATTGATGATAACAAATGTTTCCTGAACAGCAAATTGGAATGATTTCTGAAGGATCATGTGACTGTAAAGACTGGAGCAATGACGCTGAAAATTCAGATTTGCCAACACAGAAATAAATTGCATTTTAAAATATTTAAATAGAAAACAGTTATTTTACATTGTAATAATATTTCACAAGATTACTGTTTTTGCTGTACTTTGGATCAAATAAATGAAGCCTTGGTGAGCAGAGGAGACTCTTTCAAAAACATTTAAAAAATCTTACTGTTCAATACATTTTTTTTAGATATGATATGACCCATACATGGCAGTACTTTGTGAGATTCACCTGTTCCTAGATTTGAGGCTGGCAAAGGAAGAATTTACCTGTTTTCTTGGCAGAACCTTGTACAGCCGCTCCTGCTCCTGCTCCTGCCCCTGGTGTCCCAGGACTACCCGGAGCACCTGTCTTTTTACTTAGCAGACTGTTGAAGAAGTTGGCCAGCACTCCCTCATTTGCTGCTGCTCCTATAAATCACACATAAATGAAATATCATGACTTCAAGAGATAATGGGGAGGCCCAAGTGACATTCATTTACACTGAGCTATTGAAAAGCACATCCAGAATTAGAATTACCACCATTATAATACTGAAAGGGCTATGGTTTTGGTTTCAATGACACTAACTACAATGCTCACAAGCTGGCTATCAACTGAAAGATGGTGAAAAAATTTCAAAAATGTGAAATATGATACCTGATACCCTACAGGGCGGTAAGGTTTAGGATTCAATTAAAGTTGATTTAATTAAAGGGACTGAATCTATTCCTGCTGGTATGTGATATGCTGTCCAGCTGAGCTTAATGATGGGGAAAAAAAATTTCCACCAACTGGCACTAGCAGGAATATATTGTTTAGGGAATTATTCCAATGGTCTCCTCAGGAGGGCAGTGTTTTAAAGAGGTTAAAAGAACACTGCAAGGCAGAGGCAGAGGGATGATCCAGCAAAATGAGATGAGTGTGGGAGAGAAAGAAAGAAAGAAAGAGAAAGAGAACAAAGTGCTCATATTTAGACTCTCACAAAAACACTGTTTTTGCTTGACTGCACAATCATGTGTTATTTGTGCCGCCCTGATGAACAGAGAGCCATGGGATCACAAAGCCTTCATTTAGGTTCTGCATCAAATGGTACATGTAATCTTGTGAGGCAAGATATCTTACCTTTCATGTTGGGGTCTGGTTTCTTCACCGAGGTCATGGGTGAGACACTAGCCACATTTGTGGGCCCTGTTCGCCCTGTTGGCCGGGGTGAACCAGATGCAGTCCGGGCAGGAGACTCCTATACACACATGCACAAACAAACAAAAAACAGGTGTCAGGAAAATGCAAAAGCAATTGATTCAGATTCCTCGCTACACAAAATGATCACTAAAGATGAATCTAAAATGCAATTTAAACAAAGCGAAATGATTTGGTGGCTTATGTAAAATTACAAAGCACAAGTGTCAAAATATTAACACACAAAATCCTCAAAGCAGCATAACAGTGCACACTTAAGTGTGTGATGCGAGTGTGCGGTCTGAAGTCACACTTACTGTTCCTCTTGTGGGTGTGGCCGGCTGCTTGGATAACAATGACTGTAATAAAGTAAAAGACATGAGAGCTGAAATACTGCTATGTAAAACCTTAATAAAAATCTTAAATCATTATTTTGAAATACTTATGCTACCGTTCAAACATTTGGGGTCAGTAAGATATTTTTTTAAAGAAATTAGTACTTGCATATTGTCTGGCTATCACCAGACCAAGCTCAATTTAAGATTGAACATTGGTCTGGGGAGTCTGCTATGTATTTTCTACTGCACAAGAGGCGTGATAAACGAGCATAATTCAAATGACTCTGTTCACAACTGGATAGTCCTTTAACCAATCAGACCACAAGAGGCGTGATCAACAAGCAACGACCCATCGCTTCTCTATCGTCATCGTGTTAAACCCGGCAATAGCGTGCCAGGTGGATAAGCCAGTCTGTGATTGGTTCCCGCAAAAGTGTAACAAAAGCAGTAGAAATGAATGTACAGTTGCAGGGCGAAATCAAATTGCCGGCAGATCAGGCTGGGTTTACCCAGTCTAACTTGCATATTCAGCAAGTATGTGTTAATTTGATCAAAACTGATAGTAAAGACATTTTCAGATAAATATGCCTTATAAAAGACTTTTCTTACCAATGCCAAACTTTTAAATGGTAGATTATTTTAAATTAAAACTGACACTATGATGACATTTTAATAAATGTACTCAAGTTTGTATTACACAACTAGTTATCTAGCTGATACACAACACTGTTTGTATTCCATGTCACACAAAGTGGTCTTTCATTTCAAAAGACAAAGAAACAAATGTACTTGGTGAAATCAAAAGCAGCCGCTTAATAGCGGTGACAGTGTTTATATGCAGCCTAATATTGTGTTAAAGACCACTCTCAATAAAAGCCCCTCACATAAACAGTTCACAATTGATTAAACCACATGGAGCTGTTCAGGACAAGACAAGACACAGTGAACATCCAGAGAATGTGCCAATATGTAATGTCCATTAGGAATCAATTATTATTTTAAAATAACCAAATATTGTGCAAGTAAACAGTATACTGCAAAGCCAACCCTGGGTAAGCCAATAAAAACACTGAAGAGGCTTCACCAGCTCCTGACTGGTCTTGAACCATGAGGGAAAATAAACAAGTCAAATGGATTTCACTGTATCTAATGAGGGACAGCCTGAGAGTTCTGTGAGAGATGCAAGTCAACGTCAGTGAAGAGATCAGATTGGTGGAGGTACATTTTGGCTGCCTTTCTAATGTGTAACTTAAGAGTGAAAGAAGCTTGATCCTAAAACTGAAGTCAGTTCTCATACCTGCTGTTTCATGAGGAAGACCTGCTCATCCTCTGCACTGATTTCCTTGTCATGCACCAACTTTAGAGACAAAAAAAAGAGACAAAAAAGCTAATTTTACACACACAGTAGCCGATTATGGTGAAATTCTTATTCCTAGGTTTTCTCTCTTCTCACCTTTCGTACAGGAGGTTTCGTTATAAAGTCCTCAAAGGGATCTTCAGGTCGAACTGTTGTGAAGTTTTCATGCAGGATGGCAATTTTCTTGTCATTGTCCCATCCAGATGGACTATGTAGAGATATAACAATGTTTTAATAGGAACAAGTTTGACAGACTTAAATTAGACATGGTTTTCTTGCATAAATAAGATCATAAAAAGATAAATGCAATGTTTCAGAGATCTCACATGAACACAGTGTCTTTCTCCACCACTAAGGCAGGCGTTGTAAACTGGAAGTCGTATATTTTGTGCACCATGTATTTGTAAAGAAGGTCCATGTTCTTCTCCTCTTTGACCGAAGTGTAAATCAAGCCAGCTCCATCTGTGAGACTTGATTAAGGAGGAGTACACTAAAAAAAAAGGTTTGCAAGACGCTTTAAGCTATACATGTTAAAAGGGATAGTTCACACAAATGAAAACTGTCTCATCATTTACTCACCCTCAAGTTGTTCCAAACCTGTATGAGTTTCTTTCATACAGTATGTTGAACACAAAAGAAGATATTTTGAAGAATATGGGTAACCAAACAGTCGAAGGTAACCATTGACTGTCATAGTATTTTTTTTCCATACTATGGAAGTCAATGGCTACCGTCAACTGTTTAGTCCAACCAATATTCATGACAAGATAACTGCCACTAAGACCAACAACACAACAAATCAAGCATTTGACAGTGCATTGAATATACTAAAGAGCAGAAAGTTTCTCCGTATTCGACTGTAAGAAGAACTGCAGCACGTCACATAAATGAACCGAAACTCAGCATATACTTTCCTCACAGACATGAGAAGTAGGCCAATAGAAGGCTTGAAATATCTACGTTTAAACAAACCAATTCAAATCGAAAACAAATACTTTATGTAATCCAAATGAAAGGTGCATTTCCCTCTATAGGAGAGCGCACGCAGAAATGACAAGTCAGCATCGTCAACTTCATCTTTGCAGCCAACACAGACTCAGAAAACACTAGTTTATTAATACAAAATGAAAATTAATGTCTCCTTGCTATTTTTACATTTATAAACATTAGGCTACTTTTGCCAGTGCTTTGCGGCAAGCTTTATGTGCGCTTGAGCGCGAAGCATATATTCCGCCCCCCTACCCTATATGTGAGTTTGAGTCTGAGTTTGAGTACCCTTTGAGTCTGTAAATTTTTTTTTTTTAAAAAGTCAACAAACTGAAAAAATAAAACCAAAGTTTTTTTGAGGTAATGTAATATTGTTAAAACAGAAAAATGTATTTGGTATTAAAATAAAGTATCGTTCAGGAACCGGTATCGAAGTCAAGGTATCGGTATAAAAAATTTTTGAACGATACCCAGCCCTACTTACGAGTAGTTTTAAAAGGCCTTAATATAAACCATGTGTTATGTTCAGGACAAATCAGATTATGCACTTTGTCTCTGCACAGCAGCTCACACGGTGTCCTCTGCTATTTTTTAGATGCACTCGTATCAAACTGCTTTATAATATCGATATGAATGGTATTGCCTTATTCCATATCGTTTATAAAATAATATATCGATATATCGTACAAACGTGACATACTGCCCAGCCATAGACTTTGGTACTTCAAGTAGATTTGTATATTAACATTAAAACATGGAAAATGTACATGACCAATATGCCACCCTGTAATACCTGAAATATTATGATGAATTTCTGGCAACCACAGCTGACAGTTTTTTGCAGTAAAAGTAAAAGGATTTTTTTTTTTTTTTTTTTACAGTGTACTGTATAGGGAAAGAGTAATATTACAAAAGCATAAATATTGAGTGTGTAGGATACACTGTAGACAGAACCGCCGGATGTGTGACTGAATGAAGTCAAAATGCTCCTCCTTGTAGTCGTGCTCCTTCTCCAGTACACTGACAGCATCACACTAAAAGACAGAGACAGAGATAATCACTTAGGGAGGGGAAAAAATAACTGTCTTAGGTGCAACTGTGTCTTGAGCGTGACTGAACAACACAAGAGTGAAAACTGCCCTATTTGAGTGAACCATCCCTTTAAATTTATTGAACATCTCTATATACCGTTTGTTTTTAAAAGACAGACACACCATCCTAAAAATAGCAGACAAGCACACACATGCGTAATGGGACTCATTACAATGCAGCAGCCATAATGACTCAGGTTGTGGCCGATTGCCAGCAATGATCGTTTTGGCAGGAAGAGGAGGAGCCGACTAGGCTGCTTAAAAATCCAGGAGGCCGCCATGACCATTACTGCAAATGCAAACTCATCTCTGCATGTCACAGACACCGCTGACCTTCTACTGAACCACAGGACATACTCTCTCACTTAATAATAAACACATCCTGACTACAACACTTAAAATTTTTTACAAATGCGGAAACAAAGCAATGCAATTTTTAAATGGAGTAAGCTAAACCTATTCCTGATATCTTGAAAAAGATAGTTTTTTTGAACTTATCAACTTTTTTTTCTCCATACAATGAATGTTAACAGCATCCAATGTTGTTTGGACCTCAGCATTCTTTAAAATATCTTCTTTTGTTTTCACATTAAAAAAAAAGTCATAAAGGTTTGGAACAAAATGAGAGTGAGTAAATGACAATGAAATGCTGCCATTTCGCAGATCTGTAACAATACTAATGCATATCGATAAGAACGAAATTTGTGCTTTTAAGTAAACTGGAAAGAACTGCATTCTGAAATTCAATCAGGCTCTATTCTCCTCTATCCCAGGGTGAGGCTGTTTGATCACTTCGCCTCTTTAAGTTGAAGAGAACAAAGAGTGAACATTTTCCTCTCAGACCTAAACCACCTCATTTAAAAAAGGGTTGTCTTTCATGCACCCAGGGCTGGAGGGAGGCTAACAATAGAAGAAAACCTTAAGCATGTTCTGATCCGAGAGAGCATGTGAGGGGAGCATGGTGAGTCTGCAGCTCTGGACCTGCAGGCTACTGAGACTCCATAAAAGAGAGCTTTTCATTAATTTAAAGACACTCAATGATGCATCAGAAACAAAATTCCCTTAACACGGAGCAAAACAACTCAAAATAGCTGCTCTAATTTACCTAAATGTACCTAAAATATACTTGCAATAGTTTCAGTTTAGCACAATCAGTACACAATAAGTACATCTTTAGTTGCACCTAAGCACTACTTCCAGATAACATTAATTACAAAATTAGTTGTTCCAGTTTAGCAGACTTTAAGTATATCTATTTAGTACACCAAAAGTACAATTGCAGGGTAAATGTATTTGTAATATACATAGCATAAAATAAATGTATTTCAAATACATTGTTATAATTATAAATTGTAAAATATGCCTATAGTAAAACTAGTTTTTATAATATAAGAAATCATACAAAATCTTATTGACTCATTTTTGAACAGTATTGCATGTTTATACACAAACACATACACTACAATGTGTCACATTGTGTTACAAACACTCCTAAAACTTAATTAAAAAGTGTGCTTCAATAATGTGATTAATTTAGAACATTTCTTATTCTGATTTGTTCAGATAATAAAACACCTATTGGACCCAATGTGACGGGTCATATGATCTTATCACTTTCACCGACCTTTGTGCAAACTATGAGCACTGGAATGCCCAGGTTGTGTGTGAGGACGTTGTCTCCCAGGGGCAGCAGCACACTCTCATCTTCTCCCCCAGCTGCTGGCCCTCGTCTCTGGGGCGAGCTCGGCGTGGATTCCTCTGGTTCTACATATTCCTGGAAGGCCTTAACCACTGCAGAAAAGAGAGCAAGACACAAGCAGGGTCAAACTTTTATACATATATTTACAGTAAACAGTGTCAGTAGGTACATCATATAGTTGACGATAACAGAAGCATCACATTACACATTACTATTTACAAAACATTGCAATTTAAACCATATTTTACAACAAACTTAAAAGACATGCCAACATTTAAATAAGCAAAGGCTTCCAATCATGCAGAGATTTTCTATCAATAAGTAGACAATGAGGTTTAAACAATATATTAGATTGATGACGACAACAAAAATAATTTATACTTCCAAGTTTCTTAAAATGGAACAATGCATTTCTAGTGGACCTGCAAAAGTTATAAACTCCACAAAGAAGACTGCATTCAAGCTAATATTAGCAATAATGCATTCATTTTGCTGCTCTTGAAAATGTACAAGTACTTCATCAAATGACTGATGTTTGAAAATGTCATAGATCACTTTATAAATATGGAAGCTCAAACGTGCTTGACATGCAAGAAGCAAAGAGGTTTTTACAGGTTTACGTGTTGATCAATATTTATATGTGAATAGAGGATGAACAAATTTAATATAGACTTAAAGTGATTGAGTCTCTTCAAAAGACTTGGCTTAAATCACTTGATTTACACTCACCTAAAGGATTATTAGGAACACCATACTAATACTGTGTTTGACCCCCTTTCGCCTTCAGAACTGCCTTAATTCTACGTGGCATTGATTCAACAAGGTGCTGAAAGCATTCTTTAGAAATGTTGGCCCATATTGATAGGATAGCATCTTGCAGTTGATGGAGATTTGTGGGATGCACATCCAGGGCACGAAGCTCCCGTTCCACCACATCCCAAAGATGCTCTATTGGGTTGAGATCTGGTGACTGTGGGGGCCATTTTAGTACAGTGAACTCATTGTCATGTTCAAGAAACCAATTTGAAATGATTCGAGCTTTGTGACATGGCGCATTATCCTGCTGGAAGTAGCCATCAGAGGATGGGTACATGGTGGTCATAAAGGGATGGACATGGTCAGAAACAATGCTCAGGTAGGCCGTGGCATTTAAACGATGCCCAATTGGCACTAAGGGGCCTAAAGAGTGCCAAGAAAACATCCCTCACACCATTACACCACCACCACCAGCCTGCACAGTGGTAACAAGGCATGATGGATCCATGTTCTCATTCTGTTTACGCCAAATTCTGACTCTACCATCTGAATGTCTCAACAGAAATCGAGACTCATCAGACCAGGCAACATTTTTCCAGTCTTCAACTGTCCAATTTTGGTGAGCTCGTGCAAATTGTAGCCTCTTTTTCCTATTTGTAGTGGAGATGAGTGGTACCCGGTGGGGTCTTCTGCTGTTGTAGCCCATCCGCCTCAAGGTTGTGCGTGTTGTGGCTTCACAAATGCTTGGCTGCATACCACGGCTGTAACGAGTGGTTATTTCAGTCAAAGTTGCTCTTCTATCAGCTTGAATCAGTCGGCCCATTCCCCTCTGACCTCTAGCATCAAAAAGGCATTTTCGCCCACAGGACTGCCGCATACTATATGTTTTTCCCTTTTCACACCATTCTTTGTAAACTCTACTCTACTGAGCAGTTTGTGAAATACTCAGACCGGCCCGTCTGGCACCAACAACCATGCCACGCTCAAAATTGCTTAAATCACCTTTCTTTCCCATTCTGACATTCAGTTTGGAGTTCAGGAGATTGTCTTGACCAGGACCACACCCCTAAATGCATTGAAGCAACTGCCATGTGATTGGTTGATTAGATAATTGCATTAATGAGAAATTGAACAAGTGTTCCTAATAATCCTTTAGGTGAGTGTATATGGATTACTTTTACAATACCTTTTTGTGTATTGTGTGAAAATTGATTGTGTGAACGGATACACAAATTATAAGCGAAATTTTTAAATAGGGTTAGTAAACGAACAGAAATGTAATTTTTGGGTGAACTATCCCTTTAAGTCTTAAATAGCCTCAACTAATAAAAACCCATACAAATATAAAGAACATCCACAGATTTAGGACATTCAGTCAGGTTACATAAGACACAAAACAGACAGTCTGTACCAAAAAAATAAGAAAAAAAGATTACATAAAAAAAAAAAATCTTAGCATAGGCAGGGATTTGTAGCATGGTTTTTGGCCCAAACAGTTCATTATTGGTCTTGAATCATGACTTGTTATGGACACATTTGAGCAGCTGAAGCCTGTAGAAGAGCAGCTCAGATGTGAACAGAGCTGACAGCACATTCTCAAGACCCTGTCTGAGCCCTACATTACAGAATACAGGAACAGCAACCAAAATCAATGTTAGTCACTGCCAGCCTGATACACAGGAGTATACGAAGAGGGCTTGGTGGTCTGGTGATGTGCGGAATGAGGTGGCTGGAATGGTCTTTTATTGGTGGTGAGGGAGGGAAAGGGGGAGGAACTTCCTCAGGAACCTTAAGAATGCAGCTCCAGATGTCCCAGAAACCAGGCAAGCTGCACAACTTCCTTTAACGTACTGTTAGTGGAACAACATGCTGCTGGAATAACAGACACACGCCATTCTCAAAAGCAGATTTAACATATACTACAGTTTAAACTATTCTTTTTTAAAGAAATGAATACTTTTATTCAGCAAGGACATATTCAAATGATCAACAGTGACAGTAAAGACATTTAAAATGTCGCAAAAGATTTTTATTTCAAATAAATGCTGTTATATTGAACTTTCTATTCAAATAATCCTGTAAAAAAATGTGCTAAATCATGGTTTCCACAAAAATTATTATGCAGCACAATGGTTTCAACATAATAAGAAAGCATCATGTGACACTGAAGACTGGAGTAATGGCTGCTGAAAATTCAGCTTTGCCATTATAGTAATATTTAAAATATAAACTATAACGATACTGTTTTTTACTGTATCATGTAAATGCAGCCTTACCGATGCCAAACTTTTTAACAGTAGTGTATAAACTGGATTCATCACTCATGAATCTCTTTATTAACTGGTTCTATCACATTTAATTACCCACACCCAGTGATGTGGAGCTTATACGTGTTTCCACAAGAGCCAGAGATGAAAATAATCTGTTGTGAACCAATAAACTACTGTGTTTTTTTGTGACAAAGAGTTCATTAGGAAAATAATTATTTCCAGAAGGCAAGCCGATGTTTACCATCTAGTGATTCTTCTTAAATAATAGCCAATAGGCAAGAGTTCAATATCACATGTCACCGTCTGCAGACATTTTTTAATAAAACCCTTGATTCTACTGCCTCATGTTATCTTTACAGTTCTCTAATCAAACTCAGGCTGAAAACATAGTGAACATTTTTTTGAAAAACTTGATCAGCCTGTTGTGGTAAAGATTTTAATCTGTAACTTTCTTAATCAATATAACTGTAATAACCTTAATCAAAAGAAGCAACAGTTTACAATCACTTTCTACTGTCGACTTTGACCAGCTTTCACAAACAAGGGTAGGGACGTCAACAGAATACACACGTCCAGTGTGCATTTGCAGGTATTAATCCGTCAGAGTGCTAACAAGTGCATCTAAAAATCATGATGAGAAAAAACTAAATTGTAAATACCAATTATAGTGTTGTTTTTGTAAAAAAGCAGTTACAAGTCATAAAAACATAAATATGACTTCCAAAGTACATCCAGACATCTCTGCATAAAAAATAAAAAAAAGTTCAGTACATGTGTTAGCTGACTAAGAGCTGTGAGACGGTGTGTTTTAGCACAGTGGTTTGAGTTGTGCTTGGGTGTTGTGCTCATGCCCTGCTTAGAGCAATGAGTCGAATGTCAGGAACGTCTGACTGAGCAGACCATGATGCAACGCCTTGTAAGAGAGGCTGAACCGTCCTTCCCACTAGAGTGCTGACATCACTAAATCCGGTCAGATATAAGGAGTGAGCAGAGGCTGCCCTGCTTGTGCTCCCTAAGTTGATCTCAGCAGTGCTTAAGGAAGCAACGGCACTTTTTCTGGGTTGGTCAGTTTTACAAAGCTGAGAGCAGCTTGAGGCTTAATGTGTTTGGACACTAATTCAATACATCCAACATTTGGCAACTGAGGGATGTGAACTTGAAAAATAAAATATTCACCATGTTCAAAAGTTTGGGGTCAATAATATTTCTCATCAAGGCTGCATTTATTTGATCAAAAGCACAGTGAAAACAGTAATAATGTGAAATTGTTACAGTTTAAAACATTCAATTTATATATATATATATATATAATATAATATATATATATATATATATATATATTTATTTATTTATTTTTTTTATTACTATTATTGTTTTTTTTTCATAATTCTTTGATGAATAGACAGTTTAAACACAATATTCGTTTAAAATAGATATCTTTTGTAACATTATAAATGTCTTTACGATCACATTTGGTCAATTTAATGTGCCCATGCTGAAAAGTATTAATTTCTTTCAGAAAAAAAAAAAACTACTGCCTGCTAATTTTTGAATGGTAGCGTATTAAAATCAGTTTCTGACAGCAGAAATGAAATTAGCAAATGAGGAACACAGTGGATAGGTCCCCAATATCAAAATGGCAACTTCAGAGGATCACATATCAGCCTAGATAATAGATTAAATAGTATTTGTATTTGCAAAAGAAACTGTAAATATGGGATGATATGAATGATGTTTCAATGAACCATTTAAAACCATGTTTTAACTGTAAAAGTAAAACATTGAAACAATCACAGAATGCTTGGTTTGTATGATGTAAAAATATTAGAAGGATGAACACTAAGGTGGTCAACACTGCCTGGGACATAGAGAGCTAGTGATTCAAACTGCCATTCAAATTTGTTGTAAAACCACTGGGCTTTGTATTTCATATGCAAGCTAAAAAACAATACCATTGCCAAGCCACTTCCCCATTCTGCTGTCACAGCCCTGTTTATAGGGCACACGCAGAAACAGTCATCCTCAGAAAATAGCCTCACACTTCATGTCTGAGCACTCTGCCTCTCTCTTCACACTACAAAAACATTCAGACTTCTCAAACGCTACTGTGCCAGCCTAATGTTTTCATAAAGCAAAACACCTTACGTCATCAAATACATGGTCAATCGAAAGTTTTAAACTTTTAAGATCCAAACTATTCACTTCAAGCCTTGATAAACATTACCATTTAGAAGTTTGGGGTCAGTGCAATTTGAAAAAAAAAATTGCAGTTATTCAGCTAGGACACATTAAAATGATCAAAAGTGACAGAAGACATTTATAAATGTTACAAAAGATTTCCATTTCAAATAAATGCTGTTTTTTCCCTTTTCGATTCAAATAATTCTGAGGGGAAATATCAGTTTCCAAAACTGTATTTTTACTGTATTTTGATCAAATAAATGCAGTTTTTGTAAGAGGCTGATTTCAAAAACATTTTTAAAAATGTTACCGACCCCAAACTTTTGAACTGCACTGAATACCTTATATTCACATGACTTTATATATTACTTACTGTGAATTCACAACAGAACAATATCCATTAATGTTTAAGGTTCATTAAAAAACATGAACCTCCACACCTGCTGTTATGAGGAATTTATTACTGTATTTACTACTGCACCACAACTTTCTGGACAATCTGTTATTCACTGCACGGTTTCTGCTGCTAATTCTCCTCCTGATGTCAATTTGTAAATGTAGCAGCCAGGTCACTATGTTCTACTGAATCTAAACATTAACATATGATCAAAGCAAGGAACAATGCTCACCAGAGAAGGTACATTTGAAAACCTACATAAATGTTAAGCTGTACCCACATTCATATTCCCACCTGCCTGATATGGGCTGATATGGTACTGCACAAAATTTCCTCTAGTTGAACAAACATCCTTCACTTGAGTAGTATAAGATGTCTAGCATAAAGACAGCTGAAAGTAGATGCCATGCACACACCATCACCCACAATCACACTTGAATCTGAATGACCTTTACAAACAGTAAAGTGTTGGTACTACTACATCCAGTAATAAAAAAAAAAAGCAAAACAGCACTTACTCCTCTGCTCCATCTCTCTCATTTCCTCAGGTGGGATCTTCAGTTTGTCCACGTGTTCACGCAGCACACTCGCCCACTTCTGCAACGACTCCATGATGGTCCAAGGACGTGACATGTCCACCACAAACACGACTAGACTGTCCTTCAACGACTCAGCGGTCACTGCAAACTTCAGCAAGCCTTTGTGGTACAGGTCTCCATCCAAGATCCACACGCTGCAGCGAGTTAAATCTGGAAGAGTTTATTGTAAATACATTTTTAAAAAATGCATTTAAATGTACCCAAAAGAGTATCAAATATTCATTATACCATTTTTCATGTCATTCTAGTCTTATGTAATTTGTTTACAAAACAATATATGAATACATTTCATAGTGTGACCTATTAACACAAAACAGGACATGACTAAAAACAAAACTATGACAACTAATCACATGCCAAAGCTTCATAATCCTTAAATATTACTTCATTCTTTTATCACCTTCTTTGACCCAGTTTAAAATCACTTACCCTCTCTGTCTTCATCCTGCACGTTCAGGTACAAGTATTCCAGCCCTCTACCTTTCTTACTGTGCTCGGCTCCTTGAAGTTTTGCCATGAGTGTCGTCTTTCCTGAACCATCCTCCCCTAAACATCACCAGAAATCATATCACTCATAAATCATGACACTCATGAATAATATGCACTGAATGGTACACTGAAAAATAAAATCCTAAGAGTGTTAAAACAAATAACTATTTCAGCTCACCAAAAATGTCATTCCAAACCTGTATGACTTTCTTTCTTATGCAGAACACATGAAAAGATATGTTGATGTTTTTTTGTCTCATACAATGGAAGTCAATGACAGTTTGTTTAGTACCAGCATTCTTTAAAATATCTTCGTTTGTGTTCCGCAGAAAAAAAGTAAGCCATAAAGGTTTGGAACAACGTGAGGGTGAGGAAAATTATAACAGAATTATCATTTTTTTGGGTGAACCAGCTTCATACATTGTATTCAAAGATATTTGCTGAAGGTTGCAAATGCATACAAATGAAGAAGCGTAATTTTACATGTCGACATTGCACTCAAAACACAAATGCACTTCTAATAAAATATGAATTTGGATTGAGAACAATATTCAACAAAAAACAAATGTCACATACCGAAAAGCAATATATTTTTCCCAGAGGGCAATTTAGAGCTTGAGCGTGTGGAAACTTCGCTGAGGATTGAAGACCTGAAAAACAAAACAAACGACCACCGATCACATGCTATTCATGACATTAGCAGACATGGGCTTTAAAACGTATAAAGTAGTTGAATGCTTAGTTTCGTCTGCAGATCCCTGTAACTAGGTAATATATTGTTACCAAAACATCCACAAAAGGCCGTTACCACAATTAACCTCTCACACAAGAGATGGATGTCAATCAACCGTTAGAACCCATCAGCAACGCAAATCAACTGTCAGTTTCCTGACACTCATCATAAAACAATCACCACCGGAATTTAAAATGAATTAACGTTAGCCAAGCAAAGCTTAATCAGAAACGACTCGAACACTACAGATCTCATGTAACGTTAAACCGTGGAGTTTAAACAAACGCTAGCCAGTGAGCATGACATGAGCATATAAACCGAGACAATCTGCGTCCTAACGTCTCAAAAGACTTTCTTTATTATTTAGCCCGCTGTAGAGGTCTAATCTAGCCTGATCCAGACGTTGCTGTAAGTTTATGTGAAGTGTTGTGGGCTCATCCGGGACCGGCGTCCGAACTGGGCAGCACCCGGCTGATGACAAAGCAGCACATCACACTGTCAAATAAACGGACTCCTTGAAAAACACGCTGCACTTCTGGACACTTTGAGGGTACGAGCGTACCAGAGGTTTTGTCCTTCATCATCCTCGTTGCTGTTTTCCATAGTGTCGCCTGTCCCGACTGCGCCCAGTAGCTTCTTCTCTAAAACGGGAGCCATCTTGAGTGGAGAGGCACAAAGGGAGGCGCACACTGAGCGCCTGAGGACCTCACATCCGCGAATGACCAATCCTACTACGGCGAAGGACTAGCTCATGAATATTAATTGCGTACCGTGTCATTCCCCCAGTTAAAGAAGACGTTAGTAATGAATATTAATTAGACACATGACAGGTTGGAGTTCGGGTTAAACAATCGTTTTCAAAGCAAAAGCAGCGTGACTAAATTAATATTCATGAAGAACGACTTCACCGTAGTAAAGTCATAAATTATCGCAAAGTGCTCTTAGAAATATAAAAACAGAAACACAACTTGAACAAAAACCCGAAAAGAAGAGCAGGAAATGTCACCGAATCTCTCATCAGAACTCATACGTTTTGCTTTGCTTGTTTTAAATACTATGCACAACACATGAAATCATAAAATAGTTGTTGCACTGATGTTTGTAATTATGATCAGGCATTTTAAAAGGCAGCACTATCCGCGTTGGCTTGAATGATGTCATTTCAGACTTTGCCGCGTGCGTAAGTGAGCGTGATTCGCGCGCTGATCTGAGGTCAGTTGTGTGGTTTGCTTTTCCATGGTAAAGTTATAAATGTGGGGAGAGGAAACTGGTCCACGCCACGGCATAAAGAGTGGAACTAGAGACGACGGTTTGCGAATCCGTCTGAATCGGAATACTTCATATCAAATGCAAATTTTATTATAGAATATATAGGCCTGCCACTAGTTATTAAGTACGATGCTTAACCTCCTATTGTCGTCAAGTCATTTTGGACCTGTCTTCAAAGAATAGGTTGAAGTACTATTCTAAATAACAAATCGTTATTAGTAGGCTACCAGGCGTACTTATTTGTAGTACAATTTATGGTCTTTAAACTTGAGACTTAGTGTTATTTTATGAAGATTTTAATTTTTGTTTCGTTTTAATCTATAAATAAATGTTTTAGGTTTTTGTATTTGCAACCTCTAGAAAATAATTTAAATGCACGGAACAATATATAAGTAGGCTAGGCGATAAATGTTATTTTCTTAACCAAATAAAGCACATTTTCCTCATGTACCGTATGTAGCATAATCAAGAACAAGAACTGAGTTTTCATAGTTAGTCCAGGTTAAGTTTCTTTCTAGCGAGAAATGCTTCATTATCGATAAAGTGCAGTGACGACATCTGCCGGTGGAAAGATCACATGACAGCGTGAGCTTAGACCCCTCATTTTTCCAACAGAGGGTACATACAGTAAATTAAGAGTCAAAATCACCGCCATCGTTTTTGTTAGTAACTTAAGTGTGTAAAAAAGCATTCGAAAATAATGAATAGGCTATGATGTAAAAGTAGTAAATGAACAAGTAAATTATATTTTAGGATCATATAGGGTAGGCCTAACTTGTGGACAAAGAAATGCAGTTATAAAAAACTTTTTTTTAAAGGATAAGTTCACTTTAAAATGAAAATTAGCCCATGATTTACTCAGCCTCAAGCCATCATAGGTGTATATGACTTTCTTCTTTCTGATGAACACAATCTGAGTTATATTAATAAATATCCTAACACTTTATGCCACGCTTTATAATGGCAGTGACGGGGTCCATTGAGTTTGAAGCTCAAAAAAGCACATCCATCTTTCATAAACGTACTCCACTCGGCTCCGGGGAGTTAATAAAAGGCCTTCTGAAGTGAAGCAATGCGTTTGTGTAAGAAAAATATCCATATATAAAACTTTATAAAGTAAGCTTCTGCCAGACCGTCGTATTCCATATTCAACTTATAAAAAAGTGTAACTTGCACAACATATGACGTTGAACGTAGTGTAAGTGTTTTGAACTGTGAGAGGCGTTAAACTTTCGGCACAAGTTGAATACGGAAGGCGGTATGGCGGAAGCTAGATATTTTACTTTATAAAGTTTTTAATATGGATATTTTCTTACAAAACTCGATCGATTCACTTCAGAAGGCCTTTATTAACCCCCCGGAGCCGTGTAGAGTACGTTTATGATGGATGGATGCACTTTTTTGAGCTTCAAAATAGACCATTGCCATTATAAAGCTTGGAAGCGTCACGATTATTTATTAATATAGCTCAGATTGTGTTCATCAGAAAGAAAAAAGTCATATACACATGGCTACAGGGTGAGTAAATCATGGGGTAATTTTCATTTTAAAGTGAACTAATCCTTTAAGTGTCTCAAGACAAAAGTGCCATTAGTAGATACCTGAAGACACAAGATGAGCATCACACCATTAAAGAAATGATAAAACGATGATGTCCAGACCTGGTTAAACAGGTATATAAACATACAAAGAAGAAACCAGCAGAATAAATTAACAAAAGGCAAACACAGAAATAATAGAAAATAAAGACCACAACTAATGGGTGTGTGCTTGTAGGTGCTGAGATTATGAAGGGCATTGTTGTCCACATCATTTAGGCCAAAAAATGAAGTGTTGGGGTGAAGGGATGACAGCTGATGAGGAACTGCCACAATTATATCTAGAGGCGATTCCCTCAGGCTGCTCCATATGGCCGGGCAAACTGAAACTGTGCTTCACTGGCAAGAGTGGAGGGGTAAGACTGGGGGTCTCCTGGGAAAATTAGCATGCCAAAACCCTGACTCATAGAGGCCTGTAACTTGACCTTTTTCCTTTTATTCTTTAGCCATTAACACCCTGCTGTCAAGAAAACATGTCCTTTTACTGACATGAGGAGTCAGCGCACCAAACCCTCAATTGTAAACACATTTTAACTAATTATTGTATGCCTTTTGTTTTGTGTGCCTTTTGTCATTTTTATTAGTTGTTATTGTCTTTATAGTTTACTATAATAACCCTGATAATAACTAACTGCAGTGAAGAGTCAAGATTCAGCTTTTTTATCTAGCTTTCATAAGGCTTCCACTTGAAGTTGTGCAACAAAAATGACTCTGATTATTTTTAAATGTTATTCCTGTCATTCTGTCTCTCATCAATATTCGCATCCTCTTGTTGTCAGGCTTTGAGATCTGGCCATTACTCCTGATGCACCATCATTCTTCAGACACTAGAGGCTGCTGTCTCCTTTCCCCCCCCAAAAGAAATCTGCATCCTGGGCAAACATTTTTGTTGTTTTTTCATTGACATGAGACTTATGATTAATCACAGATATGACATGCTTGCCAAACATTATATAGGGCATAAAGCTCACAGATCATAAAACTTTCAGCATTTCTCAGAGTCTGGGAACTCTGTAACCTTGAACTCTCTGCCTGGAATAGCTGGGCATTTAAAAACATTACCAACATACCAGCTGTGTGACCGAAATCAAAACAATGTGCAGTTTTTAGACACGAATGTGGATAATTGAAACCGTCAAGAAACAAAACAAAACATTTACACTTTCCATTTGACACCACAAACTCATATTTTAAGTATCTGACAGTAAAATCCTGAATTAGATTGTTTCATATTAATTTTGACAAAAAAAAATGCAAGCTGTACTGTAAAACACGCAGAGAGGAAACTGGTTTTTCACGACCATGTTTCATCGCATTCCATGCGTCTAGCAGTGATGAAAGGGCGGCGCTGGTTCATTCCTCCCTCAGTGTGATTTAATCATGAGCCTGAGATCAGAAAAAAAATTAAAATATATATATATATATGCTTGTCTTGTCTACATAAGGATTTATAAATATTGACACAGGTCATCCTTTCTTGTACACCTGTGTGCAACAGCAGGTTTAATATTCATAATTTTGTATTTTTCTGTTTTTACATTACGATTAGGTCTACTACATAATTCATTGCTCCTCAAAATTAAGATTGTACATTTATTGTAATGTTAAAAATCGCTACTTACTGTGATGTCTGTCTCAGATTTAATGGTCTTTTTAAACACATATTCAACATATGGTCAATGGTTGGAGGGCACATAAGATACAATGTTCTCATATTAGTCAAGTCACCTTCATTTATATAGTGCTTTTCACAATATAGATGGTTTCAAAGCAGCTTTACAGTGATAATAGGAAATTAATATGGAAGAGAGATTGTTTTGGCTGTACATCAGCTCTAGAAAAAAGTTATTGTCCAGCTAAAGTAGCCTAAGCTTTTTATTGATTCAATTCCGTTGTAAATAATCATTAGTTATTATTTTATATTATATTATTATATATTAGAGCACCATCATTTAGAATGGTGGATGCTTGTTGAATCTGAAGCCTATTATAAAAGGTGAATAAATAGGGTTAATGTTTGTATGTATTCTGCATTTTATTTACATATTCCTAGAGTAGGCTACATATGAACGGGCCTGGTAGAATTTCATTGCACCTCTGCCTGTACTATTAACACCAAGCAGCCAAATTACACAAGAGTGCCATCTATCAGACCGCTTAAAGTGGAATGTATTATTAGGAATGACCTCATGGCTCTCTTACACTTCTCTGCCTTGTGACACAAAAAATGTCAATCAGAAACAATATTCTGGTGGTTTACAGAAATGCACAGAATTTCACTCATTCGGCGTCGTCAAGATAAGAATGTCTTTCAGTTTCTGTCTTTAAGCAATGGTTACATTTAGTTGTTCTTCCTTTAACAGAATAACTGCTTAGGACAGGATCAGTCTGTGGACGTCTTTGCTCCGTTAAAACAACACTGTTCAACTGAATTTGAAGGCCCTGCTTACAATTCACTTCATTCTCCTCTCTTTCAGCCATGGGGGTGGAGAATTGCTGTAACCCCTGTCTTTACACACACAGAGAGAGAGAGAGAGAGAGAGAGAGAGAGAGAGAGAGAGAGAGAGAGAGAGAGAAATGCATGTTAAAACCAATCAGGCAGGTGGAAAAAAGGCAAATCCTCAAACTTCAAGTCAAAGGAATACGGTTGCTATAGTGATCACTTCAAAAAAGTGAAAGAAAAGGGGGCATTATTCCCCAAACCCATTATAAAGCCCATCTAATCTAGTAAAATATGCACCCAACGTGAGGGGGAAGGGAAGGGAGGAGGAGCGGGAGGGTATATGGATTGTGGGCAGTGGGCAGGAGAGGCTGTGATAACGACAGATGTCTCACAAACCGTGGGTTTAACAGGAGGGGTGAAAGAAGAAAAAACGCCCAGTCGCAGATTGGACCTCAGGGAGAGAGTAGGACTGGCTCCGACTGAATCACATTCACTACTACAGGAGAAAAGAAAGTACTTTCACGCGGATTTCAACAGAAAGAGAGAAACAGGTTAGTAACATGTTAGTCGCGATGTTGTAGTCTCTAAATAACGTGAAAAAAACCCACTGGTAAAACAAAGCGTTTTATTGGGGCGCAAGACTGCACGAGCCGTTCTTTGTTCTCGTTATTTTCATTTGTCACTTGTACAATACCATTTTCAGATTATTAAGTAACTGAACGTGATTGTTTTTTATTTCATAGAAATATCTGAATGTCACTTAACAAATGTCACATTTAATCTTTCTGTATTATCATGGGAATGTGTGACTGGTATCCTATCCTAAATGTAGCTGAATATGAGAGTTAAAGTAAATATAAGCTAAGCTTTTATTTGATTTATCTTTAAATGGAGCTGTGGGTTACAGGTAGCTCTTACTCAGTTTAACCCATTGTATTTAAATGGGAATGCATTTCAATGTCTTTCTGTGGAAAGCATTGTTTTAAAGAAATGGGAAGCGTTTATCTGCACTAATAATAAATTATTATTCAGACGTGAGGAGGAGCTGGTCGATATGTAAAAAAAAAAGGGGGGGGGGGGGTGTGGGGGGATGGGGTCGTTGTGGATCTTTAAAATTTTTTTCAATTTTTAGCACTGATCATTTCACATTGTTATAACCGGCAGTCATGGGATAGGCTTGGTTTGAAATACTTGCACCACGTCTTCAAGGACATAACTTTCAGACCGTTATTAAGGAGATTTCTTGACATCATATTAATGAGTAATTTCATCAAGCTAGATTTGCAGGAATAACGGAGGCTGTGAAGCATTCTGGCACAGAACGCTGTAAGAGGCTCTAATAAAAACTGTCCTTAGTGAGCGCTGACATAGGCAGCACATCTCAGCAGTTGGACTCATTTGCAGGTTGGATTGGGGCATGACTGCGTATCCGGTCTTTGTTTGCCCCAGTGCAGTACTATGGACAGCTCCTATTGTAACCACACCATGCTGCAGCTTAAGTGATATTAGTCTACTGAGTTGCAATAACTGCAGGTTTTAAAAGGTTGCAACTGGTGCCATATCTGTTGCAAGAAAAAAAAAAAACATTTTTAATCTACCTCACACTTAATTAATACCTTACACAATAATTCCTTGATTATATATTTGAAACCAATTCCATATATATTTAAGTATTTAAATATTTAACGTGTTAATTTAATTAATTAGTTATGGAAAAATAATGTGTTAAAATGATTTAACGGAGCCGGCCACCCGCCCCGCCCCAGAGCTACATTTCATACAGTTGATTGGTGAACATGATGCAGACCAAGAATGCCGTTAGAATGCAGTCTTAAATCAAGATATCAGGGCAAAATGTTATAATGTTATTATACATTATATGAGTTTTTGTCTCATATTTATATCATATGATAGTAAAGCAATATCACACAAGTGCTGTTCTTGTCCCGAATAGCATAAGTGCAACAGTTCAATAATAAATGTTTTTATAATAAAAAGTTTATATTTTAGACACAATATTGTATGTTTTTGTTCAAATCCGCTTTTTGAACGAATTAATCGGGTGAACCAAGGCTGATTTATAATAGGTGTGTACGACTTGAAGTGGCACTGTGCAGACTGGTCGCTATGACATCAAAGTACCGTGATTATCTCCAAAAGTATACAGAGCCATCTGCTCTCTAATCGCTCTTGCGGTACTTGGATGTCATGCGGTACTTTGACCACTGATTGGTCTGCACAGCGCCACTTCAAGTCGAACACACCTATTTACTTTATTCTTGAATAAATCAGCTGTTTGAAGGAATCAAATGAATGAATGACTCAATAACTTACTAATTTTGGGGCAGATTTACTAAACAGGGCAAATTAGCATGAGAGTACAATCCCATAAAAGCGCGATGGGAGTGGAACGTTTGTGTGTGATCTACTGACAATGTGCACATTAAAGAAAACAGACGCAGCTGGATCATTTTCATTTATTAAATGTGTATATTTCCTGTTTAAGACATGCACTTTTGGGGAGGCTGTTAAATAATGTTGCAAACACCAGTAAATTGACTAGCACAAACCTTGGTAAATCGCGTTACGTGATTCAAATACTCTCCTCCCATAAATTTTGCGTCTGAAAGGGAAACTCCTACAAATGCATTGCAAGGTCAGTCGCAAAAATAACTGTGCCCATGCCTTTTCAGTGCTATTTTTTCACTGCGTGTCTTTAGTAAAAAAGAGGTTTTTTTACGCTAAAAGAGGGTTTGCCCTTAGACATTTACCACCACCTGGCAGTTTTAGTTTCTTATTTAGAGTATAATTTTATTGAAATAATAATTCATATTTTGGGGATAGTTTGCCCAAAAATGAAAAAACTGTTTATTTACATTTACATTTACTCACACTCATGTCGTTTCAGTACCAATTAAGATGCATCATGGTTGTTGTAACCTAAAAGTTAAATTATATGCTGAATCAAATAAAATATTTATTTTTAAAGCTACTTTTATATTTGATGCTATTTGATGCTTTTCTTATTTAACACAATAATAATAAGATATCTTTTGTGGGTAGTTTCTCAGCCAAATTTTCGGCACATCATGTCTTTAATTCGATTTTAAAAAATGTATTTCTTGACAGCCCTAATTTAAACATATCAACTTAATTAGATTCATTGCCAGTTACAAGAAAATAATATTGTTGTATGATTAAACATTTCATTGGATTTTCCAAAGAATGAATTAAGTAGCATCAGTAGCATTGACAAATGTGGCCAAATGTAATTCAGTTCATGTTATCTATAATCAAGCATTCCCCTGAATCTTATCTTTTCATCAAACCAAGCGGCTTTACCAACAAAACCAGACATTAAACAGGCTAAGAGAAGCAAATGACTTGTATATGATAATTTTATATGGAATGATATTGGTTTTTATTTATTGTAGTAAAACTGTATAGAGATTGATAGAATTACAAATGAAGACACTGACCTGTTGGTTCTGAACTTAGCAGTAGGTTAGAACTTAAGGATTCAGACATCAAAAGTATTCCGAATCCTTCTAGCCCATTATGTACAATCATCACATGCTGCCTTAATACTGTACGACTGGGGTTTTTAATAATATCTTTTTACAAGAAATGAGTAACATTCCCATCCAGCCACCGTTTGTCCTTAAGTCACATTCTCCTCCTCCTTAACAGAGCTGGACTGCATTCAAAGACCTTGGCAGAGATTGAATTTGCTTGAAATGACTGAATGACTGCTTTTTAAATGAAGAAATAGGCTGGTTCATGTGGACATATTGGTCATTTGCCGGTTGCCTTTTTACATGATACCGTAGCTCAAACACTAGAGCATGGCACAAGCAACACCAAAGTCATGGGTCTTGATTCCCAGGGAATGTATGGACTTGTATACAAAAATGCATTGAACGAATGCAATGAATATTGCTTTGGATAAAACATATTGAAATGCAGTGATGTTTATAGCTAACATAAGATGTTCTTCTGCTCCCACAGGACATCATGGGAGGCAAGTTAAGCAAACGGAAGAAGGGATATGATGTCAGTGACCCTAAAGAGAAGAAAGAGGAGAGTGCTGTGGCAGCAGTTGAACCAGCTGAGAAGAAGGCAGAGACCCCTGTGACTGAGGCGGAGGCTGCACCACAGGAGGCTGTTGCAGCGCCAGTGGTGGAGTCTGAAGCACCAGCTGAAAAAAGCGCATCTCCTTCAACAGCACAAGCAGAGGTGAAGAAGGATGATGCTGCACCAGAAGAAACAGTGGCTACAACAGAGGCATCTACTGCTGCACCTAAGGAACCAGAAAGTGCTCCAGAGGAACCTGCAACTGTAAAGCCAGCAGCTGTGACAGAGCCACAAGCAACAGAGGTACCAGCATCTGCATCAGCGGCAACAGCCGCAGAGACAACAGCTGCTACACAAGAGGCACCAGCAGCAGAGGTACCAGCAGCTGCAGTAGAGTCATCAGCAGCTGCACCACGGGAATCAGCAGCTGTGGTAGAGACATCAGCAGCTGCGCCACAGGAATCAGCAGCTGCAGTAGAGTCATCAGCAGCTGCACCACAGGAATCAGCAGCTGCAGTAGAGTCATCAGCAGCTGCACCACAGGAATCAGCAGCTGTGGAAGAGACATCAGCAGCTGCGCCACAGGAATCAGCAGCTGCAGTAGAGACATCAGCAGCTGTGCCACAGGAATCCGCAGCTGCAGTAGAGACACCAGCAGCTGCACCAGAGGCATCAGCACCTAAGGAACCTGCATCTGCACCAGAAGCATCAGCAGCTGAGGAGTCTTCAGCTGCACCTAAGGAACCAGCACCTGAGGAACCTACACCTGCACCAGAGCAACCAATGACAAAAGAATCTGCAGATGCACCTGAGGAACCAGCAGCTGCACCTGCAGCAGAGGAATCTGCAGCTATACTCCAGGAACAGGCTGCTGCACCAGAGACACCAGTAACAGAGAAACCTGTGGTTGAAGAGCCAGCCACTGCACTGAAGACACCAGTAAAAGAGGAACCTCCAGCTACACACGAAGAACTTGAGACTGTGCCAGAGGCACCAGTGGCAGAGGAACCTATAACGCTATCTGAGAAACCAGCAGCTGTGGCCGAGCCACCTGAGGATGCAACTGCCCCCAAAGCTGAGGAATCTGCAGCTGCACCTGAGGATCCTGCCCCTGTGCCAGAGGAGCCTGTATCATCGCCTCAACTTGCAGCTTTGCCAGTGGAACCTGTCACAGAGGAGGTAGTAGAGAAAGTGGATGAAGAGGTTGCAAATGCCAGTGAAACCACAGAGATAACACCAGAACCAGAGGCCGTCACTAAGGCAGTAGCTCCAGAGCCAGTCACTGAGTCTACTCCAGTGCCTGAACCTGTATCTGAGGCATTGAGCATGGCAGAGGTTGAGATGGCTGTGCCATCCCCAGAAGAACCCACACCAGTCATGGAGCCTGAATCTGCTGCACCTCCTGAGGTCACACTAACAGAAGCAAATTCTGAGCCACCCGCAGAGCCAACAAAACCCGAACCTACGGCAGAGCAAAAGATTTCAGAGGAGTCCATTCCCACAATTGTCATCTTGGAGTCAACCTCGACCAATGAGCTCTGCCTTGAGGAAACTGCCCCGACTGTCACAGATGAGAAGCTGAATAATGGAGACTGTGAGAGTGCTGGCTCAGCAGAGGAATCTGTGTCGGCTCCCCCTGAGGTAAATGGGGATGGCCATGAGCAGGCACCAGACATAGCGGATGTCCTTGAGTCACCGGTTGAGGCATGTGTAAATGGTGTGAAGGACAAAGAACCCCCTCAAGAGCTGAGTGACTGTGAAATGAAAAAGGACTTGAGTTTGGCTGGTGACTTTCAGGTTCCAGCTACGATTGGCGACATGGTAGAGATGCCACAGTGAGTCGATTTAATCTGAGGAACAAACCTTAAATGTGAATCCCATATTGATGCAAACAAACAAATGAAACAATCGTCTGACAACACAGGCGTTCTGAAAAAAATGTGAAAAATGCCTGTTGTGTTCACTCAGGCAAAGGAATTTCTGGTTAACCAAAAAGAAATACAACCACCCAAGAGCTAAGAGTGCAAGAAACAAAATAAGAATGAAACAGTGAGGGTGAAAGCCTAAAAGGAAATGGGAGGGAGTGAGAGAGAGAGCGGATGATCTTTGAAGTCTTTGTGGCCGGTGTCCTGCTGTCATTGCAGAGGGTGAGCTTGCAGGCCTGGTTGAATATGTAAACCAGGGAGATGATGATTACATATGAACAGAAAAAAAAAAACGAAGAAAAAAAAAACAAGACTGCAGAACAGAAATGCGGGACAGTAACAATGGTAAAAATTAATTGAATGAAAAGAATCATCTTTTTGTGTGTGAGCCTGATGCATATTAAAATGGTTTATTGGATTAGCATTTAATAGTATATAATCTAATTTAGACCACATTTCTGTCACCATGTAATACGGAGATTTGAGGATGAAGCATTTTGAAATTTTCATGTTGGGATAATCAGTGGGTAATGTTCATTTTAACTTAATGGCTTGGCTTAGAAAATAAAACATTCTGTTATACCTTCAAAAAAATGTTTTTTTTGTGAATGTTGTGCTGAATGGGTGGAACCTGTTAGTAATACTTAAAAAGAGTATTTCAAATAAATGTATGATGCAATCTAATGCATAGAGCAAACCCATTTTGTTTCAATAGCATGTGCAGCGTTGGCTCTAAATTAATATAAGAGTAGTGTACTGTAGACAGCTGCAACAGTTACGTTCAAGGCCTGTTTTCTGCCATTTTGTGTGATAGTAGAGATATGACTGGCAGGTCACCATTTCAACAGTGTCCCAAGAGTCATTGACTTTGTAAATTTGTTCTGTGGGGCTGGGCCTCAGACACGTGTTGTTTTGAGTAACATGGAACATGTCCATGAATGCAAATGTCTGTTCAGAGGCTTAACTTAGCAAACAGGTTGTGGTAGAACAGGGAAACTGATTTTTACTCTTCACAGGAGGGAAGAGGTTTCAGGATAAATAGAGGGTGATGCCGTACAATGCAGCAGACTGCAGTGGGAGGAACAGGACTGGGAAAGGTCTCTTCTTGATAGGAGGAGCTCTGACACAGTGTAGAAAGGGAGAGAGTGGCCATGCCAAACAAGATAATAGCTTTTTTTTTACACAGATAACGGCCTCTACATAGAAAGGAAAACACATGTAAGAACATGGAACATGAAGAGCTAAAAAAAAAACCCTACTATCTCACCTACTATCTAAAAGAAATAGGGGCTTTCGCACATAAGTGCTAATGCACAGAACTGATTACAGGGTATTTTTGTACCGTGTGTGTCTGTTAGCATAGGAGAATCATGAGAAAGGCTTTGCAAGAGAAGATGCTGGAAATATCTGAAGGTTCCCAAGTGCCCGTCCGCAGGCACCATAATGAGCTCCTCCACATACCAAGCACGAATTCTCGGGTTTCTTAAAAAAGAGAGAGAGAGAGAGAAAGAAAAAACACAGGCGTACAGATTTATGAAAGGAATGTTCTCTAAAGCTGAAGGGGGTGGGGGCGGGATGGGTGAATGAACTCACTGGCTTCAGTGTGTTTTAGAGTCACCAAAAAACGTATTCTCTTTAACATTTATGCAATGAGAATGGATAGTATTAAATGTGGGGAAAAAAAGCTATTTAAACAAATATTGTGCAGTGACATTGCCAATTTAAAGGGGTAATTCATCCAAAAATGAAAATCCTCTCATGATTTACTCACTATCTTGTCAATCCAAACCTCTATAACTTCTTTTGTTATAAGATATATTGAAGAACGTTCATTTTGTGCACATTTTTCAAAATATGTTACTTATTATTATTAAGTTGTGCATGAACTATCCATTTAAGTTTTTTGTTGTAAGTGAAAAATGCTATAATATCTTGCACTATAAGTTCTTATAAAGTGCTTTTACACAAACTGCTGTTTGTCATCAAAAAGAAATCTCTGGTTTGCAGATTTAAGTGGAGAGGTCCAGTGTGAGGAATTTTCTGTACAAGGTGTCCAGTTTCCTCGTCCCATCTTACTGTGCTTGGGGAGCAAGGTTCCTTCCTTCCTTCAACTTTCTCTCTCGCTCCCTTCCTCCCTTATTCCCCCTCTCTTTTCCTTAGCTTTCATGCACAACAGATGAGAGGCCCTGCTTGCATCTTGATTTAAAGACTCTCTGCACAGTGCATAGTTGTGCAGCCGCAGCTGCAGTGCTTGGATACACCAGCACTATGTGTTCTATACTGGTGCCTTGGCACAAAACTCAACGTGCTTTCCTGTTCCTGACACATGAGGACATTTGATCTTTCACTTTCACTCCCCATAATATAAAATCCCCTTCCTTGTTATAAATCAAAGCCCTGGCACATGTATTAAAAGTATTATGTTAAATATATTTAATGTAGCCATAAAATGAATATTCACTCTATCTTTTTGATCATATTGTGAATGATTCATCTATGCATTTTTAATCAATATGTCATAACTCGATCTTCCGGTGAAGTGACATACTCTCTGGTGATGTATGCAAGACTGTCCCAATAATTTAGTCCAATCGCTTAAACCCCTTTCAATGAACTGCAACTCGAATGATCGGCCTCCATCCAAATCAACAGCTAATGGACCAGTCAACAACCTTTTCAAAAATCAATTTCATAGAGTTGTATACAAGAATACTGAAGAAAATATCTGTTGCTACTTCTGTTACATCTTGACTTTAACACTAAAACTGCCCGGGCTCACTGTATACCTAAAACCACCAGCAGGTATATCATTTATAATTTGAATAAGAGAACAATAAATAAACTTGAGGTTATCATGAAAATAGTTTTATTCATTACATTATAGATCGTAAATATTCTTTTTCAGGAAACGGGCAGACTTGAATAAATAGCAACACAGTAGCAAACAATACACGATAAAAATTGCAAAACAAAAATTAATAATTAATCCAAAGTTTGAACATTTATGAATAGGCTAAAACATTTGATAGTGCGTTGTGTGACTGTACAGTAAGCCTACATGTTGCTTAAACACGGTTTTAGGTATAAATGCCCCGTTTTTACATCTGGTTTTATCTAAAAAAAATTTAACAACAGGGGATTGTAAATAACACAATTTTAGCAAAAGTCAATGACTGGGAGCCTTGGATATTTTTTTGAAAATTTGTCAAGTACATTTGAAAAACATGGGTAAATTTTACCCCGTGGCGGTTCTAGTGTTAAAGACAAGTTTAGCATTTTCACAAAATGTGCCAAAATGTGTTACCAAAAATGTTGTTGTGCGATATTTTGGTGTAGTTGTGTTCAGGCTGGAGTGTGTCAGAGAAAATAATATACTACAATACCAAATGTTTACTTTCATTTCTTTCTTTCACTTTTAATTGTTAGATTTCTGCAGCATTATTCTGGTGGAAATGCCCATACAGATGTCTTGATTTGAATGGGTGAAAGGGAGAAAAAAGAAAGAGATTTTTGCGCACTGACCTGGACAAAAAAAAAAGTGTGGTTTCTTTCTAAATCCATATCACATGACTACAAGAAAGCCTTTTGATCCCTACAGATAAAAGTCAATGGGTGACTGTGGTCCAGGTCACACCAGTATTGCAGCAGTACATGCTGAAGAAAAAGACTGATTGTCTCAGCCAAATGAACTGACTTCTTTCTAATACTGATTTCTATCCTTGAAAGGTGAGTTCAAAAACCAAAGTGTTAAAAAATGCTACAAAAAATCCAAGGGGGACTCCCATTGTTTTTACTACTCCTCTCTTATTCTCTCACTCCCTTTGTGATTCATGGCCTGGCAATGCTCTGCCCATCTGTGCAGCTGCTCTATACGGCTCTCATTATATGCGGGTCTGCAGAAGGCTTTCAGCGTGAGCTCAGTCATACTTACAACCAGTATTGATCCATGAGTTAGCTTAATGGCCACCGAGAGGGCTGGGTCTGCCTCCTTACCCTTTCCCCTCTATTGCTCTCTCTCCCTCCCCCTGCCTGTATAGATTGCACAGTTCCCCGGCCTGGCCTGTTGTCTATTCAAGCTGTGCAGCACACATTTGTAACAGACCCAGGCAAATGCACGTTTGAGAGGTGAGGAAAGGGAAGACAGTGTGAGAGGTTCTCTCTGTCTGTGTGTGTGTGTGTGTGTGTGTGTGTGTGTGTGTGTGTGTGTGTGTGTGTGTGTGTGTGTGTGTGTGTGTGTGTGTGTGTGTGAGAAAGAGAGAGAGCTGGTGACAATCCCAGCATGGAGCCCTTTATGGGGGAAGATGTGTCTTTGTCGTGCCGCCCAACCCCCTTCTTCTCTTCCCTCTCCCCTCAGTCATTAGGAGAGAGAATTTTATACCCTGACACTCAATCATTCTAGACCATTAAACAGAGGAAAGACAAACCAGAAGCCACGTGCTAAGCAGAGCTCATTTTCCCCTAAACAGCGTAACGATCCAGCCAAACTGATTGTGTTTGATGTTACACTCCTCTTTGCAGGCATTCTAGATTGTAAAATTGCTAAACTAGGCAGTTGCTATAAGATTAAATGGCATTTTAGGTGTAGATATCCAAACACACACATATAGTTAATCAGTATTAGGGCACAGACCCAGTTCACAAATTTGTTATGGCTAGTTCTGATTATAAACAGCTGACAGAAAACACATGTGACTTGATTGCTGCATTCCTATCTGGGAAAATGATTCTCAGGCTGGTATATGGTAATCATACATTCAGACAAGGATTTGTCAGTAATATTTTACTGGGGCACAGCAGTATTTCACTGGGACTTGTGGCTCCAGCAATGCCCCTGACTCATATTGTATCTTGCAAAGTCATAATTAAAATCAGCTCCTTGAACACGATTGGATGACCCAACATGCCCGTTCCTTTACTCAGCCAGATGAACACAGGCACTGGGTATGTAAGCAGCATGTGTGTGTGTGTGTGTGTGTGTTTAAGATTAAATATTAAAACTATGTTGAGCTCAGTCACCTTGAGAAAAACTCCAATGTAGGCAGGTTAGAAACAGAGAGCCATTGAAATCTCACATTCCTGCCCTTCCATGCAGTCTGCTAGTTACAATATTCGAAACCTACAGTACCGTCATTATGTAATCAGAGGGAAGTAGCAGTGCTCTCTCATCAGAACTACTTCTTCTTCAAGTAAAACAATACAACCACATTCACATGCTGGCTAGTCAAATGTACATCCTAATAAACTGGGTTGTCAATGATTAGATTATTCCAGACAAACTGAATTTATCACTCAATGAAAAAAATATTTGGTGAAGTCATCCTGAAAAGATCATACTCGCATATGAACTCAAGTGGTGTGATTTTGGTTTAATGTCTTTATTACTTTTTCAATTACTGATAAAGACAGGAAGATTTTTTGGTACTTGTGCCACAAAATAAAGAGTAAATGATGCACAATTTCTGCATAACTTTTTTGTGCTGTCACAAAGACTGCTGGGAAATGTGACACAAGCCTGTTGCTTGTAAACCAGCAAAATAAGTATTATTTGGCAGGCTGTATCACTATTATTCATCAAAAGTACACAAAAACTTTATAGTCAACATTCACATTTAAAAAATTTTTTTGCCCAATTCAAATTCACTTCCACCATGATTCATAAACTGGCACAACTTAACAACTTGAAAAACAACTTTCTCAACAGTCAACAGTCTGGGCTTAAAGAAATTCCCAATGGTAAATGTGACATTGTGAGCTTTTCTTATAAATGAGATCATTTCAACTTGACCTGAAGGCAGCAAGAAAGAGTGAGATAAAGCGAAATACATAAAGATTAAATCGCCCTCATGTTGTTCCAAACCTGTATAATTTTCTTTGTTCTGAGGAACATTAAAGATATTCTGAAGAATCTTTCAACTGTTTTTGCCCATACAATAAAAAGAACCCAGGCTCATTGTAAAAACGTGCCCTGTGGACATTTGGACATTTTGCGACACTTTCAAAGTGAAGTGTCTAGTGAGTGGCACTGAAAGCTCAGTTTTATCCAAAACTGCTACATTTATCAAGATACTTATGGTTGTTGTAAGTATCAAGACAGTTTGGAAATGAAATTTCCAGCAAGGGGTGCTAAAAGGTTAATGCCTTATAATGTTTGAAAAAACATTAAATCCTACCCTAAACTAACCAATAGCCTTAACAAAAGCATACAGGAGATAAAAACGCATTTGCCATTTAGCTTGCATTGAGCTTTGAGCTCATACCCAAGCACTCCACAGTGCAGTGCTGTACCATATGAGCTACTAAGCAAGTTTACTATGCATGCACATGCACTATGGTAAAATTGTTTTGACGTCATATAGCACAGTATTGTGCAAGAAACTATAATAAGTCTTTATTAACCCTTAAATGCATGAATGTTTTTATCATTATTATATATTCGGGTCTTTAACAACCCGGACCTATATCTAGCACGGATGGATCTCCAAGTGCCGCAATAGTATAAAACTCTCCTGATATTTTAATAGCAATTACAGAAGAATAAAATAAAGCATATTTTGTTACCCTTTGGAACTCAGAAGGGTTCAGTTTGAGCAGATGTTTTATACCATCATCGCTGTTCTCGTCAGAGCTCATTTCCCAGTACAATCAGCATCTGGCTAATATTCACAATCTCAACACACATTCTTAAAACTATCATTTTCAACATCTTCAAAATCAATATTTTGATCGCTGACAGCTTCTTCACCAAATCCATCATCAAGTGACAGTGACACTAATATTTGATTGTGTTCAGTACTTGCTCTGCAGTAAATTTTCTTCAGTATTTTCTATTCTTTTGTTTTATGCCTGCGGTAATTATGAGTGAAACCTCACTTCATCATTGTGTATAAGACATTGTTACCTTGAGGAATAAAGAGATAATCAGAGATTCAATTATGATTGCACAGAAAAAAAAATACTTACACTATTACATACCTTGGGTCACCAGCGACCCTATACACTTTTTGCAAAAAAAATATTTAAAAACATTCTTTGATCATTCTATTTTTTGTCGTATTTTATTGTTTATAATGAATAGGAACAGTAAGAAGGTTGATATCTAACTTTTAAAAGTTTTTAAATGTTTTTCCAATAAGCCTGTTGCAAGTCAATTAGGAATCACAACTGTTACTCATACTGTAATTTCGGAGCAAACTCATTAGTCTCATTTGTTGAACACAAAGCACTAGCAGTTTGACTTTAGCCATAAAAAAGCAACACCAGTATGACCCTGTCCAGCAGTGCTTGTAATATACAAGAGATGACCTTGGATTTTAGGAGCATGAGGGTGACACTGCTAAATCAGAGGCTTTGCCTACTTAAGACAGGGCTGCCAGAGAACCTGTCGCACTGAATTATTTATCAATTAGATGACCGTTAGCAGGGACAGAGAGAAGAGAGTTGAGGGGAGTCGAGGGAGACAGGGCAAAATAACAGCAGTCTGTGTGTCTGTGTGTAAGAGAGAGAGAGAGAGATGTGTCCGGGTGTGTTGCCAGATAAGAGTTCATGTCTGTTTGTATGGTGTGTGTGTGAGATGCAGTTATCTATTCTGCAGGGCTTTTTTGTTTTTGGAGGTTCTTTATTATGGTCTGCACACCTTGTCACACATGCTAAAGCCCATTGATGCAGGTACAATGTACAGAGTTTGTGTGTGTGTGTGCAGATGTGGGGAGGAGAGAAAGGCCTTTAGGACAGAACAAATGTACATGGCCTGTCTAAGCTAACATGCTAACAAGCTATACATAATCGAACACAGACACTAAATGACACTGATAAAGCTGGGATGTTACAGCTCAACAACACTTTTTCACCATCTCTAACGGAGTCTGAGTGAAACAGAAAGCTGTCGGTCAGACCATGAGACCTCGTACACCACTGCAAACCTTGTTCTGCACTCCAGCCATTCAACATTAAAAAAATTTTACTCCACACTACACGTGCATTAATTGGAACTGCATGACAAATCAAAAACATTTATTTTAGCATGATTTGAGCTAAAGAAGCTATCAGAATTAATTTTCTCACATTGTATGGTTATCTTGACAAACAGTCAAGTCATCAGTCTTTCCTTATTCCATCTAATGTACGTAACTTAAATATCAGTGACGCTCCTGATTGTGTACAGAAACAACACGCTGTATCAGGCCATAGATGATATATAATACTGAATTTGAAGGTCTCACCCCCTCAAAGCGGATCTGTGTTTGTAATGTCAGCAGGCATTAGAATCTGAAGAGCTTTAAATGAGTGTGACGACCCTCACAGAGGGTTAGTACTAACACACAGGCAACAACAGAAAGCAAATTATTCTTTTATTCTTATATTTATATTGACAAAACTCTAAGTGAGTTGTAATGTCCTCTGGTTATCTTAGCCGCAGTCCATTAGATGATTACAGTCTTTCAAGGCTCATAGTGCTCTTTGCAGTGACACTCAGCAGAAACAGACACACACACAAATGTGTCTCAAGAGAGAAAACAGGACCTTGTTTTTCCATGAAGCACACACTACCTAAAGTATTGCATGCTGCTCTTTCTTCCCCTTAGATTGTGCTAGGAAATATATGTTTGTTGATGGTAAAATAAACTAGCTTAAGTTTCACTAGTGCCATACTAATCTATGAGATATAGAGCAGTGTAATTGGTAGGGGTTTCGCAGAAAATAATAATAAAAATAAATGCAACAATAACAATATAAAATGTAATTATTTTTAATTAATCTTTATATTATCATGGTTATTATTTGTCCCACCAAATATAAATGTGTATTTATTTACAAAAGTTTAGGGTCAGTAATATTTTTTAAAGTTTTGAAAGAAGTCTCTTATGCATCACCAAGGCTGCATTTGTTTGATAAAATATACAACAAAAATTGTAACATCGTGAAATATTACTGCAATTCAAAATAGCTGTTTTCTATTTTAATATATTTTTCAAAAAAGTAATTTATCCCTGTGATGGCAAAACTGAATTTGAAATCATTACTCTTCAGTGTCACATGATCCTTCAGAAATCATTTTAATATTTTAACATTTCTTATTTTTAGCAATGTTGAAAAAAGTTGTGCTTACTGGAAACTGAATTAAAGAATGAATTACTTTCAATAAAATAAAATAATAAAATAAAATAACCATATAATGACATTTCTTCTCATTGTTATTATGTTGGAAACATATTTTTTGTAGATTTCTTTGATGAATATAAAGTTCAAAAGAACATTTTATTTTAAGTATAAATCCTGTGTGACATTATAAATGTCACTTTTGTTCAATTTAATGCATCCTTGCGTAATATCAATTTCTTTAAAAAAAAAACTGTAGTGTAGTTCACTTCTGAACGGTAGTAAACGGTATAAATATATTTGAAGTATATCATAGAGTATGTCTCATTATTTCAACAGAGAATGAAAGAGAGGAAGAGTCATAGAGGAAGGAGAGGTTTAAGAAATAAACAGGGGCTAGAGAGCGAGAGAGTAGAGAATAAATGGAGAGTAAGGCAGTTGGCACATTAGGGAGGGAGATCCTGCGGTGCAGCTTCAAACAAAAAGGCCCACTATGAGTGCGATCACTGATTACCAGTCTGGTGGTTGGGCCTCATTAAATCCTTTCTCTCTGTCACTCCCTCTTCCTTTCTCAACCTCACACACTTCTCACCTCCTCTTCTGCCGCCCAGCCATATGCCCACACAGCCGTGCCCCCAGGTGCAAAGAGCAAAGCACAGGATAGAGCAGAGGAAAATTCACGTCTGTTAAGACTCCTGCAACCTTGATCCTGCAAAGGCATCACAAATAAAGAGCAGGAGAACTAGAGAGAGAACAAAAAGAGTGATTAGAGAGAACATTTCATATATTGAGACATCTTAAGTGCACCACTTTAAGGGCAAATGCTGGAGTCGACACGTAAAATCATTAGCTATATCGCTTATCTTCACATCATTACACAGACTATGAGAGGAGAAACTAGAGAAAGCAAGGATGATGTGTGTGGTTTTCTGCTGGATGTTTGAAATCTTTGGTCTGGCTTGATACCATAACCAATGAGTTAGATGTGTTTCTGAGGAGGCCATCAGAACCACTGGAACCATGCGGTCTGTGACTCCTGACAACCCCTCTCGAGCTGTTGTGGGTCACTTTAACCCTCTTAAATGCATATTGTCATGCCGAAAGTTTATGTTATCTTCCACAGATGTGATTTGTACATGAACAATTGAATATATATTTGTAAATAAGGTTGTTCAACAAAGGTATGATGCTGCTACACTGCTGCGGGTGTCACTGGGGTGGTACCCTTTCAAAAGGTACACCTTTGTACCTAAAGAGTGCATATGGTACACAATTTGGTACCAAAAGTGTACATACAAAATAGTACATATTAGAAACTTATGCAGTTCAAAATGCTTACGCTACGTCTGACGACATTGCACACCAGTTACGCTCGTCAGACGTAGCGTAAGCATTTTGAACTGCGAGAGGCACTACACTTTTTCTGTAAGTTGAATACGGAAGGCGATTGGCCAGAAGCCGACACCTTGAGGGTGAGTAAATCATGGGCTAATTTTCATTTTTGGGTGAACTAACCCTTTAAGAAGTCAAACTAAAATGCAATCTCAAAACATTATCAAAATTATATATAGAGATCTTTATAAACTGTTGTTGATCTTGAGTATAACAAAGTATTCAGCTAGGAGGACATCTAGTCAAATGTGTTATTTTTATTATGTGTTCAAACGTGCTATTTTTATCACAGCAAATGTAAAATACGCACACATACACCAATCAGGCAAAACATTATAATATTGTGTTGGTCCCCTTTTTGCTTTCAAAACAGCCCTGACCTGTCGAGGCATGGACTCCACTAGACCCCTGAAGGTGTGCTGTGGTATCTGGCACCAAGATGTTAGCAGCAGATCCTTTAAGTCCTGTAAGTTGTGAGGTGTGGCCTCCATGGATCGGACTTGTTTTCTCAGCACATTCCACAGATGCTTGATTGGATTGAGATCTGGGGAATTTGCAAAGCCAAGTCAACACCTCAAACTCGTTGTTGTGCTCCTCAAACCATTCCTGAACCATTTTTGCTTTGTGGCAGGGTGCATTATCCTGCTGAAAGAGGCCACAGCCACCAGGGAATACCATTTCCATGAAAGGGTGTACATAGTCTGCAATGATGCTTAGGTAGGTGATACGTGTCAAAGTAACATCCTCATGGATGGCAGGACCCAAGGTTTCCCAGCAGAACATTGCCCAAAGCATCACACTGCCTCTGCCAGCTTGCCTTCTTCCCATAGTGCATCCTGGTGCCATGTGTTCCCAGGTAAGTGACGCACATGCACCCGGCCATCCATGCAATGTAAAAAAAAAGACCAGGCCACCTTCTTCCATTGCTCTGTGGTCCAGTTCTGATCCAGTTCTGATGCTGTTGGCACTTTTGGCGATGGACAAGGGTCAGCATGGGCACCCTGACTGGTCTGCGGCTATCCAGCCCCATATGCAGCAAACTGTGTGTTCTGACACATCTCTATTAGAACCAGCATTAACTTCTTGAGCAATTTGAGTTACAGTAGCTCGTCTGTTTGATCGGACCACACGAGCAAGCCTTCATTCCCCACGTCTTCTAGCTATCACAATTTGTCCCTTGTCAAACTCGCTTAAATCTGCTTCTAACACATCAACTTTGAGAACAAAATGTTCACTTGCTGCCTAATATATCCCACCCACTAATTCACATTATTGCTGTTTTTACTGTATTTTTGATCAAATAAATACATCCTTGGTGAGCATAAGAAAGGAACTTTTACTGACCCCGACTTTTGAATGGTAGTGTAAATGCATTTTTAATTTAAGTTTGGACTTCATAGAAAATGCATGGCCTTTTTGATGCAGCTCATTTCCTACTATGAGTACCTTAGTACTGACAATAAAGCAATTACACTGAAGTGTGTTATCACATACACATCCTCATACACAACCTGTGATAGTGCTTTTCAGCAGTTCTGTAATTAGATAAATACAGGAATAAAGGAAGTATGCAAACATGATACGCCACATCTGCAAGCACAAGAAAAAGAGAACTTTCCAGAGAGAGAGAGAGAGAAGGAGAAAGAGAGAGAGAGAGAGAGAGAGAGAGAGAGAGAGAGAGAGAGAGAGAGAGAAACCATGTAGACAAGGAGTGGTTTAACAAAGACAATTAGGAAACAAAAGCAAAAAAAGGAAATGAAAGGATAAGTAACTTCCCAATGTAATACAACACAGACTCCCCAACACAAATAGTACTAGAACATACTACATGATCATTAGTAGATGACACTGTGATTTAAGTGCAAAGAGAATACCTGGGCTGATTAAACATTTTATGCAGCGTCACTCAAGCAGCACACATTTCTGGAAATATTGAGAACATTACATTAATGCATTTGGCAGACACCTTTGTCCAAGAAGTGCATTAAAAACATTATTATTTATGTTTATAACAACTCCAGCCTCAGGGATTATGGAAATATTTTTGAGCAGCAAGCTTTTCTAGAGAAGGAGGTAATGAAATCTGAAAAATTCAATTTTGTGGTCTCTAAACATGTAATCCTCATTTGTCTTCCTGTGAGGCTGCCAGGGACAAAAAGTAATATTTTTAACATATGTTTTCAAATTTAAGCTCTCACAAATTCATTATAATCCAGAATGTGATTTTTGCCAAAAGCCACTTTATAGTTTTCTAGAAGCCACTGAAGATATTCGGATTAAATTACATGTTATAATTAAATATACATATATATATATATATATATATATATATATATATATATATATATATATATATATATATATATATATATATATTTATATATATATATATATTATTTTTCTGGAGAAGTACTTTTTATGAAAGTGAAAGAGAGAAGATACAAATGGATTTGGTTTTTGGATTTGCTGCAGTCTGCAACCATTAAAAAGAAGAGCCTACGCTGATGACGACAGACATTTTGGTGTGGAGTGTTTTGGCTGTCGCTCACACAAACACTAACAAGGACAGACCGACGGCACTGCGAGAGAGTGCTTATGCCTTAAGACACGCAGCCATTTCTGCACGCACACACATACACAGTAAAATCCAGCCACCCAAACACTTGCATAACACTGTCTGATCCCCGTTTTGTGACCCTGCAGCATGCCAAACACAGCACTGATGCGGTGGGGTGAAACAGAGGTCCTTGTCTGTCTCTGTCTGCCTGGTGGGAAGGAAGTCGACATCTCGTCTAATAACACCTCTCTACCCGATTTCAGAGCTCCCTTAAAATCAAAAGCTGTCAGTGAAAGCAGGTCATCTTCAGCTCATAGCATTACTCTGTACAACACTATCTCCTTCAGTGAGAGGATTGTTCCTGTGCTGATCAAAGTTGGACATGTTGAGCATGAACTGGATAATCTGAAATCTTTCAAACAGGCAGGTGAGCGATAGCATCAACAATAACATCCCCTTAATAACAAACAATAAAAAGCTGTTGTTTTATCCACCCTATAGTCTAGGATTACAAAGCTGACTGCAGACTGACCTCTTCCTGTGAGTGTGCTAGAGTGTTTTTGGCAGTGAGAAAAGCACATAAGAGAGTAGATGCATTACACACTCAGTTCTGGCCATCAATGTGATCAAACCCTGAGATAATTGAACCACAAGGCCAGTATTAAAAACAAGAACTGTATTAAAGTTTAAGCCTTCATATTGCTTTCATGGCACTAAATAATATTGCAATTATTTTGATGATAAAATTGGTTGCAGTTTAAACACAATCTCAGTGCTGAAAGAACATGTTTAAAGATACGTTTTGCCCATAAACTTATTCAAAAGAAAGAAAGAAAGGGTTGATTGTCATAATTACAGAAGAAATACCAGAGGAAATATTTCCAATACAGGGGGCCTTTGAATATTGCATTGGAGAATGTCCTTCAAGTCAAAAAGAACTGCTGCTATAAACCTATAAACCTAAAAAGCTATCATTCAAAAATCCATTTACTTACAGTTATATGAATTTCAGTCATAGATTACATAGACATTAAAATCCCAATTTCAATCCTGCACTCTTAAAATAAAGTTTTTTTATTGTCATTTATTTCCACGAAAACCCTTTCACATCTTCGGATCCTTTCTATTGCACAAAAAGTTCTTTATAGTGGAAAACATTTCTTCAGACTAATAAAATGTTCTTCACACTAAGAAAAAAATGGTATCACTGCAAAAACCCTCTTTTGGAATCTTTATTTTTAAGTGTGTATTTGCTACCTCAAATCAAATTGAATTGAATTGAATGTTGAATTGTGCACAACCCTGCTGTAGCTAATAGTAGCTTTTTGGAATAGGTTTGGTCCAAATTTTATATAAACTAGTTAAAATGCGAAATAACTTTTTATTTACAAGATAACTGGATGGCCCTCACATGCATTGTTATAAGGCCATGTGACAACAATAGGGCATACACTTAAGCTACAGTGTGAAACATCTTTATTGTTGCAGTATGCCTACTGTTACTATTTAAACAAAATAAGGTACAATGCACAGTATTTAGTAAGACGGTATTTCATTCTAAACAGCCATTCTCAGGAAGCTTAGCTTAGTGCACAGATGTGTGTTTTCTTGTGGTACATCTGAAGTGGCTCCCTCCCGTGGCTGTGGCAGTTCATTACACAGACATCTCTACACACTCTTAACAAAAAAAATCAAGATTCTGACCTGGCTCTTCCCCTACCCCTTCTCCCCATCACCCACCCCCCATCTCATCTCCTCTCTGTTCCCTCCCCCTCTCTTCTCTTGCTGACTGCTGCATTGTGGGTCTCTGTAGCATTATGCTGGCACAGTGTATACAAGCTTGCTGACACATGCAAAGCAGCACAGCCAGACACCCTGACAAATCTACACACACATATGCACACTGCATCCACACACACGCATACAACACCCTGGAATAATCTTTTTCATGTTACATAAATGCTGATGTGCTTTCAGTGACTGCAGAGCTTACAGGTCTGTTGGAAATTAGTCCGTCTAGCGTTTCCTACTGTTCTCAGCAGGCTATTTTCAGCCTTTAATTATTAGTGGTACTTTCTAAAGGGTGATTTCACATGGACATTTATTACAACAAAACTAATTTCAGATGTACCCTAAAGACATACTTAGTCATAACCTGGGCTCTCGGCTCTATGCTGAGACGTTAATATGCTCATAATATTATATTCAAATGAATTTCATTCATCCTTTATTCATCCTTTATTCACCCTCACCCTTCATTTCACCATTTTATTCTATCCATGTGATGCTGTTTTGCACTCTTTTATTTTCTACTACCTGTGTGTATAGTTAGTTATGTCTCCTTAGAGGAAGGAATAGCAACAACCATGCTCTATCCATGACCCCCAGAAGTGCAGGCCACACCACGTATCTGTGGAATTCTCTGTGTCTCTCCATGTTCATCAACACCTCACTGTAGAGCCTGACAGGTTCAGAGGGAGAGAGTGGATACTGCCCCAACGAAGCACACTGTCAAGCTCAGTGTTTCCTCAAGGATGTGCCATTGGTTATTAGAAGGAATTTCATGCATAGCTGGGATTGGTGAGATTTTAATCAAATTTGGCAGTTTGACCCAGGCCATAGTTTACTGAAGTAAAGATAAGAGGCCCCACTTTCGAAGGGAAGAGACAAAGACAATGTGTGTGAATTTGTGAATTCTCTCTGTAGCCCCTTGCTCTTTAAGTCTTTTTCATCTCTGGCTCTTGTTTTCCCAGCATGGCCTCCAGAAAGTTTCCACCCAGTAGGGAGGTGCGTCCTGCAGAATGGGTCACTGGGTTTGCACTTCAGATAAGTCTCCCCCACCTCTCGATACACACATAGACACACACTCCACACTACTCTCCGTCTCAAGGATGAAATAAAACAGCTTCACTATCAGCACGTGAATTATGAATGATTAATTCAAACAGCATGTTTAAGTGACAGGAAGTGTGTGCCTTTGACTTTAATGAATTTGTTCACTTCAAAATGAAAATTTCCTGATAATTTACTCACCCCCATCTCATCCAAGATGTTCATGTCTTTCTTTCTTTAGTCGAATAGAAATTAAGCTTTTTGAGGATAACATTCCAGGATTTTTTTTTATTATTTTTTTTTAGAAAATGACAGATGGTTTCGCTAGATAAGACCCTATTCCTCAGCTGGGATCGAGTTCTTTTGAACTTAATATTCATCAAAGAATCTTGGAAATAGCATGCATCACAGTTTCCACAAAAATATTAAGCAGCACAACTGTTTTCAACATTGATAATAATAATGTTACAGTTACTAACGTAACCTTGGTTCCCTGAGATAACGGGAATGAGCATTGCGTCAGTTTCTGACGTCAGAATCCTGAAGTCTGATTGGTTCAAATCTGTGCACCTGCTCAGACAAATGGCTTTTCAGTCCGCCAAAACAGCTCTTTTGACTGAGGGGCGGCAACGTCGACTTGTGCATAGGCACAGTAGCATGGCAAGCTACGCAATGCTCAATCCCGTTACTTCCAGGAACCAAGGTTACGCTAGTAACCACAATGTTCCCTTTCGATACAGTTCACTCGCATTGCGTCAGCTTCTGATGCGTATGGGGAAAGCAATTCAATAGTGCAGAACGAAAGCCGCCCAGAGATAGGGAGTTAAAATATGTCTGATAAGACAGGCTCAGGTCCAGAGGCGGAGCCAGTGGGTCATGATGCCCTTTAGAAAACCCCCCAATGGTGTGGATGCATAGGCAGACAAAATCCGTGCCTGAAGAGCAGGGATGTCTAAGTTACAGAACCTGGCTAAGGTGGATGGCAAGGACCAGTCAGCCGCCGCACAGATATCAGCAATGGACACACCGCTAGACCAAGCCTAAGAGGAGGCCATTCCCCTGGTGGAGTGGGCCCTCACCCCAAAAGGGCACTGCAAGTCCAAGGACATGTAAGCTAGCGCTATCCACTATCGAGTGGGATAGTCTTTGCTTTGTAACTGGCAGCCCCTTCGATCAGCCTCCGAAGCACACAAACAGTTGCTCTGATTGCCTGAACTGGCTAGAGCACTCGAAGTACACCCTAAGGGCCCAAACTAGGCAAAGTGGGAGTGGCGTCTGTTCGCCCTCAGTTGAGGGGAGAGCAGAGAGAGAAATTACTTAAAGGTGCAGTGTGTGATTTTTAGCGGCATCTAGCGGTGAGGTTGTGAATTGTATCCCCTTTCGGAGCACATAGAGAAGCTACAGGGGCCGACACAGGACACAAATTTTGCCGTCGGAGAGAGCAGAGAGTGACTAGCGCTCTGTAAAGAAGTTTGTCCGTTTAGGGCTACTGTAGAAACATGATGGCACAAAATGCCAATTCCGATGTAAGGGGACCGTGGTGTATGGAGATAGAAATGGCTCATTCTAAGGTAATAAAAACATATTACCTAGATCCTCATAAATACTACAGACTGAACCTTTAAGGACAACCATACTGTCATTGGGCCCAAACTCGAGGCAGGAAGCGTCCACTGAAAGAGCCTGCAGATCACCAATCTGCTTGACCAATGCCAGAGCCAACAGAAGGGCGGACTTTAGCGAGAGAGCCCAAAGGTCGGCTGTTGTGAACGGCTCAAACGGAGGGCCACAAAGAGCCCTCAGGACAATAGATGGGGCTAAGCGGATGCGGGAGTCGAAGACAACTTAGGGTTTCTCGAAGCAGCAGAAAAACTCTCTCTCTTTGGCAGGAAGTGACGCATTGCTTGTGATGTCTTCTGCACTGCTGTGAAGCGCTCAGCGAAGCCATCCACTGCAGAACCAAATATGCCTGAGGGAGTTACAGGGGAGTCCAGGAGGGCTGTCTTGTCAGCATCCTTAATCACGAGGACTGTGCAGCACTTTGAAGGCTGCCAGGTCAGGACCACTCTCGTCCATGGCACAGAGAAGCTTGGCCTGATAAACTTTGGAGGACCGCTATGGTGTAAAAGGCAGAACCAGCCTGACTGCTCGTGGCATACGCTCTGGCCATGAGCGCGGATGTCGCTCTGCATGGTTTAGACAGGTGGGCGGCTTTAGGCCCTGATCAGACAGAACGCACAAGGTGCACCGCACTGCTTTTTTTGGTTGACGTATTTTAATTTAGAAAAGAGAAGTGCGCTGCATATTTTTATGTTGCTAGGCAACCCCCGAATTAGCTATCCTGTCAGTCTAATCAAGGTAACCGTCACTACAACGGAAGGTCATATTTCATATTACAACATTTATTTTAACTACTTTATAATAAAAACCTTTTCTAATCTTGACAAAACACATATCAATGGAATTTCAATGACACCCGGTGGCTATTTGTGGTACAGCGCCTAAACAAAATCTCATGGGAACTTCAATTTTTGTAATATCAACTTCAAATTTGGAACACAAATTGGTTAGACATACCACAATGGAAGGCCCGCCTCTCCATTTATTCGATTGGACAATAGAAAAAATGCGAAATGAAATGAAATTTATTTTTTTTCAACTTCATGTGCTCAGAGCGTTCCTACAAAAACTCAAGCCGCAGCAGGAGGCTAAAACGTGAGGCGCCCTTTTCCTCCAGGTGTCAACTGTGGTGAGGGCAGCTGAGGAGGAATGAAAATCGAATGAAAATGCAGCCTTTGTGAGTGTATGTATTTAGTGTTTAGAAAAAAAACTATTTGAAAAAATAGTTTTTGTTAAACTAAATACATTTACATTAAATTGTCTGAATATCTATGCTGGACAAAGTTGATCTACAATTACAATATCTATAGGTCTATTAATCTGACTTTGACTTTCAGTCGGACTAAAGCTTTACATATGACATGACATTTAAAAAAGACAAATTAGTGCTTTAGTCTGACTGAATTTAAACTTTTGAAGTGCATGTAAACACACTTACTTTATCCCTCTCTGTGTGTTTACATTACCACTCACTGTAAACCACAATACATAGGCCAGCAAGATTAGACAGCAAGAATAATATTTTACTATGTAAATGTATTTTTGCATATTACTGTTGCACAAATGTTAATATACAATGTTTTAAAAAGTATTGCACAGTATTGTAAATAGCAATTATTTCTGTAAAATTAGAGATATGGTGGTTCCATTTTCAAAGCTCTGTGATGGAAAGATAAATATTGCCACATGGATAACATCTCTGAAGAATGAGGGTCTTCGTGATGCTGAGGGTTTCTCCACACTTTGAGATCTATGATATCTATCTGTAGTTTGCTTTTGTGGTGGAAAAATGTAATCATAGAAGATTAATTAAGACATATATTTGAGATCATACAGGAGCTAACATGTGTTTCTGCCATGCGGGACACCTTATTTGAGGGCTCTCCTGTACCAAAGGTGTCGGGCAGAACTAATTCTAAATCTGTGTGCTGTGCCTCCTACTTTTACCATGTGTGGAAAACTACTGAGAAGGATTGTTTACACTTTGGGGGGTATAAGAGATTGCAGCTTCTGTTATGTCTTCAGTTAGCACTCTACAGACATTCAGGATGGCTGTATGACTGTGACTCTTTTCTTGAAAGAAATCTGTGGTGGGCAGCGTGATTGGCCTTTAAAAATAAATATAAGAAAAATATATATAAAATGAAAGAATAAAAAAAATTAATAAAAAGAGGCTGCAATCACGTGGGCTACGCAACGTGAAGTGCTTACTGAGGTAGAAAAAGCAGCCACGGGGGCCATCTTTAAATGCAGCGGGATTGGTTTCTTATGAGAAAAGAAACTGCAATCACGTGGGCTGGGCAGCGTGAAGTGCTTACTGAGGTAGAAAAAGCAGCCATGCGGGCCGTCAAATTGGGACGCTATGGTGAGTGTCTAACCTTCTGGTCTTGGGTGAAGAAATCAGATCTGAACGGAGACGTCTGACAGATTATAGCGTGCGCGAAAAAGCTACAGAGACAGACTGCCAACATGGGGAAGTCTCAAAGCAAGCTAGCTGAATATGATACACCGGTATTTTGTCAAATGAGAAAATTATATGGCCAAAAATGCATGCAAGGTATAGTTAATTAAATATGATGGGTTCCCAAAAGGGGGAATGCTGAGTGTCACCAGACTGAAAGTGGTGAAAGTATAATTTCAGAAGGGTTGTTGTGGGAAACGTGTGTGAGAAATGCTAACAAACATTGAAATGTTGGGTGAAAGAGTCAGATAACAGGGAAAGGAAAATGTAGTATTATCAAGTCAAGTCAACTTTATTTATATAGCGCTTTTTACAAAGCAGCTTCACAGTGTTAAACAGGAAAATAATGAACAGAATTTGATTCGGCTGTACAGCCGCTCTGGAGAAAACGGTGATGTCATCCAGCTTATCAATTATCATATATATTTAAGTAATGTAGTTGATATAGTTAATTTAGTTTAGTAATTACATTTATTTGGATATTTATTTGAAAATGTAGTGTCCCCGCATTATCAGGCAGAAGCAACAGCTGTGTTTAAAGATCGCTGCTTCCATCTCTGTTGGTATAATTTTAGGTGAGTATGAACTTTGACTAAATTATGGCTAACAATTTGAGTGACATGGTCAGTAACTTGATCAGTCGGGATAAAGATTTTGAGACGAACAAAAGCAAACGCTGTAAGCAGCTCTGCTCTGAAGCCCTCACTTCAAAGAAATTTGTAGGACTTATTAAAAAAAAAATGGGCAGCAATGTTTTAATTTTGATTGGAAAGTTGAACAACAATTTGACTGGCTACAAACAAAGAAGAGATTTACACTCTGTCTAAGAAACTAATGAGATAGTAATAAGGTCAATAAACTGGAGTCTTTAATTCTTTTTGAAGAAAAGATCTATGATAATGTTAATATAAATTATGAGGTTAAAATTAAAGACAATGGTGATAAAAAGTGGTAAAGATATACAAATAGTTATGTAGAGGGTTTTAAATGACAAATTTATGAGAAAATTCCTCTAACTCTGAAAATAATTGGTGTTAAAATGTTGAAAACCCTAAAAGATGATGTTTTGGTTTCAAAAGATAAGCTCAGGCTTAGCTAAAATAAAACAATTTGCTTATCTGAATCCGGCCCCACCATGTCATTTCTGGCTGGGGCCTAACTTGCTGTGTAACAGAGACTCAATCTGAGTGGAAATTTATAGTTTCTAAATTTATTGTATGGGCAAAAGACAAATTTAAAAATTATGTTTATTTGAAAACGAATGTTTATGAAAATGCAGTACAGGTCCTGAATGCCTCAGAGTCTCTCTCTCATTCTCTCATTCTCTCATTCTGAGCCTGTGTCATAGGTGATAAGATATTTGTAGTAAAGCACAGGGCATCAGTGAAAATAATAGACAGTGATTTGTTAAAAGAGGATTGCCATTAAGCAATGATAAATATTTCAGGTAAAACGAAATGTGATGTCTTTAAATACAGACTTTAAATGAACTGATTTATTCTATGACCAGTAACATCTTTGTCTGATCTTAGCCTCCACCATGTATATAACCGATGGTGTGGGTTATAGAGATAGCCAAACATTAAATTGAATGGACAGTTGTTATGGTTAAATTTACTGAGTATAATCTACGCACTGGTTGCAGCCTTGAAGAGGTATGATGGATTTTAGTGATTAAGTTATGTTGTAATTAACCTGTCTCCATGTTCTACCAATAGTTAGCAGACCAAATGGCTCTGGTGACTCTTGAATGCACTTTCCACAAAGCTCCAGAAAACATCTGATCCTGTTAATGGAAATGGTCAAAGAGCTCGAACGGTTACCAGTGTGCATGAGGTGATTTCTCAAAGACGGGTAAGACTTTCTTTGGCCAGATAGAGAGCAACCTAAGACAGAGGGTCATCGCCGCCACTGGGCACCTCCAACAGGGGGGTGTTTTTATGTGAGGTGTGTATGTGTGTGAAGCAGATGTCTGTGAGGCCAGCAGCATCATCAGGGGGAGCTGTGACAGATACAGCAGTCTGCCCCAGAAATGCTCCTCCATACCACTCACCCAGGAACCGCATTTAGTGAATAGAATGTCAGGGAAGACCCTGAGGAAAAGAGTGGGAAAGGGCTTTCAAGAGCCGACTGAGACCTTGTGGTGATTGTCATTAACTTTTGTGGAGACCAGAACAAAATGTATTAATTGGTATCAGTAAAACTGTGTGATCAGGAACTAATGTTATTGTGAGTTTTTTACCCTTGCAGGTCATTAGATATGACATGAGACATGGTGGCGCCTAAAGATGAGGACAGCTTTTGAAGTAAAGAGAAGGTCTGGATAACAAAAGGTATTTAAACTAAAGCTCTAATTTGAAAAGTTAAACATTTTAATTTTCTAAACGTTGTCAAGGAATTTAATATTACAGTTGTCTGAGTAAAGTCTTCGGAGGCTGTGAAAAGATTATTTGGTTTGGAGAGAGAGGGAGAGACTGCATGAGTGGAAGCAGGGATTGTACTGTGTCTGCTATTGCCCTGTTAAAGCTGAAACAAAACAAAGAACCAAAACAAACCAGATGATTGTGTGAAGACAAATTAATAATAAACAGACATGATTTGAAATTGGTTAAGAGACCATGTAAAAGCTAGGCTTAAATCATTTTTAGAGTTTAAACTAAAAGGAAAATTTGGTGACTGAACTTTATGTTTTGTATGTGTTGGTTAGTGAAACCGTTCTGTCCTGATTGAGTGTATGGGGTCATTCACCTCTGGAATGAGTGTTTATCATTACAGATGGGTTAAGCGAAACAACAAACTTTAAAGAAGCTTATACTTCTGAAGGAATCTGGTGAAAAGATGATCCAGAACATGGGACGAGCTTTAAGTGGATTGGGTATCCAGCTCTGTCTGTCACTGGTAATTATGACTACTTTTGTCATTTATGATATGATTTGAATTACTCTCTGGAGCAGTAGAGATAAGACTGCCGTCCAGCATGGGGTTAACACCCTTGTCTAAATTCAACAGAGAGTCTGAGGTAAATTTTATAGACTGGACGGCAGAGACAAAGTGACAAATTAACTAATGTCACTAACCAAAATATCTGGAAACTCCCTAATATTTATGAAAGGCCAGAGGGCGAACAAAGTTTTATTCTAAAAATAAAAGTTTTATTTTATTTTATGTTTCCTCCTTTAAATGGAGGCATGACATTTGATTTATATAGAGAACTACAATTAATGTTGAAGAAGCAAGTGGCTATAAGGCTTTCTGTGTGACTGGGATTGAGAAATAATATTTTGGTGTCTGCAGAGCAGTAGAGATAAGACTGAAACAATATGATTATATGGTGCATCTGCAGACTGACTATTTGATAGAGGAATAATGTGACAAGTAAGTTAAATGAGAGAAATAGCCCCAAAGATTAATGTTGTGAAAATAAAACTTCTGACAGAATTTATAAACACATGAAGCAAATTAAGTTAATATATATTGAACTATGAATGCTTTTCAAAATACAGATTGGGTTAAAACAGCTTCAAAAGAAACTGATGATGCCTCATAGTACAAATTTAAAATGATAGGGGAGATTATGAAAATGTGTAAGTTCTTTGTAATATTATAACAATTTTGGTGTGGCAAGGTAAGGCTAGTGAGGATTTGATGATAAGTATCACTGCCAAATGACATGAATTAAGAGCTGATGAAGTTAAATATGATGTGGGCTATGAGGATTGAAAATGGGTCGGTTGGAAATAGTAAGTTTAACAAAAGGGTTCTTGAGTAAGTCTATGTTTTGGTGGAAATAATGATATGAATGTTTTCTTTTATTTTCGACTTTTGAAGAAGAAAGGTACATGCTATATGTATGTAGACTGTACAACTGAAGGATGTTTTATGTAGAGACTTAAAGTGCTTAGATGGATTATTATCTATCTTATTTTTGCTGTTTCTTCATGTATGTTTTCTAAAGTGTGTATTTGGTCTCTGAGGAGTGACTGAGGGTCTGGCCTAGGGATGTGTGATGTGTCGCTAAACACTTGATAGCGACAAGTTGTCGGGTGTTTTGGATTTTGAAGGTATCACACACCACTAATATGACAGGAGTGCAGTGACAGTGCTTGCTCACTTAGCCCGGCTTCCAGATATGAAATATGGATTTGTCTTTCATTTTATAGGATATTTTCAGTATGTTTTGTGAAACTTTCTGGTTAGAACTGGAGCTTGTAGCCCCGACAGGAGCATGCAAGCTGATGGAGGGTAAAAGTGTAACGATTTACACAGACTTGCGGTATGAACAAAAAATGTTCTGTGTTTCCACAGCGCCCCAAAATCATGTGCAACCCCGAACGCATACCGCAAGTCTGTGTAAATCGTTACACTTCTACCCTCCATCAGCTTGCATGCTTCTGTCGGGGCTACAAGCTCCAGTCCTACCGTGTTGCCAATCCTTCAAATAGTAGTGCTGATATTGATGTGTCTGCAATATATTTTCCAGTGTATTTCCAGCTCAGTACAGAGACTGGTGAAATCCAGCATGTCACACCAGATGGTTAAAATGTCTATTTACAATGATGGTGATGAATCTCCAGGTGCATTTGATGACGATACAACCAGCGGTGATAGTGAAATGCATTAAGACTTTCCTACTTTTAAATTTGGGAATGAGAAGTCCCTAAGAGATTGAAAAACAGTTTTTGCTTGCTAAGTTTAAGGGACTTTACCCACAAAAACAGCCTAAGCGTTTTCTTTATTCTTTCACAAATTTAAGAGAGTGATCATTATCCGGAAATCAGAAATGAAGGGTATAAGTGTGATGAGTGACTTACACTCACCTAAAGGATTATTAGGAACACCATACTAATACTGTGTTTGACCCCCTTTCGCCTTCAGAACTGCCTTAATTCTACGTGGCATTGATTCAACAAGGTGCTGAAAGCATTCTTTAGAAATGTTGGCCCATATTGATAGGATAGCATCCTGCAGTTGATGGAGATTTGTGGGATGCACATCCAGGGCACGAAGCTCCCGTTCCACCACATCCCAAAGATGCTCTATTGGGTTGAGATCTGGTGACTGTGGGGGCCATTTTAGTACAGTGAACTCATTGTCATGTTCAAGAAACCAATTTGAAATGATTCAAGCTTTGTGACATGGTGCATTATCCTGCTGGAAGTAGCCATCAAAGGATGGGTACATGGTGGTCATAAAGGGATGGACATGGTCAGAAACAATGCTCAGGTAGGCCGTGGCATTTAAACGATGCCCAATTGGCACTAAGGGGCACTAAAGTGTGCCAAGAAAACATCCCCCACACCATTACACCACCACCACCAGCCTGCACAGTGGTAACAAGGCATGATGGATCCATGTTCTCATTCTGTTTACGCCAAATTCTGACTCTACCATCTGAATGTCTCAACAGAAATCGAGACTCATCAGACCAGGCAACATTTTTCCAGTCTTCAACTGTCCAATTTTGGTGAGCTCGTGCAAATTGTAGCCTCTTTTTCCTATTTGTAGTGGAGATGAGTGGTACCCGGTGGGGTCTTCTGCTGTTGTAGCCCATCCGCCTCAAGGTTGTGCGTGTTGTGGCTTCACAAATGCTTTGCTGCATACCTCGGTTGTAACAAATGGTTGTTTCAGTCAAAGTTGCTCTTCTATCAGCTTGAATCAGTCGGCCCATTCTCCTCTGACCTCTAGCATCAACAAGGCATTTTCGCCCACAGGACTGCCGCATACTGGATGTTTTTCCCTTTTCACACCATTCTTTGTAAACTCTAGAAATGGTTGTGCGTGAAAATCCCAGTAACTGAGCAGATTGTGAAATACTCAGACCGGCCCGTCTGGCACCAACAACCATGCCACGCTCAAAATTGCTTAAAACACCTTTCTTTCCCATTCTGACATTCAGTTTGGAGTTCAGGAGATTGTCTTGACCAGGACCACACCCCTAAATGCATTGAAGCAACTGCCATGTGATTGGTTGATTAGATAATTGCATTAATGAGAAATTGAACAGGTGTTCCTAATAATTCTTTAGGTGAGTGTAAATTTGCTTATTTTATTATTATTACTTCAATTTTTTTACAATTTATTATTTTTATTACTATTATTTATGTATATACCAAAGGTACCAAAGGTGTCGGGCAGAACTAATTCTAGAAAGAAAATAAATCTTTATAAAGACAATTGGCTAAGGTTTGTCTCTTATTCAGTGGTGCAACTGAGAGTTAATTTTTTGGCCATGACACTTTGGAGGACTTACAGTGTATGGCTTTTCAAGAGTCATTGTTTAGAGAAACACGCAGATAAAATGAACACCGGGTTCTGGTGGCCAGTTAAGGGTGTGTTACATGTTTGGTCTCAGTGTGAGCTGGAGCTGATGAATGTTTATTTGTGTGAATAGAGTAACAAGACACACTAGAGAAGAGTCCCATAGAGGGGGCGATAAGAGGAAGCACCTGGGGCCAGACAGAGAGTTGGGTGAGGAGGAGGGGGCCCTTATGTATATAAAAGAGAGAGACAGAGCATACAGGAGAGCGTTGAAATTTAGTTATCAGAATGTGAGAGAGTTATAAAGAAAAAACGGGTTATAGGATCGCAAATTTGGTCACTTCACTGTATAAAAGTGTAATGATGTGTGACAATCTTGAGTTTGTGGTCCACGACAATGCTGTTGTGTAGAGACAGGGGAATGAAATATAAGCACAATGTATATAATACATAATGCACACAATTTGCACAATTAAAATAGTACACAATATACATATTCTGCTCAATTGCCATTCAAAAGTCGCCTCCCACACCTCGCATGGACAAGACTCCAGAGCCTACTGCAGACGGAGAGGCCGAACCTACCACGATGGAAGAGCTAGAGCAGAGGACTGAGCCAACCATCGCCCTGGAGCACAGGCCCACAATGATCAGATATGTGAGCCTGCTACATCGTACATCGCTGTGGGGCTGCTTGTGGAGTATGAGGGTTTGGAAGTGGACATTTCCCTGAGTCTTCTGTACGGAAAATAATCACAAATAAACATGTGCAAACTCAAGAATCCACATTAAAGGACACTAAGGAGACTTGACTGTCCAATGAAAGTGTTAATCAAAAGCACTATAAAAAGGATGAAGAAAACATTTATATGATCTAGATCTTCAAGGACAGTCAGTTCATGATCTGTCTCATTGACAAGCTTAATAAATTCTCCACCAGCATGTTTCATTACTGGATATTGGCCTTCTAATAGCTACAGCTGTGTACTCTCTGCATACGGTTACTGTAATCCTTTGGTCTGGTTTGAGTCTCTATAAATTGGGCCTTCCAACCTCTGACCCTGAGCATATCTGAGAAAAGGGGCCTGGGTGTCTGTAACCGCAGCTGTGTTACATAAACACACCATAAACTAGCCTGTCTGTCACGGATGAGCCTGAAGATCCCATCACAGGCACATTGGAGCCTCGCTGTGTCCTTAAATACAGCCCTTTTTACCAGCCTGATTAATAGCCAGTGCGCTCTGAAAGCTGACTGTTAGGGCACTATAGGCTGCTTCATGCGTTCTACTGCACATGCTCTTTAAAATCCAATCTGCACACTTACTTAGTGCCCACACAGAATGTTAATTGACTCTTCAAAGACTCTCACTTTTCCATAATACTCTTGGAGTGCACTAACAAAAACATGTATCATGCTTTTGGGTTAGTACCATGCTTTTTGGACATGTAATTGCATGGTATTCTTTTAATTATCATTTAAATACCATAGTATATGTAAATTGTAATCATTTTATGTTATGATATATATTAAAGTTCCATGGATTTACCATCATTGTATTATAGTACCGCCACAGTTATAGTAAGGGCCTCAGCATGTTCAGGGAATGTTTTGCTTTATTAATCCATCCCAGCTCCACCAGACCCCAGGAGAGATGGAGAGACATAGCGCAGTGCTGGCAGACAGCCAGGCAAATATCCAAAATAATAATCAGCAGATTTCAGCAACCTCCCCGCCTTTTCCCAGCCCCACCACCCACCTCTCTCCCTTACCTTACCCTTTGTCAGTGTTTATAGACATAGATCTGATGTATACAAATGTAGGTGCAGTGAATGGACAGATGTGCTGATTTATATGAGCGTTCACTGAACAGCATGGAAAATTAGTGTACCGAAAATGGATAGAAAAGAACTACTTGTGCTGTGTCAGTGCTTAAGATTGGCCCATTGATTTTCACATTACAGGACTGTCCACACAAACATGGCCAACTCATCTATTGTTCACCACCTTCTCCTGTGTGTGCAGATAATGCACCACCTAGCGTCCTTTGCTCAGATCCTGATAATGTGTGAATGGAACAAAGACACAATGTATGTGTATGCATACGATATGAGTGTTTGGTTGACCATTCAGGTTAATGAATATATGTATAGAGGTTATACATACATATAGCATACAGCCCTCTGTCCTGTACTTCATAAGATCAGGTTCCTGCACACACACACACACAAAGTAAAAGAATGTAGAAATGCTAAAGTAAAAACTTTCATGGTTTAACAATGTTATTTAACTATATACAGTAAAAAATGTAAAATGTTTTAAATTAATTAAGGTAAAAATAGGTAAAAAAGTATAAATGTCCATACAGAAAAAAAATCTATATTACACTCAAAATGACCGGTAGTAGTTAAAAAGTTTGGAGTAGGTAAGATTTTTTTTGAGAGAGAGAAAGAAATAAAGAAGTTAATTGGTTTATTCAGCAAGGATGCATTAAATTAATCAAAAGTGAGAGTACATTTACAATGCAACAAAATATTTTTGTTTTAAATAAATGATGGTCTTTTGAACTTTCTATTCACTAAAGAATCCTGACAAAATAATTATCATGATTTCCACAAAAATATTAAGCAGAACAACTGATTTCCACATGATAAGATGGTTCTTAAGCACTAAATCATATTGGACTGATTTCTGAAGGATCATGTGACACTGAAGACTGGAGTAATGGCTGCTATATATAAATTATATAACATTATAATTTAAAACATTAAAACAGAAAACAGTTATTTTAAATTGTGAACAGTAGTGTAACTTTTGAACAGTATATTTTTAGTGTAAAAATATGCATCGCCTTAAACAACTCTCTGTGTTGAAAGTCCTTTACCTTATTTCATGTTCTAGGTCAAAAATGACCGGCCTTTTAAATTGCTTGTAAATCTCTCATTATGCTATATTATTACCAAATATTGGATTCAGTCATTTTGACTATGTGTTTTCTTTCAATTAGCACAGGTAACATAATGAGAGATTTATAAGCAATTTTTGTTGGCCTGGAACCCCAAATCCAAACCAAAAAAAATAAAGGTAGGTAGGTAGGTGCGCAAAGTCAGTAAGTTTTAGTCCTGTGCTATAACATTAACTCACATTTTTGGGACAAATTAAAATCCTCTCCAGGTCAAAATGACCAAAACACAACATGAGGGTTAAGTATCAGAATTTGTCTGAGTTTGCTCATTTTAATTTTCTATTTTGGATCAAGCGCAAAAAATTGATTACTATTCAATTTTCTCTCACATTGTCAGCTTTATATTCCTCTGTTTGTGTGAGTCCTGGACTTTTCCGCTCACATGGCAGATAGAGAAAGAATGCTGTATGTGAATGAATGTGGTGATAGTATTGCTCCATCACTGTCTCTTTATCTCTAGAGCAGGCGTGTTTATGAGAGACTGTGTGTCGCCTCTGGATGTTTCTGGCCTCAGTCATCCATATTAATGAAGAAGAGCTGCCCTGTTCAGCATTTCTGCCAAAAGGAATGGATCATGGACATGGATATTCAGGTTCGATACAGCTTCATATGAAGATGTAAAGTGCTTTACTGCAGATTTCTGAAAGAACATTATGCCAACCATGTAATCGCTGGGGATGAATAGGGCACAGCAACGCATACGACATGTCATTCCTGTCATGCCTTAAAGCCACCATTATAGTGTAGTTGTAGTGCTGTTAAGATTAAGATTGCACATAAAATGTGAGTGGCAGCCAATTAAATAATATGCACTATGCACAGTGAAGTAAAAAACACATTAGTTAACTAACTATTGCAAATATAATGCATTAAGCTAATTGAAACCAGATTTGGTTTGCTCTACATGGTTCTTCAGTTATGTTGACACAGCTGCATGACACACTGAACTTCAGACCTTCTTTACACATTTAAGACATCAGGAGAACCATCAGGAGAAATGTTCCATACTATACAGCAGGATTTTAGTTTCAAATAGACGCTATATTAGGAGCCGTTTACACGACACCAACTAAAAACTGAAAACTTTATATGCGTTTTGGCCAGTCATTTACTTGACAACGCCGTTTTGATGCCTAAAAAAGCAAACTTTAAAAAAAAAATTGTTTCAAAGTGTATGTTTTGGAAAACAATACCGTTATTGTCTCCATGACATGTTGTAAACTACAAAAAAACACGAATTTGTAAAAAATGGTGATCAGTCTATATGCGCTGAGTTTTTGTTTAATAAAGTGACATTGCCAACTACTGGCCTGGCATGCAGAATACAGTGTTTTTAATTGTTTTTTTTGCAGAATGGGGACCGTTTGTACATGAAAAAAGCAAAGGTAAAACTTTTCCATTTTTAGTACATTATTGTTGTGCAAATGTACCGAAAACAGGTTACTATGTGATACTAAACGTCTAAATGTTTCTCAATCCAGTACGGCCAAGTGGAGCTAAAATAAATAAACTTATTTCCAGCAAGAATCAGTGTGGTTAGTGTTAACTTAAACTAAAGCTTTTAAAAAAAGAATTTCTGTAATTGAAAAAAAAAAAAAAACTAGGTGTGCGTCTCAATCAGCTCCCTAGTTCAGTAGTCAGGGCACTGATCAGAGAGTCGGCCATTTTAAGTGCTGTCTCAATCGCAAAATCCTTCCAGTGCACTGAAACTTTCAGTCCCTAAAAAGTCCCACAATACACTGTGAAAACCAGGGAGCACACATAAATCAAGTGAGCCAACTCCCTAAATAAATCACACGTGATAGGTGTTTTTTTTAAATGCAAACCCTTATTTTATTTTATTATATTTCAGCATACACAGGCATCGCTAGACAGGTAAGTTAATTTAGCAATAATTTATTTACGCCTGAAATGTGTGGCAAGTATTTAAATAACAAACTTGTCAGAAATATCAGTTTTGCTGTTGTTCATAAATACCAGTAGTGATGTTGTACAATGAGGATGTTGTCATGTCTCTGGAAAAAAGTTGTGTTCAAATGTGTAGTGAGCCAGGGTCCTTATGTCCTTACCAGTAGCCGAAATCATGTAGGCTACACCAGAGTTACGACACTCCCATAGACTTCCATAGGAACTGAGAAATGCGGAAGTAAAGCGTGTCACGGAGCGACCAATAGTTCCAAACACTCAATAGTTCCTGCATTGAATCCCATTTTTTTCACATTGGGCCATTGACGGAAATGTTCATCATTTGTGAGAAAACGCTTTCCTGCCATTGACGAAATGTCACTGTTAAACAGTAGGAGGCGCTACCGCTGCTCACATCTTCTGAAAGAGTACAGAATCTCCTGATAAAAACCATAGACTGTAAACGTCCGTGACGTCACCCGTAGGTTTCCAAAGAGCAGTTTTGGCTGAATCCCAAATGGCATACTTCTATGCACTTTAGGTCTTGTGGACTTACAATGGCTACCGTGTGCGCATGCGCGTTAATGCTGTGTTCCAGGCAGGTTTTTGAGCCCATAAGTTACGACTTCCAACCACGACTCACGACTTTGTAGCGTTCCAGGTAAAGTCACGCCAAAATGCCTGAGCACAAGGAATTGTGGTAGCTAGATGTAAACAAAGCATGGCGGACCAAACGGGGCTTATGCTCATTTACAATCATTTCTATCGCCAAAGGTGATTACTCCTTGATTATTTGAGGGAAACGGAGGAGAAAACGGCGCATAAGGCAAGAGAAGCTGTTATATCTTTTATTTTAGGTTATTTGTATATTTGGAGTATTTGTAACTGGGAGTACATAGATCTAGTACGAGTTTACGGGTGGGAAGTCACAGGTTTGACTGCAGTTCCAGTGCACTTTCACGGGTAGAAGGTTGGAAAAACACAGGTTACGGGTTGCCTGCCTGGAACGCGGCATAAGTTCACGAGACCATAGGGCGTCCCATTTATCATTTTAGGTTTCAGTTTCAGAAGGGTGCTCGCGAGCGCCCCCCTTAGCAGCCGTTATGCCCTCACTATGCGCACTTCAGCTGAGCCCGCAAGTTCGCGAGCTACGCAGAGGACTTTACTCGGCAGTCAAAGCGGCAATACGTCACGAAAGTGCGGTGTGGACTTCAGATAAAAACCAAAACACATGTGAAGAAGTTAAAGAAATAAGCAATATCATATGTAATCATATGTAAAATACCGCAATCACCAACATTAAACGGGTATAAATCAAAACGGCCTAATGTTACTTAATAAAATGCCGACCTAGGACCTTATAGGACTGTGAAGCTTTAGGGGTGTTGATGGACTCAAACTACTCTATGTTTTGATCTGAATCCACATTTGGATTCTGAATCCGATCTGGATGTAGTCTTTGGAAAAAACCTGATTTTCTCAGCTTTTTGCTCAAAATGTTCCTTTTTTTAATTAAATGTACACTCACCTAAAGGATTATATTTATTATTTATTTTATTGTCATCTCACTGGATCTGCTTTCAATTAATTAATCAAACAAACAATATACACTCACCTAAAGGATTATTAGGAACACCGGTTCAATTTATCATTAATGCAATTATCTAATCAACCAATCACATGGCAGTTGCTTCAATGCATTTAGGGGTGTGGTCCTGGTCAAGACAATCTCTTGAACTCCAAACTGAATGTCAGAATGGGAAAGAAAGGTGATTTAAGCAATTTTGAGCGTGGCATGGTTGTTGGTGCCAGACGGGCATGTCTGAGTATTTCACAATCTGCTCTGTTACTGGGATTTTCACGCACAACCATTTCTAGAGTTTACAAAGAATGGTGTGAAAAGGGAAAAACATCCAGTATGCGGCAGTCCTGTGGGCGAAAATGCCTTGTTGATGCTAGAGGTCAGAGGAGAATGGGCCGACTGATTCAAGCTGATAGAAGAGCAACTTTGACTGAAATAACCACTCGTTACAGCCGAGGTATGCAGCAAAGCATTTGTGAAGCCACAACACGCACAACCTTGAGGCGGATGGGCTACAACAGCAGAAGACCCCACCGGGTACCACTCATCTCCACTACAAATAGGAAAAAGAGGCTACAATTTGCACGAGCTCACCAAAATTGGACAGTTGAAGACTGGAAAAATATTGCCTGGTCTGATGAGTCTCGATTTCTGTTGAGACATTCAGATGGTCAGAATTTGGCATAAACAGAATGAGAACATGGATCCATCATGCCTTGTTACCACTGTGCAGGCTGGTGGTGGTGGTGTAATGGTGTGGGGGATGTTTTCTTGGCACACTTTAGGCCCCTTAGTGCCAATTGGGCATCGTTTAAATGCCACGGCCTACCTGAGCATTGTTTCTGACCATGTCCATCCCTTTATGACCACCATGTACCCATCCTCTGATGGCTACTTCCAGCAGGATAATGCACCATGTCACAAAGCTCCAATCATTTCAAATTGGTTTCTTGAACATGACAATGAGTTCACTGTACTAAAATGGCCCCCACAGTCACCAGATCTCAACCCAATAGAGCATCTTTGGGATGTGGTGGAACGGGAGCTTCGTGCCCTGGATGTGCATCCCACAAATCTCCATCAACTGCAAGATGCTATCCTATCAATATGGGCCAACATTTCTAAAGAATGCTTTCAGCACCTTGTTGAATCAATGCCACATAGAATTAAGGCAGTTCTGAAGGCGAAAGGGGGTCAAACACAGTATTAGTATGGTGTTCCTAATAATCCTTTAGGTGAGTGTATATTCAAGTGTTGATAAAAAAGAATGCATGGATTTAGAATACTTGTTTTGTTGTTTGTTTAAAAACAGAGGGTCAGTTCTTTATTTTTACAAAGCTCATCGTTCGGAAAAGTGCGGTGTGCTCTGATTGGCCAGCGATCCACTGTATTGTGATTGGCCCAAATACCTTTTGCGTCTGACGTAAATGTCACGCTTCTTTCTTGTTTGGAACATCAGATCTCAAAGCAACGCAATATTGACAGATGATAATGTCGGTCCTACCTTATCATCAGACCGAATCTGATGCAGATGACCAAGCTGATCGATCAACGTTGCCAGCGTGACTGGACCAGGGGGGTATTCCAGAAAGCAAGGTTAACTTACCGTCACATATACCCTGAACTCTTGGTTGATTAACCCAAACCTGGCTTATTCGAGGTATGCTGGTTCCAAAAACGCTTCCGTGAGTAAGTTCAGACAACTCAGAGTATGTTCCCATTTAACACACAAGACATTCTTAACAGACCGACGAATCGATGATTCACCATGGAAACAGATGCTAAGAAAAAGCATGCCGTTCTACTTCCTCTTTTGTTTAATGGCAATTTACATAACCTCCTTAGTGCACATCGCCACCTATTTGGTGGTTATGCAATATTGTTTTAATGTTTTCGTTTAATAAGTAATCTTTATTTACTGAGCATTACACTCACCTAAAGGATTATTAGGAACACCATACTAATACTGTGTTTGACCCCCTTTCGCCTTCAGAAGTGCCTTAATTCTACATGGCATTGATTCAACAAGGTGCTGAAAGCATTCTTTAGAAATGTTGGCCCATATTGATAGGATAGCATCTTGCAGTTGATGGAGATTTGTGGGATGCACATCCAGGGCACGAAGCTCCCGTTCCACCACATCCCAAAGATGCTCTATTGGGTTGAGATCTGGTGACTGTGGGGGCCATTTTAGTACAGTGAACTCATTGTCATGTTCAAGAAACCAATTTGAAATGATTGGAGCTTTGTGACATGGTGCATTATCCTGCTGGAAGTAGCCATCAGAGGAAGGGTACATGGTGGTCATAAAGGGATGGACATGGTCAGAAACAATGCTCAGGTAGGCTGTGGCATTTAAACAATGCCCAACTGGCACTAAGGGGCCTAAAGTGTGCCAAGAAAACATCCCCCACACCATTACACCACCACCACCAGCCTGCACAGTGGTAACAAGGCATGATGCATCCATGTTCTCATTCTGTTTACGCCAAATTCTGACTCTACCATCTGAATGTCTCAACAGAAATCGAGACTCATCAGACCAGGCAACATTTTTCCAGTCTTCAACTGTCCAATTTTGGTGAGCTCGTGCAAATTGTAGCCTCTTTTTCCTATTTGTAGTGGAGATGAGTGGTACCCGGTGGGGTCTTCTGCTGTTGTAGCCCATCCGCCTCAAGGTTGTGCGTGTTGTGGCTTCACAAATGCTTTGCTGCATACCTCGGTTGTAACGAGTGGTTATTTCAGTCAAAGTTGCTCTTCTATCAGCTTGAATCAGTCGGCCCATTCTCCTCTGACCTCTAGCATCAACAAGGCATTTTCGTCCACAGGACTGCCGCATACTGGATGTTTTTCCCTTTTCACACCATTCTTTGTAAACTGTAGATATGGTTATGCGTGAAAATCCCAGTAACTGAGCAGATTGTGAAATACTCAGACCGGCCCGTCTGGCACCAACAACCATGCCACGCTCAAAATTGCTTAAATCACCTTTCTTTCCCATTCTGACATTCAGTTTGGAGTTCAGGAGATTGTCTTGACCAGGACCACACCCCTAAATGCATTGAAGCAACTGCCATGTGATTGGTTGATTAGATAATTGCATTAATGAGAAATTGAACCGGTGTTCCTAATAATCCTTTAGGTGAGTGTATATATATGTGTGTGTGTGTGTATGTATGTGTCTGTTATGGCCAACATCACTCTTAGCTGTTAGGAACTGTGCTATATTAGTGGTTCATGAATCTGTGTGTGTATTTTGTTCATTGAAGTCTCTTTCTTTTGAAGTGCACAACTTTGGTGGTTTTCCCTGCATCCACAGACTGACTATAGCACAAGCCGTTTGCATTGGAGTATGGCCGGTAAGCACATAAATGTTGTTTGCATAATCGCATCATTTTATTTATTCTAGCTTGGTTAATGTCCAGTAGTTGACCAAATAAAGCAAAAACAGATCATATTATGTAATTCATGTCTTGATTTTGTAATTGCAAACACCAAAGACTAAATGTAACTCGAGTTTGTGAGCAACTTGAAGAAACTTGACATTGTGAACCAGAAACATTGAGTGGCTGAAAAGAAGACTCAAACTTTAGGCCTTGGGAAGATATACATAGTTATCTTCAATTATTAATGATATTTCACAGCTTAAGTGGTTTAAATATTTCTCCCATCATAAAAAGAAACCAACAAATAACAAGTGTGCTAGTATGTGCTTTGTTTACCGTTTTATGTTTGTTAACATAATAATGTCTAGGGCTGCAACTAATCATAATCAATTAATCTGTTGATTATTTATTTACATTATCTGATAAAAAAGGCTAATTTTATTTTCTTTATTTGTATAGAAGAAAAAAAAAAATTCCACATCTTGCTCCAAATAGGGTACTATTTGAAATGTGTATTAAGTGACAACTTGTAGCATCTCAACTAGCTAAATCCAGGAAGTTATTCTAGCGGGTAATTTTAAATTGATTAAAATTACAACAATATATTTTTATATAATTACTGAATGACTAATCCTTAAACTAAAATGAAAACTGAAAATATAAAAATAAAAGCTAATTAAGGGTGTTAATAAATACTATGGTATACAAGAAATACTAAAATAACACTGGCAAGTATGCCCAACTGAAGATTTTGCCAAAACAGCCAAACAGTTAAACCGGTAACCAGGATTTCCAAACAAGGCATCCATGAGATGGTTTCAATCTGCTATAGTTGTTTAAATCATAAGTCATGCTTTCAATGTCACTCTTGGTCCAGAATGGCTAAATCCCCTTGGGGGAATTTCCACTTGGCTAGAAAATGATTCCAACTCATGATTTATATTAATAAAACCGCATTGAGCTGGTCTCTGCTTCTTTGCACTCCAAAAATATATTTATTGTGTATACATAAATATATTTACATTTATTAATATACAATTTTGCTATTTGCACTTCTGGTTAGATGCAAACTGCATTTCATTGGCTCTGTACTTGTACTCTGAACAATGACAATAAAGTTGAATCTAATCTAAAAGATGCAGGCTGAGCCCAGCAATCCTTCATAAACACGGCCCAGATACACCAACATCCTCACGGATCACAGAGAAAGTTTCGTAACACAGTCATCTATATATTAGTCAGGAGCGTTTAAACATTTCCGCTTCTGTGAAAGCAATGAAGTGGTAACTGAACAACGTGGCTTGGTTTCTTATTAACCTTGTCCTGCTCAACAAATCAATTTAAGGAGAGCCTGCAGTTATGAATTATTCACTCTACGCTGGAATGTGCAAAAAAGGAAAAACATGGGTCAGATTGTGCTATAAAAAAAGAGGTAGGGTGCCCTCCACTGGATTTGGGCTTTAAAACACACTGATGGGTGTTTTCTGTAACTTCTCCTAAACATTTTCCTGGGTAAACCAGGTCATTCAGAAAGTTTTAGATTCTTGGAGGCTTGGGAATGAATAAAAATATACGTTTACGTGCCATTGATTGTGTCCTTTCCTGCGTCTAGACTCCCCGTGAGGAAAACCAAGCTATTCTCTGCAAACCACAGACAGCTGTCTGCTTTTAGACCGGCCATAGAAACACAGCACTCCACCCTACAACAGGAAATAACTCTGTAATCTACTCAAACAAACAGCAGCAGCTCACCGCACTACAGCATAGCACTGCTGGGACATATTTAGAAAAATACAGACATATATAAACAGTAGTTCTACAATTAACCATGAGAAAATGTCACATTTATATCTAACAATGTAGGCTGAGCGCAAAGGGAGATTGCAGAAAGTGAGACTTAAAGTGAGTAAATATAAAACAGTCTAAAAGCTAAACTGCTGGTTTGGACATTAATGAAAAAAAAAAAAAACTTGCTTGTTGTACATGTATGACAGTGAAGAGAGACATTCAGTCTGTTGTGAAGAGAGCACACATACAAAAGCTTTGGAGATACATGGTTTATTCAGTGTGCAGAATCAGTTCTGGTCTTCTCAAAAAGCGACAACATTGATCAAAGCGAGTATAAACAAACGTGAGCGCCAATTTGAGGCCAACACTTTGATAGAGGAATAAACAAACGGATGGGATGATTGAGCTACAGCTGAAAAGTAGCAGAGGTCTGTGACATGGCGTTATAGAGGAACGTGTTGTTGAAAGGTACAAACTGGTGCGTGATGATTTTGATGGCTTCTTGAGCTGCTGATCCTGCAACAAAAAAAAGACAAAGGGCCCCTTTACAACTGCCATTACCATGTTGTTCATATCTGGATGGTTTATGGATATGCAATAAGACTTAAGACTCCTACAACCCCTTGGCAAAAATTATGGAATCACCACACTTCACCAAGCTTTTTTACTTCATAGCAAACAAACAAATCACAGATGTGATGCAAAAAAAGGTTTTGCTCAATAGCTTAACATTCTGGCTTCATGAAAGATACCTTAAACAAATTCATTTACACTTTCCCCAGATCAAGTAGAGGAAAAAAGTATGGAATCACTCAATGTTGAGGGGAAAAAAATGGAATCATCATCAAAAATAATTCTGAATGAAAACGACATCCTGAATTCTTTGAGGCATGGACTTCACAAATAAAAATCAATAATCCCCATCAATCTGGTTCCAACTTTCTCAAATAGCAGTTGATAGATCAGTTTTGCAGGATGGAACCTTATCATGGATCTTTTTTTTATTTATTTCCATCATAAATTTTCAATTGGATTGGACTGTTTGCTGGCCATGTCATTGAGTTGATATGCCTTTCCTGAAGAAAAGCTTTAACACTCTTTGTGTGCGAGATGCATTGTCATCCTGAAAAATGTCATCATCATCAAACCCATTTTCTAAGGATGGAATTAGAAAAGTGTCCAAAATGTCAATGTACACCAGTGCATTTACGGTTGAGGTAATGATTGCCATCTCCCCTGTTCATTTACCTGACATATCATAAATGAGTTGGGAAATTTGATTGCTTTCTTAAGGCAGTCATCTTTATACATGTTTCATTAGAACAGCACCAGCTAAAGCTAAAGCTTAAGCTAAAGCTTAAAGCTAAACCTTGACTAACTAGGGCCCAGGTCAGGAAGCAGACGGACTGGCTTACCCGACCGTCTGCTAGCTGTCTCTGGTCACAGAAGTCAGATAAATCCCAGCACATAGAGACTCTTTCACCTAGATATTATCACATAGAGACTGTTTCTGTTCCATGAATTATTAAATACAAAAAAACACCAAAACTATTCAACGGTAAAAATTTAATTGATGTCCAACAAATAAACAACAGATATAATACAGATGAACAAATGATAAAGCTCAGGCTGCTGAATATTTGATCCCTTTCCTCAAAAGTGCTTATTGTTAATGATATGATTACAGATAATAATCTAGATGTGCTGTGTTTGACAAAAACCTGGCTAAAACCTGACGACTACATTACTTTAAATGAGTTCACCCCTCAAGATTATTGTTATAAACACGAGCCGCGTCTGAAAGGTAAAGGGGGAGGTGTTGCTGTAATTTATAATAATATCTTCAGTATTACTCAGAAGTCTAGTTTCAAATATAATTATTTTGAAGTTTTGGTGCTTTACGTAACGTTATGTAGTGAAATTGATAAATCCTGTTTAACATTTGTGTTGGCTACTGTATATAGGCCACCAGGGCACAATACACACTTTATCAGAGAATTTGCTGATTTTTTATCAGAGTTAGTACTGGCTACAGATAAAGTCCTAATTGTTGGTGATTTTAATATCCATGTAGACAATGAAAAAGACGCATTGGGATTGGCATTTAGAGACATTCTAAACTCTATTGGAGTTAGGCAACACGTATCAGGACCCACTCATCGCCGTAATCATACTCTAGACCTAATATTGTCACATGGAATAAATGTTGATACCGTTGAAATTCTGCAGCAGAGCGATGACATCTCAGATCATTACCTAGTATCATGTATACTTAATTTAGCAAAGGCTGCAAAGCCGTCCCCTCGCTTCAAATATGGCAGGACTATCACTGCTGAGACTAAAGATTTCTTTATAAATAAACTTCCTCATCAGTTTCATCTCCTCAGCATCCCAGATAGCCCAGAGGAACTTGATGTTGCAACAGAAACTATTGACTCTCTCTTTTCCAGCACTTTAGACACAGTTGCTCCTCTGCGCTTAAAGAAGATTAAACAGAATAGTCCAACGGCGTGGTACAACGAGCAGCAGCCAGAAAAATGGAGCGCAGCTGATAGAAAACAAAACTGGAAGTTTTTCGCATTTCGTGGAAAGAGAGCATGATTTCATACAGAAAGGCCGTAAAAACTGCTAGATCTGCTTATTTCTCGACTCTCTTAGAAGAAAACAAACACAACCCTAGGTATTTATTTGATACAGTGGCTAAATTAACCAAAAATAAAGCTTCAACTTCTGATGTCTGCCAACAGCACAGCAGTAATGACTTTATGAACTTCTTTACTTGTAAGATTGATATTAGGAAAAAAATTATAACCATGCAGCCGTCTACTACTGTATCACATCAGACAGAGCATTGTAGTGTCACTGAGGAAAAATGACATTCATTCACTGCTATAGGAGAGGAAGAATTGGCTAAACTCGTTAAATCATCAAAATCAACAACAAGTATGCTCGACCCTATACCGACTAAACTACTAAAAGAGATGCTTCCAGAGGTCATAGATCCTCTTCTTAATATCATTCATTCATCCTTGACTTTAGGATATCTACCGAAAACTTTTAAGTTGGCTATTATTAAACCACTTATTAAAAAACCGCAACTTGACCCTACAGAATTAGTCAATTACAGGCCAATCTCAAATCTACCCTTTCTGTCAAAAATACTAGAAAAGGCAGTGTGCTCACAATTATGCTCCTTTTTAGAAAAAAATGGTATCTGTGAGGTTTTCCAGTCAGGATTTAGACCATATCATAGTACTGAGACTGCTCTCATTAGAGTTACAAATGATTTACTCTTATCATCCGATCGTGGTTGTATCTCTCTGTTAGTGTTACTCGATCTTAGCGCTGCATTCGATACCATCGACCACAACATTCTTTTGAATAGACTCGAAAATTATGTTGGCATTAGTGGAATTGCATTGGCATGGTTTAAATCATACTTATCTGACCGTTTTCAGTTTGTAGCACTAAATGAAGAGATGTCACACCAATCACAAGTTCAATATGGAGTACCGCAGGGCTCAGTGCTAGGACTGTTGCTTTTCACCCTGTACATGCTACCACTGGGAGATATCATTAGGAAGCATGGCGTTACTTTTCATTGTTATGCTGACGATACTCAGCTCTATATTTCTTCACGCCCTGACGAAACTTACCAATTCACAAGATTAACGGAATGCATAGCTGATATAAAAAATTGGATGACTAGTAATTTCCTGCAACTTAATTCAGAAAAAACAGAATTTTTAATTATTGGACAAAAAAACTCCACATGTAGTAACCTAGAATACTGTCTAGCACTTGATGGCTGCTCTGTCAAGTCCTCGTCGTCAGTTAGGAACCTGGGTGTGCTCTTTGATGCCAATCTCTCATTTGAAAGCCACATTTCTAGCATCTGTAAAACTGCATTCTACCATCTTAAAAATATATCTAAATTACGGCATATGCTTTCAATGCAAAATGCTGAACAGTTAGTTCATGCATTCATGACCTCAAGGCTAGATTATTGTAATGCTCTACTGGGTGGTTGCCCCGCTCGCTTAATAAATAAACTGCAGCTGGTCCAAAACACAGCAGCTCGAGTTCTTACTAGAACCAGGAAGTATGACCATATTAGCCCGGTTCTGTCAACACTGCACTGGCTCCCTATTAAACATTGCATACATTTTAAAATCTTGCTAATTACTTACAAATCACTAAATGGTTTAGCTCCCCAGTACTTGAGCGAGCTCTTAACGCATTATACTCCATCACGTCTATTGTGGTCTCAAAACTCTGGCCAGTTGATAATACCTAGAATATCAAAATCAACTGCAGGCGGTCGATCCTTTTCCTATTTAGCACCTAAACTCTGGAACAGCCTTCCTAGCATTGTTCGGGAAGCAGACACACTCTGTCAGTTTAAATCTAGACTAAAAACGCATCTCTTTACTATGATATATACACATAGAACATTTTTCATTTATATTTTATTCAAATTGTTAGGCTGCATTAACTAGGTCAGCTGGAACCGGGAACACTTCCCATAACACCTGATGTACTCGTTACATCATAAGAGGAATGGCATCTACGCTAATGTTAGTCTCTCTGTTTATCCCGAGGTTTACTGCAGTCAGCCGGATCCGGCCCGTATCCAGATCAGATGGTGGACCAGCGCCCAGACATTACCAACGCATCCCTGAAGTGTCTGCAGAGACCGTGTCAATTAGTCTACCCTCTGAAATTGCTCATCGACATGGCATCCTCAATGGATCCATCTCCGGCGTGATGACTCCGATATTTCGAATATTCCTATTTAATAATTGTTTAATCGACACGCCATCCTCAATAAACCCGGCGTGATGCCTCCGATCTTTCGAATAATCCGATCTAATATTACTTCTGACCTATAAGGCTGCCAAAATAATAAACATACACTGTTTGTTAATTGGCCAGAGGAGAACTGGCACCCCGACTGAGCCTGGTTTCTCCCAAGGTTTATTTTTCTCCATTAGGACACCTGATGGAGTTTTGGTTCCTTGCCACTGTCGCCTCTGGCTTGCTCAGTTGGGGACACTAAATTTTCAAATAAATATCCAAATAAATTTAATTACTAAACTAAATTATATCAACTACATTACTTGAATATATATGATAATTGAAATGAGCTGATGACATCACCGTTTTCTCCAGAGCGGCTGTACAGCCGAATCAAATTCTGTTAATTATTTTCCTGTTTAACACTGTGAAGCTGCTTTGAAACAATCTGCATTGTAAAAAGCACTATATAAATAAAGTTGACTTGACTTGACAAAAGTTCCAGCATCATCTCCTTGACCAATGCAGATTCATCATTGAATAGCACTTTCATCCAATGATCTACACTCCATGATTGAATCTCTTTAGCCCACTGTAATCTTGTTTTCTTCTTTTTTGGTATTAGTGCTGGTTTTTGTTCTGGCTTTTCTATATGTAAATCCCATTTCATTCAGCTGGTTTCTTACAGTTCTGTCACAAACATTGTCTCCTGTTTCTGCCCATTTGTTTTGTTGTACATATTGCTTTGAGTTTTCTTTCCTGACGCTTTAATGTCTTCCTTGGTCTGCCTGTATGTTTTCCTTATGTAACCTTCCCATTTAGTTTATACTTGCACCAAATTTTAGACACAGCTGACTGGGAGCAACCAACTTCTTTGGCCACACTCCGTTAAAATTCCTTAATGGAAAGGATTATACAACTCCTTCATAGTTTCAACTGACAACTCTCTCATTGGGGCCATGTTTCCTTTTAATTAGCCAAGTCTAACAGCTTGTTATGGTGTGCAAGGACTGCCCTTTAACTACTGACTAATTAGCCTTTTTGACTTGTCCCGGTATTTGTTTTAGAAATGGAAATTATAAGATGATTCCATAATTTTTTTCTCAACATTGAGTGATTCCATACTTTTTTCGTCTACTGATCTGGACAAAGGCATGCCATTAATAAGAACAGTGTCAGTGAATTTTTGAGGTATGAGGTTGTTTTGAACAAAGACATTTATGTCATATCTGTGATTTGTTTGTTTGCTATAAACTAAAAAAGCTGGGTGAACATCCTCTAAGTGTGGTGATTCCATAATTTTTGCCAGGGGTTGTAAGTAATTGGATTTAGATGGCAGTGGAAACACTTATACATTTAAGGTTGGGTTAACTAAATATTTTCATGACCTAATTTTAACCCATTACCTTTTTATGTTCACTATTTAAGAAAGATTCTGACAGTAAATGCTAAATAGGAAATAGAAGTAAAAATAACAAAATACAATTTTAAAGCGCATTCATGCAAATGGACAAGGACAGAGACATGAGCAAGGATTTGGGGAAAGCAACCAGAGATTCAAATGAATTATTCATGGGTTATTGTTGATTAAATCAGTTGACCAGATCATACGACCACAATGTCTTTTATCTTTTTCTCACTGTGACAGCAGAAAAGAAAAAGCCGATATCGCTTGGTAAGAATTTCATGAAACATATCAATGTCAAATGGAAATAAATAAAAGTCTGACAGAAAACTTACAACCCACTCTGTGAGTGACAGATAATGATTATTTACAGCTCTTCACTCAGTGCCACATACCACTTAAGCAGTTGAATATGGATAAAGAAATACATTAGCATTTGCATCTTTATTGAATGTGGTCAGAATACCAGCAGCAAATGTGGTTCCATTGATCCGATCGCGAAACAAACAAGATCAATGTGTCTTAAATCCATTTACAACTGGCTTTTGCTTTGGTTAACTGCTATTTGACAGTTGTCTGATTATTAAAAATTAATATAATAATGTCAGCAGTAAAACGGCCAATGAAGGAGGTCGTATTTGCATTATATGATCTGCCTTTATAAAATAAAATGCACATTGTAGAGGATGTCACAGAATACATTATGAGTGTATGATGAGGAATGTTTTTGCAGGCTCCTGGATAAATACAAACACTCACCTCCCAGAAAAGCTGCAACAGTGTGTGGCTCAGCAGCTCCATAACGGCAGCTGAAAAATATGAAAATAACATTTACACTGTTACCATTTTATTATAAACAATGGGACCAGGAGAACTGCAGAACTTGGGCTTCTTTATTATCAATATTACAAAACAAATGTTAATATAAATATTTAGTTTGTGCTGCTTCTAAAACCAAAGAGGTATAACTCTGAGCTTAAACTTACAACTCATGGATGTAGTCATCTTTCACATTGACGTTCAGACCGTACTCCTGTAGAAGACCGTTTACACACAGCTTGAGTTTGTTAATGTCTTCCTCCACCTGGTAATTGTAGACACCTGAGAAAAACATGATATTCTATAATATCAGTGACAGAGTACACACACATATACATACATATATATATATATATATATATATATATATATACACACACACTCACCTTAAGGATTATTAGGAACACCATACTAATACTGTGTTTGACCCCCTTTCACCTTCAAAACTGATTTCATTCTATGTGGCATTGATTCAACAAGGTGCTGAACGCATTCTTTAGAAATGTTGGCCCATATTGATAGGATAGCATCTTGCAGTTGATGGAGATTTGTGGGATGCACGTCCAGGGCATGAAGCTCCCGTTCCACCACATCCCAAAGATGCTCTATTGGGTTGAGATCTGGTGACTGTGGGGGCCATTTTAGTACAGTGAACTCATTGTCATGTTCAAGAAACCAATTTGAAATGATTGGAGCTTTGTGACATGGTGCATTATCCTGCTGGAAGTAGCTATCAGAGGATGGGTACATGGTGGTCATAAAAGGATGGACATGGTCAGAAACAATGCTCAGGTAGGCCGTGGCATTTAAACGATGCCCAATTGGCACTAAGGGGCCTAAAGTGTGCCAAGAAAACATCCCCCACACCATTACACCACCACCACCAGCCTGCACAGTGGTAACAAGGCATGATGGATCCATGTTCTTATTCTGTTTACGCCAAATTCTGACTCTACCATCTGAATGTGTCAACAGAAATCGAGACTCATCAGACCAGGCAACATTTTCCAGTCTTCAACTGTCCAATTTTGGTGAGCTCGTGCAAATTGTAGCCTCTTTTTCCTATTTGTAGTGGAGATGAGTGGTACCCGGTGGGGTCTTCTGCTGTTGTAGCCCATCCGCCTCAAGGTTGTGCGTGTTGTGGCTTCACAAATGCTTTGCTGCATACCTCGGTTGTAACGAGTGGTTATTTCAGTCAAAGTTGCTCTTCTATCAGCTTGAATCAGTCGGCCCATTCTCCTCTAACCTCTAGCATCAACAAGGCATTTTCGCCCACAGGACTGCCGCATACTGGATGTTTTTCCCTTTTCACACCATTCTTTGTAAACTCTAGAAATGGTTATGCGTGAAAATCCCAGTAACTGAGCAGATTGTGAAATACTCAGACCGGCCGGTCTGGCACCAACAACCATGCCACGCTCAAAATTGCTTAAAATCACCTTTCTTTCCCATTCTGACATTCAGTTTGGAGTTCAGGAGATTGTCTTGACCAGGACCACACCCCTAAATGCATTGAAGCAACTGCCATGTGATTGGTTGATTAGATAATTGCATTAATGAGAAATTGAACAGGTGTTCCTAATAATCCTTTAGGTGAGTGTATATACATGCATGTGTGTGTATTGAAATATACATAATTATTATACACAGTACACACACACATATATTATGTAAACACAAACTTTTTGGATGCGATTATACACTGCCCGGCCAAAAAAAAATAAAAAATTTGGATATATATATATATATATATATATATATATATATATATATACACACACTCACCTAAAGGATCATTAGGAACACCTGTTCAATTTCTCATTAATGCAATTATCTAATCAACCAATCACATGGCAGTTGCTTCAATGCATTTAGGGGTGTGGTCCTGGTCAAGACAATCTCCTGAACTCCAAACTGAATGTCAGAATGGGAAAGAAAGGTGATTTAAGCAATTTTGAGCGTGGCATGTTGTTGGTGCCAGACGGGCCGGTCTGAGTATTTCACAATCTGCTCAGTTACTGGGATTTTCACGCACAACCATTTCTAGAGTTTACAAAGAATGGTGTGAAAAGGGAAAAACATCCAGTATGCGGCAGTCCTGTGGGCGAAAATGCCTTGTTGATGCTAGAGGTCAGAGGAGAATGGGCCGACTGATTCAAGCTGATAGAAGAGCAACTTTGACTGAAATAACCACTCGTTACAACCGAGGTATGCAGCAAAGCATTTGTGAAGCCACAACACGCACAACCTTGAGGCGGATGGGCTACAACAGCAGAAGACCCCACCGGGTACCACTCATCTCCACTACAAATAGGAAAAAGAGGCTACAATTTGCACGAGCTCACCAAAATTGGACAGTTGAAGACTGGAAAAATGTTGCCTGGTCTGATGAGTCTCGATTTTTGTTGAGATATTCAGATGGTAGAGTCAGAATTTGGCGTAAACAGAATGAGAACATGGATCCATCATGCCTTGTTACCACTGTGCAGGCTGGTGGTGGTGGTGTAATGGTGTGGGGGATGTTTTCTTGGCACACTTTAGGCCCCTTAGTGCCAATTGGGCATCGTTTAAATGCCACGGCCTACCTGAGCATTGTTTCTGACCATGTCCATCCCTTTATGACCACCATGTACCCATCCTCTGATGGCTACTTCCAGCAGGATAATGCACCATGTCACAAAGCTCCAATCATTTCAAATTGGTTTCTTGAACATGACAATGAGTTCACTGTACTAAAATGGCCCCCACAGTCACCAGATCTCAACCCAATAGAGCATCTTTGGGATGTGGTGGAACGGGAGCTTCGTGCCCTGGATGTGCATCCCACAAATCTCCATCAACTGCAAGATGCTATCCTATCAATATGGGCCAACATTTCTAAAGAATGCTTTCAGCACCTTGTTGAATCAATGCCACGTAGAATTAAGGCAGTTCTGAAGGCGAAAGGGGGTCAAACACAGTATTAGTATGGTGTTCCTAATAATCCTTTAGGTGAGTGTATTTAAGAAAATGTCAGAAAAAAAATCAGGGTACCAGTTAATGTTGTCAAAAGTACCGACCGCGATATCAAGTCGGTACTGAAATTTGAAAAATGTGATGCTTTGAGCGATGTTGAGTGGAAACGTAAGCACCTCCGACTGTTTGTCATTGTGCTCACGCGCTCATCAACTATGTCTGTGATTGGCTACAATGACCAGCGCTTCAAAAACATGTTGTAAATATACATCAATGATGCTTTTCACAGAGCGCTTACACAGATACACACGGAGCGTTTGATTGCAGGCGCCTATCAGCCTACCAGTCCGCTGATCGACGCCTGCTTGTGCTTTCAGATGCTGCTGCTTCCGGCATGTGCTTTCAGATGCTCACGTGCGTTGATCATTGTAGCCAATCACAGACACATCTGATGAGCGCATGAGCACAATGGCCAGTCAGAGGTGTTTATAAGTAATTCTTGTAACATTTGAAAAAAAATTCAGAACCGACTTGGTATCGCGGCCGGTACTTTTGACAACACTAGTACCAGTAACGTCACAAAAAGGAAAGGAAGGCCAGGAAAATTGCTTAAGTCTATTAAAACGTTCTTTAACATTAACGTTCTGTTAGTGTACTGTATGAAGTCAATGTGATGGGATGCCGTGCCCTGATCTTTTCGCGGGAATATGACACTGCCTGTGCATTCTGGTACTGTCAACATCTCTGTATACCTGCGCGGTGTGCACCGGCCGAACGATTATGCGCTCAACGTCCCCGTGTTTTTGCGCTATTATGTAGTTTGTTGCTGGTTTGTATAACATTCAGAAAAATATATATATACATACAGTACTGTGCAAAAGTCTTAGGCACGTTGGTATTTTCACACGAAAAATGTTTTTAAGCCAGTTATTTATATCTTTTACTGTAGTGTGTCAGTAGGAAATATCAGTTTACATTTCCAAACATTCATTTTGCAATTAATTGTAATAATCCAGTGAGATTTTTTTTTGTTGTTTTTTTATGCACAAGAAGTCTGACAGCAGCCGGTAGGATCTAATCTCACCATCATCGAGTCTGTCTGTGATTACATGAAGAAACAGAAAAAACTGAGACAGACTAAATCCAGAAAAACTAAGGCAACGTCTCCTAGACACTTGAGGAAACCTTCCTACAGTACTGGGAAAAGTTTAGGCACTTGTCAGAATGCTTTAAAGTGAGAATTCTGTCAAAAATAATAACATAAATAGCTTTTATTAATGAATGAACTTCTATTAACTAAATCAAATCGATATTTGGGGTGACCACCCTTTGCGTTTAAAACGGCTTTCGTCACCTGCATCTATTCCTACACCTATTCATGTAGTTTTGCAGGAAGGTTTCTTCAAGTGTCTTGGAGACGTTGCCTCAGTTCTTCTGGATTTAGTCCATCTCAGTTTTTTATGTTTCTTCATGTAATCACAGACAGACTCGATGATTGTGAGATCAGATCATACCGGCTGCTGTCAGACTTCTTGTGCATAAAAAAAAAATCTCACTGGATTATTACAATTAATTGCAAAATGAATGTTTGGAAATGTAAACTGTTATTTCCTACTGACACACTACAGTAAAAGATATAAATAACTGGCTTAAAAACATTTTTCGTGTGAAAATACCAACGTGCCTAAGACTTTTGCACAGTACTGTATATATATATATATATATACACACACACACACACTCAATCAAAAGTTTGGGGTCGATTTTAAAGTTTTTGAAAGAAGTCTCTTCTGCACACCAAGTCTGGATTTATTTATCAAAAATACAGTACAAATATTGTGAAATATTACAATTTAAAATAACCGTTTTCTATTTTAATATATTTTAAAATGTAATTTATTCCTGTGATGACAAAGCTGGAATTTCAGCAGCCATTACTTCAGTCTTTAGTGCTCAAGATACATTAGTATTATCAATGTTCAAAACAGTTGTGCTGCTTAATATTTTTGTGGAAACTGTCTTTTTTTTCCAGGATTGTTTGATAAATTGAAAATTAAAAAAAAAAAAATTAACGATTTTTTAAAGATTCAAAGAAATCTTTTTTTAAATTATAAATGTTTTTACTGTTCATTTTGATCAATTTAATGCAGCCTTGCTGATCACAGTAAAAAAAAAAATGTTACCACAGTACCATGTCCCCCCCAAAAATAATGACAAATCCAAGTTAAGATTTATCATACAAAAATGCTTGAGGATTTAAACATGAGGGATTTAAATGCTTCAGGGATATTTGAAACACCATGCTGTGGTTAAGATTTTCTTAACCATTTTTGTTTGCCCGTTTTGATAACTCTTCTGACCTGGGTAACGGGAGTGTTGCTGATAAAAGCGATCGACTGAGCGGAGCATGAGGTACAGAACCATCTCACTGTCCAGGCTGTCCATACAGGATGCTATGAAGACAGAAACAACTGCTTAAATACACACAGCAACACCCAAGCATGGATGTATACAACAAGGAACCATCATATTCCCTGTTAGTAAATCAATCTAAACAATCCTGTACAGTGACCATAACATTTACAAACTGATATAAACAGAGAAAACGTACTGATTTCATCTTTATTGAAAGTGTCCGCGCTGTACTCTTCTGCCAGAGAACGACAATGCACCACGCGGAGGAAAGCTGCGTTCTTACCTGTGGGACACAAAACACCACACAACATAGGCATTGCCCAAGGAAGTTATTAATATGTGAAGAAAGCTAACTGTTAGCATTCCCAAAGATGGGGGGAAAAAACACTTTATTTTCAGTAATTACTGGAACCATGAACATCACACATGCAAACATATTGATGGATTAGGAAACAGGAAATGCTGTAGATCATGGCATTTTGCATTGTTGGTTATTTCTGAAGCACATTCAAAAGGGATAGTTCACCCAAAAATAAAAATGCTGTCATCATTTACTCACCCTCATGCTGTTCCAAACCCGTAAGACTTTTTCGGAACACAAATGAAAATATTTTAAATTAAAAATACGTCAGGTCAGAGGTCACTCTTCCACCTGAACTCGACTCACGTACGGCCGTTACCGGAAGCCAGTGATTATAGTTTATAAAGTTATAAATATGGATATTTTTCTTACAAAACCGCATCACTTCGCTTCAGAAGACCTTTATTAACCCACTGGAGCTGTATGTATTACTTTTATGATGGATGGATGCGCTTTTTTGGGCTTAAAAATCTAAGTTACCATTCACTCCCATTATAAAGCTTGGAAGAGCCAGGATATTTTTTAATAACTCCGATAGTGTTTGGCTGAAAAAAGAAAGTCATATACAACTAGGATGGTTTGAGGGTGAGTAAACTACGGAATAATTTTCATTTTTGAAGTGCTGAATGTTGGAATATCTAGTTTCATGACAAAGTGTCAAAACTGCTCAGATCGATCAGCTGCAGATCGGTATCAGCCGATAATCACATTCTATGGGTGCGTCTCAATCAGCTCCCTAGTTCAGTAGTCAGGGCACTGATCAGGGAGTCAGCCCATTGACTGATTCTCTGATCAGTGCCCTGACTACTGAACTAGGGAGCTGATTGAGACGCACCCTATGACTCGATCAGGAGTCATTAAAATAGGCCGATCTCACCAACAGATTGCAGATTGATGACATCAGACTTTAGCGCCGCAGTCATGTCATCCCCAGTGTGGAGTTATTACTCGGTCTCAAGAAACAAAGCGTTTTAAGCCTTGTGATTTAAGAACAAGTAATTTGAAACCTCTCACGTGCAGTAAGCAGCAAATCAGCACTCATTCAATATGCGCATGCGCTGTCTGAGGGCCTGTTTACACCTGGTCACTTCATGCGTCTTTACTGATCAGATAGTGATCTGATTTATCAAAACGATTCTATTTACACTTGGTAACATAAATGTGTCTCCGCAAAACAGATATAAATCTGATTTTCAATTCACATGCTATATGAAGATTTAATGGTGTTCACGTCACCGAAAACAACAGATATGAGCTGCATTTTATTGATCATAAGCTAATTTCAAAATCAAAGACCAGTAGGATGATTGTGTGTTGAGCAACTGCAACTTTCAGTTTTAAATGTGGTAGTTTGTGTGTTGGCTTGATGAAGAGATACTCAGCTGCTCATCTCTGGCGATGCGTGCTGCAGTAGCGCTGTCATATCTGGCTATAACATGACATATATAGCCTATTACACGCTCTCACACGTTTATTTTTTAGCATTGTTGGGAGGAGTAAAATTTACATATGTGGTTTCAACAACCGGATGCATTTAGACATGTTCAGTTTCATCTGGGATGCGGCCAAGACCACCTCCCGAAGTGGTTTGTGCGATCGGATTTAAATCTGCCTCGAGGGCATTTACACCTAGCCTTTTCATGATCGGATAGCTATCCAATCAGAGGAACACATGAAGTGACCAGGTGTAAACAGGCCCTGAGAGACTGGTTCTGAGCGCAGTCAGCGCACACACTTGGAATGCACGCACATACAGTAAAGCGAGTACCTATCATACTGGGCTTGAATGGTCAAATACACACACTAATGTGTCAAAATGCCCGTCTTTGCGAATAGCTTTGTAAACAACACAGTCATTTATGTCTTAAGTGAACGTAAACAGTGCATTCTGTGTTAAAGTGAAAGCAGGCTAATAAAGCTGCTGCCGTCCTTGCCATTCATGTTAATCAATTGCTTTTAACTAAATCACTATTGTGAAGATTATGCAATGTGTTTGTGCGTTTGACTAATTTATGTTGTATTTCTATTTCTAGTGCTTGAAGTTAAGCGCACGAATGTTGATGGTGAGTGACTATTCAGCACAGCCGCATATGTTTTGGATGAAAAGAGGAATAGACTATCTCCCCAAAATACAGAAAACCTCAAATCCTGCCTTACCTACTTCAGTTGGACAAAGGAAGGAAGGACACAAATAATATACCTGATCATTTGTGTATCAGACTACTCATTTTGTTCCTTTAGGAGTTGCAGTGTTTCTATTTGTTTTTGTCCTCAGTCACACATTGCACAATGTTTAATTACACTTTATGTAATTATGTTCAGTTTGACATTAAGTCTTGTAGGCTTTTTAATAAGCCAGAGTATCCTAATATGGATAGTGTTTTGCATAAGCTGCTCATCTCTGGCGATGCGTGCTGCAGTAGCGCTTCATATCCGACTATAACATGACATTTTGTTTTCAAAGGCTTATTAAAATGTTCATTGTTAAATTAATATTTGTTGTGCTTATTTAATTGATTCTCAATTAAAACAACAATCTATAGCATTACTGTAAATAACATCTGTGGTATTACTTATCTGGGAAAAACACTGACATTCAACAGAGACCTTATTATTACTTATATAAAGCTTGAATGATAAGTACCAGGATGGGGATCAGCTGATCATGATAACAAAAAAACCCTGATCGGAGCATCCCTACCCAAAACAGAAAATATTCTCATCAGAGAGTAAATTATGGAAGTGTGCATTCTATACTCACAGAAGAGTTTGATTTCCTGTTCAGAGATGCTCTCTGGAGTCTTTGGAATAAACAGATAGTTCAGGTCATTAGTGTTAATGTGCAAATAAACTGCATGAGCATGAGATAAACTGCAGTTTTTACAAAAGAGAATGTTGATTATGTGAATACCTTGCCAACTGATTGTAGAAGCGTTTCAACATGTTTAGACGCAACTGCTGTGTCCTTGATGGCTTTGTCTCTATAGCTGAAATTGAAAATGTCAAACAAATGCAATTTTACCAAAAACACAGTCAGCAGGAATTATCTGAAGCCAACAGATAATTTTTCACATTATTTTCCTCTGATATAGCAATCACCTGACCAGTATCAACTGTTTGTCAATTTACAATACCAGGCAAATTTTACAAACACATCACTACTAATGAACAGTGGTGTAAAGTAACGAATGACAAATACTCTCGTTACTGTAATTAAGTAGTTTAAAAACAGTGTACTTTTACTTGAGTACATTTTAAGTGCTGTATCGGTGCTTTTACTGCACTATTTTCCCTAAACCTGCCATCGCTACATTATATGTTTATCTGCCTGTCAACGTGATTGGCTAAGGCGAATAATCAGTCCTGTGACTCCCGTCAAATCAACCATGATAGCGACCAGTCTAGAGTGAGAGACACGCGCACTTTATGAAAGGGGGTTGTTGCTGGTTGCTGTATGATGACTGAAATCGTGAAATTGCCTTAAACAATTACTAAAAATAAACTGCAGAATATTACATTTTCTAATACACACACAAATGGTACGTATTCTGTTAGCGCTGCATGAGCTTGTGGTGCCATCTGCTGGAAACACTTAATTTAGCTTGATTGTTTGCCAGGCTTCAAAGTGCATTAGGCATTAACCTATCGTCACTGCTAGATTTTTGTCCCTTACATTGATTTCATTCAGCATGTAAACGCATTAACCCGCTTTCTGTCGGCTTATTGAAGTGCATATTTTAATGTAATGTAATCAGTGGTGAAAATTGTGAGTTACTCAATTCAGATTTCTGAAGTGTATTCTTTTTTACAGAGAAATCATCCATTGAAATTAAAGCAGTACAATGAATGCATCTTGAAAAGAAAGAACCTGCAAGAAAACCTCTACAGAATGGTTGTCATAAATGTTACCAGATCAGTGGTTGCTTTCTCAAATATTACATGGCTGTATTTTTAGTGCTAGCAGTCAAAAATAAAACAGAAATATTGAAATACTGAAATACTGTTGGTGATCTCTTGCTTTTTTGTTCCTACTGAGAAACCTCCATAAAAGAGTAAGCTGCATTTTTTATTTGCAGGGTATAAGGTGGAATAATATTCATAGCATAATACATAGGGCTAGTTTTTACTCCTACTTTGAGTAGTATTTAGGACAGGTTCTTTTACTCTACTAGCACTACATTTTTTGACAAGTAACAGTACTTTTACTTGAGTATGCTTTTTCAGTACTCTTTCCACCACTGCTAATGAATGTTTCCGGACTCATTGTGATTTGAAAGCTGAATACCTACACGTTTTGTAACTTGATGAATTTGTCTGAATCAGCGATCATGTCCGGGATGGTTCCTCGCACCGGGAGGTTTCCGTTCCCCTCGTTCCGAACAAAGTCCCGCACTCCATGTGCCATCACCCAGAAGGATGGGCTCTACGATAAGACAAATTAAAGATGCTGGTTAGTTTTTTTAGCATGAGACTACGTGTTTACAGAAAGGGGCACATGAAAAAGTGATAAAACATATATTTTGTACATGGCAGATAACATTTTTAAATCAAATAAAATGTATCCCAAATATCCATCATTTTTTTTCCATGTGGAAGTAAGTTTTTTTCTGCAAATGCATGAGACCTCTGAATTCATTAGCTGCTATTGGTAAATAAGCAGAAGAATAACGGTAAACTGTGCAGTAAACAGTACAACTGCATAGTGTTATGGCCATATATGCATGCAGAATTTTCAGCTTTCAAATATTTGAACTTTTGCCACTAGGCCGTATGCAACTGCCTGACCCGTTGTGATGTATTCTAATCAAAACTATACGCATAAGGTGAAAATTACCAATATTTTTGCAAAGTGGGCAGTTATGAATAATTATGTCCGGAATATTTATTTTATAATGATTACATTAGAAATCTAACCATGTTTTCCTTTCAGTCATATTAATGTCATTTTTGTGTAAATTCATGCATTCAAAGTTCAGATTACCACTAGGAGCGAAATGCAGCAATCGTATGTTGGAGAAAGGCGGCTTAGGAGTAGTTTTGCATGTCCCTACTAACCTGTGAGGTAATGTTTTCACACTGTTCAGCATTAAAAATGTCCTCCGTTGCACTGGAGACCTACATCACAGTTGGACAAAGCTCAATAAATATAAAATGTAAGGAACAAAAACTCTAACTACAGCTCTTCAAATGTGAGGAGCTCCACCTTGGTGGGGTTCAGAGCCGTGTTCACATTCTTGATCGCCTCCTCAAAGTTCTCTTCATCTTCAGGTGTTCCGTTATCATTCTTTAGAATTCCTGAGAAAACACAGAAATGAAGGAAAACCCTCAACTATGACGAAATGTCCACATGGAAAATCTCTGATATGACATTACATTACCTTCTCTAATGAGTTGTCTAAAAGCTTCCTTCTCCTTATAATTCTTCGGTAACTGAGAGTTGTGCTGGATCCAAAAAAAAAAAAAAACATTTGGAGAAGGTCTGACATTTGGGAGGTCTCATGGTCAGAAAGCTTTTAAGAGCATGTCAAAAATTACCTCACTATACCATTTTTCCAAGTATTTGGCAACCACAATGATCCATGGCGTATGACTGTGATCCTAAAACAAAATAAAGATTAAAGTACATGCACACCTTAAAAAGTCAGTCACATACAATAAAAAGACAACGTTCTGGCATCATCTTTAATCTGACCTTCTTCTCCATGTTGTCCAGGTCATAGGACTCTATGTGGTGTTTGAGCTCTGTGAACGGCTGGTCTAGTCTCAGGTCCTCTAAGGCATTATCTGGATGAGACTCGACCACTACAGTGAGAGAAACAGACAGACCCTTTTAACACAAGGATTCATGTATGTAAATGTTAGGGATATGCAATGTTACTTTTAAAAAATATCTATTTGTAGGTTGTATAGTCAGTCTTTACGTATAATTAGACTGGTATAGGCCCATGTCCACCAAACATATTTATAGTCTTTTATAAACTCACTAGTACATCTAGCAAGTTGTTGGACCACAAGTCAACTATCCTATTGCATTGCCAATAAATTAGTCTCTCAAAAAACATATTTTGCTTCAGGAAACTATTATCATTACCTGTGTGCTCCTTCACAATCAGCCTCATGTAACCAATGAGTCCATATGTTCTACATACAAGGAACGGCACAGCAGCCTCCCATAACACAGTGGCCAGCCTCAAACATGTGCTGTCAAAAAAGAAATAACATGTTAATATAAGCTGATCTGAAAAACCAGCATCTACAACCCATCAAATTTAAATCACATGACTCTTTTATTTAACACGCCTCTTTTGGTAATCAATTTAAAAGAAGCCCGTGAAAATAATAAAGAAACAATATATTCAGATTCGTGTTTTAGTAGTAATACCTTTCTGGAAGCTGGACGCCAATTACCAGACTAAATCTGTGAAAAAACTCAGGGTCGTTGTCCAAAAGCTTATCGGGACTCTGAAGATGAAAAAGTAGATATACTTAGATGAAAACATGAAAAGACACACTACCTCTCAAAGTTTTAGACACACTTAACTGAATTTATGTCACTTTTAATATAAAGGCTTTATATATTATATACACTCACCTAAAGGATTATTAGGAACACCATACTAATACTGTGTTTGACCCCCTTTCGCCTTCAGAACTGCCTTAATTCTACGTGGCATTGATTCAACAAGGTGCTGAAAGCATTCTTTAGAAATGTTGGCCCATATTGATAGGATAGCATCTTGCAGTTGATGGAGATTTGTGGGATGCACATCCAGGGCATGAAGCTCCCGTTCCACCACATCCCAAAGATGCTCTATTGGGTTGAGATCTGGTGACTGTGGGGGCCATTTTAGTACAGTGAACTCATTGTCATGTTCAAGAAACCAATTTGAAATGATTCGAGCTTTGTGACATGGTGCATTATCCTGCTGGAAGTAGCCATCAGAGGATGGGTACATGGTGGTCATAAAAGGATGGACATGGTCAGAAACAATGCTCAGGTAGGCCGTGGCATTTAAACGATGCCCACTTGGCACTAAGGGGCCTAAAGTGTGCCAAGAAAACATCCCCCACACCATTACACCACCACCACCAGCCTGCACAGTGGTAACAAGGCATGATGGATCCATGTTCTCATTCTGTTTACGCCAAATTCTGACTCTACCATCTGAATGTCTCAACAGAAATCGAGACTCATCAGACCAGGCAACATTTTTCCAGTCTTCAACTGTCCAATTTTGGTGAGCTCGTGCAAATTGTAGCCTCTTTTTCCTATTTGTAGTGGAGATGAGTGGTACCCGGTGGGGTCTTCTGCTGTTGTAGCCCATCCGCCTCAAGGTTGTGCGTGTTGTGGCTTCACAAATGCTTTGCTGCATACCTCGGTTGTAACGAGTGGTTATTTCAGTCAAAGTTGCTCTTCTATCAGCTTGAATCAGTCGGCCCATTCTCCTCTGACCTCTAGCATCAACAAGGCATTTTCGCCCACAGGACTGCCGCATACTGGATGTTTTTCCCTTTTCACACCATTCTTTGTAAACTCTAGAAATGGTTGTGCGTGAAAATCCCAGTAACTGAGCAGATTGTGAAATACTCAGACCGGCCCGTCTGGCACCAACAACCATGCCACGCTCAAAATTGCTTAAATCACCTTTCTTTCCCATTCTGACATTCAGTTTGGAGTTCAGGAGATTGTCTTGACCAGGACCACACCCCTAAATGCATTGAAGCAACTGCCATGTGATTGGTTGATTAGATAATTGCATTAATGAGAAACTGAACAGGTGTTCCTAATAATCTTTTAGGTGAGTGTACTTTATACATTATACATGTTTTTAATGTCACTTTTTTATCATCTTAATGCATCTAAATAAAAGTATTAATCTCTGAATAAAAGTATAAAATATTATTGATCCCAAACTTTCAAAAGGCAGTGTATGATTTTTTTTTTAAACTAACATTTTATTTTAAGATATAATCTCGGCAAAGGGTGGAAACCTTGCACAATCTGAAATATAATTGTATTTATTTATCTTTGATAATAAAATTAAATCTGGGGCCGGTTGCATAAACTGCTAAGGCTAATCTTACAAGTTAGTCACCATTTTGTTTCTTTAAGACTGTTCATAACCTTTCTTAAGTCAATTACAAAAACATATATTGGTCTAACTGCTAGTTGGTCATTCTAGTTCTTAAGACACAGTCTTAACATAACGGCTATGTTAATGCTACTGGCCCCTGGGGTCTGTTCTTCATACCTCACTTAATACATCTGAGATGATCTGACAGATCCCAGATCTTCTAATCGTGATAACTGATCTCTGGCTAATATCTGGATTAAGTTATCTGAGATTACTGCACGTTATTGTGTTCCCTGAAGAGGGCAGATGCAGCGATACTCGAAACCACGATCAGCAATGCAGCGATTGGCTGGCGGCAAGACAGCAACGTAATGACATAATTAAAAAAGACACCTGGCGAAAAAAAATTCTGGACCTTTATAAGGAAAGAGCCAAGCAACCAAAACAACATAAAAGTTAGAAATTAGAATAGATAAATGAAATGTGCAGTTTTTTTTAAAACTTGATTATTTATATTCACAATTTCTAGTATTTGTACAGCCTTTACATTTTTATTACAATGTTGTCATTTTAGCAATTCGTTTAATTTTATATTTAAAGCAGATTTGTTCAGATTTGCGCTACATCAAGACACTCCCATAATATCTGTCACCACTCAAATAAATCCACGCTCAGATTAACTGTCTCCAATAAAATCATTAAGTAATTATTTCATCACAAATAAAAAAGTAAATTTTTTATTATTATTATTATTTTAAATTATTACTGCCCCCGGTTCAGTAAGAATAAAGTAGCAGTGGCTGGGACAGATTTTAAGTATCAACGTCGCTTAAAAAGATGCAATCTAATCCCGTTTACATGAAATAAGCCTGCTCCCGAGCAGGTTTAAACTTACAGACCTGTTACTATGACAGCAAGTCCAGGATGAGCTTCGAAGAACCGAACAATCCAAGATCATGCCAAATCGGCAACAATCAAATCCAGCTGACTGAATTAGCGACGTACAAAGAACGGACCCCTGGTGTTAAAACCAATACATTTTACGACATTAACACTGACCTCTTCCACAAAGTTTCCCGACACATCACTGTTGAGCTCCAGCAGCAGTTCGGTAGCAGCCTGAGCCCTGTTCTGTATAATAAGAACAACATTATTCAGAATATGAAACACTAGGTTTGGAAAGTATTTTTAATTGATATACATACAGCTCTGCTCACCTTCCCAATACTGCTGTTGCTGAGAAAAAAGCTGCAGAAAAGATAAAAGCATGACAATGACTGCAGAAGCATTTCCCCCACTGTGCAATAAAGGTATATATTTATCCATATATCACACAATATTTCTCAAACTTGAAATCTAATTGAGATTATGACGAAACCAAGAGAATGACCATCATGAGGCCAATGAATTTACTTGTTTCCAACATCTTCCCCTGACACTTTGTGCCCATCAACTATGGTAAATGCTCCGATTCCTAAGAAGGAGAGCAGAAACTATCATGTCAACACAATTATATACAGATTGTCAGTGTGGTGATTTGAGGTGTACGGTGGGAAACACTGATACCTGGCAGAACAAGGTTCTTGAGTATTTCAGTGCCGGATGCAGTGGCGTTGATGAGACATACATGGGCATTTTCAAGTGCTTCCTGCCCATGATCCCCCCACAACCTGATACAAACATATAACAACAACTCAATGACCAGAGTATAAGTATAGCTATAATAATCTGAGAAATACAGACAGACAGACAACAGTCAAGCAGATTAATACATCTAGTGGTTTCTGATCAGCTAGGTTATTATCAGGCTTTGGAGTTAGACTGATTATGTTGCTGTAATAGTGTATTGAATTAAAGAATGACACTCTGACATGATTAAAGCTCTTGCCATGACCGGTGGGCCTCTATGTATGTCAGCGTTAATACAATACGAGAGGCTAAAACGAATGCTGAAAAAGAATCACTGTGCATATATACTGTATTATTCTGTGGTTTAAAAAAAACCAGACTGATTTATACCTGAGCTGTCGATCATACTTCTGCTCTTTGCTCGTTTTGAGGTCTGTCATGGTCCTCTGTCTCCGTCTGTGACGGCTTGGTCGTACCGGCACGCCGCTGTTTCACTATTTTGCGATCGACTGTCGCAGATTCGATGCAGACAGACATGCTTTTCTTCTGTTTGACCAGGAGGGGGAGCCATTGCGCCGCTTGACAAGTGAATGATATCCAGGCACTTTTGATTGTCGTCCCTCTTAACTTCTTACATTACGTTTTTTTCTCTCTCACAAGATTAAGATTTGTGCATAATGCGCGAAAAGGACCGCCGAACTTCAGCGTATCAGTGTGTTACAAAAGGACACACTCTAATCGAATGGCTGATTGACAAACAGTAGCTCAGTTTTACATGAATTCACTTTAACGCTGACATTCGGGTCAATCACACCACATTCTTTCACAAAATAACTACAGTTTATCTACAGTAGCTACACAACAACAACAAAAAGCACAATGGCTCCTGCTCCTCTTGAATCTCTAGCTGTCATCCATCAGTCGAAGAACCTTTCGTGTTTACCTTTAAGAGAGCAACCATTTGTGTTTAGTTTTTTGTTAATTTGCGTAAATATAATCATTAATCATTCAAGTAGCCTAGCTTGTCATTTGATTTATCTACCACACCATTTTTTATTTATGTTTATACTTTTTTCCTGATACTTTGCAATGCTTGCTATTGTTGTTTAATCTTATGATGTGGGGTTTCATGGAATGTGGAATGTTTTTCTTCACAAATAGGAGAAAGCTAAGAGGAATATTTTCATTTCAAGGTTTCTTAGGATGTTGTTGTGAAGCAGTCTGGTATGACAATGCTTGAAGTCTGAGCATTGATGGCCAGTCAAGTTCCTCCACACCAAACTCGCTCATCCATGTCTTTATGGACCTTGCTTTGTGCACTGGTAGAAACTCAAATCATCATGACAGCTTCTTACCTGATGACGACTGCCTCCTCAGTGGCCTTCAAGAAACAAAAAGCATCAGACTGCCACAATCCAGCATTTTTGAAAATGATATCTCCTAATTTATCATACAGCAATATTCAGTTATTTTTTCTCACTATAGTTCCCGGGGTTGAATGAACTAAAGCTTTGGATGAAAGCATTTGCCAAATGAATCATATAAACCTCTTGAGTGATTAAGTGATTTATAACACTTTACAATACGGGTGCACTAATATGCATTAAATAATGCTTAACTAATGCACAGATAATCACGAGTGACTTATGAAGAACTAAACTATTTATTAATGATTAGCATCAGCAACTAATGAAAGTTCTATATGATTAATAGATTAAATAATATATGAATTGCTATTAATGAAATCTGTCATCACCATGTATTAATTCCCTAATAACATATTATATTAACTAATAATGTAAATTCATATATTAATAATTACCACAATGGTCAAAGCCATGCATTTCAACTTCCAGTTATCTGCTTTAATTAATCATTAGTTAACGATTTGCAAAGGAATCATTATGTTATGACTTTACTCGTTGAGGCACATGACTATTAACTAAATGTTAAGTAATATGTCATTGTGGTTATGAGTTTTGAATTCATTTTGAATTAGTTAACAGTCATGTGCCTCAACGAGTAAAGTCATAACATAGTGAAACCTTTGCAAATCGTTAGCTAATGATTAATTAAAGCAGATAACTGGAAGTTGAAATGCATGGCTTTGACCATTGTGGTAATTTTTACATTTACATTATTAGTTAATATAATATGTTATTAGGGAATTAATACATTATGACACATTTAGCCAATAACAATTTAATGATTACTTAATCTATTAATCATATATAATCTTCATTAGTTGCTGATGCAGTAATCATTAATAAATTCTTCATGAGTCATACATTAACTCATGATTATCTGTGCATTAGTTAAGCATGAATTAATGTATATTAGTGTAATATTACTATAATATTTCTTGTTGCACTGTATTGTTCTTGTAAAACTCTACAACTGTACTACCTGTTCCGGGGCCAAGGTTTTAAGTAGCTATTTTGGTCTTTTTATTTTTGAAAATTACAGTTCTAGAGTCGAGCTAAGTCTCCCAGACAGCAGCTCTGACTCAAACACATGATTTTGTATTGCATCAAATTCAGTCATTGTTTTGGAGTAACACTAGCATGCTGTTAGAGTAAAGTGTAAATGTCTCATTTTGCTGGCTTTGAAATTTTTATTGCTGTCACAGCTGTTTTCACATGTGGCTAACTTACTATTCTATCTCACTATAGAATCTGTTATTTGAATGTGGAAAACAATAACGTGTTGCAGTGTTGCAAGAACATAAATACTAAATTATTTAAACCATATATTACCTGTTTGTTTCTTTTTAAAACGGCAATATCAATAGAAAAAGTAGTCCAAAAGTCACTGAAGAGCCTTAAAAAAGATGTGAGACAGACACTTAAACTGTTGTTGCTTTGTGATTCATTTGAGAGAGAGAAAAGCTACACAGCAGACATGAGTCCATTGCTTTACAAGTCAAAGTTAAGTCTTTTGTCTTTGCTTTCAACTTGCATGTAATCATCAGTCTCATGTTACCAGGTAACTGTTGCATCTAGTTGTATTTGTACATATATAAGACCTGTTTTGTAACATTAATAGTCATATATAACAAATAATATATGGCATTGTAATTTACATATCACAAATATGAATAGTCTGGGATAGCCTGAATATATATGAACTTCATGACAAAACTGCTTTACACACTGTTCTTATGATTTTGACCCATTCTTCCAGGATGATTTCCCCCACGTTGTAGGGTGGTGTCATGCACCTTAATTTTTAAACAGTGCCACAGGTTCTCAAGTAGACAGTGAGTGATAAGATCTATGAATGGGTGCATTCACCCTGAACCACATAATGACCATGTAGCTGTGAGGTTTTATTCAGGGCAGGCAATGCGTACTCATGTTAATGATTCACAGGTAGAGGTCATTTGTAAGGTAATTGTCTGTTGGGGTAATTGCTTTTTATTTATGTAAACCTATAGCTTATGCACCACAGAAATGGAATAGGGGAGAGCGGGGCACAACGCTTTTTGACTTTCTCAGTTTGTGTAAATCCACTTGTGGTTCAGAGTATTTATTTTTTCCCACATTAATTGCACACGTCTAGTACAATTATGTGGTTTTGTTTCATTAATACAGTACATACTTTTTTCTTGATTTACCCCCTTTTTAAAATAAGCATATGACAGATTGAAATGTTATCTGATATAATAAAAAATTATATACAAGACTTAAATATTTTGTCAATAAAATACAATTGTCAATTTTTTCATATAAAATTATGCCATTTTTTAATAATAAAAATTTTTTTTTGTTTGTTTGATAACAAACACACCACTGAACACAGCTATACAGCATAGTTCAAAACATAATAATAATAATGAATAATTTCTGAACATTGACTCTCAGTCTTTATTCACCTTTTTCTCATGGTTTCTCAAAAGAATTAAAAAAAGTATAGAATATAATAGCATAGTTCTAATAGGGGCTCATTGTAATGCAGTGTGCCAACGCACCCCACCTGCACAACTGGGATTTAAACCCAGCTCATGTCTTCTGCTGGTTAGATCAGCATTAAAGAACTATATAAACTGTTAAATAACAGTTCCCTTGCGATACTACATGGGTACTGCATCGTTCGTCTTATTAAGATAAATAAGACAAGACGTTACGGGGAAAACTCCTTTTTCTCCGATTCTGAAGCCTTTATACAATCACACAGTGAAAACTGCACATCGATTGGTTCGTAAAGTTAAAGAAAATGAACCAATGACGGCGCGGTGCGCGAGCCAATGGTGAGCGAGCCCGCCGAAGTTGGCAGGGTCTCGGGCTTTAAAAGCGCCCGTTTCACCATGGCAAATCAATTAATTCTCCTTTAGCGACGCAGATAACATCTCTTCGTTGAAACTCGGATTGAAGCCACCTTCGTGCAGTTGGTTGGCCCGCCTCCCTGCTTGCCTCTCTCTATCCCGCTCGCCACTCTCTAGCAGCTTGCTGCTCGAGCAGCCACAGCACTCTCTGCTCTTCAGCTCGCCGCTCAGACCGCCAATCTTGTGCAGCGCTGATCGCCCACCGCTCTGCAGCAGCCCGATCAGCTCGCCGCTCTCAAGCAGCACTTTTTCCACGCCGCTTTGTTGCAGCCTGGTCAGTGCTTCGCCCACGAGCCGCCTACAGCCGTGCGAGTGCACTTCGGTGTATCCTTTTAGAGCATTTATAAAAGAGCAAAATTTGTGTGTGCAATGTTAGGGCGAGTCCCACGCAGAAGCCGCGCTCGCTGACTCGACCTGCTCTTACTGCGAGAGTATGAGTCTCGTCTCTCTACGCTTGCGGATAGCGTTCTTCTCAGAACATGACCCCACCCCTTGCGCCCTCTCGTTTTCTTCCTCCCGGGAACCCGCAAGGAAAAAACAGCGGGGCAGAGGATCTCAGCACTCGGGTGAGTGCAATCTCACGTCGGCTCAGCTCCCACGTGACTCGCTCTCCCCACAGAAAGAGGTTACCCCCATCCATTTCTCCCATCCGGACCAACGTCCCTCAGAACTTGGTCTCGTTCAGAGGATCTGACCTTCTTTCCAGATGTGCACGACGAGCTGACAAAGTCATAGCGCGCTCCCTACTCAGCCCGCCTTCATTCTTCTGCCTCTCACGCTCTCACTTCTGTTAACAACGCCTGGCAGAAGGGCTATGAGAAGTTACCTCCCCTGGACGAAGCGGTGGCCGCACATTTGTGTCCGCCCACCACCATTGGATGGAAAACCAAGGCTGCTCATCCATCTAAGCCATGTCGTACCACCTCGGCCATCGCTGGACATGCGTACACCTCGGCTGGTCAGACAGCTTCCGCTTTACACTCTATCGCGGTTCTCCAGGTGTATCAAGCGAAGCTCCTCAAGGATCTGGATGAGGCCGGACACGACTCTGCCACCTTCAGAGAGCTACGCAGCGCCACAGATCTGGCCCTGCGTGGCACGAAGACCACGGCTCAAGCCATTGGAAGCTCAATGGCCAGTTTGGTGCTGTTGGACCGCCACTTGTGGCTTAACTTGACTGAGATCAAGGACGCGGATAAAGCCGTTTTCCTCGACTCGCCAGTCTCCTCCACCGGTTTCTTCGGACCCGCCGTCAATGGCTTCGCTGGCAACTTGTCCCTTGGCATCTGCTGCTGAGCTGGCGCTGATTTAGGGCGGCTCGGGGCAGAGGAGGTGGAGTGTTTGGGCAAAAAGTGTTGCATAGCCTGGGACGACTTTTGTGCTGCTGTAAAGCGCTCGGCGAAGCGAGGGAAGACCTAGAAAAGCGAGCTACATATCAACCGCCTAGAAATGATGGCGGCATATCGAGCTCTCCAGGTCTTCCTTCCTCTTCTGATGGGAAACCACATCTTGGTCAGATCAGACAACATGATGGTGGTGTCTTTCATAAATCACCAGGGCGGCCTCTCTTCACCCTAGCAAAAACCATCCTAGAGTGGACTCAGTGCAATCTACTCTCTCTGAGAGCAGCGCACATACAGGGCGTGCTGAACATAGAGGCGGACATGCTGTCCCAGAGCAACCTTCCCTCAGAGGAATGGTTGCTCCACCCCCGCTTGGTTCAGAGAATTTGGGAAGTTTTCAGGAAGGCAGAGGTCGACCTCTTTGCCTCAGAAGACAATCATCACTGCCCAATATCTTTCTCAAAAGCCAGGGATGCGCTGGCCCACGATTGGCCCAGCCTCCTCCTCTATGCTTTCCCCCCGATCGCTCTGATTCCTCAGGTAATCAAGCGGACCAGGGAGGGCAGCCGCAAAGTTCTCCTGGTGGCTCCTCTTTGGAGGACCCAACCATGGTTTTCAGAGCTGTCAGAGCCCTGAGGACGTACATTGATCGCGCCACCCCTTTTCGTCAGGAGGAACAGTTCTTTGTCTGCTTTGGTGGTCGCACGAAAGGTCTTCCGGTCACAAAGCCCAGATAATCTAGATGGATAGTAGACGCCATAGCTCTCGCTTACTCCTCCTTGGGCCTTCAATGTCCCTTGGGCTGTGCCTCATTGTCCACATTTGTTTGATTTTATAATCTGGATGTCTCTGCATTTCAGTCACAGGGCCTTTTTTGCATAAACCTGCTGCACTCACATGCTTTTTTGTTATATCCCCGACTAAGTTTGGGATTAACTACTGTTTGCCTCATATATACATAAACTAGGCCCCTGGAGGCCCTAGTAATGGGGTTCTGGTGGATGACTTGTATCTCTTGAATGGAGCGTTTTTTTAAGTGCTTCACACTTTTATTTAGTTGTCGTAACGTAACCTCGGTTCCCTTAGATATGGAACAAGTACTGCGTAATTTGCTGTGCTATGCGGCACGCGTCACGCGTCACTTCACTCGAAACCAATCGATTTGCCATGGTGAAATGGCCGCTTTTATAGCCCGAAACCCCGCCCCTTTGGCGGGCTCAAGCGGGCTTGCTCACCATTGGCTCGCACGTACCGCGCCGTCATTGGTTCGTTTTCTTTAACTTAACGAACCAATCGACGTGCAGTTTTCACCAAGTGATTGTATAAAGGCTTCAGAATCTGAGAAAAAGGAGTTTTCGCCATAGCGTCTTGTCTTATTTATCTTAATAAGATGAACAACGCAGTACTCATTCCGTATCTAAGGGAACTGAGGTTACGTTAGTAACCGATTATGATTTGAGATTAAAATAATATCGTATTTGTCTCATTTAAAATAAACACAAAAAATAGAGATGAAAAATTTAAAAGTAAGAAATTTACTTTTGCTATGGTTAAATAAATGTTCAGTGATATCTTCCAAAGACTTTAGAATTTTGGCACAATTTTTTCTCTATATACTGTTGATATGGCAGCTAGTACACTAAGTTTCGTCATCCTGGCATGTGTGGAAAGTTTTAAACCATGTGTGTTACAACTATCCCTGCGTTAGGTTGTACCCTGCACTCCCCTACATATGTAAACAATTTTTTTTTTTTATATCAATTACATGTTTAAAAATATCATTAGAATTCAAAATAATAAAAAATCTGATAATAAGCTAATAATCATTGATAATGTTAACTGTAAATGCAAATTACAATACAGAATGTCTATTAGTCAGACATGTTGGCTGCGTCCGAAACCTGGAAAATGCTGCCTTCAGAGCACACATTTCAAGGTAGGAAGGCATCAAGGCACGTCTGACTCTAATGTTAGCTTCACTTCTTGTCTCCTGAGATATCTTCATCTGATTGAGTTTTGAAGGCAGCATAAATGTATCCTTCGCTGCCTTTGATATCCCACAATCCATTCTGTGACAGTTGAGCTAGGAAAAAAAGAAAGTTGCGTTTGCTGGTCAGTTTGTGTGTAAATATACAGTTTTGACCAATGTTTTTCCACTTCTAATGTCATTTCTAGTGAGAAATGACTAATATAGTAATTAAATATTTGTTTAGTTCACCAAAGCTCTCTCTATTTTGCTGTAGATCATTAAACTGTTACACTGCTTTAGAAGTCTGTCTGAAATTAGTTTCGTGAGGTGCCTTCATGCACAAATGCTGCCTTACAAGTCATTGTCTGATAAGGCAGCGAGACAACAAGTCAGCTGCCTAGGTTTTCGGACGCAGCCGTTGTTTTAAAGGTGCACTGTGTACATTTAGCTGCATAGCTGTGAGGTTGTGAATTGTAAATGCCCACCGCTCGCCCCTCCCTTTCGAAGCACATGGAGAAGCTATGGTGAGCGGTGACCGACACAACACAAAGATGTCTATCACTAAACACAAGTATTTGTCAAGAATACTTAGGTGGTTGAAGTCTTTCAGTGATATTGGCCTAATAATAAAAGCTTGGTTTTCTTTTGCATTTGATAGTGCTGGATTACCAGCCATGCCCTCAGACGCAAGGGTCCATGCAGTGACAAGGCATAGTAAGACACCATCCCACCAACGGAGACATGGCTATCATGTATAGGCCTGTAGGCCTATCTATAGCCTAGGCCTACTACAATTAGTTCTGTCCATGCAGTCATTTAAACCCAACAGGAAATATTCCTTACATAGCCCACAGTTTGTTTTTAGCAAACACCACACTACATAAATTGAATTAAAGATACAACGAATAGGTTATGCAGCATAGGTTTTAATTGCAACAAATGTAGCGTCTTCTGCTGCATCCTGATTGTTATGTAGGTTAATTCATACTACTCAAAATGAAGTGTGTCATTGCTGAATGTCTAGCCACATGACGACGGTAATACCATGCTCCCTTCGTTCATTTAGGCTATAGTAGACAGTTCAATTAAATGCAACTACTAGCCTAAGTCAAAGTATTCAAGAAGTCCTGAACAACACACGATGCGGACAGTGCAATCGGCTTTAGAGGAGGCGTGGCTTAAGCGGATCAGCTCATCTGTCAATCAATCACAGCGCGCTTCATTCACCTGTTACCGCTGTCATTAGAGTCGGTCCACACACTCCACAGCAACACTCAACACACTCGCCGACTACACACATCCAGCATCTGATCCGCTGCTCAAAGAAGAGGGAGCAATGACTGGACATCAATGGGGATATGGGGAGGACAACGGTAAGTTAAGTGCGGTTATTTAATTGCTGGCCGAATTTTACAAGGCATCAATCCGCCGTCGTTTTATATCCTATCCATTTTTACCGCTGCCAAACACCGTACGTTAACTGTTGTGTTTCGCGCATTAAAATTAAAACATTTTATTCTTCAAATTCTGTTTACAGAAAAAAAACTGTTTACAAAAAACAAAACAAAAACATTACATCAACTCTCCACTAGAATAAGTGGAAGCTGTTAAGAAAAAGGAAAAGTTCTACAGAAAAAGTTTTAACATGAGCCATTATTATTAGCAACAGGTAAGTTATTACTATTTTTTTTTTTGTTTGTTTTTAAATATGCGGGCCTTAGCCTATTACATTATAAATTAAGGCTTGCACATCTAATCTTTTTAGTTACTAGTCGACCAAGTTTTTGTGTTTGTTCTCATTTATTAATTAATATGTCCAGTCATCTGTCGTTAGATTTAGTGTAGCACATTTTGCTGCCCAATTTACTGTTAATGCGAGATTAGCCCAGTTATCTTTTAAAGGGATAGTTGCTGCTTAAACATAACTAGGCTGTAGGCCTATGCTGTCAAAACGAACATTGTACAATCACAATAAAAATATGTGTCATTGTAGGCATGTGCTGTGCGTTATTATTTTTTTTAAACAATGAATAGCTGTGACTGATTTTACTGTGTTAAATAATTGTCTAAATTGTCTTATTTTTGTTATTTTCTTCCCCCCTTTATCATGAGGAAGTCTGACCACACTGCTGTTTTCATCTTGGTTCCTTTATTAGCAAATTGTAATGTAATATGCACATTTTGATGAAAGCTAGAGTTTGTCTTTAAAATATTTCTCTGTTTATTTTTAGATTTTAGTTGAAATTATGCATTATTAATAATACATACGCTTGTGCCCCCATGCTATAGATCCTATTCAGATTTTTCCCCTTTTAAAGTTACAAATTACATGAATAAAAAGGGAACAATTTTAGAATGTCATTTCTGTTATCATGATTTTGTATCGTAAATAAGGCTTGTATGTCAAAATAAACTGTAAAACCATGTATTACCATACTTATGTCTCAGCACATATTAAAATGTGGTACAATGCAATTTATAAATGCTTAAACGCATATTATTTGTCTGACACTCTAATATTCAAAATGTTGAAAAAGCCATCTGTTACGCACACACGCACGCACGCACGCACACACACACACACACACACACACACACAATAACATCTAAGCTAATTTAGATAAGGCTAAACAAAACAATAAAGTAAGGTATATCCTTAAAATTACATTAAAAAAAAAAACACTGTGCTTTTGTTTACTGCTTTCTGGTTGGTTGTTAAATATTGTTTTCTAGGTCCATCAGAATGGCACAAAGACTATCCCATTGCCGAGGGTAACCGCCAATCACCTATTGATATAGTCCCTGCAGAAGCTGTATTTGATGCCAGACTGTCTCCTATCTCGCTGTCTTACAACAACTGCACCTCTCTCACCATATCAAACAATGGCCATTCTGTAGTAGTGGAGTTCATTGACACAGATGAGAGATCAGGTTGGTATCAGTGATAACATTAGTACTGCTTTAAAAATGTTTACTGTCACAGAATGATGTTCAGAGAAGAATGCCGCTTTGAGCAGCCAGTGTTTATTTCTGTTTCTGCATGCTTGGGTTTTTACACACAACACGTTTCTTCTTCCTCTTCACACTGCTCTCATGTTGCGCAAGGGCCACTATGAGATTGTTGTATGCTATAGAAAGGCTTCTTTTGAAGTACCTTAACCAGCTGAAAATTAGCTGTTATTTTAAAAGATGAATGACTGACTTGCTGTACCAGTTTTAGTACTGTTAATTAAAACTATTAAAATTGCTTTCAGTATTTGCAATAAAGCTGAAATAAACTAGAATATAAATATTAAATAAAAAATAAAAAAACGTACACATTTCAGTTAGGTGCAACATTTCTGATTTCCGTTTAAGTTTATAAAGGTGAAATAGAAAAATAAAAAAAGTTAAATAGAAATATATTTTATTTAAAAGACAAAAACGAATACAAAAATGACATGTATAACATAATTAACTTTTAAATTAACTTTTAAACAATTAAAATGAAAACTGAAAATATAAATAATGCTATTTTAGTATTAATATTAAGAAAACACTGGGTCATACTATCACAGCAGAAAGTCTCTATTGAAAAATTCAGCCTTTTCTAATGACCCTGTCTTTTCAGTTCTCATTCCACCTCACCATTTCAGCTAATGACTGTTATGTGAAATTGCACAACTATCAAAAATAGTTATAACTGTTTGCTCAACAGTCAATCAAAAGAGAAGCTCCTGAATAGGACAATTGTCAGCATTTGTGGTTTCTGAACCATCATAAAGGTCTTGGGAAGCAATTGAATGCTTAAGTTGTCATTGTCAATTTGTTGAAATGTTCAAAGTGTCCCTTATGAAGCATCCCTCTCTGTGAGAATCCCTCTCACACCAACCATCCATTTCATATCATATCTAAATATGTCATGCATGTCATTGTACTAAATGCAAATGTAAGTAAATGTCTAAATGTAAGGAGAGATAAAAAGGAGACCATGAGGTCATGAGTTACAATGCTTCATGTAGATTCTTGTTGTCTTTACCCTTCATTTCACTTTAAGTGAGTCTGAAAAAAAAGGTGATAATCATTTTACATGCAAGTTACGGGACGTTCACACAGAACATGTTTTTGCATTTCACTTATCTGCTTTTCCATTGTTTTCCTATGAAACTATGCCTGACAGATGTGTTTGACTGTTGCATGTATTTTTCAGCTTTTCATGCATGTGTACTAAAAACGCAGCGCTCAAGTTAAAATAACCCAGCATCTTTAGACCTTATTTTAGACCTTTTTTCATTTAAATGCCCTGCTTAAACTGCTCTTTTCTTGTGGCAGTGATCCGAGGAGGTCCTCTGGAAAACATGTACAGACTTAAACAGTTTCACTTCCACTGGGGATGCAAGGGTTGCAGTGGCTCTGAGCATACGGTTGGTGGGAAAACCTTCGCGTCTGAGGTGAGGATGCAGAACAGTGTCACTCCGTCTGCTCGGTGTATGTGTTCTCTCTTTCTGTGCTTTATCACAGTCTTTTGGCGTGACCTCTGTCTCTCTCCAGCTTCATCTGGTTCACTGGAACGCCATAAAGTACAAGTCCTTTGGCGAGGCAGCAGCAGCCCCTGATGGCCTGGCTGTCCTTGGCATCTTTCTGGAAGTTAATGTGAGTCAGCACTCATTTAAGAACCAAATAATACAGCATTAGTTTAGGAGCATGTGATCTGTATATTAAAATCACATTATTCAAATTTGGAGGATAAGAAAATAAAAATGATTATATAAATAAACAGATCCATAGACGAAAGGGTATACTTTTTACTTATTTTCCTGTCAAAGATAAAAATGTCTGTTAACACTATTTCGATATTCCACTTTAGACATTCTTCTAACTATAAGTAACTTTTCAACTACCAGTCATTAGATTATCAATAGACCGTCTGCTAACACCTTTTTTTGATGCTCCCCCAACAGACAATCTACTGACTATAAGTAACTTTGCAAGTACATGTCAACTTATTCTGCTATCCCGAAGCCTAACCCTAACCTAACAGTCTACTTATACTCTAATGAGAGTTATTTGGCACGTAGTTGCAAATTAATGAGAGTTAGTTGACATGTAGTTGCAAATTATGTCTAAAGTGGACGGTCGAAATGAAGTGTAACCAAATTCAGAAAGGTAGTAAAGTGCAAAAATACTGAAATGCATAAAGGGGACATTTACAGATGTTTTACACACTTCAACTTTATCTTTTGTACCTATTACAAAAAACAAACAAAAAATGTAATGTTTTTTTTTTTTTAGACCGGTGATGAACACAGAGCTCTTCATCAGATAACAGATGCCTTGTATATGGTTAAATTCAAGGTATGTTTTTTTTATATAGTAGATGTATATGAACTGGGGAATATATGCATTTCTTTAGGCTATTTTGGAGAGAAAGCATGAATGAATAAATATATTAAATCAATAGAGGTCTTCAGGTAGCTTGCCAGATAGATGTGGTTCTTTAATTCCTGTTTTTGCATCTGATTGAATTTGGAAACCTACAGATGCCTCTTTGCATGTGATTTCATTTGGAAATGTATGTCTTGAAATATGTTAATCAGTTTCTAAAGAATTCAATTGAGCCCCTCTCAGGTTTTTTTCCCCCAGAGTGTCTGTGACACCACCACAGATTAGTGGTTTTAACCTTGTATTTTGAGACCATAATAAATTATCTGATTATTCAGCATTTTTTACCCTTTTCTATGCATTTCTGTCTTGGCATGAACATTTACTTTCATTCATTTATTCATTCATTCATTCAAGTATGAGTCACATTCCTTTATTTTATTCATTTTCTTGCATTATTCTTAGTTGCTTGGCATTTTAGGTGGTTTGCACAAAGACTATAACAAAATATGTATCTAATACCACTATTGTAGAAGACTAAATGTAATATTTCGAGAACTGGCCATTGCAAAGCTCATTGGGGCATGTGTCCCCTACATCCCTGTTCAGAGCATCTTTAGTTCTGCTGTACAATCATTCTATGCTTTTTTTGTTTCTCTTGTAGGGAAGTGTTGTTGATTTTAAGGGCTTTAACCCAAAGTGCCTCCTGCCGAACAGTCTGGAATATTGGACGTACCCAGGCTCTCTCACCACTCCTCCACTGTATGAGAGTGTCACATGGATTGTGCTGAAAGAACCTATTTATGTGTCAGAGAAGCAGGTGGGTTGCTTTTGTGATTGGTGCTTCTTTAGTTTGCTCTCACGATAAACTTGATTGTACCTTATTTATAAACTGTATTGCTAGTGTTTGTCATGACCATCCTCTGGCCTATTGACAGATGTCGGTTTATGAAAATGAATGGTTGTGGAGGGAGATGGATGTGGGAAGCACTCCCGCTGAATCAAAATCATTGGTAGTGATGTAAATTAGGGATAATCCACAACATCCCAGTCTGTTGGTGATATTGAATGTGGTCAGACATGATCTCATCTTTTCTGTCGACGTGAGAGCATGTCTGTTTTCTGTAATTGGTTTTGCATTAGTAAATGATTCTTTATTAATAATAAAAGCAATATATAATATTGCTGTGAAGACTTATGGTGTTTAGTTCATAACTAAAGCCCTGCTGTGTCAAGGTAACATGCCCAATAGCTATAAAGGAGTGTTCTTATTTCCCAGTAGTGTATTCTGTTATATACTGTATGGATGTGGATGGTCAAGGTATGTATGTTTAAAAGAGTCCAAGTGAGCAACATGAGTGTGACTAAATGTGCATGTGTTGGCATTAAACACAGTTGAAATCCTACTGCTGATTCAACACTCTAAAGGTGATTTAATTCAAAGACTTGTGCAACATACACACTAGACCTACACTACAAAAATTAATACTTTTATTCAGAAAGGATGCTTTAAAAGTCACAGTAAAGCATGAATAATGTTCCAAAAGATTTATATTTCAAATAAATGCTGTTCTTTTGAAAAGTGTATCATGGTGTGCCACAAAAAAACACAACTCTTTAAAAAGCTGAGCAGCAAATCAGCATATTAGAATGATTTCTGAAGGATCATGCGACACTGAGGACTGGAGTAATGATGCTGAACAAATCAGCTTTGCCAACACAGTAATAAATTGCAAAAAAAAAAAGCTTAATAATATCTCGCAATATTACTGTTTTTATTGTTGTGTTAAGTAAATGCAGCTTTGTTGAGCATAAAAGACTTCTTTCAAAATCATAAAAAAAAAAATCGTACTGACCCCAGAATTTTGAACGGTAGTGTATATCCTTTGCTATGAAGTGTCAAATTACTGGATTTGCATTTCAGATACATAGATCTACGTGTACTGTATGTCCATCTAAGAGACTGCTGTGGATTTGGTCTCCGGCTCTTGTCTAGTCCCTCAGACTTTGTACTAGGAAATTGCATTAGAGTAAGCATGAGCAGGTTGGCGGCATAGTCGTGATAGCGGCCTGGCGTGTCTGGCATGAGGCCACAAGACTTTGATCTTGTACAGCTTATTAAAATGATTGATTGAGCTATAATTGGAAAAAGCTCAGGAGATTCACAGCATGGAGAACCAAGCCTGTTACATAAGATGTGGTACCAGAGTTGATTTCTTTTGCAGTGCAGCTTGTCACTTTGCCAGGTTCTGTCTTACATGCTGTTTTTCATGTTTTCTTAACTTAGATGGGCAAGTTCCGGATGCTGATGTTTAATGGAGAGGAGGAAGAGGACCGAAAGCGCATGGAGAACAACTACCGGCCACCACAGCCACTGAAAGGCAGGAAAGTGCGAGCCTCTTTTAAGTAGCCTGTTTGCCTATTGGTGACCAAGACGCCCTAAACCACCAACTGTGATCAACTATACTTCAAGACACTGTTCTAAAATAACCTCTGAGGTTGAAGCATGAATAATAAGGGTTTGGGGTATGTTCAATCATGTCACTCTCTGTCTGCTGCTTAAAGGTTTTGGCTGATGACCTCGAACACAGTTTGACTTTCACATTGAGCTCTCTGAATCCGAGGTTCTACATTTTTAGATCCCTTCTCATCCACCTTGATCAGGCTTGTGTATGAGATCCTTGTTGCAGGAGATATTTGTGCTTCCATAGGGTACAAGCTGATGGGGTCTGATAAGCCGGCTGTCGTCTGCTTTCTCACTGCTATAGGAAAGGGTCGGTAATCCAGGAGCCTGAAATTTAACCCCTTAGTCTCTACCAGAGGCTCTTGTTAACTTTTGATAAGGCATGTGTCTTTTAAGCTGTTCATAGTAAGGCAGATGGCGCTTTCAGGAACATAGACCTGATGGTGGTGGGATGGCACTTCATTAACTCTGAAAGTTGCATTATTACACTGAAATGTCTCACTAATATACGTAGATAGCATTTCTGTTTATAATCGATTGTTGTGACTCCATGAAGTAAGTCTTTAAAGGCTCTTTTATTAACACTGCACTGCAGTCACTGTAGTGAATGTTCCTGTGCTGTCAGTGAAGCCTTATAAATGCTTTTACAGTAATACTAGGGTGATGTGTGGTGGTTGAAATGAATGATGGATTACACTGCTCACACTTTAAAAAACAGTTCCTTTATGTAATTCCTAATGGAATATCTGGCATGGCTGTAGGAGAGTTAGGGAAGATCTCTATAAGGTCAGTGCCGTATTTAGACTTTTAGAAACGGCAAGGATTTTCCTTCGGGTGTATTTGGTGGCTGGCAGGATTTAATATATATATATATATTTTATAGTGTATTTAGTCTTTATGTTAAATATGTACAAAATAAAATAATTTTAATAATCTATTTGTCTTTGTTTCTGATATTATTTGACATTGTTTGCAGATTAAATGGTAGCTTATAATGTGAAAGAAATAATCACATTATGAAATAAATGTTTTTCCCCAAAACACGTCACGTTTTATTAAATACTTTTTGCAACCTCCTTTTGCCAAGATAACAGCTCTGAGTCTTCTCCTATAATGCCTGATGAGTTTGGAGAACACCTGACAAGAGATCAGAGACCATTCCTCCATACAGAATCTCTCCAGATCCTTCAGATTCCCAGATCCATGTTGGTGCTTCTTTTCTTCAGTTCAGCCCACTCATTTTCTATAGGGTTCAGGTCAGGGACTGGGATGGTTTTGATTTTTATCTGTTGGTATTTGATCGAATCCATGATGCCATGTATCTGAACAAGATGTCCAGGACCTCTGGCAGAAAACTAGGCCCACAGCATTAAAGATACAGATACAGAGTATTTTATTTTACACATGGGGTACTTTTTTATCCCTGTGTGCACCAAACCTATCTTAAGTGTTTGCTGCCAAAAAGCTCTTTTTTTGTTTGTTTCATCTCTATGACTGTCTGTTCTATACAGTCAATCATTTAAATGCATATAACAATAATTGTAAAAAATAAAATGAGTACAAATTCTCTAAATACTACTGATAAATGTATCCCAAAAGCTCTCAAGCTTTACCAAAAAGCGTAACAGCAGTTTTTATGCTCAGCTCACGATTCGCAGCCTTCAGAGTTGAGTGAGGCTGGAGAATGTTTAACCTTGTCAATGTATGAGTCAGTGTTTTCCTACAGGAGCAGCAGTCTAAGTGTCTTAGTGTGGAATATTCAATAGCACAGACTTGTTCCATTAAGTAATCAGGCCAAGGCTCATTACACAAGGAAAGAAATGATAATAAAGGGGGATGATAATAATGAGGGAGTTTTACGCTTTCATTTATTTGTTTTTACTTGCATTGTATGGAACTGAGTTCACTTTTAGCTCTATCCTCCTGGGTGCCACTGTCCACGTACGAGGATATTATATTTTAGTGAATTTCTCTGACACCATACATGTGACATACATAAGTGGATGTCCTGTAAAGGGCACATTCAGGGCTTTTCTCATTGGTCTTTAAAAATGACAGAAGTATCAAATCACTCAATTTTTGTAATTATCAATTTTGCAATTTGACTACTTTTCAAATTGTTTGTTATAAATAAACATCTCAGGAAAATGTAATGGAAGCATGATATTTGATATTTCTAATCAAAATATGACTTTCTGTTACAAAACAGGGCATTGATTTCATACATGTCCACTGTTTATTAGGCATTTTAGGAGACACAACAAGTGAATGGGTAAGAAATGACATCAACATTCCTATAAAATATTAGATATTATTATGAAACTTTTGCCAACTATTACTCCCATTATTACACTTCTTTTTTCATTACATGTTGCTCCAAGAACACATTAATATGCACATTAGAGACAGTGTATATACATTGCATTGAATGGGAAAGTATGGCCATTTTACTCACATATTGCATAAAGTAAAATGGTATATCAATTCATTCCGTTATATCATTCATAACATAGATGAGAATCATCTTTAAACAAAGTTTGGTTAAATAAATCCTGAAACCTAAAATCTGATTGGTGAATGAAAAAAAAAAGATTGCATGTCCTAGTATCCACTTAAGAGTACCTAGCATAACATATGAATAAAATATCTTTTTTTCCCCATTTGTTTCTTATGCGCTAAACAATGCAATGACATGAAAAAATACTAAATAAAAAAAAATGTCTGGGTCTTAGTAGGCTATAGACCTATTGCAACATAGATACATTTTCATTGAAATACAAGTTTTGATAAAACCCAGTGAATATAAAACATACTGCAACTACAACTGTAAGGTAAAAGACTACATTACAGGTGATTTGTGCTTTTGAAAAAAAAAACAAAAAAACATTTTACTTTAAAGGTTAAAAACAAATTTGTACAACACTTCGTATTTCTGGAGGGTGTGTAATTAGCATTAACCAGCAGAGGGCAGCATATCCATAGCGAACAGGTTTTAACCAAGCGCCATAAGAAGCTCTGAGCGCACGTCATTTTTACAACTGGAGACCTAGACAATCAAATTACTCTTTTCATCAATCAATAAAATCAATCAAATGATCTCTATGTCATTCTAATGTACTATATTCTATTATTTAATTGCACTAATAAACAACGACCAAACCTGTGGATTGTCTATTTATAACACCATCACACACTTTTCCTTTCTCCAAGGTCATGCATTTCCTGATGACATCATAGTATCTGATTCTTTGCATGAAGTGATGATATCATGCTTTTGGTGGCTAAGTAATCCCAGGTGGAGTCATATCTCTGGTGTCTGTTATCTGTCATTTGAGCAGTCTGATTCATGGAAATTCTTCTGTTTGTAGCTTCATTAACAATTAATGAGGCTGGATGTCTAGTATATATTTAACATATTTGCAGAGATATGATTCCTAGAATAGTCCCTGTGCCGCTGTGTAAAGATCAGTGATACCCGAGCAAGCACAAAATGTATGGCTGCAATCAATGTTGCATGTAATGTAAACTGCATCTGGATGTCATAAAAATAGAAGCAAGCTGATATTTTTGGCAGCATGGATATCAATATTACCAACCACTGTCTCAATCTGAGAAATAACCAATATCACCCAAGGGAAAGCAAAGCAGACTCTAGATAGAATCACATGCTGTTGCTCCTTTGTTGATCATCAAATAAGAGACACGGTCGCAAAACAGAATTTAATGAAATGTTATGGTGTTTCAGAAGCAGCCTCACGGTACTGATCCTGTTTATTTGACAGGCTAAGAATACACCATCAGACAACCATACACTGGCAATTAGTCATATAATAGCAGATTTTGTTTGTAATTCACAGCTATTTACAAAGCTTTATTTAGCTGCAATATAGCAAGACTGTGATAGGTTAATGTGAATTCACCAAGTAGAACATGTTTCTGGATCAACATCCTTGTTGATCCTGGAACAACATTCCAATTAACCAATCAGATTTGAGGGATAGTTTTTAGTTAATGTCAAGTTTAGGCTTACAACAAGGGTAAGGGGCTTCTACACCATTCTTATTCACATCATTTTCCTCTGATTTTAAGGATATATTATGGGTACGGTTAGGTTTAGGAGTAGGGATAGGGTTAGGACTATGTTTTTGGACAGGAGTATTGTGTCAGGATCAACAATAGATGTTGATCCAGGAACATCATCTTTCTTGGCAAAATCACAGCAACCAATGTGATTTCAAAAACTACAGTCAATCTGTCAATCTAGACAGATATCTCTGTTTGGATTTAAATAGGCAAATGCTTAAGAGTCAATGATTGGATCATTATTGCAGTGATTATTATGTTTCTAGCATGTTATATGTTTGGCATATTTTTAGCAATTGATGGAGTGTTTAGTTTTTCATTACTTAAAACGACCATTATTTCAAATTGTGAAAGAATGGTTGGGAGGAAGCATGAAGAATCATTTTCACTCATGAATTGGCACCTCCAGTCCAGACCTTAAATTCATTGAAAGTATTTGGGATGTGCGGGAGTAGACTTTACAGAGTGTGTGACTCTTGCATCGTCAATACAAGATCCTGACCAAAATTTAAGCACCTCTTGATGGAAATAAGATCACAGCATTTATTTACATCAAGAGTCGCATCAATTTTTGACTTTTGGAATTTATTATGTGTGAAAATGATTCTTCATGCTCTCTCCCAACCATTCTTACACAATTTGAGCCTGGTGAATTGCCATCCTGGAATATGGCCATAATGTGTCTTCCTACATGGTTGTTTAAGAAATGAAAAGCTACACACTCCATCAATTAGGGTTAGAAGAATTGTTGCCAAACATATAACATGCTAGAAACATAAAAATCACTGCAATAATGATCCAATCATAGACACTTAAGCATTTGCCTATTTAAATCCAAACAGAGACTTCTGGATGGATGGATAAATGATCCAACCAAAATCTGCTATAGGCCTATTTAATCTTAAACCTGTGTTCAGGGTGTGTGTTTAAAAATACAAACAATTATAAACGGTAAGAGACTAACTGTAACAAACTGATTATCTTCTTTTTCTTCTAGCTTTTTGCAGACTAGAGTGTAGAGATGGTAAGTCTTTTAACTGCAGGGGGCAGCATGTAGGTCAACTTAAATGCACAATACAACATCGCTTCACAGGCTGATGTTGCTATGGTTACAAACAAACAGTCCCGCCACTTCACATCAATATACCTCTGAACAAGCAATCTTTTGTCTTTGCACATCAGAAAATAAAAGGACACAGAAATATTTTCTGCATTTCTGTGACGTGATGCTGCCACAATTTGTTTGCTGGCACACATCATTGAGAAACTGTATTGAAATTCCCAATCTTTGAGACCAATTGGAGTTCTCTTCTCAACCTTGATCTTATTCATTGCCTGTCAAATCAGAGTTCAGTGTGACTGTCAGCATTAGTCACACCAGTGAAGCTACACACGCAAGAAACATGTATGATTACTATCAATAACTCATCATCGTGCTCCCTATGTTGGGGGTCAGGGACGATCCACGTATCCACTCTGACATAACTGACTGGGTCAGGTTACAGGCTTGACGGGGTTAATGCGAGTCTGTCCTGCTGAAATAGCAATGCTGAGAAGTGAGAAGAGAATCTCAGCAGAACCACAGGCATGCCTGTTTTATGCACTCTGTGTGCCAGTAACACTGGCAGGGTTTCTAAGAGGGAGTGTTGATTCCCACACACAATTTTCATTGATGAGGATTACTTTATTACAGTCCTGGAAGCCATCATCGGTCACAAGACTTTGTCAGTCTGGTGGTTTTCCCAGTGACGATGAGGATGGTGACATGGCTTGGCTGCGCTCTGCTGGCACATAGACCAAATGCTACTGATTCATAGTCGAGTCATTTGAATCAGCATCATCATAGCAACTCTGAACAGCAAAGCCGGTGTAAGGGTGAGCGCCTACAGTGGTTCAGGCTGCAGGGTTGCCGAAAGACTAAAGAAACGTTATGAGCAAGATGGTAGAAAACTGTACATTTCTCGTCTATATCCACCCACTGTACTTATACCAACGATGGAAATAAGCGCAGTTACACTAGCTAAATATGTGGGAGAGCGTTGCTATACTGTGACTATATTTTATTGCAATAGAGGTAGCACTTCAAAGTCAATACCAAATCAAAACTAGTTAGCAATCATTTATAATTGAAGGAATTTAATGACAAAATCTGGTTATGGTTACACTTAAAATAGTTACAAAGTAGATGTATGAGATGATAAAAACTATTAATCGTACCCAGCATGACTAGAATGTTACCTGAGGGATAGAAAGAGAGAGAGGGAGAGAGAGAAAGAGAAAAAGAGAGCAAAGAAGAGAAGAGCCAAAGAGAAGGCCCCCAAGAAGAGAGAGAGCCAGAGAATCAAGAGAGCCAGAGAATAAAAAGAAGAGAGCAGAGAATAAAAGAAGAGAGCAGAGAATAAAAGAAGCGAGAGAATAAAAGAAGCCAGAGCAACAGTTGCAATCTTCTTTTATACTTCCTTGACCATGTAACTCAAACCCTATTGTGAGTCATTCAAACTGACCAATCAGACCAAACTTCCCCCACTGTACTTAAGGGGTGACACACCTTTGGCCTACAGGCCTTCAGAATCTCTTTGTCTTTAGGAATTCCAAATGGCCCTTCTGATAAGAAAGATGGGGGTTGAAAACAGAAAAGCAGTATGTCTTTGTTCTATTGCAAATATCAAATATCTTTGATTATTTTCAATCCTACACCGGTCATATTCTATGCATTGCGGTGTAGATACTGGCAAGGTGTAAGGGATATTCAAGGCTGTACTGTCATGACATGGCTAGCAATATTTTGTAAATTACACAACCAGGGTGTTCTCCAGGCCTTAGTGGGACATTTATACATTTGGAAAAAATCTTATACCAGCACTCACCAGAAATATTCAAAGCCTTCTCACCATCCTCCCTTTTCTGTTCATTAGACAGGCAGTGTCATCTCAATTTTAAACCCACTGACTATCTATATATATGATTTCCTCTCCCCCCACACATTTAAAAATATCTGCATGTACAGTACATGTCATACACTGAGATAGAGATTACAGTTTATTTCTATAATTCTGTTGATTTCACTCATGCTGACCCAAAGATGCAGAACACCACCATGTCTGCTTTCTGTCAGTTGAAAAGCCGCCCTCTTGAACATGCCATCACATTAACCTTGCTCCCAAAGAACAACACTCAGATGTGTCCGAATCCTAAGTCTCCCACCCGCACAAGTCACTTGTCCATTACACTCTGTGCTCATGTTCTCAACTGCTAATGAAACATGTTTTGATGTTTCAAAGGTCACTAAGAGGTTCAACTTGTGTGTCAAATATATAATGTCTTTCTGCAGATGGAACAGAGCAACACCAAGGTCATAGGTTCAATTCCCAAGGAAAACTTTAAAAATAATTTAATATAAAAAAAAAAAAATAAAAAAAATATATATATATATATATATATATATATATATATATATATATATATATATATATATATATATATATATATATATATATATATATATATATATATATATATATTAAATGGCTGGGCAATTAATTACAGTTAATTAAGTAGTTATTTATTTATTATCAAGTAGTTGTTATTATTATACTTCATCATGAAATATTGTACATTCATTGAGTATTATTTCACCCTATGTTTTCTTTAAGTGGTTTTATGTATTCAATGTATTCAATTTAATACTTTTAGTAAATTGGGGCATTTTTTTACTTTATAAATAACTAATTATTGAGCATCTTTAATGATATCTTGTCTAGTAAATCTATAAGCCTCACACTTCATCTTAGAAATCCCAAAGTATCCCAATGTAAGCCATTTTGGAAATATAAAATTTTTATAAATTACATGTAAAAATATTAATATAATTAAATGGCTGGTTAAATCATTAAATAATAAATTGTTATTATTATAGTTCAGCATGAAATATTCACCTTGTTTTATTTTATCAGTTTAATGTATTGTATTACTTTTAATCCTGATTATTTTAACTAAGCAAAAGGGGCCATCTTCTAATTTATTAATAACTAATTACTAAGCATATTTAATGATATTTTGGCAATTAAATCAATAAGCATCACACCTCATATTAGAAATCAAGAAGACAATACCATATGAGTACACTGCCCTGGGTTAGTTAACTAAAACTAAAACCACTAACTTTTTATTGTTTTAATTTTAGTTAACTAACCCAGGGCAGTGTACTTATATGGTATTTTTACTTACAGTGCATATTCACAGCGCTTCACTTTTTCCACATTTTGTTATGTTACAGCCTTATTCCAAAATTGATTAAATTAATTATTTTCCTCAAAATTCTACAAACAATATACCATAATTACAACATGAAAGAAGTTTGTTTGAAATCTTTGCAAATTTATTAAAAATAAAAAACGACATGAAAATCACATGTACATAAGTATTCACAGTCTTTGCCATGACACTCAAAATTGAGCTCAGGTGCAACCTGTTTCCACTGGTCATCCTTGAGATATTTCTACAACTTGATTGGAGTCCACCTGTGCTAAATTCAGTTGATTGGATATGATTTGGAAAGGCACACACCTGTCTGTATAAGGTCCCATAGTTAACAGTGCATGTCAGAGCACAAACCAAGCCATGAAGTCCAAAGAATTGTCTGTAGACCTCCGAGACACGATTGTATCGAGGCACAGATCTGGGGAAGGGTACAGAAAAATGTCTGCAGTATTAAAGGTCCCAATGAGCACAGTGGCCTCCATCATACTTAAATGGAAGAAGTTTGGAACCACCACTCTTCCTAGAGCTGGCCGCCTGGCCAAACTGAGCGATCAGGGGAGAAGGGCCTTAGTCAGGGAGGAGACCAAGAACCCGATGGTCACTCTGACAGAGCTCCAGGGTTTCTCTGTGGAGAGAGGAGAACCTTCCAGAAGAACAACCATCTCTGCAGCACTCCACCAATCAGGCCTGTATGGTAGATTGGCCAGATGGCACATGACAGAACGTCTGGAGTTTGCCAAACAGCACCTGAAGGACTTTCAGACCATGAGAAACATAATTCTCTAGTCTGATAAAACAAAGATTAAACTCTTTAGCCTGAATGGCAAGTGTCATGTCTGGAGGAAACCAGGCAACGCTCATCACCTGGGCAATACCATCCCTACAGTGAAGCATGGTGGTGGCAGCATTATGCTGTGGGGATGTTTTTCAGCACCAGGAACTGGAAGTCTAGTCAGGATTGAGGGAAAGATGAATGCAGCAAGGTTCATCTCCCAACAGGACAACGACCCTAAGCACACAGCCATGATTACAAAGGAGTGGCTACGGGACAACTCTGTGAATGTCCTTGAGCTGGAATCCGATTAAACATCTCTGGCGAGATCTGAAAATGTCTGTGCACCAACGCTCCCTATCCAACCTGATGGAGCTTGAGAGGTCCTGCAAAGAAGAATGGGAGAAACTGCCCAAAAATAGGTGTGCCAAGCTTGTAGCATCATACTCAAAAAGAACTGAGGCTGTTATTGGTGCCAAAGGTGCTTCAACAAAGTATAAAAAATATATGTATGTATGTATTTTTCCCATGAACTCGGTGGAAAGGAAACTCTTGCTTGTCACTGTCATCTTACTTCTCATACTGAGCACTGTGAGGTTTTCCTTGAGGAACTCCACCGCAGGAGTCCATTACTGCAATAACATTTCTTCCTGGACGGCCTCCAGGACATACAGATTTTGACTGCTGTGTCACTCACTCTGCACTAAGCACTATCTCCCAAAAGCCCAGCCACACTCAGGCCATGGGGGTCAGTCATGCAACCATCACAAGTTTCCACCAGAAGACCGGTTAGTCAAAAAATAGACCTCTCTGCTTTTTATAAATCAAAGCATCCCTATAAAAAGCATATAGCTGGTTGGTGGCGATGGTGGTGCGGCCCTATCTTTAGCTTTATTTATGCACTGGTGTTGACAGTAGCACTTGCATGCTTTCCAGTCACCATTCAATGGGTCACATGTCTGCCAGGGCTTTGTTGCTGGAAAGCACCATCTTGAGAGAATAGCCTTTGCATGTGTATTTCGCCAACAGTCGTAACCGTAACAGCACCATTTTTAACTTAACGACAAGCTGCTCACATTCTTTCCATTCAAATACTGCTTACTTAAAAATGCAATGCAGATACAAAAACACTTTTGTATTGTTTGGACAAATAGTGGCAAATATTAGTAGTGTAGAATCTGAGTTATGTGGTTTATATAGAGTAAAATATGTGAATAAAAAAAAAAACATCACTTAAAAATTCAGATCATAGGGTAGAATGAGAGAGATCTATAAGGATAAAATAATATAAAACAAAAATAAAATCATTATAAATGCCCTGTATTTTTCTTCTGAGTGCCAAACAAAGTGACACTAAGGTGTTTGTGAACTAGAGGAATGGATTCTGGTTGATTCCATCCGGCTCTCTCATCAACTTTTGCTTTAGCTGTGTAGGCAATGCAATCCATTTTCAAGTTTCCAGAGAATTTGCTCAACAAAATGCCACCATCTTATCACCTGCTCATTTAGCAGCCGAGCTAACAACATGACACAGGAGTCCATGGCAATTTTCAGCAGGTGAAATCAGGGGGACTGAGTAGGGTTACTCCTGGCTCTTATTCTATTTTTCAACTCCAGTGTTTTTGGTAATGGCTGAAATAAACAGGTGACCTGAAACTGGTCTATGCACAGGATGCAGGGTGGCCAATCAAAGGTATTATACAGGATTATTTGAGAAACAGATGATCTTACAGAAGACAGACACGGCCTATAGTTTAACCACCTGCAGAACCAGAAAAAATATTATATTATATTATATTAATTATATTATATTATATTATTTTTTACCAAACTTTGAATAAAGATGATTCTCAACTATGTTATGAAGAATATAACAGAGTGATTTGATACACTATTTTACTTTAAGTAATATGTGTTGTTATATTGTTTTTCTCCATTCTATCCATCTACAATGTTCTTGGTGCAATGTGTGTTGAAAAAAGAAGTGTAATTTCATAGGAGTAGAGTAGATTCACTTGTTGTGTCTGATAAATATGCTGAGTCCTGATATCTTCTACAGAGGACATGTATGAAATTGATGTTCTGTTTCGTAACATAAAGTCATATTCTGATTTGAAATAAAGTTTTCCTGAGATGTTTATTTATGACAGGCATTTAAAATTAGATAAAATATTCTCACTTTTCCATATGCTAAATTTGATAATTCAGTCAATGTCAGTCATTTTTTTTAAGACCAAGGAGAGGGAATTGTCATAGTGAAACCTCCAAACATTTGGTATCTCTGAAGACTGTGACATGTATTATAATTAGCTAAAATATAATGTCCTCTACATAGGACAAAAGTGTATTAGGGAGCAGTTTACCAATCCAAATTATGAATCCACGGGAGCCTATTTGTGCTACTTAGTGATGAAACTGAACTGAAAAATTTATCAAATCAACTGAGAAATTAATATATTAAGTCAAGTAATCATTAATAAACATGGATGAATAGATAACCAGTCAATTAATAAAAACAAATACTTAAACAGAAAATTATTTTAGGAATAGATAACATATAAATTGTGTTGTTGTTGTTTTTAAATATATATCAAGTTGAGTTTTCAATATTTTTTTCTGTTATGACCTATTGATTTCCTACTGAACCAGTAGGTGGCACTCAATCTGTGGTCATTAATTTTTTTAGAGAAGCTGTCATTGGTCAACACTTTTTAATTCATGCTTTTTAAGAATAATTTAGTAGCCTAATCCATTTTTACACAATTTACACAATACACAGTGCAGTCCCTGAAGTTCATGAGTATAACATTTCACTGCTGTCCATGTGGACGAGCAGCATCATGTAGATGACAGCAGGACGTCTGCTGGTCTCCAGGCTTTAGGGGGGAAAGGCAGGGGTCAGGCAGGCTTTCCAGGAGATCTAAGATGAGCAGCTGTCCCACTGGCCTGTCTAAACTTTAATGCAGCCATATCGGGGCTGTTGTTCCTGGAAGAGCACAGCAAGATTAAAACCACTGATAATTCTCTCACAGTGGGAGACAAAACAAAACTTTCAAATTGGGCTCTCTGCCATGCCTGCTCGTAAAAGAAAGGGTCAGAGGTCAACTGTTTAAAGGGAAGGCCTGAGCAAATGGAAAAACTTCAAGCCCTCTACTTGTCTCATTTAAGAGCCATAAGGTTCAAGGCTGGGGACGGCGAGATGATCATTAAAAGGGTTTGTATGGTGTTGCAGATTTTAGTACTATTTATATGCTATTATATAGTATTTATTAAAATTCTGAAATACTTCATCAGTTTTTATTTTAATTTTAGATTTTTGATTTTGTTTTTTAAAAATTAGTTTTTACTTATTTTACTAAACTTATTCTTGTTTTTTAAGTTTAAGTTTTCATTCAATATTTATATTTTATTTTATTTAAGCTGTATTTCAATTAATGAAAATTATTTTTATTTCAGTTTTAGTTAAAGGCTCAATTTTTTGATTAAAATATCCAAAAACCACAAGAACAATGATATATATTTTGTTGACTTGTGTACTTACATTATCTCAGATGTTACCAAGAACCATGTCCGTGCATTGCCTGTTAATAACATCATACCCACGTTACCCTCGATTTCCGGTTTTATTTTGTTAAAACCATGGAAACACCAAAGATGCTTTTATATGTGGTTTTATTAGACATGTGAGCAACTGTTTGGATACATTTATCGACAGAAAACTATTCATGTATACAGGGATGGAAAAAATTATTAGAACACTTGGCATCTGGGAGTCGTCTTATTGGGCCTGGATTTATTTTCTAAGAGGACAATGACCCAAAACATTCTTCTTACTATTGCGGGAACAACCTGCGACGGAAGGAATCTGCTGGAACATTGAAAATTATGGACTGGCCCCCTCAAAGCCAGGACCTCAACCCCATCAAGCACATTTGGGGGGAGTTGGTAAATAAACTGGACAGATCTTGTACATTCAAAGGAAAGCCTTTGGCTTCATTTGCAGAAAGCATGGGATAACATTAGTGTTGAAGTTCTCAGAAGAAATATATTGACACTATGCCAGAGAGATGTGCTGCTGTAATTGCTGCAAAAGGTGGACATACCAAATATTAAAGTGGATAAAAACAGTACAACTTACTTCATCTGATATTTGATGGTCAGAGCAACCATCTGCATGTTTCATGAACATTATGAAATTAAATCATGTTTTGGAGGCAAAAAAAGCTCAATATTTTCAGATCTGTCAAGTGTCCTAATAATTTTGGCCACCACTGTAGCTCAACACAGTCTCATTGTTTAAATCTGGTTTTCTTGATTTACCATGTTTTACTATGCCTAATATCGATCTAGCTTACTGCAGTGTGCAACAAGTATCTCATAGTAGTCACTGAGCCAACGCATAAAGTAGAATTATAACATAACTTTCAACACACTCAAATGTATCCAATATGATAAAACAGCGCTGCGTTACCCCACATACACATGAGCTGAAGAAGCAGAAGCGGTCGTCTGTGGCATAATAAAAGTTCTGTGAAATCAAGGCATCATCAAGCTACACGTTTGTTTTGAAGCAACCTCTAGCAGTGAAAAAATACATATTATGTCTTTAACAATAACAACAGCAACAGGATGTTAGAATTAAAGCAACAGTTCACCCAAAAAATTTACATTCTCTTATCATTTACTCATGATAATGTCATTTCAAACCTGACTTTATTTCTTCTTTGGAACACAAAATAAAATATTACGAAGAATAAGCAGTTTTTGTCCATACAATGAAAGTCCGTGGGGTCCAAAACAACATTGGTCCCCATTGACTTTCAGTAAATGATACCGTTTTAAAGGTACTGTTTTGGGTGAACTATCCCTTTATTTTTTCTATAAGATATTCAGATTTATGCAGTATGGCATAATTAACTGTAAATGGACCGCTTTATACTCCTCCATTTTGAATCATTTAGAAAGCCAAATCACACAGAATAATAAAGAGTGAATCACTGTGGTGTTGCCACTCAATAGTCAGTGTGGAAAATATCACAATGATAATGCACTTGGCCCACATGCATTCAGAGTAGTGGATGTAATCCCACACATAATGCCTACAAGTCTGCTCGTGATGGGCTGTGTTCACACAACCTAGTAAAAACTCAGACAGTGGGCGGCTCATGTGGGCGACTGGGCATATGACTGTAGTAAGACTGAGCTCAGTGAGCTTCACTACCACCGGCAAGACAGAGCGGCCAGTGTGTGTAGGCGGGTTATGCTGTCACTGGCTCGCTCAGGAAAGAGTGTTAAAAAAGAGATATAAAGTGAAAAATGCACATATTGATATGAGGACAGAGCTGTATTTGTACTGAAATTTTTTGTCACACAGTGCATGTAATAACTGAGCAGTGGCTCTTCATGTCTGGCCTTATCTGGAATGAATCTTTTCATTTTGCAGAAGGACACTTTGTGAGAGTGCTGTCAAAGGTGTAGATAAACGCAGTTATTTAAGTGCTAGTTTTGCTCAGCAGGATATCGTCAACACAAAAGAGAATGACATACAAAATTGTATGTCGTTCAAAAGGGAAAAGAAAGAGAATCAGTCTGAATTAAAGCCTCAGAATTGGGCTGTTTCTATGACAACCAAGACAATGGATGTGCCCACCGAAAAATCTAACTTCCTATTAAAGGTACAGAAGAATAGCATAATTTCACTTGTATAACATTAAGATCACCCCTTTAGTTGGGGTATTCACTGTGCAGTACTGCCTATAAAAAGGGTGAAACTAATGTCTGCCTCCTAATGTGAAATACAACATGTAATGGGACTATTATGATTGGGCAGTATTGTGCTCTCACATATATCCTTGATTCACTGCTTCAGCCAGGATGTGAATCACGGCGAACCATTGCTGCGTGATCACGTCTCTTAGTTAGAATCAAGCCAATTACAACAGCCACACTGTCTTTGGCGCTTATGTCATCAGTCTTAATAGAAAGAGAATAAACCGTATGCTTTTAACTAAAGCTGAACGTCACTGAATTAGACTGAAGTTTTGTGAATGATTTTTTACTTTGAATATCCATTAGTCATATATTTTGATGATGCATTAGAGATAAGATGCTTTGGTGCCATACCAGCATTGACCATAAAGTTAAGGGTTACACATTAGGGTCCATTTCTCAACTGACATACAAAGTTCAACATATTTGTACGAGGTGGCTAATTCATGCAAATTAGTACGACCTCACTCGTAGGAATTGGTACGATTTGTCTATACTGCAGTGATGGGTAGGTTTTAGGGGTGGGGTTAGGGGAAGGTAATTCATACGAAATCATACGATTTGACCAACACGTCAAATACGTCTGATTTAGCAAAAAATTTGCCACCTCATAAAATATGTACGAATTGCCGTGAGATTGGGTTGACAAAATTATGTGTCGTTCAAAAGGGGAAAGAAAGACTATTACTTTTGCCTCCGTAAACTCCTAATAACTGCTTATTAATACACTGTAAAATCAAACAGTTGTTCTAACACTTTTTAGTTTAGAACAGTATACATATATATAGTTTAGATCTAACTTAATGTCTTAACCCAATTGTAAAAATCTAGCAATCTGCACTATTCACATAATATGCCTTGTTTACTCAGAAGACCCAAGTTAAGATTAATTGTTTGGTTTGAGTGCCATTTCGTCAGGCACAAAAAAAATTTGAGGCGGGGAAGTTTTTCATAGACTTTTTACTCATTTCCTCCACCTCTGCAGTTATCTTTCCCAAAGACATCTTGCATGTTGAATTGTCAATACAACTGAAAAATCTGAGAAAACATCACATAAGCTGACTTCATGAATTGATGCTGATTTTCCTAAAATGTTTTGATCACCATTATGGTGATCAGTGTTCCCTTTGGTTGGACAACTTTGAGATTGTATATTATTGTAATTATCTTTCTATTGATGCAGCGATAAAGACATCACAGTTATTTGGTTTCAAAGGAAGGGAAGTATAGGTTGTTTTTAAAAGGTGACTATATCATTAAAGGGATAGTTCACCCAAAGATGAAAATTCTGTCATCATTTACTCACCCTCAAGTTGTTCCAAACCTGTATGAATTTCTTTCTTCTGCTGAACACAAAGGAAGATAATTGGAAGAATGTTTGTAACCAAGTAGATCTCGGCAGCCATTGACTATGTATAGTATTTCCATAGTATTTCCACCCACTATGGTAGTCAATGGCTGCCGAGATCTGCTTTGTTTTTGTTGTGCTGTACTACTGACACAAGACAGCATAAAACTGGCAAAAAAAGAAAAAAGTAAAACAAAGTAATTGCATATTGCCACAATGCACTCTGGGAGTCTGAGTAGCTATACTAAGCCAAGAGTAAATCTAAAGTAAATGATCAAGTAATCTCTAGTTATTTTTGTTAGTTAGAACTCCTTTGTAAGCGAACTTTACTAATTATGCATTTGTCAGTACAACACACTATTCCTATTTCACTTTACTTAATTTTTTTAAGGCAATCAGTTTGCATACTTTTTAAAAGTAAGTCTAACTAATACGATTTTACAGTGTAGTAAGTAGTATTTGCTAAGTTTAGGTATTGGGTATGATTAAGGATGTAGAATATGGTCATGCAGGGCATTAATATGTGCTTTGAAAGTACCACATAACAGCCAATATCCTAGTAATATGCATACTAATAAGCAACAAGTTAATAGTGAAAATTGGACCCTAAACTAAAGTGTTACCAAGTTAGGAGTTACTATGTAAGGAATAATGTACAGTCAGGTGGTCATTAACACAAAACAAAGACAGACAGGGTAATCAGCAGTGTTATTTTAGTATTATAGAAATGAGCGATCTGATATACAGCATTGCCAAAACTGACCAATCAGAATAACGTATTCCAGAGAGCTGTGTAATAAATGTAAACATCAATTTTCAAAATTTTCAAAGTCTGTATGGTACTGTTGCTGGCGGTACTGTTATACAGTCAACCCTTCTGTTCAACATGCTGGCATTTAGAAATCTTGAAAAAGACAGACCATCTGATATTTAAAACATGTTGCATTCTCCACAGTGTAAAACTCACTTTAATGCAGTTAGCATGGCCAGGCACAATTTTGACTGAGCAGCAACTAGTTGACATCATAATGCAATAACAGAAAGGTCTATTCTATTAGCCCCAAGTCTGTAGCTTTCTTTGAGAGATAACTAGGGCCATTATCTGGCAGGCATTTTTAAGCAACAGGACCTCTTTCTGAAAATAGCAAATCACATGGCCACCTAAATGAGAGTAAATGCCAACTAAAATATGATCATTTTAATGACAAAGTCTGCAGTGTTGTTATGACACAAATAATAATAGAGGTGCACCTACTGAAGATCAGGCTGACGAGACAAGAAAATGTCATTTTATTTTAGGGAAAAGGAAATTACAAACCAATGCAGAGGTTCATAGTCATGGCTCTTGTCCCATAATGTCCCTCAAACCCTCAGTTTATTCAAGCACTTGCACCTGTGGCTAAACAAATAATGGCTGAAGTGGCTCTGAAGTGAGCCCTTTTAACTGTAGTATATTAATAGCCACTGCTAAGGACCTCTATGCAATGACAGAAGTCAACACCCGATAGCTGCACAATCAAACACACACACACACACACACACACACACACACACACACACACAGAGAGAGAGACATACAACCATCTAAAATCTTTGAAAAAATTTGTGCTTTAGCCACTCATCAGTCATGGTAAGAAATACCAGTTTACAATATAAAGCAGCATAACAAGCTGGCAGTAAGTTTATTTTCTTTAAGTTAGTATTTGTATTGTTGCTCTGCCATCAAAAATAGTCCCAACCGATACCACAGCAGAGTGAAAAACGTCATAGCAGTGTTTTTTTATTTATTTATTTTATTTTTAAAATTTGTAAGAACAAATAATTTTGAGCAATTCGGTTAACCCTTAAACGCATACCTTGGGTCTTTAGTGACCCTGGACGTCATTCACTACCCTCTTCCTCATTAATTTTTTAAAAGTAGGACATCAACCTTCTTAGTATTCCTCAATCAAATCATTATAAACTATATAATGACCCGAGTTGTGTAGCAGTGTAAGTATATTTTTTTCTACACAACAATTGAATCTTTGATGACTGAATAAGTGCAATTCACCTTTATTCCACAAGGTGGCTGATACACAATGATAAAGTGACGTTTCACTCATAGGCTGTGTCCGAAAACCTAGGCAGCTGACTCGTTGTCTCGCTGCCTTATCAGACAATGACTTGTAAGGCAGCATTTGTGCATGAAGGCACCTCACGAAACTAATTTTGGACAGACTTCTTAGGCAGTGTAACAGTTTAATGATCTACAGCAAAATAGAGAGAACTTTGGTGAACTAAACAAATATTTAATTACTACATTAATTTCTCGCTAGAAATTACATCAGAAGTGGAAAATGTTGGCAAGAAACATACATTTACACACAAACTGACCAGCAAACGCAACTTAAAGCTCAACTGTCACAGAATGGAAAGCACAGGATTGTGGGATAAAGGTAGCGTAGGATACATATATGCTGCTTTCAAAAATCGATCAGGTAAAGGTATCTCAGCAGACAGGAAGTGAAGCTAACATTAGATTCAGACGTGCCTTGATGCCTTCCTACCTTAAAATGTGTCCTCCGAAGGCAGCATTTTCCAGGTTTCAGACGCAGCCATAGTTACTGCAGGCTAAAAACAAAAGAATAGTAAGTATCGTCAGCAAAACTTCAAATGGCTCAGCGATTTACTGCAGAGCAAGTACTGAATACAATCAAATATTAGTGTCACTGTCACTGGTGAAGATCTGGTGAAGAATCTGTCAGCGATCAAAATATTGATTTTGAAGATGTTGAAAATGATAGTTTTGAGAATATAGTTGAGATTGTGAATATTAGCCAGATGCTGAATGTACGGGGAAATGAGCTCTGAGGAGGACAGCGATGATCAGGAGAGTTTTATATTATCATGACAGGTAGAGATCCATCCGTTATATATTTAGATCTGGGTTGCTAAAGACTCGGATATGTAATTATGATGGGTGAAACATTCATGCATTTAAGGGTTAAGTAAATGATTCACTGACTCACTAATAAAGAGAGGCTTTGTCCAAAATTGTATACTTTCTTAGGTACTTTATTTTTGTGCTTGCAAAGCAAGTACTTATTTTGAAGTACTTTGCGAGCCCTAAACAATTATTTTCTACACAGTATGAATGAAATCTGGACATATGTTGATATTGTCATGTGACCTACCAGCGTCAGTTGCATCGCTTCATTGCCATTCACAAATCCTATCCATGGCCTTAATGGATAGTAAAGTGAATGCACACGTCAGAATCTTGCCGGAAGTAATAGGTCATCCGAGTACTTTTTGCCTCTTTTATGTGTACTGTGAATTCGTACATACTTCTTTTGTCGTATACTGTTTTTGCCTACAAGCATGCGATTTTGGACGCAGCCAAAGTTACCGTTCCTAAATGAATCAGTATTTTTTAACAAATCGGTTGATTGTATGACTGTGACAGTTTCTAAATTATTAACATTTGTGTGTCAGAGCTCTAAATATACACAAAACAAGTCCATACTGGACTTGCAGAAAACTAAAGCCACATCAAAAGACTGTGATGTAAATTCCTCACTATACTGCTCCTGAAATGTCAATGATCATTCAGTGCAAGGTTAGATTATTATATGTAGTTTAGCTGTAGTGGTTGACCCATATTTATGATTAGGACCCAAAACTCCTACGGTGAGCAAATGCCAGTAATCACAAGTTGTGTCACTACTGCCTGGTAAGGTGGTTAAATTTAGATCTGGCATTCACGTAGTTGCAAAGTGTAAAAGTCTGGAAGCTCAAAGGTACACGCCTCACAAATGTGACAACGGATTGTATGGAAGTAACAGATGTAACCACACAACGTGTTCCCAAAGAATAACACTATTATTGGGTAATGAAAATGTAAATGTTGAAGAGGACAACTGGATGAATATGCCACGCTACAGGGTAGGGTGATCTGATTCTGAATCACTGACTAAATTGGATTTCATGCTTGTCCCTCTCCAAAAAGCTCCACAGGAGATTGCATCACTCAATGTGGTGAGATTAAATATGCATCAGATAAAGTCAATTACAGGTTTTTCTGGTTGAAGAAGGCCTCTACGATTTAGATGGCTAACCTTCACTCACCTTTTCCAATCTGAGCTGCAGTAAACAAGACAGGTCAACAGGAAGAAGTGGAGAGAGGCTAAGTGCCCGGGGTCCTATTAAATTAATCAGGCAGGCGAACACTTGGCTCATTTTGGATAGATTAAATAGGATTATAAATAGAAAGATGCAGAGCGTTGCTAATGTTGAATCCTGCCCAAGTGTGAATGCATGGCCTGTGTGGTTGCTGAAACTGGCAGGAGCAAGGATGGCCAATCTCTTATGTTGGCCTGCCCACTGTGGCATTGCTTTCAGGTCACCAGCCCCTGCCTCCACATGTGTAAACAGCAAACGATAAGAGCTGCCGATGCACCGCGGACATTATGTTCTCTGGAAAAGCAGTGAAGAGTAAAGAGACAGTTAACAGAAAAAGGACAGTGTCCAGCTTTGGAAATGTTGAATATTTTCCACTAAGTCATTTTCACTAAACCAACAGCATCATGGGTAATTCATCACCCTGAAATGTGTTTATATGTCACACATAGAGTTCAAGGCTGCACTCTTCCTGGCTAAGAATAGAAACAGGACTTAATTCTGAATGAGACATTTGGCAAAAAAACACTACAGGACTCATACAGAAAGACAGATATTTTCAACCCAGGCTCATTGGAAAAACGTGCCTGTGGACATTTCTGCAGAATTATACAATACAACTTTATTGTCAACCAAGTTTGAAATGTCTCTTCGACCACAACAGCTATACAAAACAAAACACATAGGCCTACTATACAACACAAAAGTTAAAAATCTGTAAATCAATCAATCAATCAATCAATCAAGTCACTTTTATTTATTTATTTAAAAAAAAAATCTGTATCTATTTCTGTACAGCCGCTCTGGAGAAATGGGTCATGTCATCCAGCTCATTTCAATTATAAATTATTTTATAGTGTCAATGCGGGCAGATCAGTAATATAGTTGAAAATGTAGTGTCCCCAACTGAGCAAGCCAAAAGCCAAAGGCGACAGTGGCAAGGAACCAAAACTCTTTCAGGGGCCAGAATGGAGAAAAAAACCTTGGGAGAAACCAGGCTCAGTCGGGCTGCCAGTTCTCCTCTGGCCAATGAACAAACAGTGTATGATTATGATTCTGGCAACATTACAGGTCAGAAGTCATATTAGATTAAAAGATATTCGAAAGATTATTCGAAAGATTATTCGAAAGATTATTCGAAAGATTATTCGAAAGATCGGAGTCGTCACAGGTTTAATGAGGATGTCGTGTCGATGAGACATTTACAGGGGGGAGTTTAATTAACACGGTCTCTGCAGACACTTCAGGGATGCGTTGGTCAGGTCTAGGCACAGGTTCACCATCTGATCTGGATACGGCCCGGATCCGGCTGACTACAGTAAACCTCGGGATAAACAGAGAGACTAACATTAGCATAGATGCCATTCTTTTTATGATGTAACGAGTACATCAGGTGTTATGGGAAGTGTTCCCGGTTCCGGCTGACCTAGTTAATGCAGCCTAACAATCATTTAACTGATTTGAATAATATAAATTAAAAATGTTCTATGTGTATATATCATAGTAAAGAGATGTGTTTTTAGTCTAGATTTAAACTGACAGAGTGTGTCTGCTTCCCGAACAATGCTAGGAAGGCTGTTCCAGAGTTTAGGTGCTAAATAGGAAAAGGATTGACCGCCTGTAGTTGATTTTGATATTCTAGGTATTATCAACTGGCCAAAGTTTTGAGACCGCAATAGACGTGATGGAGTATAATGCGTTAAGAGCTCGCTCAAGTACTGGGGAGCTAAACCATTTAGTGCTTTGTAAGTAATTAGCAAAATGTATGCAATGTTTAATAGGGAGCCAGTGCAGTGTTGACAGAACCGGGCTAATATGGTCATACTTCCTGGTTCTAGTAAGAACTCGAGCTGCTGCGTTTTGGACCAGCTGCAATTTATTTATTAAGCGAGCAGGGCAACCACCCAGTAGAGCATTACAATAATCTAGCCTTGAGGTCATGAACGCATGAACTAACTGTTCAGCATTTTGCATTGAAAGCATGTACCGTAATTTAGATATATTTGATAAGATGGTAGAATGCAGTTTTACAGATGCTAGAAATGTGGCTTTTAAATGAAAGATTGGTATTAAAGAGCACACCCAGGTTCCTAACTGACGACGAGGACTTGACAGAGCAGCCATCAAGTGTTAGACAATATTCTAGGTTACTACTTGTGGAGTTTTTTTTGTCCAATAATTAAAAATTCATTTTTTTCTGAATTAAGTTGTAGGAAATTACTAGTCATCCATTTTTTTATATCAGCTATGCGTTCCTTTAATCTTGTGAATTGGTAAGTTTCGTCAGGGCATGAAGAAATATAGAGCTGAGTATCGTTAGCATAACAATGAAAACTAACGCTACGCTTCCTAATGATATCTCCCAGTGGTAGCATGTACAGGGTGAAAAGCAACGGTCCTAGCACTGAGCCCTGCGGTACTCCATACCGAACTTGTGATTGGTGTGATATCTCTTCATTTACTGCTACAAACTGATAACAGTCAGATAAGTATGATTTAAACCAGGCCAATGCAATTCCACTAATGCCAACATAATTTTTGAGTCTATTTAAAAGAATGTTGTGGTCAACAGTATCAAATGCAGTGCTAAGATCGAGTAACACTAACAGAGAGATACAACCACGATCAGATGATAAGAGCAAATAATTTTTAACTCTGATGAGAGCAGTCTTAGTACTATAATACGATCTAAATCCTGACTGGAAATCCTCACAGATACCATTTCTTTCTAAAAAGGAGCATAATTGTGAGGACACTGCCTTTTCTAGTATTTTTGACAGAAAGGTTAGATTTGAGATTGGCCTGTAATTGACTAATTCTGTAGGATCAAGTTGCGTATTTTTAATAAGTGGTTTAATAATAGCTAACTTAAAAGTTTTCGGTACATATCCTAAAGTCAAGGATGAATGAATGATATTAAGAAGAGGATCTATGACCTCTGGAAGCATCTCTTTTAGTAGCTTAGTCGGTATAGGGTCGAGCATACATGTTGTTGATTTTGATGATTTAGCGAGTTTAGCCAATTCTTCCTCTCCTATAGCAGTGAATGAATATAATTTTTCCTCAGTGACACTACAATGCACTGTCTGATGTGATACTGTAGTAGACGGCTGCATGGTTATAATTTTCTTTCCTAATATTATCAATCTTGCACGTAAAGAAGTTCATAAAGTCATTAGAGCTGGATATGGATATTAAAATCACCAACAATTAGTACTTTATCTGCAGCCAGTTCTAACTTTGGTAAAGTCTGTATGGTGCCCTGGTGGCCTGTATACAGTAGCAAGCACAAATATCAAACAGGATTTATCATTTACACTACATAACATTACATGAAGCACCAAAACTTCAAAAGAATTATATTTGAAACTAGACTTCTAAGTACTGTACTGAATAATACTGAAGATATTATTATAGATATATTACAGCAACACCTCCCCCTTTGCCTTTCGGACGCGGCTCGTATTTATAACAATAATCTTGTGGGGTGGACTCTGTGTGGACAGGTTTCTGTCAAACACAGCACATCTAGATTATTATCTGTAATCATATCATTAACAATAAGCACTTTTGGGGGAAGGGATCAAATATTCAGCAGCCCGAGCTTTATCATTTGTTTATCTGCATTATACCTGTTTTTTCAACAGGTCAGGTCCTTCCCAAAAGCTAGCCAATTGTCTATGAACCCTATGTTATTTTGCGGACACCACTTAGACAACCAGCCATTGAGTGATGATAGTCTGCTAAGTATCTCATCACTCAAAAAACAAAAAACGTTAGCTGCCATCGTACTTGCAAGTTCAATCACCTCTTTAATTTTGGTGATCTCCGACTGGCGAAGTCGAACATCATTAGTGCCGACGTGAATAATGATTTTAGAGAATTTACGATTAGCATTAGCCAGCACTTTTAAATTTGCTTTGATGTCAGGCGCTCTGGCTCCTGGTAAACATGTGACTATGGTGGCTGGTGTCTCTATTTTCATGTTTCGTATAATAGAATCGCCAATAACTAGGGCACTTTCAACAGGATTCTCAGTGGGTGAGTCACTGAGCGGGGAGAACCTGTTTGATGTTCTAATCGGAATGGAAGAGAGGTTTTTTGATCCGTGACTATGTCGTCTCACAGTCACCCATTTGCCCTGCTGCACAGGCTCTACAGCCGAAACCGAACAATGTACAAAGTTCACTATGCTAGTCGCATCCAAAGCAGTGTCTAAAGCTTTTACATTCTCACTACTCTCAAATAAAGTCTGGATGCGTGTCTCTATTTCTAAAATCTTCTCATCAGCCTGACTATCTCCTTGCATTTATCACATGTGAAGCCCTATTTACCAACAGAGAAGGTAATGCTAAACATGTGACAGGCAGTGCAAGTGACAATAACAGGAGAAGATGACATGGCTTACCGTGTTTGTTGATTAATCCAACTCACCACAGTTGTTTAATGGACTCAGAAAACAGGAGACAGGAGACCCGGATGCACAGGTGGCAGGCTAACAGGCTAGCGAAATGCTAACACATGATAGTGATTTAGATTAAAAGCTAGCGATGTCAGATTTAATGTGATAGGCAATATTAGACAATATATGGTGATGGATAAGTTATATTTAGCAGTTTAAACAATGGAATGATATCAAATAGAGATTTAAAAGCAAGCAAAGCAGACGCGAACACAGCAGCAACACAGCAGCAGGACAAACAGGATGCAGATAGGAGCAATCGATCAGCTTTTCGATCAGAACAGGAGAGCAGGATCAATCGATCAATCAAATTTAAAATAAACTATCTCAGGTCATTTAACCTTATTATTAAGGTAATAATTTGTCCAATTGCAGGTAAAAAAAATATTTTCTAATCTAGCAATGTTTTATTATGCTGGTAGTTGTAGCCTATGTATCGTGGCAGTTTGGAAATGAAATGCCCAGTGAGTGGGACTAAAATGTTAATGCTATATCATGTTTGAAAATAACATACCACACTAAACCCTTAAGAAGAATGGCTCTACACAGTACCAAATTAGGGTTCTTCGGCTTGTAATAATAGCAGAACCCTTTTCGGTGCTAAATAGAACCCTTTTTTTTATAAGGTTCTATAAAGAACATTGCTTTGAAAGTGCATGTTATATAGGAACTTAATGGTTTTAAAATAACCTTTAAAATAATAGTTTATTTTCATTAATAATACTAACCTTAATTTTATGAGGATACTTATTTTAATGTTATTTTTTATATATTATTTAATTTTTTTTTCTTCTGCCTGGTCTTATAATATCTTGTTGCCTCTATTTGGGTTTTACGTAAAATAAAATAAAAGCCCCAGCATGTTGTGTCAATTAATACAATTTTTAAAGTTAAACTTTATATACATTTTAAGAAAGAAATTCTTTACCTGTCGAGAGTGTGTTGACAGTCTGTAGTTGTATAGCTGAGCTCCAGAAAATCACTTATGAGGTGGCTTTGACAGTTACAGATTTGAAAAACAAAAAGGCGGGAACAAAGAACCCTAAACTCTAACACAAAGAACCATTTCAGCATATAAAGGGTTCTTCAGGATGATATGGTTCTAAATAGAACTGTTTATATGTGTAAAGAACCATCTTTTTTTAGAGTGTAGCTAAATCTAATCAATAGTTAAAAGCAAAAAAGCTTCTACGAGTCTTTAAGCTTTTTTTTTGTTGTTGTTGTTGTTTTTTAAAATCTTGATTGGTGTTTCACAGGACCCATTTCCATGTGTTGAGCACTGCAAGTGCAATGCTTTACCAGGTGAGCTACCAATGAAGTTTACTGGAGCTGATTATGGGATTTACAAATGAGTTTTCAAATCATGCACTATGGTCAAAACATAGTATTGTGCAAGGCACTGCATGAAAATAAGTCTTTATTAACCAGTAATCTTCCCCTGTAATCATAATTTGTGTGAACAAATGTGGTCATTTTAGCTGGAAACTGCAGTGAATTGTATGTATAGATACGTTTTTGATACGAGTTTTGCAAAAATGTAGATAGTCCTTCCAATGAGCATTTATTTCCTCTATATTCCTACATAACATTGACAGAGGTTAAAAGCAAAAGCTCACAGTTACAGCTGGTTGATAATTTAATCTGGCCTGTTAGCCAGCTGTACCAATCTGATCCTAAGAGAACTAAAACAAGGCCAGAGGATCTATATATAGCTCCTGCCTTCCACAGTAGGCCTATTATTAGGCTTGACCTACGAATGGTTGGGGCTTTTTTGTAAATATTCTTTTGGGCTGCTGCCATTCAAAAACACACATTATTTTGCTACTAGCAATCCCATGAGGGATATGAATGTTCATGATCGTGCTGACAGTTCCAAAAGCAATCCATGTTTTGTAATATTTATGCAAATGTTTTATTTTAGGATCACATTAGGGAACATCTTGAAAACATCTGTATCGGAAACTCAACTTGAAGGTAAATAATCAGCATGTTGTTTTTGGAGGAGTCTCTCGTTCTATTTCAAAGGATGCACAACCCTGGATGTGATATTATGATCATACTCTTATATAACCAAATGAAAGAGAATACACTGTTCATCTGCTACTTATGAATTGCCTCAGGGCAAGAATCAGCAGCAACATGACAGGAATTGCATGGGGCAATGTGACACGCTTACCGATATTTTGAAAAGCAGCTAAGGCTGGGACATGACAACAGTGTGTGCTATACATTCAATGCCAAACAGGGTTAATTTACAGTCATAGCGGGAAGGCTGATGTTTGGCGTCACTCAGCGGCGTGTCTATTTTTGGCGCATTGAATGTCTATATATAGCATACTTGTAAGGTCATCTGGGTCACGTTCGCCAGTGTCATCTCACCATAAACAGGAGATGGCTGGCTAAAAGGGATTGTGGATAATCTTCCTGTCTCACTAAATGTGAAACTGTTTTAGGCTGGTTATTATCCCAGGGGATGGGATTATTATTCTCCATCTCTAAAACTGTTTGGCCTGGAAAAAAAACAAAAAAACATGAATGAGGTTAAACACTCTTTTTTGATGTCATTCTATCTTCTTCTCTATTTATATGAGTGACCAAACAAAGCTTGTTTATTTCAGATGAACAAAATGAATCATACAGCTCAGGGGGAAAAAAATATTTAAAGGGATAGTTCACCCAAAAATGAAAATTAGCCCATTATTTACTTACCCTCAAGACATCCTAGTTGTATATGACATTCTTCTTTCAGACGAATACAATCGGAGTTATATTAAAAAAGTCCTGGATAATCCAAGCATTGTAATGGTAGTGAAAGGGTAGTTATGTTTTGAAGTCCATAAAAGTGCATCTATCCATCATGTAAGAGCTCCACACAGCTCTGGGGGGTAATAAAGGCCTTCTGAAGCGAAGTGGCACATTTGTGTAAGAAAAATATCCATATTTAAAACTTTATAGACTATATGTGCAACTTCACTTCAGAAGGCCTTTATTAACCCCCCGGAGCCGTGTGGAACAGTTATATGATGGATAGATGCACTTTTATGGACTTCATAAACGAGGCAACAATTCACTGCCATTATAATGCTTGGATTAGCCAGGACTTTTTAAATATAAAAAAAAAGAATGTCTGAAAGAAGAATGTCATATACACATAGGATGACTTGAGGGTGAGTAAATCATGGGATCATTTTAATTTTTGGGTGAACTAACCCTTTAATTATCAATCCAAATGTTTTAATCCTCACTACTGTATTTATCATTGCAAACAAGACATTCTAACTAGATTGTAATAGAAATATATATAAAATAATTTTCAAAATTCATGAACCTGAACAATTTATTCAGACACCTTCAACATTTTCTCACATTATCAGTTTATTCACTAAAGTTTAGAAAATGGTACTAAAATATGACATGAACTCAGAACCAAGTCATCTTGATAATGTCAGATAACTTTGATAGAAATATATGTAATGGATTACAATCAACCAATCAGCTGTCAGCTGTTAAATTTAATTTCACAATTAGATAATACCAATTTAGGTCAACCAATTACCAAGCAATGCTTCATTTGTTCAGTCTATAGTGTAAAAGGTTGCATTAGCAATTAAAAAAACACTTAAGCAAAACATGGTCAGGTCAAAGTGTCTTAATTTTGGTCCCAAATTTTGATCAATTTTACTGGTAGTCCACTGTATGAAGAATTTTTGGGTATAATATGTCACAGTTTACTTTATTTTGCTATCCTCACTTACATAAATTAACTATAGTGTCCTGCACCCACTACTAAAAAATGATATCTAGTGTCTGAATATGTTTTGGTATGACTGTATATGAGTGACCAAACAGAAGTTGTTTTTTAAATTGTCTTTATTTCAGTTCATTGATCACACAACTCCGAGGGGAAACAAAATTAGTATTTATCAATCCAACATTTTTAATCACTACTAATTATAAAAGATTATGATTGCTAAAAAGATAATGTAACTACATAGCATAAAAACAAATAAATAACATAGAAATATTCTTGAATGCTTCACAGTGGTACTAACATTTCTTTGTCTAATATTTTACTTTAAAAAAATTAAAAAAAGTATTGCATCAAAAGTAAGCAAATTGGACTTTAAAACAAAGAAATCCCTCAATGAGCTGATCGTTTCAAGACTGTTGTGACCAAATGACCGAATGGTCTCGAAAGCTCAGGAGTTACAGAGAGACTTTAAGTGGCACTCGTTCCTGGCAGCCTTTGTTTGGTGGTGTTGAATTCTGGTAGGACAGCCTCACAAATATAACAATAAGTATAACGCCTGTAAACAAGAACATAAAATGTGATTGCACAAACCACAAATTGTGTTATCCTCTTCCGTTTCCAATCCTTTCAGGATGTTTTGAATTAGCTGTGTACGTGTCTCACCTATAACTCCCAGAGTTCCAAGCAGGATGCCCACTGTTGACTGAATGGTGGGCATGCCCTGAAGCTGTTTTGGTGCAGTTCTACAGTTCCCCCTCACGTTGCATGGGCAAACGGTCACTGTGAGGGAAACAATGACCATTGAGTTCTTTTTAAATGCATTAGAAGGGCAATGGTTGCACAGAGGGAAATAGGACAATAGATGAGGGTGATTGCATTGGTGAGGTCTTGTGGGAAACTAGCATGAGAGTCAGATAAGACATGACAGGGGGAGAGAGAGAGGTGCCATGCCCCTGTGGCCATGCCATGCATCATTGGAGACTGTGTGAAGATGTTTCATGAGAGATTCTATTAAACCAATGGATGTGAATGCATGACAACACAGGCACAAAAACACAGCATTTGACCAGAAAGCCACCCCAAAGATAACTCTTGTATTTCTGCTGTAATTCTGATAACGCTGCTTGTATTTATTTTTATTTTTTTTAATTTAAAAGAAACTGCTAGTGTAGATAAATTAGATTAATTTACCAATTTATTTAGATTCTCTGATATTCAAGATTTCTTTTTTCAATAAAAATATTAGTTATTTACGGGAAATAACTATTAAAAGAAATATGATAATAAATAATACAAAAAATAAATGACTGAAAAAATAACTAAACATATTATTTCAGTTTGTCTTTTTTGTATTTTTATAATTTTTTTAAAATAATATTTTAATTATTAAGTTTTTGACTTTTTTAATAACAACACTGCATACTGCAAAAATTGGGATACTTGGGAAACTGGAATATATTAGATTAATTTATTTATTATTATAATTTATTATTAACAATTTATTTTGTGATTCTCTGAGATTCAAGATTCTATGTTTTTCAATAAAAACAATAGTTATTGAGGAGAAATAACTATTAACATAAATATGATAATACATAACTATTGTGTCATTTATCAACCCACTTTCTGTGATTGTTTTGTATTTTTAGCATGTTATTTTTTAAATAAAAGCTTTATTTTTATATAATACATTCTGTGGTTAAAAGTCATCCTGTGGCCCCTTGAGAACCACTAGAAGTCACATGTATTGTAAAAAAAAATTAATTAAGTCAAAGACTTGAATTAAATACAATTAATATGAATGAATCCTTTAATTTCATTTTTAAATAAATTAAATTAAATAAGTACTTAATAAGTACAAATTGTACCCTTAACTGTATGTACATTGATTAAACAAGAAAAAAAGTCTCACCTATTCTCACATCCTCACATTAGGGAGCTTTATGAGCAAACAAGACTCAGTTATTACACATACTGACTACATTAGAGCTAAATTGTTTCACAAAAATCCTCTGACTGAACAGTAATTAGGCTTATTTGTATATTTTAATAACATGAATGACGTGATGCTGATTGTTAATCATTGGCTGAATTGCGTTTTTAGGTGTCGGGGAAACATTGTGAGAGATCTAAAATTAAATATGCCATTTGTGACCTCCAATGAATATTACAGTCTCCAGTGAGTCCATTAACATTGTGTTCAGACAGCTGATAAATGCAACGTATGAATGTAATCAAATGACGTACATGATTTCCCTCTTTATGCAAACATGCTCTCTTCAATTATTCAGTTTTATTTTAGTCCATGTATGTTACCTGGCAGATTGATGAATGTGCTTCTGGGAGGAGAGCTGCTGTCTGAGATGGTAAAAGGTACGATATAAACCTCTGGAGGCAGGTACGGGACATTTAAAGACAGGTTGGTGTGAGTGTCTGTGGAAACAATGAAATTCCAGCTTACATTTCTACAGGGTGACACTTTAGTGATAGTGACACAATAGTCCACTTTAGACATTCTAATAACTATAAGCAAGTTTGCTTATGATTATGACTTATGATATTATGATATTATCAATAAACAGTCTGCTAACACTTGGTTTTATTTTGATGCTCCCCAACAGACAATCTATAAGTAACTTTGCAAGTAGGGTGCAATGGGGCTAAAGGAATGTATTGAACATTTATGGAGCAACAGATTTTGTGTGAAAATAAATCATAAAAGTGGTTTATTTAATTTAAAAATCTTACAAATGTATGCGGTGGCGAGAGGGGAGGGAGGGGGGGGGTACATTTTATTAAGTGCATTTTATTATCTATAAAGTAATATGTTTTTAATAATGTCTAAGTTAATACTTGTTCAAGACATTCACTTTATCAAAGTTTGTACTACTTTTGGTTTATTTTGATAACATAAATTAAATATTTTATTTAAGTAAATGTACTGTCATTAAAATATGTTAATATAAAAATATATTTTAAAAATACAGAAATGATTTTGAAGTTATGATTCTGAAAGCATTGAAGGAGATCCCATAATACTTTAATATAGATTTACAGTAGTAACATTAAATCATTTTATTATATGATATGATTAATATCATATTTTTAAATATGATGGTTTCATTATAAATATGGGTATTATATCTAAGGTGGACACCCAACTTAATATACGACATTTACCATCTGAATCTAACCATGTCATGTTAACAAATGGAAAAGTCAGCCGGCTATTTATTATCATGTATATTATTGTGCCTTTTGCCCCAACAGCAGGGGTGCCTTTTACCTCAAATACCATACTTTTACATATTCTTCTGTTATTGAATAACTGTTGCTTTAATTGCCTTTAACAAAACTGAAAATCATTAAGACCTTTGTCTCAAAATATATTCAATAATTTTAGCGATTCTCATTTGCTACTTAAATCTGCAACATTTTAAAAAACATCCGATATTACATCAAATTAGCACAGAATCAACTGCCTGTAATTGCATCAAGAATCAGCCAAATTTCCACGAATTAGGTGAGCCAACATTAAGTCAAGCAGTTGAGTGATGCTGTGATGCTCGTTCCCTCCTTCAGGGAACGAGGGTTACATACGTAACCGAGACGTTCCCTTTCAGTCGGTCACTTCGACGTACGTCGGAATTGACCGACGAATTGGGGATCCCTACCAAAACGGCAGGAAGGCTGGCCCTTCCAGCGTCCTGCTTGTGCTCACTGGTTGCTCCTAAGTTTGGAGCAGAAGTCAGGGCACCAAGCAGGGAAGGTCCGTCACAGCTGTTTCTGCGAGACCCACTCAGCGTGACTATTGGATAACGCTGGGAAAGCATGCCCGTCTCGGGGAGATGGAACGCTGCGGAACCACGTCCTTCAGTGGAAGGAGAGGTGGAAATACTCATAAGGACTAACCTAGCAGGGTAGTGCTACCTATGGCAGTCTCTGGGGTGGATCCAACCTGATCCAGGGGGGAAAGAACACCACCAGAGACGACAGAGCGAGCTCTGTCAAGGGAAAGACACGGGGCTAGCCGAGTAGGGTAGCTGGTACCGTGGAGAATACACATATGGGGTTACCATAAGGGCACCACTACATATGGACCCAGCCTACACACACGTTCCACAAGCATACGGGTGCAGGCCTTGCGTCAGACGGCCGCAACGTCTGACACCGAAGGGTGACGGAGGAGCTCGACAGGGTTAGCCGTTTCCGGGGAACACAACTGGAGACAATAGACGCACGTATCTGGCCCGGAGGCGGGAGTGGCGTATGCAAGCCGACACAAGAGCGGGTACTTCGCGTTTACCGGCCACTGGAGGCGAGTACACGGGAAGAAACCGGCTCTACACGGAGGCTATAAAATCTAGCGAATGTGTTAGGTGTCGCCCAGCCCGCAGCTCTACATATATCTGTCAGCGAGGCGCCTTGAGCCAGCACCCAGGAGGAGGCTACACTCCTAGTGGAGTGAGCTCGCACCCCGAACGGGCAAGGCACGTCTTGGGACTGGTAAGCCAAGACGATAGCATCCACTATCCAGTGGGCTAACCTCTGCTTGGAGACAGCCTTTCCCTGCTGCTGGCCTCCATAACAGACAAAGAGCTGTTCTGAGGTCCTAAAGCTTTGAGTCCGGTCAACGTAAGCGCGAAGAGCGCGGACGGGACATAACAAAGCTAGGGCTGGGTCTGCCTCCTCCGAAGGCAGCGCTTACAGGTTCACCACCTGATCCCAAAGGGGAGTGGTGGGAACCTTGGGCACATATCCAGGCCGGGGTCTCAGGACAACGTGAGAGTTGGCCGGCCTGAATTCTAGGCACGATTCGTTGACCGAAAGTGCATGCAGGTCCCCTACCCTCTTGATTGAGGCCAATGCAGTCAGGAGTACTGTCTTCATAGACAGGATTTTTAACTCTGCAGACTGCAAAGGCTCAAAGGGAGGGCCCTGAAGTGCTCTTAGCACCAGGGCTAAGTCCCAAGAGGGTATCGAGGTTGGACGAGGAGGATTCAGTCTCCTCGCACCTCTGAGGAACCTGACGATTAAGTCGTGCTTACCCAAGGACTTACCTGCTACTACGTCGTGATACGCAGCAATTGCGGCGACGTACACTTTGAGGGTGGAGGGAGACAGCCTTCGCTCCAACCCTTCTTGCAGGAAGGAAAGCACGACATTAACCGAACACCTTCGGGGGTCTTCCTGACGGGAAGAACACCAGTCAACGAACAGGTTCCACTTCAGCGCATAGAGGCGCCTCGTAGAGGGGGCAGACCACCTAGAACCTCCGCGTCCCGTCCAGGGACCAGACATGGAGTTTCCAGAGGTCTGGACGCGGGTGCCATAGTGTGCCCCGTCCCTGAGAAAGAAGGTCCTTCCTCAGGGGAATCGGCCAGGGAGGGGCTGTCGAGAGGAGAGTTAGTTCGGAGAACCAGGTCCGGTTGGGCCAGTAGGGCGCAACTAGCAAGACCTGCTCCTCGTCCTCCCTGACCTTGCACAGAATCTGTGCTAGAAGGCTCACTGGGGGAAACACATACTTGCGTAGGTCCCGGGGCCAGCTGTGTGCCAGTGCATCCGTGCCGAGGGTGCCCCCGGTCAGGGAATAATACAACTGGCAATGGGTCGAGTCCGGAGAGGCAAACAGGTCTACCTGTGCGGCTCCAAAAAGGTCCCATATCAGCTGGATGGTCCGGGGGTGGAGCGCACCAGGGATGTAAATGGCCTGAAGCGACCTCAGATGCTTCTGACTCCACAGAAGGAGATGGCGGGCGAGTTGCATCATGTGACGGGAGCGTAGACCGGTTGATGTACGCAACGGCTGCAAACCAATCTCGGGGACGGATGCATTCGAAAATGCGTTTCTGCGTTAACATCCTGTCCCGATTCAGGACACGCAGGTCCAAGATTGGTCGTAACCCACCCCCTTTCTTGGGTACAATAAAGTAAGGGCTGTAAAAGCCCGCCTTCATATCGGCTGGAGGAACCGGCTCGACCGCGCCCTTCGCCAGTAGGACATCGATCTCGGACCACAAGATGTGGGCATCGCTGCTTCGCACAGAGGTGAAGAGGATGCCCTTGTACTTGGGCGGCCGGTGCGCGAACTGAATCGCGTAACCGAGTCTGATGGTACGGATGAGCCAGCAAAACGGTCTGGGGAGCGCTAGCCAGGCTCCCAGAGACCGAGCAAGCGGGACCAACGGCACCACAGACGTACCCAGGGTGGGGCAGCGAGGGGGAGTGGTCAGACCCGACCCGGACGGCCCGGAGGCGACCCGGAGTGTTGTCTGACCGCTCCAGGGTGGGGCAGTGTGTGGGAGAGAAGGCCCGAAGGCGTCCTCTAGCCGCACACCGCGTTCCGGCAAAAAGAGGAGAGGCCGGGAGTGGCAAGGCCCGGGGGCGTCGCACACAGCCGGCTCGGTCCTCTTGGAGCCCAGGGAGAAAGGAAACTGCTCTTTTATTGACAATGTGGGTACCGCTGGACTCCGGGGAGCCAGCGGCAGAGATGGAAAATGTGTCGGGGCCCCCCGGTCCTCCTTCGGGGGGGGGAGGGGTGCGGACACCATCTCCCTTGAAGCAGCTCCTAACGTCCCTGGGCTGCCTGTCTCAGGGCCGCTTACCCTTGCGTTTGCCGGAAGGTTCGGCGGAGCCCTGAGCGGGCTGGGCGGCCCCTTTGCATCCGGCGCCCTGCTTCCCGGGTGGAGGCTGCTGCTTGGGCTTAGCAGGGGTGGAGGCAGACGCAGGGGGACGCCCTCTGCGACGGGCAGGCGGAGGAGCTGCGGCCAGCGACGGGGTGGAGGCAGCAGCTGGTCGCCGGGGCAGAATGTTCTTAATTGCCTCTGTCTGCTTTTGGGCCACTGAGAACTGCTGGGCAAAGCTCTCGATGGCGTCGCCAAAAAGGCCGGCCTGACAGACAGGGGCGTCGAAGAACCGAACCTTGTCGGACTCGCGCATGTCTGCCAGGTTCAGCCAAAGGTGGCGTTCCTGGACCACCAGGGTGGACATCGCCCGGCCCAGGGAGCGCGCAGTGATTTTCGTCGCCCGGAGGGCGAGGTCCGTCGCTGTGCGCAGTTCCTGCATAACCCCTGGGTCGGAACTACCCTCGTGCAGTTCCTTTAGCGCTTTGGCCTGATAGACCTGCAGGAGCGCCATGGCATGCAAAGATGATGCAGCCTCTCCGCAGGCTGTGTAAGCCTTGCCCGTTAGACCGGACGAGAACTTACACGCCCGGGAGGGGAGACGCGGGTTAGCCCGCCAGTCTGCAGCGGCCCTGGGACACAGTTGCATCGCCACGGACCGCTCGACTGGGGGAATGGCCGTGTACCCCTTAGCTGCACCACCATCGAAGGTAGTGAGGATGGAGGAGTCGCTAGATCGGGATCGAGCGCTATACGGCGCTGTCCACGATTTCGTGAGCTCCTGATGCACTTCCGGGAAGAATGGAACCGGGGCGGGGCGCTGAGAACCAGCGCGGGCCGTCTCGAGAAACCAATCGTCCAACCGCGAAGGTTCGGGACACGGTGGGGGGTTCCACTCGAGCCCGACACTTGCGGCGGCCCGGGCAAGCATAGCCGTATGCTCTGGATCAGATTCGGGCAACGCTACCACAAAGTAGCAGCCCTCTGTTTCGCAGCAGGAGGACCACTAGATCGGGGGATGCGCAATGGGACTCCACCCCTTCTGAGGTACTCGAGCCTAGACCGTAGTACTGCGATGGTCATGTTCCCACAATGAGAACATGAGTCATCCATGAACGCCGCTTCAGCGTGCTGAATGCCCAAACACGTGAGGCAGCGATCATGACCGACGGCATCCAGAAAACGACGGCATCCAGAAACACACGGTTTAAATAACATCTTGAAAAAGACGCAGGGTCAAACTGTGCTGCTCTTTTAGGGACGGAAACCGCTCTTTTAGTAGTGCTGAAGCACTCAGGGAGATGGCCGCGGCTCACAACGGTGCGGAAGTGCAAGCCCGTGTGAGCACTCAGAGAGGGAAACGCCCAGCGATACCAACAAAAACAAAAAAGTGTTGCAGCGTCCACTCGCTGATTCGCGCCGTCACACCAGCACTGGTAAGTAAGCGATTCCGTAGACTCGTTCTTGCTTGAGAGAAACACTCGTGCAGAAAACAGCTCAATAACAAACTGTTCGGCTCCGAAGTTGAAAGCGAGGATGCGGTATTCCACTTCCGTATTTATACCCGCGTTGCGGGGCGGTGCGTGGACCGCATGCCAACATTATTGGCTTGTTTTTATACACTCGAAGTAGATTGGTCTCTGAAAATGATCCCCAATTCGTCGGTCAATTCCGACGTACGTCGAAGTGACCGACTGAAAGGGAACTCCTGACTCCTGGCCTAATCAGGATTTGGCAGTATGACGCAGAAGCAAAAAGTCTGTCCAGTAAACAAGGGGGTGTTATCTGTCTCTGCTCACTCTTATCAATGGTCCAAGAAGCCCCACTAGTGTCCTTTGACACCAGTCCTTTAATGTGCTAGTCAACAGGGTCATCAGTACTAAACTAATACAGGATTATCTCTCTTGTCAGAGGTGACAAATATGTTGCCCATGGCCTCCATATTAATGCATACTGATGGAACAACCTAAAGAAATGTATAGTTAATTCTATACAACAGACGGTCAAACTTCACATTTTGTGCAGTGGCTTAATGTACTAAGACAGTGATTTTAAAAGATCAAATTCAGTATACATCTTATTGATGATCAGGGGCGTTTCCTCAGAGGAGGCAAGGTTAAAAAATAAAATAAAATAAATAATCATGAGAAAAAAAAGCTAATATTACAAAATGTGGCATTAAAAAGTGCAATAGCTTTTTTCTAAAGGAACACTGCCCAACAGTGACACCAGTAGATAAAGTTACAGTGGGATGCCGCGTCTCAGGGACGCTCTGTGCCCATTGAGTTTTAACAGACCCCCTAAAGCGTGCGGTGGGTTTAGTGGGGGGTAATTGAGAATGATTGGGGAAAGTCATGTGAGAGAGGCAATGCCTCCATTGGTTCACGCAATAAATCTCGCCTCTTGTTTTCGTGCATGTTCCGCGTTTGCCAATCAGTCTGAATGAACAAAATAATGGCATTAATGGGAAGACTAATAAAAAAGTAAGTAAACAGCTCAGCCACTTAGATATCACTGATTTATGTCACATCAAAATCACACTCGAAATGGCCTGAAAACATGATGACTGTGGGGGGTTTTTAGTGAGCAATCAGCTTGGGGAATTTAAAGGTTACATCGTCGTGTTTGTGACTAGTGTTTACCGAGCATGACTGATGATCTGAAAATAAGTTGACTATTAATAAGAACAGCTGAACTTCAGTTCACAAATAAAATACGTTTACATTTTACTGCCTTTATTTATTATTTTGGAATAAATGTAAAAATGCTTAAAACACTAACTTGGTGCACTAAATTGCATGTTAAGAGTTTTATTTATAATAGTTTTTGATGGAAAATGCTTAATGTGAAACTTTCATATTTTGGGTTCATCTGCTTAAACATTTTCTTTATAATGGTTTTCTACGGGAGAATGCTTTACATGCAATTTAGCGTGTTGCCTTCATAATCTAAGTATGTATATATTATGCATCATGAATAGGGTGTATACTGAATTTGGTCTTTTAATATCACAATCTTAGTACATTAGCACTTAGTACATAACTGGAGGAAAGCAAACTTCAAACTTAAATGCTTTTTAAAATCTTTAAAAAATGTTAAAATACAGTCCAGTCAAGCCAACATTCAAAGTTTGACTATTGACAAACTTGCTGTTCTATTAAAAATGTACAATTGAATTTATGGATTTCTATAATTAAGTTCCAATTCATTTGTTAGGGTAAATTTTGAGTCCTGTTTTTTGGAATTGTAATTTTGGAAATATATTTTTAGTTCTAAATGGTGCAGAGCAAGGGTATATGTCTCCATCAGACATTAAAGAGGATGTGCTTGTGTATCATGAGTGGATACACACACGCAGCACACACACAAAGAAACATGCTCAGGGTGAAATAGAAAATTGAGTGCTACAGACGACAAACTACGTCATTCCTCCCCATCATTCTCGACACGCTTTTATTATAGAGCAGGTAAAGCTGAACGAGTGAAAAGTGAGGCGAGGACAGAGAGAGAGAGAGAGAGCAAGAGAGAGAGAGAGGTGAGTGGGGAAAAAAGGAAACTCACTGTTGGATATCAAAAGATTAATTACATGTCAATGGAAGTACACATTTAGCTTCTCAACCAACCGACCATAGCTGTGAGATCATATAAATTAAAGGCAAGATAATTACCCCATGTTACTAGAGGACACCTTTTTATCCATTACCAATGAAGAAAAAAAATTCTTAGACATAGACCAAGAAGAATAAATATAGAGTGCATGTGCAAAAAACAACGAGTTAACAAAATCTATTTGATTCTGGTCTATGACTCAGACACTGCAACTAAGTCAACCTGCTCACCGGCATCAGCTTGGCACATTAATGATGCCTAAAGCTATCAGGAAGAGAGCCATTACGCTTATTACATCCAAGGCGGATTCATCTTAAGACACTAGATTTGGAGTGCAATTTCCTTCCTCTTTTCCTCAGACCTGCACTGTGTGTGTGATTCAGCAGGTGGTAAACATTTTACCCAATTCAGATGACGTCTCAATCTGACGTCACGGACTCTACAGCCACAGAACAACAGTTTTTCATTTAAAATCTCTAATTTTATCCACATTGACGCCATTGCTAGAGGAGGTCAACATAACCGGCTATGTCAATGCCGTTGTGATTATAGAACATTTTAGAACATTATGGGAACTATGAAGTAAGTGAAGCTCTGAAATGTATTTTTGAAATGACTGACAGACAAATTCAGAGACGGGTCATGTAGTTCTTGGGCGACAGGGACAATTTGTCACTTCACATTCAAGTGAACATTCGAGTATTACTCAATAGATAGAGTGGCTGGAAGTGGGTGAGAGGAATAGACAAACCATTGATGGGAGTGAGCTTCCAGTTGCGACGAACAGTGGTGTCACTGCGGAGGGAGAAGTTGAGCCTTCCTCCATGCTGGGGCCCATCGCTGTCTCGAGAGGCCAGAACCAGAGCTTGATCCTCCCAGTGAGGCGTGCACAGGTACTTCCAGGAGTAATCACCCACCAGAACTGGGCTGTTGTCATTTACATCCAGAATGTGTACTGTCACTAGCGTGGATGCAGACAAGGAGGAATTGCCTGAAGGAGAGAATATGAATCATTTTCATCTTGAGCTCTGTTTAGTGTGCATTTAATCTGTGTATTTCAGTATGTTACTGTGTCACTTATAAAGGGACAGTTCACCCAAAAATGAAGAAGATATTTTCAACAATACTGGTAACCAATTAGTTTTGGTGATCACTGACTACCACTGTACGACACTACCGTTGTTCACACACCACACCACATAATCTTTATTATACAGTAAATCAAGGCATGCATTATTAATCTGCTATGTATAAAGAGAGATGCAACTCCATTATATTTTATCTAGCAAAGAACAGCTCTTACTGCCTGAATCACATTAGATGAAAAGGTTGCCTACATACAACCGGCATGCAAGAGGGAGAAAAAAATAAATACCCAAAATAAATCAATAACAAAAATAAAGCAAATAAACCCTAATCTTCTTAAAAGTCTTGAAAAATCAGAACTCATTAGAAAGACACAAACTAAAAAAAAAAAATTATAATAAGAAACATAAAGTAAATAAATAAATAAATAAAGATCACTCATACAGTACAGTCAGGTGCAGGTGGGAGAGCAAACATGTATCTTTCCTATATTTGCTCTGCCACCTGCATCTGAAATATTTATTTCAATATCACAGGTATTGATAAGGCTTGACCCTCACAGACAGTCGCTATATTTCCCTGGTCATTTTTCAAAGAAAGCCCTGAAATAGGGAATAACTTAAAAAAAGAGTTTGTAGACATCATCCTCAACCAGACACTCCAGCAAATGCACTAATGCAACTCATTTCAGACAAACCTTTTAAATCGAGTGTTTGCATTTAAATCCTAGCCTACAATGACATGCATATATATATTTACATACTTTGTTATGGCGCCTATATCACAAAGACACTATTATATTTAACTTTATTTTAGCCTCTTAAGTTTGGAAAAGGTTGAAGTTAACTTAAAACTGTATTTTTGTTAACATTTTGTAAACAGATATGAATATTTGACTCAAAATAGTTTAGATATTAAACTGATTGGTGGACCAAGTTCCTTATAAGAAATCCATCAAACAGCACAGTTGAAACTTTTCTTTTTTGAAATATTCCTACATATACATTTTTGAAAAAAAAATGTGTCATAATTTCCTTCCCACAGCTTTGTACCACTCTCTGTCCATTTTTAGACATCTCTTTGTGCAGAGTACAATATAGTAAAATTTCGAAATATTGAAAAGTCAGAAGCTGTCATATACTAGATATGTGTATTATTTTTGCCTTTCATCTATAGCTTCTTAATTTCTCTCTCCTCTTATGCCCTTCCTCTAATTTTCAGCCCTGCTTCAACACCACACAGGACCGGGAGTTGTGAGTCATATCTCTTGTTCTTGTCTTATTTCTCTCATTTCTTTCTCCCCCGTAAGACATTTATGACTGAGCATTCTGGACTGGACTGATTTCTCATCTGAGAGAGCATTGATGGGGAAGAAGGTAATTGGAGGGTGAACTGTGTGACCTTCCCATCTCAAGTCTTTCCTCCACTCAGGTGCAGAGGAACAATATGGAAATCTGTACCACACACATATGCTGCAACATCTCAGCTGGTGACTCATTCATTGCTAGTTACAATGTCTGAGATTTCTCTCACGGCATGTGGATGTGGCCCGAATTTTCAATGAGACTTGATACTGAATAGAGCCTGTCACAGCATTTTGAAATGTCAAGTGTCTTGGAAGCACTGATGATTTTAAAAAAGGAGAAAGTTGAGGGATGTTGATTTTCCCAGATGTCTTGCATTGATAGCCTCTTTTTATTGCGCTTTCTCTGTATAATAACTTCAGTTTGATGGACATGTTTATTCAAACAAACAACATGAATTGACAGCCCTCCACAGTTAATGCACAGCACGAGGAGGGAGAAAAATATCTCTTACGTCCATCTTCAGCCACCACCTCCATGGTGTAGGTGCTGTTCTCCTCTCTGTCTAAAGCCTGGACTGTCTTGAGCTCTCCTGAGTACTTCCCAATGGAGAAATACTTCTTAGTGTCTCCTCTCAGCGAATATCTGAGGAACGAACAGTCAGAGTTTGAATCGCATATCATTCTCTTTCCTAATCATTATGGAATATAATACAAAAAATAATGATGCTTCGGTAAGACATGAGGGGTTTCATGAATTTAGCCAATGTGATTACATGGGATGCAGATCAGTATAAATTACTTTTAAAAAAACACAAAAAAACACCCTTTTCTCTGCATTTTAGATTTTGAAAATGTGACATTTGTGGTAACAGAGATTTATGTACATAATTATATATTTTAGAAATGGGCATATTATTTTGTTAAACCTGTGTATCCAAACAAAAATGCTGTGAATACTGAAAAATGTAATTAAAAAATATTGAAAATAAAAATATCAGCCCTCTATTACAATTTGTTAGATATGCTTATCAAAGCATTTCGAAGTGTATAGTGTTTCCTGTGCATTCAAATCTATGACATGCCCAGACATTTAACCCAACGTATTCCCAAATACAATCACAATTTTACTATGAATATTATAACACCGTTTATGAATTGTATTGTCCTTTATCCCTAATCAACTGTGCAAAGCAAGTGGAAATACAGTATTTAAATAAATCATTTAATTTTTGAGTGGTCCGAGGCTCTCTTTAGTTTACTAATGAATGCGACATTTGGAAATTGTTTCAGGGCATAAATCAATGTATAAATACCTTTTGCATTGTGACTGGTGGTTATATTTACTGCTTATTTAAATTAGTGAAATATCACTTTACCTGATTGGATGAGAGTCAGGGTCATAACCTCTGATTGTGGCAATAACACGTCCTGGCTCCTCCCCTTCTCTGACAGTTACTTCATAGTGGCTTTGAGACAAAACTGGGCCTTCGTTGATGTCATCGATAAAAATGGTGACAGTGGCTGTGGATGCTGGTCCGTATCTGCCTCGGACCAGAGCAACTGGGTTCTGAGCGCTCAGTACCAGTATGTACTCATTCTCCCGTTCAAAGTCCAGCACCTACACGCAAGTGACCAATGAACAGCACTGTTAGTACATCACATATTTATTTATTTTCCATGCTTGGAGGATCATTTGAAGAAAAAAATAATGCCCCTCTGTAATTATAAAAAAAAAGAAAAGAAAAAAGAACAAAAGGCAGTGCTCTGATTTTCACAAGCAGCTTTCTTAATCTGTACCAGCACACTGTAGTCCAGAACAAAATCACAAAATCAGAGAGTGTCTCACTAGTCATCACAATGTGTCATGGTCAAACTGCATTTCTGAAGAAAAAAGGTGTTCAAATCAGGTTCAGAGTGACCCATTGTGTGCTGTGATGTCATTCATCAAACTGAAGGTCAGACATTTCTCTGGATGCGCACAACCTGCTGATGTCACTCTGACTCTATGTTATACACTGGGCTGTCTTCCAGTAAAAATAGCTGTAATACGAAAAGTAACAACAGAGTGCAAATAAATGTTAATTTAGGAGTGGGTGGTAATGACATGTCATTACTGATGTCCAAACACCTTTTTTTATGCCTACCAGTAATTTTGATCTTTTCATTTTTATTTTTCATTTCATTTCATTCTCAACACTTCAATGTGTGTTTGTTGAAAAATCAACAAAAACCATCCTTACTAATTGTCAGTGATGTTAATGTTAAATCTGTGTGTATGTTCCCAGAAAGAAGAAAATGAGAGAGAAAGGTCAGACAGAAACAGAGACAGAGAGAAAAAGACTAATGCTACTGACGGGAACAGCATTGCTGTTTTTTCCCACTAATAATATTACATCTAAATTTCACTTAATTGAATTCACTACATCACTTTATCCACTTGTATTTTAAAGAGCAAACATCATTCTGACCAGACCCTGCTGTTCTGTCATTCTTTGCCTATATTACAGTTGTCATTCCAGCCATCACCATCATTTGACCAGTGTACAACTAGGTTTACAAATCAAACGCAACCAGGATAGCCAGAAACCGGTGGCAGTGTTTCGATGACAAAGACACAGTCTTGTAGGAAAATCAGACCCTTCCTGTCTGAATAAAGTCTTTGCAAAACACAAAAATTTACGAAGTTATAAAATAAATACAAAACCACATTCCAGAAGTCTTGTTCTCTCTGTTCTTGTGTGGTGGAATGAATTTCCAACCTCCTCCCAAGCTACTCATCACAATTCTCAACTTTTCTCCATGTCTGCTTCTTTTTATACTTCTAATTTATACATCTGAAACTTTGCATTGTGGTCCTGGGAGTGTTGTGGCACTTATATGACACATTGCTTGTGACGTTCCTCATCTGCAAGTCGCTTTGGATAAAAGTGTCTGCTAAATAACTAAATGTCATAATACTTTTACCTTTTTTTTGCAGTTTGCAGTTTGAGAAACTCTATTTACAATAATGAATTTCTAAAATTGTTACATAAAGCTTTGTGCCCTTTCCATGCAATAATGAGTTGTTCTTTTTGCTGCACTCAGAATACATGAGAGAGTTCACCACACCTGTCACCATGGACAAGAAATGAGCTGTTCTCAAATCCTCAGTTCAAATCCTCATGTTTGTATCTCCTGACAACTATAAAAACACCAGCCAACTGCTCTAACGTGCTTCAAGGCAACAGCAAATTAGATGTGTTACTGTTGTTCACTTAAAAACTTCTATTGAAAATATACAGAAAATACTTTTGTGTTCTCCCGCGTTGACTGTCCATGCTGCAAACATGACATGCTGTAATTAGCACTAACTAGAATACAATACAATTACTTAATTAGGCACAGAACAACATCCAAGAGAGTTGTGCAGAGTAAACGAGAACACAGGTAAACACAATGTAAAACAAATGGCTTAGCTCATTGACATACAAATCTATATCAATGTCATCACCTCCCAGCTTGCAAATCTGATAAAAAGCTATTAGAACATGAATAAAAAGATGTCAGAAATAGATCAAACTGGTTGTATATACAAAGAGAGGGTGGACAGAGGTCAAGATCAAGGGAATCAGTGACACTAATCACATGCTTGTGGTGACCCTTCTGTGGAACAACTGCATCACCTGAAGGGAATGTAGGTCACGGTGAGGATCAGGCCTTGAGCCCCGGCTCTATGGCCAGCTAAAGAATGACTTAACTGTTTTTTTCAAAAAGTAATTGAAAACCTAAGCCCCACTTAAAAATGCATGAAATTCATTGCGCTAGATCTTTTTTTTATTTTTCATAATTTACTTCATTTTTCTGAGCCATTACTTTTAACCAACTGGGCCTAAAGGCATTTCTATTTCACAGGTGCCAAGTTTTGTCTTATAGTAAATTTGAAAAGTATATACACCATTTGAAAACCAGAAAAACATATTTTAATGAAATATGTTGGTTGAAAAGTATTCGAACTCTTGGGGGTTGAGTGGTGAACAACTTAACACTTAAACCACATCCATGCACTTAACCTATAAAAATACCACCAAGTATAAATTAAACTGTTCAGCGAAGGTAAACACAGAGATAATTATAGTAACTCAAGAGTTTGAACAATCATACATTTTGACAATTTGACAAGGAGCATCTGCAGTGTCAGTCCCAATCTGCATGTGGCTCACTTGAATGTGTTTAGAACTTTCCGACAGAAAATTAATTTCAGAACACAGATTAAGGGTTGGATAAACAAAGAACAACCACATTATGTCAGGGTGATAGCTCAACATTTTTTCTAATTCAGTGAAAAAGAACAGACCAATGAAAATTCATTTTTTTAAAGTCCTTAGCTCCCCTCAATACTCATTTCAAACACTGTTGAAAGGTATTGTACTTTAAAGCACATCCTTTAAAATGAGTGCAACTCTACGCATCTATGAATGGCAATAGTATAATCAGGCAGAGATGATACCTTATCAAGGATGAGGGCAGCTTCGTTGGTCTGTCTGTCTGTCACTAGCGTAAAAACTTCCTCCTCATTCCCAGATTCAAGTCTGTAGTCCACCTGCCAGCTGTCTCCACCCCACTCATCCGCGTCCCATGCTGACACTACAGTTACTGTGGTGCCCACTGAGGAGTCCTCAGCCAGGTGGAAGGGTCCATACTAGAGAGACAGAAACAAATAAAAGATTTTTAAGATAATATACACTCTTAAAAATAAAGGCTCTTTATTGGCATGGATGGTTTCAACCTTTAACATCAGGGTTCCTCAAACCCGATCCTGGAGGACCATTGTCCTGCAGAGTTTAGCTCCAACCCTGATCAAACACACCTGAGCAAGCTAATTCAAGGTTTGATCAGGGTTGGAGCTAAACTCTGCAGGACAGTGGAAGTTTGAGGAACCTCAATGAAACCTTTCCATTGCACAAATGGTCCTTTAGAGCGGAAAAAGGTTCTTCAGGTTATTAAAATGTTCTTCACACTAAGAAAAAATGGTTCTTTTAAGAAAGGTTTTTGGGAAACCCCAAATGGTTCTTTTATGGATTCATGGCTAAACACACCATTTGGAGTCTTTATTTTAAGTGTGTATAAAATTGAGAATAAACCATGAAGATGTGTGTTTAGAAAACACACTGAACAAATGGATGCATCAAAAATGTGCCATTTATGAGTGTTCTCCAATTTAGAGGAGAGCTCTATCAAATGGAGAATTAAAACATTTAGTAAGATAGTAAAGACTTTTATATTGTTACAATAGAGACTATTTTAAACATTTATATTGTTGTCGATGGAGAAATATGCTTTCTGAAGTCATATGGTGTAATTACAACCTCTACCAACAGGAGCTAACAACACCATGCTAACTAGACAACCTTGACCACTTGCTATATTGTTGTTGACCTTCAGAGCTACTGAACTCCTGACATGACCCTCTCAAAAAAAATTATATTTCCAGAGAGAGAGAGAAAAATAGGGACAGAGGAAGAGAGGAACCAGAATATTAGCTGAATGGGTGGGTATGACAGGAGAGTGCCTAGCAGAAGAGTAGAAAATGTATGTGTGTTAAGTTCTGCAAACAATCCTGTTCATTAATGGAAGTACAGCACAATTTTTCCAAACATCATCCATCTAAGAAGTTCTGGCTGCATCATAGGGACTAAACGTCATTGTCAAAGAAATTGGGGGATACATAATAAAATTGAAAAGGCACACAGCCAGTGAGGTAAGATTTATGGATGTTTCCAGAATGCAGAACAGAGCTTATTTCAAAGAGGATCTATATATACCTCTTGAATTCAAGCCAGGACCGCTTTTTTACCCCTCCACTGCAGCTGCCCTCCATCTTTACACCAGCACTCTGTCTGCACCCACGTACATCTACTGTATTATTCACAACACGTAGGCGTAAACACGCAGGGTGTTTTCCAGAAATCAGGGACCACTGCCTGCCTCCATCCCGCATCCGCTCTGTTCTGTATCCGCTCTCCATCCCTCCTTTTGCTCATCTCTTTCCAGTCATTTTGTTTATTATTCAATGAACAAAAATGATGACATAAGAAAGGGTGCATAAGTGAATGCGCTCATGTACTATAAATAGACAACGCTACAAATTAGTAAGTGGTCATATTTAGAACATCACCTCAGGATAAGAAATTCTTCCAAAAATAGCAGAATCAGATATGTTCAGTAAAAATGCTTTACACAAAGATTGCAGAGATTTGCTCACTGAATGGAATTATGGATACACTAATATTAACATTCTGGCCCATACAGATAAGATGATAATTTACTTCTGGTTGAAAACTGAAAAATATCTCATATTAAAATTCTACAATAATTTGTCATTTGTCTAAATAAAAAAAGAAAATCTAAAATCAATCTTTTAAATGCTACAAGGGATTTTAGGCTTCACAACATTACAAAGTACAGTCAAAAATGGATATTTATTATGAGATTTCCTAAAGGCTACATTAAACAGTGCTATTAAATTACACAGATTTATACAGATTTAAAGACTTTACCTTTGCCATGAACTAACACACACTTAATATAAATGTATGTATAATCTCTAATATATGTATATATACAAGAACTCCCTGTGCATCCATACAGCCTAGCATGGATGAGAGCAGGGAGAGCAGCGATAAACCCCCTTAGGGTAAAAAGAACAGAGCCAACATAAATGTATTGCCGATATCATTAATGTCAATATTAATGTAATTCGGGAATTTAGTCTGATTCAAGGGAAATCGGAATGCCTAATCCTGACTGGACGAGAGGAGGAGCTGGGGATGGAGGAGGGTTATTAGCTCGGGAGAAACGCCATAGTGGCTGATAATACTGAAGGAGCTTATATATGTATGCTGTGATAGACACCGTATTCCTATAGGTAGACGTGACCTGCCAGAACTAATGCTACGCTTGATTACTGGTGAAATGCAGAATTAATGTGAATAAACGGTCCTAATTGGTGTAATCCAATTATGGCTATGAACATTGTCCATTTGCAGTGCTCAAAACTAAAAAAAGAAACATGCACAGCTAAATTATTACATGCCCATAAGCCCAAGATTAAAGCATGGATTCCCCCTGAAAGCTCTTTATCTCATCTGTCTCTGTAAATCACATTTTCTAGAACACAGGTCTTGTACACACACACAGATAAAGAGAAAAAGAAAGTGAGAGAGAGAGAAGCTCACATCAACAACATCAAGTGTCCAAAAGAGAATTTATGTCGTTCACAAAACTGAAAATAATATATAACGGAGACATAGTATTACCCATAGTGCACTTACCTCATGGTGGGAGAAGATAGGTGGGTTGTTATTTTCATCCAGAACTTTGACTATGACAGTGCATGAGCTGTTCAGCCCTGAGGAACAAGTCATAAAACATATTAATTATCTATTTATAACAATATACCAGCATTGATGACTGCCATTAATATCAAGGGTCAGAAAAAGTCTAGCAAGATCTCAGGTTGCTGTCTGACAGCATATCAGATTCTACATGGCATATTATTTATGCTAGCTGACAGACTAGTCATACTATGTATGTGGAAAGAAGTGACATTTTGAGAGCCATCAGTCGGGTCCATAAAGTGAATAAGATTGTGCTGCATAACTACGCTAACTACCTCAGGTGTTATAGGAAATTATGTTTGAGCATCACAACGTTAAATCTGAAAAAAAAGTGTCTCTAATAATGCAAATCAATCAGAGAAAATTGCACAAAATCACACTTGTTTAATTACGCGGTGCCATTCTAAGTAGACTAGTTTTGCATTGATCAGTATTGGGAATGTGTCGACCTTTAGCGTCCTCTGCTGTGATGGTGAGTGTGTACTGTGGAGCGGTGCCCTCCATGCTGTCCGCCTGCACTGTAATCACTCCCGAGTCCCGGTCCACACGGAACAAATTTCGAGGAGTCTCAGGCATCTGGCCCACCAGCCGATAAAAAATCCGTACGTTATCGGTTTTCGGATCGTCATTATCTGCTGCTTGGACTGTGAGAATCTCTGTACCTGTGAGCAGAAGAGCATGCCACTCAGTAAATTTGCTTTGTTTTAGTATTTACATCGGATTTAGCGTTTAAGTTGTGCATGTATGTATGTGTAACCTTTAGTCGCAAGCTCCTTGACCACAGTGTGGTACTGCATCTGTGGGAATGTAGGCCTATTGTCATTGGCGTCCCCCACCATCACTCTCAGCTCCACGGGCTTAGCAATCTCTCTGCCATCTGGCCTCTCCACTACTATGTCAATATGAAACTAGAAAGGGAAAAAAATTGAACATAGAAAGGAGTGTCATTCTAAATCATTCTTGTGAATTCTCATTGGCAAAGAAATCAGAGCTGTATGTCATCTGTCTATTCATGTATAATAGTCTGTGGCCTGGAGTACATCATGATGAAAAGAAATCATGCTCACTTAAATCCCAAATGTACTACAGATTGACTATAAAAGTGTATTAACAATAAAATCAGAACAGACTTTTTGAACAAAATACACCTGTCACATACCTGTTATGACACTGTTGGCTAAAATTCACAGGCAACTGAACTTATTTATAAGTTATAAATATAGAGATGTTCTGTCAAAGTGGCATTCATAGACCTATTTACAGCAACATCATGAGACTTATGATGCTATGTGATTTACATACTGTAGCTGGAGGAGTGAAGTCTTGTTACATCACTGTGTGATTAGTAAAAAATGTTTGGGATTTCCCTGTACTACTGAGGTAGACAGATACAAAGTTCCAACTTCCTTTGACTAAATGTAAAGGCATGGATGAACGCAAAAACCTCCACAGGCATATGTACCTCCAAATGGATACCGTAGCAATGCTGGCCTACTCTTAAGTGATGAAAAGCCATGGCATTGTTGATATTTGGCTCATGATTGAGAATGTTGAGAAAGTTTCATTACTCTATGATCAATTGGGCTATTTATTTAGGACTTTTCATTCACCTAACAGTTCATTTGAGAGGAACTGATATCGATTTTTTGGGCATAACTTTCTGATTATATAAAGGCTTCATGTACACTACTACCATTCAAAAGTGTTAGTAATAAAGTTAGTAATATATATTTTTTTAATGAATTAATACTTTTATTCTGCAAGGATGCATTATATTGATTGAAAGTAAATACAGTAAATGACAGTAAATGCATTTTTAATTGAAAATGCTGTTCTTTTGAACTTTATATTCATCAAACATCATTATGTTTCTACAACAATATGAAACAGTTTTCAACATTTATAATAAGAATTGGTTGTTGAGCAGCAAATCAGCACATTAGAATGATTTCTGAAGGATCACGTGACACCGAAGACTGGAGTAATGATGCTGAAAATTCAGCTTTGCCATCACAGGAATAAATTGTAATAATATTTCACAATAATTACTGTATTTTTGATCAAATAAATGCAGCCTTGGTGAGCATAAGAAACTCCTTTCAAAAACATAATTGACATCTTATCAATCCTAAACTTTTTATTAGTAGTATAAATTCACTAGTTCACATAATCCTCAAGCATGAGACTTGACTTGAGTGCAAAACTTTGCTCATGCTTGATCCCTGCTGGACTACTTGTTTAAAGAAAGAAAAATATCAGCAATAAATGTTATTGGGGTTAAAAATGGAGTTGGAGGAACACAAGAGTGAGTTTTTACAGTTCTCACTCTTGTTCTATTATTATTTTAATATTCAACAGGAAAACTGTTAATTCTGTTCTAATGAAATTCAGACCTGATGTAAATCTATAAAAGTATGACTTAATTGTTTATCTTTTACCTGGTCCTGTGTTTCTCTGTCCAGAGGTGCATTCAGGTAAATGATTCCTTCCCTGTTGATAGTGAACAACATTTCTGGAAACTCTCCCTCAAGACTATATTCAACTGGACTGCCACTCCACTTCACCTGCAAAAACACACACAAAATAAACAACATAACCCATCAATACTACTGACGACATTAACAGTAGTTAACTTCAGTAAAAGTATATACCCAAAGGCAAATCCTAAAACCAAGATTGCTTTATTATACAATGTTCACAAGGCACCTGTGAGGTCACCATCCAAATGGCTTGGACATCAGATTTAAACAACGATGAGATACAGTGTTTGAGGAAAACCCTGCATGTTTAGGCACCGCTGAGAGTTAGCTGATAAGTGCAGTGAGGCCGGCACCTGCCAAAACAAACCAGCTGCCCTTGCGATGGAGGGATTTTCCACTGCGCTGCCACAAATGATGCAAACGGTCCTGGAAAGGGTGTGGAAACGCACCGAAGAAGGAGAGGACCCTGTAGAGGGGAGAGCGAGGGGGACATGTGTATCTCCTCAATACCTCGCCCTCCAGCTGTTTGTTATGGAGATGGCTCTCCAAACTCAAGCACTTTGTATACATCAGCAGGCCTCTCTAAAGATGACTTGCCCACACTGTTATGAACCGTCAAGGGAGCAGAGCTTTGAAGAGATTAGTGTCGCCCTGCTGTTCTAAAAATGGTGAGCACCAACTAAGGTGATGTCATCTATTTAGTTTCCATGGCCTGTTTTTGATAGAAGTGATAGAATCCTCTTAGGATGAGCCTGTTCATGCCTTTGATGCTTAGTGCTGTAGATTGACAAGAGAGAGTGTTAACAGTTTGATGCTGAAAATGTATTCTTGTGATAAGCAGAATGATGCTTTAGCAGTCCATCCATGCTCAAGTTTCACTAAGGAGATGCAGGTTAATACGGGAGAGGCCATTATTATTTTCGTTCAGTTTTGTTTTGTTGTTATCACGAGAGAAAACCCCCCACAATGTTTCTGATCAACCGGAAATCATTTATTTGTGTAACTATTAGATAAAGTTGTAGCCTCCTCTTCTTCCTTAAGTATACTGATTTGGAAATGCTCCATCACTCATGAGTGAATCTCTGATCAAATTAAAAAGATAATTTGCTTATCCATGATGCATGCAACATTTTTTGTGTTGAGATTTGTTGTGATCCCAATAAAATAAGGCAAAAAAGTAGCATAAAAACTAAGGACGATAACTATAACTACTGTATAACTAAAGTTTTAATAATCATTCTAATTCTATTAGAACGTGGTGGTTCAGAACACAACTGTAACAACGACACAGCGGAACAATATTTTTGGAATCAATTTCAGAATTTTTTTTTTCCAGAGCTAATCAACAAAAATAATGACAGTCAGTCAGTATCCACCCAACTATAAAGAGCTCAAGCATTTCAAAATAGCAAAACGATCAAATGTCTGTCTAGCTCACGAAGCTAGAAAAGTTTTTTCACAACAAAATATTAATAAATTAAATTGGAAGGGGCTCGAAATTTGCGATAAAGCCCCTAAAATGGAGATGAGTAGGCGGTTCCTCACAGACACGTGTGTGGTGATTGACAGGGCCGAATGATCAGGCTTCTCCTAAACTTAAAATGTAGCGCAGTTAAATCCAAGAACCTGTAGAGCATTTACTGTTTATGCAAGACAAATTTTAATAATAGCACACCAGCATATTGTAAAATAAAAATTTTCAGCCTAAAACTTCATGACAACGTCCACAGACTTGATTTAAACGTGGCAATTTAAAATGCTTCGTCTTATACACACTCATTTACAAGCAGCAAATTGTGACTCTTGAGCTGTGATTTGTCATCTAGGGTCAATTTGAACAACAACAAAAAAAGTGTAGAGAAAAATGTGATTGCACTATTGTGGCATCAGCTAAATGTAGATGAAATGGGGATAAAGAATGGACAGCTGCCGAATTTAGCTGCTCTTCTGAATTGTGGCACCCCTGTACTTAGTGGATTTGAGTGAGAGCAAACAAACAAAGATGACATCCTAAGCTCAAGTCATCCACTAAGCATTATGATCAAATAAAGCTCTTTATCTGAAATACCAAAAGTGTTTTGTAGGAACACATGGAGTTAAGAGGACTGAGATAATTTCTTTTAGGTTTATATCTATACCATTTTAAAAATAGAATAATTGAGAAGGATGAAATGAGGAGTACTGTACTGCAGTGTTGCTATGAGAGACAGAGAGAAATGCACGACACACAGACTCTAAGTCCTTCATGACCATTAATCTGTTTCATAACCAGTGTAACTCCAGCCACCCACATGCCCATCACAGCACACATGAGTGGGTGGGAAAAGGCTTTTCCCATAAAAAAAAAAACAAACATTCCAGACAGACCCAGCACACATAGCACGTCGTATTGTTCCTTATCTGATTCCCTTACATCAAGAGTTCCTTACATTCAATAGCATATTATTGTATTAATATAAAATATGAGCAATTTAATAACTTAATAAGACTAAGTTATTTATTACAATTATTTTGCAATCAAAACCAATACTATAATATAGAACAGGGTGTCTCAACCATTTCTGTCTTTTGTACCTCCTAACTTTGAAAAATTTTCATTTAGAAATTGCTAGTACATTTCACAAATAATCACAAAGAAATACAAAGTTTATTTACAAAATAGAAAGACTTAAATAGTATTTTCTTGTAAAACATACTCCAATAATCTTTTTTATTTACAACTTCAAGTGAAAAATCACTTTTTACAGTGTAGATAATCAACGAGAGAGAGAGAGAGCGAGCTAATGATCAAGTACTTTTTAATAAACATGAACCATAACACTACACATAGAAACACAATGTTAATGCAAGACAAAGCACTGAGGAAAATCAAGGGATTATCCCCCCCCTCCCAACAGAGGAGGTAGGGCGGGGGCTCTGTAGGAGGACGAGGAGTCAGAACAGACTGGGAGGAGCCGGCAGATGGAGGCACCACGGTGGAGATGACCAAGGGAGGAGCCAGGGATGAGATGCTGAAGGGAGGAGATAGCTGACGACACAAAGTGGAACCGTTGGTGAGAGCCAGGAGAGTTGGAGATACAGGCGGAGCCAGGAAGACACAGAGCCGGAAGGGAAGGCAAAACCCAACGGAGCCGAAGGGGTGGAGAGACAAAGTGCGGATGTTCGTGACGCAGGCAGAGTGACGACTTACCAAGTCGAAGCCGGGGGACGAGGGATCACGGTGAAGCAGTAAGGTTGACTTTCCCAGGTGGAGCCAAGGGGGTGAGGAGCCAAGGTGGAGCCGAATAATCGACAGGCCGAGATGGAGGGACGTTTTCGGTGACCCGAGGCAGAGCCAGGGGATCCACTTGCCAAGCCAGAGCTGGAGACTGTAAGACCAGAGACAGATCCACCCAGCAAAGTGGAGTAAGGAACTGAAGGGAGCCAGCAGAGGTGGGGCAGAGGAATTGGCTGTCTTAGTTAGAGGCAGCAGGAGTGGGAGGCTGGACGGGACTGTCAGAGATGGAGAAGACTTGAAGCTGGGCAGGACCAGCGGAAATGCAAGAGACTTGGAGCTGGGCGGGACCAGCGGAGACACAGGACACTTGGAGCTGAGAGGGACCAGAGGGGATAATCTCTTCCATTACCTCAAAAATACAGAGGCCAGGCAAAATCCACTCTCAGCGGCAGGAGTATGGGCAGGGCTCCGGAATAGGGATGGTGACATCATCCTCATCGGGGCAGAAGGTGAATGCCATGGGAATGCGTGCCTTGGACAAAAATATTCAAAATATTCAAATATTGTGTGGTCCTCAAGTGAGCTAACTCCTTGCTCCAGCAACAGGAGATGCACAGCAGGCAAGTCCATAGTTGTATTTCACCAAAAATAAAAATCAATTTTAGGTCTTGCATTCCTTAACGTTTACGTGTGTAGATAATCCACCAGAGAGAACCATATAACAGCGTTAAAGCAAGAGAAAGCACTAAGGAGAAGTAAGGGCTTAAAGGCCCACTGAAGTGCCTTGAAACGCGCAGCATTTTTCAATGTGTTGACGTAATTTCCCCTAAAAAGGCTCCAGCTGCTAGCAGCTCCTCCCCCTTTTTAAAACAGCCAATAGCATTTCGTTAAAATCACAGTTTGACTACAGCCTTTCTGTTTGGTAAAGCCACAGTTTCCTCCCAATCTCTAACCGTTTCTCATCATAATCTCCTCCATATTGCTTTGAAATACAGCATTCTGTGCAGAATTTAAATGGGTCCAATATGTTTTGTTGTCTGCGCCGATTCGCATATTCGCATATTTACACAGTCTGAATCGTTTCCTAATGCATATATAGTGCACTATGTGCCATTCACCATGTAGAAAATAGTAAATGTGGGAACAGCTGACCGATTTCAGCCGACAGCTTCAGCGTCTGTTTATAGTGTAGGGGGCGGGACGCTTCAGATTATAGAGAGCATTTGATTGGACAGAAGATGCGATGAGAAGCTGAAGTCTGCGATGATGTCATCACAATCTGTGATCCATTTTAACAGAAGTGAGCGACTGTAAGTTTTGAATGCTTATATCTGTCATTGTTTTGGAACACACCAGCTTATTCATAACATAGTCATACTAAAAGCTAAAAAAAAATCTATTTTGATTTCAGGGGGCCTTTAAATACATCAGGAGGCTAATCAACAGAACTATAGACAGGTGTGTAACATAATCAGAAACCATGGAAACAAACAAGGCTCGGGAACACAGACAAACAGGAACAGAACAAAACCAAACAAAAAGTACAGCAGCCTTTATCCAAATGAAATAAAAAGCCCCTAAAAAAGCATTCTGCAACAACTGTCGCACACGCAAATGAATACAATTTGCACACATGTAATTTAATATGTTGCCTTTCCCTTATCACAACTATTTCTTGTAATCAATTGATAATCCTAAAACATAAAATATAAAAAATGTTAAGGCTAAAAGGAAACATCAAAATCTTTCCACGCTACGTTAGTACCCCTGGAGTAGCCCTGGTTGTGAAAGAAATGCATTTTTGTAATCCAGGAATTGAAGTGGGTGGAAATGTGTTGATGTGTGTAGGAGGCATCCATGAAGGAGTGAGAGGAGGATCTTTTGCCACAAACCCACAAACAACTTGTGATGGTAATAAATATTATTCTGCAAACACACCTTACATACTTTCCACTACACATAGCACAATTGTTCTCTGATATTGCTGGCTAGCTAGATTTCACCTTTCCTGTGGAGTTAAATATAAAATAAACTAAAGATAAGTGCTAAGAGGTTGAAAGTACATGCCCCATATCAACTATCATGATATCAGGTGTTTCAGAAACAGAGACTGTATGTTAAGATTGCAGTGAGTCATGATTAATATCATAAAGTCTGAAGCAAAAGGTCATGATGAAAGTCATGTGCAATTGTGGGATACTGCCACACTTCCCTTTGAAGAGGATGAAGGCAATATAAAATACTCACCTATGATAATATATACACACACATATATACATATATATATTTATATCATGCTGCCTTTGCACCTAGAGCCCTTTGCTTTCATCTTACCTGTGAAATTGGGATGGGATATGGTCCAGGCAGATTCTCCTGCAATCTCACAGGATCAGGTGAGGCCCACGCGTTCCCAGTCACCTCCACCAACACAGTTCCAGTCGAGAAGAAAGCGTTGGCCTTGCCGGCCATGTCCTGCACCATCACAGAGAGCTTGTAGCGGCCACACATCTCTGGATCTAGTGTTGAAGCACCTGGACAGATAGACACATTTAAGAAAAAACCCACAAAAGGCTGACATAAAAAGTCACACCAACAAAAGCTAAAAAGTGAAACTATTTAGTCAAAGTATCTTATATGTAACATCTAAATGAAATACAAAGTTATGTCATGTTACTCTAGATGCCGCAGGCTAATGGGTCCTTAATGCAACCTGCTGACAATTATATTATAAACTACATGGCTGATTGGTTCCTGTTGCATCTGCAGCCAGTGAGTTTGCTGCTCAAATCTAAATAGTTGGTTAGTGTTTGCTGTAGCAGTATGCAGTGCGCTTTTTTGAGTTCCTCTGAAACCCTCCACCTTCCCCAGCTCCACCTGTATTTGACTGCTACGGGTAATTTCATATATGCTATTTTTGCAGTAGCATGTATGCTAACAGCAGCATGTCTGTATGTATTGGCAGTAGCAGCAGCAGCGTAGCAGATATATTCTGCCAAGACCAAATACATTACATTGTCATATCCATGACATGCAAAATTCTTTAGAGAGTTTCATTTCATTTACACTCCCATTCTCAAGTTCTAAGATTTTTAAATGTTCTTGAATGAAGTCTCTCATGCTCACCAAGGCTGCATTTATTTAATCAAAATTACAGTAAAAACAGTAATATTGTGAAATATTATTACAGTTGAAAATGACTGTTTTCTATGCCATCGGTGTTGGCAAAGCTGAATTATCAGCAGCCATTACTCCAGTCTTCAGTGTCACATGATTATTCAGAAATCATTTTAATATGCTGATTTGGTGCTCAAGAAACATTTATAATTATTATTATTATTATTATTATTATTATAAATGCTTAATATTTTTTTCAGGATTCTTTGAATAGAAAGAAAAAAAGACCATTTATTACTTTTAATCAACTTAATGCATCCCTACTAAATATAACATCATACTTACCCAAAACGTTTGAATGACGGTAGTGTAAATCAAATAACTTTTTTGTTAATTGGACAAAATCAACCTAATTAGTAACAACATTAGATTACTCCACAAAGTAATCTAATGTATCTAATCTAATGTATCTAATATACTCCACAAAGTAATCTAATGTATTGTTATCACAAGGTATATCACCCAGTGAGCAACTCAAATGCAGCAGTAAAGACCTACATTGCAAAACCATCTATTGTCTGCACAGCCACATGAAAACACAGTGTACAAACTGTGAGCGTATTAAGCCTCTGTTTTCATCCCTCTCTCTGAGCTAATGCCAGGCTGCTCTCGTTGCATTTGAACCAGCATCGTCTGAGCTGACCTGATAGGCACAGGGTCTTGATGACTCATTTAAATGAACCATCTTGATTTTCTGGTTCTGTGAGGTTTGGCATTTTCACTAAGTGGTTTAAAAAACAAAACAAAACAAGGGGCAATGTTGTTAACAGCAAAGTTAACAATGAAATAAGCAGAGTGTGTTGGACTGGCTGAGCGAAAGAGAAAGTTATTAGCTGATTTCATGGTGAAATTGGGCTGAGAGGAGTGACAGATGAGGAATGCAGTTTACACCAAGACTTACAAAGAAAGAGGTATTATTCGTCTTTCAAGATTTGACTGATCAATGCAATGACATTGTGTTTAAGACATGCACTGACTTTACTCTTTACCAAATATATCAGTCAGACTAATCATTCAATTTTATTCACAGACAAGCGTCAGTAGTTTATTACCATCCTCTGTAAGAGACACTTCTCCGGTGATGGTATCGATGGAGAACATGTGGCTGGCAGGGATGCGTGGTATCTGGTCCAGAAGACTGAAGCGCAGGTCCGCGTGGGCGGTGTTTCGGTCGTCTCGGTCCAGCGCTTCCACCTGCATGAATGGGATTCCTGTGACAATGACAACACACACACACACACACACACACACACACACACACACACACACACACACACACACACACACACACACACACACACACACACACACACACACACACACACACACACACACACACACACTTTATTATTTATCACAATTGATCACATTATTTATCACAATCTACATGAACTGACTAAACTGACTGAACTGATGCATTTAGATTGATGAGCAAATGGTGGTTATTTGCATATTAACAGAACATAATTTAAAAAATAGCTATTTCTCACAATTATATTTTTGGCCACTTTATTACAGTTTTTTCTAATTGCTAACACGCTAAAATTACATCTACAGCACAATTATTTAAACTGACACTCAAGGAGCAAAACCTCAGCCCAGATCTGCACAACTATAAGCACATTCTCAGCCTCACACTTTTTGCAAAACACTACACAGTGTTTTGCAAAACACTAAACACACTTACTCTACTTTAGACAAAGAAATCTAACCTGATGTCACTTCTTTGCCATTTCAAGGCACTGCTTTCCAAAATACCACCCCTATAAACCAATTGATCAAACACAGCCATCAGGTGTGTAGAGACTTAGGTGCTTAACTGTAAACTCAACAATCAGGGGTAAGCACTATAAAAAGGCAACAGGTGAGTTTACCTGTCTTCAACAAAAATGGAAGGCAACATTGCAGTAAGAGGAAGAGTGAGGATGAGATGGGGAGCCCGTGGGGGAAGAGGGGTAGAGAGGGGGAGAGAGGGGGAGAGAGGGGTAGAGAGGGGAAGAGAGGGGAAGAGAGGGGAAGAGAGGAAGAGAGGGGAAGGGAGGTAGAGGGGGGTAGAGGGAGGTAGAGGGGGGTAGACGTGGACAAAAAAGACAGGGACCAAATTTATCAGATGCGATTCGTACTGAGATACTGAGTACCCATGGGTTGACATTGAGAGAGGCTGGACAGAGAGTTCAGCCCAACCTCAGCAGATATAAAAAACAAACCTTTGAAAATGCATGAATTAATCAAATGATTTTACAATGTGGAGAGAAATAAATATTTTCATCAATATGCAGTACTGGTCTTGTGTGTTTGGTCAATATATTCAAATACTCTAACAATATCTCTGGAAAAAAATCTAACTTAGATTATATCATTAGAAAAGTTGAAAATGGACAAGTGTTTAAGATTGAGAACAGCAGTGTGTAAATGAATCAAACAGAATCAGATTGTATGAACCATGTGTGTGCCATACGGTGTCAAAATTGGGTTTTGTTAAATTATTGTAAAATTTTCATTTTTACATTTTGCAAAAGAACTGAGGTGTTCTGCTACTTGTGTGTGTGGATGTGTGAATTGTGTGTAGTGTTTTGACAAAATGATCCTTGTTTTTAAAATTGTGCTTAAGCAATCGTAAAAAACTAACTATAGGAGGAGACCGAAAATGACATGGAAAAGAGGGAGGGATTGGATTGGCCATAAGGCAACATCTCAAAGCAAAGTCATTGATTACCACAGAAAATAATTCTCACAGGTTTTTACTAAATGGCATATTATTACATTTATCATTATTTTGTTGAAACCGGAATACATTAAAATGTCTTTAATTGTTCTATTCTTAATGTTTGATTGCAATCAAGTGATTGTGAAACAGCTTACAATCTCACAACTAACCTGACATTCAACACAGGTCATTATTTATGTTCTATATTCAAATAATTGCAAATGCGTATTCAAGAGGATGACTTCACTGCACTGATAACAAACAATGAATCAGTTTGTTCGTTTGTTTTCTCAAGTATGTTCATTTTCTTCCTCAGCATGAAGCCTGAGGTCAGAGTACATGAGTCTCTCTTTTCTGATGTTCTTATAATAAGAGAGATGAGTAATCTCTGAACGGTAATGAGAAAAAGCATTCTTCATTTTGGTCTTGTTATTCACTCTAATTTCTACTAGCAAACAAGCGTTTCTGAGAAAAGAATAAAGAAATTCAACACACAAGTGTTAACACTAAGTACATTTGATCTATTATCTGTGATTAAGATGTACAGTTAAAAAAGCTTGTCTGCATGTCTAACATACAAAAAAAGCTCTTCATGTGTCTTATCATAGAAAGTAAAAGGAAAAAAAAAGAAGCTCTCATTTAATTATGGCACAATAAGCTTTTTCTAAATGCACTACTATGCTACTCTAATTTATGGTGTGGTGTAGGAAATGTGTGACATTCATACTAACAGTTTATCTCATTTAGCATCTCAAGAGAATTTAAGAAAAAATCAAGGCAATTAGGAAAAGCATCAAGCAGAGGAAGTTCTCTGACGCAGACCTGCTGAGCACTCTCCACCCACCTTTGAGAAGCCCCAGCTGCACACTGCCTCTCATGCTCTCTACCAAGAACACCGGCACGTTGTCGTTCTTATCAATGACGCACACCTCGACAGTAAAGCTCTGAGTGTGCATGGACTTTGTGAAGGACACCTGGAAAAAAGCACTCAGGTCAAAACACTCAAGCAGCATGTCTTATTAGAGCTCAAACCTTTATGCTTCACGTTTCATTGGCCAGCAATTTTCATCAGCATTTGTTATTTTGGGCTGCCTCCGGATGTATTGAACATGGATTTTCACATGCTAAAATTGTATCAAATGATCTAAGTGGTGTAGGTTTCATTTGAACATTAGGGAGTCAAGAAGCCGTGTAGCAGTCAATGCCGAATTTACAGTCAAATAAAATATTATTCAGACACCAGATATAATTTTTTATATTTTTTTACTATTGGGTGCAGGACACTATAGTTAATTTATGTAATTGAGGATAGTGAAATAAAGTAAATGTGACATAATATACCCAAAAATTCTTCATACAGTGGACTACCAGTAAAATGAATAAAAATTTGGGACCAAAATTAAGACACTTTGACCTGACCATGTTTTGCTTAAGTGTTTTTTTAATTGCTAATGCAACCTTTTACACTATAGACTGAACAAATTAAGCATTGCTTGGTAATTGGTTGACCTAAATAGGTATTATCTAATTGTGAAATTAAATTTAACAGCTGACAGCTGATTGGTTGATTGTAATCCATTACATACCTTTCTATCAAAGTTATCTGACATTATCAAGATGAGTTTGTTCTGACACAGTTTACCTCTCAGTTCTTGTCATACCATACTTTAGTACCATTTTCTAAACTGTTAAAAAAAATGTTAATTTAAAAAAAAAAAAAAGTTAAAAATTGAATTTATATGCAAGTGTATCCTGATGTCTTCAACCTATCAACCTAAAATGGCATTTAATATAGGTCGAAGACAAAGGAACATTACTTATTGAATGATTTTTAAGAAAAAGGACATTTCCTTTATGATTCTGCACCTGCAAGGAGTAGGATGGCTGCTTCTCTCTGTCCAGAGGTTTAAGGGCATAGAGGAAGCCTGACTCCACCCCAAAAATCCCTTCATCATCACCACTCACAGTCAGATCAGAATAGGTCAGGGGGAGATCCAGCAACTGTAAAATTAAAAATATGGTAAATATATAAAAAACATATATCTATAATGGGATGTTCTATGTATTTGTAATAAGTTGTTCTTAGGCTTAACAGCAATTGCTTTTTTATTTATTTTTAATAATCAGTTTGTTTTGACAGACAGCATTATGTACAGTATGAGACATGGCTCTGATGGATACTGGCTCAGTTCACACTTGGCTTTAAATGGAGGTTGTAAGCACTGAAAAAACAAGTGTAAAAGCTTTTGTTACCAGTAACTGCTTGTTATCGAGAAAGTTGGGGATCATATTTCAGTGTAATATAAATGCTATCTAGTCATCATATCACATATTCAAATCACAAAAACCCTGCCCATTCTACCTTGGTTGTCACTCCTGAAACTTTGCAGTGTGTAGGTGACCTCTTGTCTTAGCAGCATGAAAAACATTTTTTTTTTTCAAATAGTTTATACATTTAACACAAGTGATTATTGATGTTCTATATTCAAATAATTGCCAGTGCATATCCCAGTGACACTGGGAAACTAGGTCACAGGAAAACAGAACTAAAACACACTGAACAGAACATAATCCTGTCATAACGCCACCCTCTGAAAAGGCATGTCCTCACGCCATACTAGGTCCAACTGAGGAGGGAGGGAGAGAGGGAGGGAGGGAGGGAGGGTGGGGGCTCTGAAGGAGGATGTGGAAGAGGACAGAAATAAAAACACACAACCGCCCATGTGTGTTTGGAGGGTGGGCGGAGACAGGAGCAGAAGGGGCCAGATGGTGACCCAGGCCACAGCCAGTGTGATGTTCCAAGGCAGAGTTGCAGGAGGAAGGAAGCCATGGTGGAGGCCTGGGCAATAGAACAAGGGGTGTGATCTCCTGTGGCGGAGCTGGCCGCGTTTGAGACCCAGAAGTAGCTGATGAGACACGAAGCCAGGGTAACACTGCAGGTCCGGAGGGCCAAGGCGGAGGCGAGGATCCGAAAGACCGCAGTGGAGTCAGTGTAACAGAGGACAATGGTGGAGCCGGCGGGAATGCAGAGCCTGTTGGAGCTGAAGGGATGAAGGGCAGAGGTGCAACCGGTAGCCAGGAATCCCGCGGTGGAGCCAAGGTAATGCCTGACTAAGGTGGAGACGTGGGAACAAGGGAGCCTAGAGGAGATGGTGGGATGATAGGCCACGGTGGAGCTGAGGGAGCATTGAGCCAAGGCAGAGCCTTAGGGTTGGAGGGCCGAGGTGGAGTACAGGGCTCTGTGGCTGGAGGCAGAGATGGGCAGTCCTCATGCTGGGGACTGGAAGACCCGAGGCAAATCCACCCACACTGCATGGGGCCAACTGTGGATAAGCAGAGTGACTAACAGGAACCAGCTGAGAAAGTGCTGATGAATTGGCAGGCTTAGGTAGAGGAGGTGGGAAAGGGAGGCTGGGCGGGCACTCTGGAGGCTCAGGAAACATTGGAGACATGGGTAACTCTGGAGACATAGGCGATGCATGAGACTTGAAACTGGGCGGAACCAGGGAAAATTCATTCACAGCGGTGGGCATGTGGGCAGGGCTTCCGTCCATGCCCTCAAATTCTACAAGCATTCCCTCTGGGAGGGGCTTTGTTGCAGTCTCTTGCACCTGGACAGATGTGTCGATGGGCACAGATTCCAGGCCAGTATCTGGCTCAGTTATTTCTACTAGCATTGGGAGAAAGGTGCAGAGGTGTTGTGTGCGCTGTGTAAACCAGTGGCAAGACTACATAAGATCCAGGGCAGCACTGGCCCACTCAGATTGATGGCTGGTCCAACCAATTAAATCAGACACAAAATAATTTTTTGTGTGAAAGAAGAAAAATTTAGCAGATGTCACTCCCGAAACTTTGCAGTTTAAGTTTATTCAAATGAATTGATGATAAAAGCCTAGAAAGCATGCAAAGAGTGGTCCCTTTATAATCACATAACATAAAATATAAAAAGCTTTAATATAAAAAGCTGTCACTCATCACGCAATGTTGTAATCTCACAAATTTTCATTATAATCAGTGATGTTGTCTACACTGCACAATAAACCTCTTAATGTCTACAGCAAGGGTAGCCAACAATGCTCCTGGTGGGCTACCTTCCTGCAGACCTTAGATCCAACCCTGCTCCAACACACTTACCTGTTTGTCACCTTGATTAGCTGGTTCAGGAGTGTTTGATTAGGGTTGGCGCTAAACTCTGCAGGATGGTAGCCCTCAAGGAGCTGGGTTGGAGACCTCTGGTCTACACGTTGGGCCTGTTTACACCTGGTCACTTCATGCGTTTTCTCTGATCGGATAGCTATCCGATCGTGAAAAGACCAGGTATATTTATAAAATTATGCCCTCCAAAACGCATTTGAGACGGATTTAAATCTGATTGCTCAAACCACTTCCAGTCAAAACTGAACAATGCATCTGGTTGTTCAAACCACATATGTAAATTTTACTCCTCCCAACAATGCTAAAAAATAAACGTGTGAGATCGTGTTATAGGCTATATATGTCATGTTATAGCCAGATATGACAGCGCTACTGCAGCACGCATCGCCAGAGATGAGCAGCTGAGTATCTCTTCATCAAGCCAACACACAAACTACCACAATTAAAACTGAAAGTTGCAGTTGCTCAACACACAATCATCCTACTGGTCTTTGATTTTCAAATTAGCTAAAATGCAGCTCATATCTGTTGTTTTCGGTGACGTGAACACCATTAAATCTTCATATAGCATGTGAATTGAAAATCAGATTTATATCTGTTTTGCGGAGACACATTTATGTTACCAAGTGTAAATAGAATCGTTTTGATAAATCAGATCGCTATCTGATCAGTAAAGACGCATGAAGTGACCAGGTGTAAACAGGCCCTTTATTATAATGAAAGGATTCACGAGTGTGCAGAAATTCAGCAGCACTGGACAAAAACTCTGGCTTTAAGGGGTGAGTGGATTCTAACTTAAACACCTCTGATTGGCCATTGCGTTCAAGAAATTAACAGACATGTCTGTGATTGTTTAATGCTGCAAAAACATGTTGTAAAAAGAAACCTTTGAAACTCTCCAAAGCGCTTATAGATACACACTGGATTAGGGTATATATCATTACCATGGTATAAAATGTCAACTGTAACAGATTTTTGTGCATAACCAGTTATCTCACGTGCAGCGTGTGTGAGACTGAGACACTGCAATTTGTCAAAGAGACATGGAGAAAGACAAACAAGCAGATCAGGAGGATCCACAAAGGAGTTAAATTTGGGTTGTTAATAACGTGATATTGTCGGAACAAAGGCGGCAGCAGTCAACTGCGAGAGCAGTGCAGCACCCGGACAGCAACAGCAACAGTTAATATATGAGCCATTCCACCGAATGGGTAACATTTCTATCCCCAGGACATTGTATGTTAATCTGCATGCAAATTAACTCTAAAATATTTTATTATTCAAACGCACAATGTGTATTTTTTCGCCGCTAGAGTTGTTGTCTTCACCTCACAGCCGGTGGAAAAGAATCTGGATGGAACTCAGGCAGAAATCATGTTCATGGATGAGATTATTAACGTTACTGTAGTATGAAGCAGAGCAGGGCCGAGTGCTGTGGGAGCTGAACGAGGTCACTGAAATGATTGCTAATGAGAGACGAGCGCGACACATGGCTTGACAGCAGAGGAACTTTTATTATGCCACAGTCGCCGCTTCTGCTTCTTCCGGTCAAGCATATGTGGGGTAACGCAGAGCTTTTATCGTATAAAATCAATTTGAGTGTGTTAAAAACATTACTCTGTGCATTCGCTCTGCGGCTGCAGTAAGCTAGATCGATATTAGAATATCATATTAATAAATGCTGGATGGTTTGTGTTGCTAAATGGCATGCAATTAATTTTAAAACAGTGTATGATGGAGAAATTGCTGTTACTAAAAATAAAGCTACATCTGATGTTATGCTATGTTAGCCACTTGACAAAATAGTGTTTTTATCCGAGGCATGGTGAAAACATGCAGCCAAAATCGAGGGTAAGGTAGGTATGACGTCACTGATAGGCGACGCATGGACACGTGTCCTGGTTAAAATTGCTTATTTCTCTGGATTAAAATTTTTTTGGAAACATCTGAGATAATGTAAGTACACAATTCAGCAAAATATATAACACTGTTCTAGTGGTTTTTGGATATTTTAATCTAAAAATCTTACATATTGTGCCTTTAAGCAAAGTGTCCTGAACATAAAAAAATAGCATTTTTTACATGTCCCAGGTATCTAAACCTAACCTTAAGAAATCCATAATATGTTATATAAAATACACATTTTAGTCGTGTCCCCAGGTTTTCACCCAGTCCTGTAAACTTTACTGTGGCAAGCAGCGAGGCGAGGGACCGTGAGAGCGGGCCGGTGGCGAGTGATAATGAGCTCCAGCTGCGCGCCCCACCGGTCTCGTCTCACGGTGTAGTGACGGGAGCATAAAAGGAGGAGCGACGACAGTGCAAGACGAGAGAGGACCAGGCCTGGATTTTATGTTGTGTTTTGTTTACGTTTTGTTATGTGTGTGCGCGGCAGTCTTCCGTGAGGGGCTGCCGCTTTTACTTCAGTTTGTGTTTATTTTGATTAAAGTCTTTAAATGTTCGCCGGTTCCCTCCTCCTTCTTCCCTGAACATACAAACTCCGTTAAATTTACCCAAACACTGCTGAATGTAGATTATAGATATATTACATTATCTAGTGTTTCAAGTTGACATGCTTGACGTCACAACTTGGCAAATCATGTATCATCTAGAATTCAGAATTTTCCATTTGTAAATACAACTCCGCTTGGTCATTCATGAGCTCCACTTGAACACATTAATGCCTGTTAGTGTAAACAGGGCCACTGGTTGTGTAGTAGGAGCGGTCAGTGAGACTGATGTTTGGCTGACCCCTTCTTGCTACTGCTGTTGACAGCAGGTATGTGGCTCAGTGATTGACACCAATTCACACAGAGATTCTGAATTAAGCTGAGCATGAGGCTACATACTGTAAATCCTTGTGTTCAATACTGGCGCATCCAATACTAGGTACAGTGTGATCACATGTCTTAAATAGCAGACAAACCAGAATAGCCCATGTCATACCAACAATTCCCATCTGCCTGGGCAGTGAATTTTAATTATTTAGTTTGGTTCCTGGAATGTAACTCTGAATAGTGTTTTTCCATACTTGCCATGCATACTTAGAACAGCACGCCAGAGAGTGTTTATTAGCAAAGGTAAAGATTGACTGAAGCTCTAATTGCACACAGCATGACTCGTGTGGCACTTTGTAGCTTGTCTTTCTCCTGCCTGTTCAATCTGATATGCTGCCTACACACCGGCACAAGATATCCAGGGAACAGTCTTTTAAACCCATGCTTGCTTGTTTTGATTGACTGTGGTACAAAAAAAAGCTAGTGAAAAAGTTATCAATTCTATCTAGGGACCTTGCAGCCAGAACACAACAATCATCTGAGAGCTAAAAAAATAAATAAAAAAAATACAAGAATGTGTCAGCCCTCATTTGTCACTTATTTTTTAAAGCCTAAACAAATATTACATAGCCATCATTCTGTCCTTTCAGTGATCACACAGGGTGTGGGTAATTATCCACCCACTCACATGTAGGCCATTATACTTAATTTGGACAATGCACAGAGACTTTTGATAGTTTTGATAGCATGCTGCCAAACGCAGAAAATGGTGAGCAAGAAACACTAGGACCCAAACAGTCCTTCAGAAATGTCGGCAATTACAGCGTCTAAGCGAAAAGCTTTTTGGAAAGCAACCAGGCTATTACTAAACAACATCTGGTAAAGATGTCTGACACAGGGCTTGAAGTAAGGCATTGTACAGGAGCTCCATATTTAGTTTGGTGATGACTGGTTGGTGCGTGAATGTCTGCTCATAATTACACCTTGAGTTTTGAGTGCTCTGGGAAGTGGGATGTAGGATTTATTGAATGGCATGTTCAATGCTCTGCTTTTTCAGTCCTTTCGCTACATTGCTCTTAGAAGCATTCATTAATACATTCACAGAACTGTTTAGTCATTCGCAACACAGCACAAGGACAGTCCATTTTAACCAACTAAATCCAGTCTATAAATAACATGCAGAACAATTTCCTTTACTCAGTAATCTTTGTGGTATTTTAGTTACTAGCACTGACAATATGTTGCCTAGTATGTCAGAACTGCTTATTAAAATTATTAGCTTCCTAACATGTTCAGGTGTTACATCTTCTCACAGAGATTACATCAGTTATCTGGTCTAGACTGCAAAACGCACTGCACACATCTGCACCATACATAATATGAGAGTCTGACATTCTACTTGCCTTCATAATTTCCCATCTTGATTACTGCAATGCCCTTTTCATCAGCCTAGTCAACAAAACCATTGCTAGACAAATTTGCAACCTGTATCATCCTGTATTAAGTGCAAAAACCTCCTCTTAACCTTCATAGCTCTTCATGGCCCTTCCCCTTTATCTGTTTAAGCTACACTCCATCTACACACACTTGCACAGGCAATTATTATTATTACTATTATTATTATTATGCATATTTTATGTATTATTTTTATTTTTTACTGTGGACAAATATACCCAATATATAAGCCAAGCTAAATCTTCTACTAATATGTAAACTTTCCAAAGACATTTTGTCCTCCTTACAGAAAGAACTCACCTTGGTGAGGTACCATGGGAAAATACCATCATAGTTTTCAGGAACACCAATTTTAAGATGAGCAGTCTCAGAAAGCAAAATGTTCTGAGTCAGCACCTAAAATAGAAAGCAATTAATTGCAGAAGTTAAATCATGGTGAATGATAAACATTTATATATTCCAGACAAAAAGGCCATGAGAACTTACGCTCAGTGCAATAAAGCAAGCACTCAAAGATTCCATCGAGCCAACAGCGGCCTTCATGCCTAACACAAAAACAACAACATCATTTGAGCATTTATGCTTATTTGCTTTAAAGTTCAAGCTTAAGTTTTTTTCAGAGAAGAGAAGAGATGAAGATAGAAATTGACTCTACTGGATTTGCTTTTAAGGTGCAGCTCAGTAGTTTGTGTTGATTTTTTTTAACCAAGAGTAACATAGGCCTAGCTCATGAGCCATACTGTAGGTTCCTAAACACATCTATAATGAATGTATAATTGTAGTGTATTTATCCAAACATGAAAAAACTAAAAACTAAAAAAATAAATAAAAAAAAAACACACACACACACACAACACTGGGTGCACCCTTGAGAGAATGTAATTGGTTGAGGGAACGAATCAAGCGTGCCATCAGACAACTTTTCCTCCAGTTAATCTTCAACTCCAGTACATCTCATTAATGTAACATCACGTAAGTATCGAGTTACTTCTGTACGCTTTTTTTCAGGGACAGCTACACGATTTAGACTAAGGATTTTATTTTTGAAATAGGCTACTTAAGAAAAAAAGAATATCCGACAGGGACCCGTTTCATAAATCGTACCCAGCGATTGCATTAATGAAAACAAACAAATAAACATCTGTAGCTACTCAGCGATTACGTCAATATAAATAAATAGTAGGCCTATATATAGGGACATAAATATAATATATGAATTCAGGTTGATTGGGACACATTTTGCCATTGAGATGACTGGGAAAAAGTGTCCCAATCAACTTGAATTCACGCCTACGCCCTACACAGAACTAAATAGATCTACTCGCGCTTAAAAAAAACTACAGACCTAAATAAAGTAACGATACTGCAATAAGTAAAACAAAAATCACCGTCAGGGTGAACAGTGACAGATGCAGCAAAATCTTATACGCGTCTCTTTTCTTCTGTTCATCTAATCATACGTTGTTTAATAAAAGCAGCTCTTACCTCCCGTCCACACTTCCCGTGAGCGAAATTGAGAATGGCTTTAAGTGTTAGAAGAGCATTGCATCTGCTTGGTATCTGATTAATGATTAGCTTTCTTAATTTGTCTGAGAAAACCTTTAACTACCTTGTTTCCTCCAATTATACCTCTGACTAACAAGTCATTGGCTTGCATATGTATGGGGGAATAAATTACATGGTATTACAGCCTCAAGTTTGAATCTGTATTTTGTGTTTGTAGAAAGAATGCCATGTAAAATCAGACTGTATTTTTTTTATTTTATTATAAAACCAATTGTAAACATGTAACAAAAATTACAACTCAATAATATTAAATGCCATTAAGTGCAAATCAAACGTTTTTTTTTTTTTTAAAAAGCTCACAACACATAATTTATTGCTTCTATGTCATTCATTTGCACATGGAGCATAGATGTCAAAGTATAGCCATATGTCAGACCTCTTATATTGAAACTTCGTATTTATATTGCCTCTTGCCCTACCCTACCCTACCCCCTAAAAACCCAAACCTTCTAGTTCGGTGTCTTGGCTGAGATACGAACCTGCGCACTCAGTTTCAAGTAACATTAGATTCCATATGATATTTCAACAAGAAAAATGACTTGTGCTCATCCCCTAGCCATGCACACATGTGCATTCCACATCTGATACAGCTGTAGTGCACATAAGGAAAAGAACCTATTTCTTTTGCCTTTGTGCAAACGTAACCATAACCAAGGGGACATTGTGATTTGTGGATTTACCTCCTATTTACATGCGTAGAATTTGACAACTATACATATTAAGGCAACAAAACAGAAAAAAGTAACGTAACAATAAAAAGCCACATGCCGGTCAACATAATCAACATGATTTTGTCAGTTTTGTTTCATATATAATCTCTTTTTCAGTTTACAAAACAAGTTCATATTTGTCTGTACAGCTAAATAGTCCTTATATTAGCATTAAAAACACACAGCTTCTGGTCGTGGGTATCAGAGGGCATAGTAGTCCATTTGTTCAGAGCACTGACAGGTCGTGACAGGATTTGGACTTCTGTCTAAAAGCCATTTTCTTGTTCTTCCGGGCCACCATACGGCCCAGGAAACGTTTGGCCTTTTTGCTGATGCTCTCGCGGCGCTTGCAGTTGGCCATGCGGCGGGCGTTCTCTTCCTTGCTGTCCTTGCGAAGGCGAATTTGCCGTACGATGCCCTCAAAGAGGTCACGCACATTGTGATGCAGGGAGGCCGAGGTCTCAATGAACTTGCAGTCAAACACAACGGCGCAGGCACTGCCCTCTAGAGAGACAAGGAAAAAGAGATGCAGGTTAGCAATAACTCCATTACCAGAGGGACTGAGGCTACAGTGTCATCATTACTATATGCCTCCTGGCTGGTTCTCAAAGCTTAGGAGAGACGAGTACTTTATCCAAAACATTTACAACATGACTCCAACCAGAGGCTGTTTCTACATCATGCCATATTTAAAATAGAGAAGGTCTTACCATCTACAGAAACTTCTCGGGACCGCACCAAGTCACTCTTGTTTCCCACCAGGATGATGGGGATGTTTTCCGACTGCCGAGCTCTGCGCAGCTGGATTCGTAGCTCTGAAGCTTTCTCAAAGCTGGACTTGTCTGTCACCGAGTACACGATGATATAGGCATCTCCCATGCGCATGCACTGATCTTTCAGCCACTGGCTGTTATCCTGTGGGAATAAATTGGACGGTTATACAGTGCAAAGTTTATGGTGATGACAATGCCATTCGTTTTTTTTTTTATCTACTTTTTTTAATTCATTGTAAATATATTTTTTATTGTATTATTTGTAATTATTTTAATTAATTTAAAATAAATAAGTGAATTAATATTGCTCTCAATGTTCATTGCTTACCTGTTCCCATATATCATACAGAAGGATTGACGTCTCCTCATCATCAACCACAAGGGATCTGTCATATGTGTTTCCTGAAATGAAAGTGCAATACATAAGCACGCGATAATATTACAAACATCTAGGTTTGTAAAACAAAAAAGCACCACGTCACTAAGACAGCTGCTGCCTGAAGACTGCGTACTCAAATCTTCTGAAATGATTAGTCTGAAGGGTAAATCTTAATCCAAGCAGATGAAATCCAGATATTTACCCGTTTCCTCGCAGTCGCTACTGTCTTCAACTCCACCAAATATTCTCGCCAAACTCGACTTCCCAACGCCGTGTTCGCCCAGGAGGACCACCTTGTAGACCTGGCTGTCTGAATCGCTCCCGGAGGAGATGACCGAGTCGGAGGAGTCGGAAACGCAGCTGTTCCTGTGCTGCTCTCCCGGACTAAAACGCATGAGGCTGGGCTGAGCCTCGGGCATCGAGTGCAGCTCTCGGTCGTCCACCGGCATGCTCCTTCTGTGCAAGTTCTGTAGGTGGGGGGGAAACGGCATGCTACCTCTCCTCTTATCCATGTTCCTCAACTTGTCTCCTTTGTTCAAAGTCATGACTCCAAACCTGTCTGTGCAGAACTATACTATAACGATACTTTCTTATACACTTATAGACTAATAATAATACCAAGTAGCCTACCGTACTAAGATTTGAAAACATGTCAAAATTATACTTACATGTGAGTGCGGCTATAATGTCTTCCGTTCAATGTCAAAATTCCAGTTATTCCGCTTTAACTCCCTTATTCTTCCTCTGAGGGTTTCGCTTATAATCTCTGACGATACGGATCCCTTTATTTATGCGAGTGAGTGACGTCAGGCCGAGGGAGGGCTTGCCTCGGAGAATCACTCGTCTCTCTTATAGTAGTAACATCATTTTGAGGGAGGGGCGAAATCCAGCGCGTGTGATTCACAATTTTGCGAGGGCGTCCAGCAGAAAGGGTCTTCCCTCCCCTGCGCGTGTAACGCATGGAGTCATGGACGATGGGCTGAATCAGGTTCCGCCCAGCTTCACTACAGGCATGAAATGCGTTCTTCATTGTGCTAGTAAAGGCGTGTAGCCAGCCATCAATGCTTCATGAAAAGAAACCACGGTATTTTTTCATTCTAAAACAGACATCTTGCTGGTTTTAACTGGTTTAATTGTCTCCCAGCCAGAGCACAACTGCACTGTAAAAATTCGAACCATATATGGTCAAATTCATTTCAATTACATTACAGTCAAATGTTTTAGAAATGTTATAGGCTGCCCTCACGGCAAATTGAAAGTTTTAAAGAGTTATTTTTTTTATATATTTTTTGGATATTAATCACCTTAAAATTTACAGAGAAGAGGTTTTCTCATCATTTTCTCTCTTTTACACTAGGGTGTTTTCGGTTGCATTTTATGTTATTTAGTTAGTATTTATAGCATTATTTGTGTGTGTGTTATCCTGATGTTTTCTTGTTTGTGTGGCTAATTGTGCTCTATATTGTTATTATTGGTTTCAGCTGCTGGAAAGGTACATTTTTAAGTCATCACAATGCTTTTTATTGTGCCTCCTTTTTATTATCAGTATTTTACAGAAAATGTTATTTTACAAAATTGAATGTTGGTAAATTTAATTATTTCATGACATACAGTTACAAACGGTAAAGTCACTAAGATGTCATCACGTACGCCTTGAAACATCGCCTTTTTTATTTTTTATATCCTGTCATTCTCAAGGGCAAAACAATCCCCTTTCATCACATTGCTGGAGTGCATTTATAGATAGTTCAATGTTGCCATCTAGTGGCAAGTGATAGGTATATATGACAAATTATTTTACTAGAAGATAGTTTCATTAGATCAGATTTTTTTTCATTAGCTCTCACATGTAGAGACTGACTCTCTTGACTCTAAATTATTTTGGCAAGTAAGCGCCACTCAGTTATTTTACACACACTGAGCTGAGGTTTGTGCATTGCAATGACTTGCTAAAGTTATGGGATTTTTTCTATACACACTCACCTAAAGGATTATTAGGAACACCTGTTCAATTTCTCATTAATGCAATTATCTAATCAACCAATCACATGGCAGTTGCTTCAATGCATTTAGGGGTGTGGTCCTGGTCAAGACAATCTCCTGAACTCCAAACTGAATGTCAGAATGGGAAAGAAAGGTGATTTAAGCAATTTTGAGCGTGGCATGGTTGTTGGTGCCAGACGGGCCGGTCTGAGTATTTCACAATCTGCTCAGTTACTGGGATTTTCACGCACAACCATTTCTAGAGTTTACAAAGAATGGTGTGAAAAGGGAAAAACATCCAGTATGCGGCAGTCCTGTGGGCGAAAATGCCTTGTTGATGCTAGAGGTCAGAGGAGAATGGGCTGACTGATTCAAGCTGATAGAAGAGCAACTTTGACTGAAATAACCACTCGTTACAACCGAGGTATGCAGCAAAGCATTTGTGAAGCCACAACACGCACAACCTTGAGGCGGATGGGCTACAACGGCAGAAGACCCCACCGGGTACCACTCATCTCCACTACAAATAGGAAAAAGAGGCTACAATTTGCACAAGCTCACCAAAATTGGACAGTTGAAGACTGGAAAAATGTTGCCTGGTCTGATGAGTCTCGATTTCTGTTGAGACATTCAGATGGTAGATTCAGAATTTGGCGTAAACAGAATGAGAACATGGATCCATCATGCCTTGTTACCACTGTGCAGGCTGGTGGTGGTGGTGTAATGGTGTGGGGGATGTTTTCGTGGCACACTTTAGGCCCCTTAGTGCCAATTGGGCATCGTTTAAATGCCACGGCCTACCTGTCCATCCCTTTATGACCACCATGTACCCATCCTCTGATGGCTACTTCCAGCAGGATAATGCACCATGTCACAAAGCTTGAATCATTTCAAATTGGTTTCTTGAACATGACAATGAGTTCATTGTACTAAAATGGCCCCCACAGTCACCAGATCTCAACCCAATAGAGCATCTTTGGGATGTGGTGGAACGGGAGCTTCGTGCCCTGGATGTGCATCCCACAAATCTCCATCAACTGCAAGATGCTATCCTATCAATATGGGCCAACATTTCTAAAGAATGCTTTCAGCACCTTGTTGAATCAATGCCACGTAGAATTAAGGCAGTTCTGAAGGCGAAAGGGGGTCAAACACAGTATTAGTATGGTGTTCCTAATAATCCTTTAGGTGAGTGTATATCCTGCTCTAACTGCTAAAATTCACCTATTATGCCAAGGCCTGGAATATAAATGCTAAAGGAATCTCTTTATAGAACAATAGGCTTAACCAGAATAAATGTTATAGAACACAGTTAGTTGATGCACTGCATCATTTACAAGGTACTGTTTTATTCAGAGAGTATATGCATTCTATTTTGTGCTGATGTGACCTGACATATGTCCTTTCTACTTATAGATGCACAATAACAAAAAATAATATTTGAAAGTTCGGTATTTTATGACTAGACCAAAAAAAGACTTGCAATGTTAGCTAATCTGGTAATTTATAAAAAGACTATTGAATAAGAATTCTATTACATGAAATAGTATCTATCATGCATTTTTAATGCATGCCAGAGAAAGCACTTTTTATGACTTGAAAGCCAAGCAAGTGTAATCTAAATAGACTTTGCAACCTATTGTGCTTAGTTTAGACAGACTATGGATTATCTTCCATCCTTTAGAAGACAAAAAAGTTTTAATTATAACTTAATTATTACACAGGTCAGTAACTTGTTCAATTGCAATAACAGAGAGTAAAGTCAATGGTCTGTGATGAAGGTTAATAATAGCTCATTCTACAGAAGTTACCCTGTCTCTTTTGTTTAGTGTCTAGTGTAAAGATAATGATGTATGATGCTATTTCCATGTACCAGTAATCTGTATTTGATTTATCTGGAGAAATTAAATATTAGAAACAAATTAGGCCTACTTTTAAAAAAATACCTTACCTTTCAATCAAGCTTATGCAAAAAAAATAAATCCGATTACAGTAAAAATCAATGCACTCCTCTGCTACAACCAACCTTGGGAAAATATTGTTTGCTTATGGGTAAGGGCTTGAACTTTTTCTTAAACTCACAAAATTGATTTCAAAATGATTTTTTTATTGGCAAAAACAAGAGGTAAAAAACAAAGCAGTGCAAACCATTTCTGTTGTACACATTCTCCATTTTGATCAATAAGACATTTCTTTGAAAACCACTTTCTAAAAGGATGCTATGCCAAAATGAGACTACTATTAATCGTCATTTTGTACATAATCACAAATATGAGACATAGTTCTGTATCCACAAAACAGAAACACTAATTCTGTTTCCACATATATTCTCTATTACTGTTGTTTCCTTTCCTGACCCTTTTTTAACTCAACTTGGATGCATCTCTCACTTTAGAAGTACTAACCAGTCTCCCTGATCTGGTACTGTTTGTTAAGTATAACACTAAAATTATAAAAGAAGCAAAACAATAATAATAAGGATAAGGGTGCTCACACTATTACTATTATCACACAACTCTGGCTTGCCAGTAGGAGTTCAACCAAGATGACGTGTCAAAGGAGCGCACAAGAGAGGCAGGATTCTTCTGATCACATGCCTCTGGTGGACAGACACTGGTTAACCACCTCCAGAAGCTGAGAGTTCTCCAGAGCTGCTGCCACTCGCTCTTTGTCAGCAAGCTGCTTATTGACTGGAGTAGAAAAAACACAACATATTATAAAAAACTGAACACGGTGCTATGTAAGTGTATTGTACATTAACTCATAAAGCCTACTGTACTTGCTGAAAAACCTGTTGCACACAATCTACTACATGCCTTCTGCACACTGATTGATGGTTCAAGCCTTTAGTATAATTCCAAAAAAGTCCACCTTCAAGTCGCAGTTCATGTGTAAACATAAGAATAACTTTTATACTGTTAGAAATATTTAAAAATGAACATGTCCTGGACTGAACTTTGGTTTATATGATTATGCATGTGTCATATGTATTAGATTTTTTTTTTTATATGTATGTATGTATGTATGTATCAAATATGATACAACAGGCCTTTGGGGAACGTTTATTTGTACATTTTTAAATCATCATTGCAGTGCATTGCATTATATGCTTTGCCCCCCATAATTAAAACTACAGAGCTTTGATCATAAAACTAAACATTAAAATATAATCTTAATATTTATACTTATATAATATCATCTTTGATCTTACCAAGACATATTATTGGGAGAGGAATAACAAATGTATATACATTTTATGTAAGTGGTCTGCTATACTGTTATAAAAATCTCAAATTATATTACAAGCTATCAGAAATTCAGCTTATATTTTGGCCATATAAAGATAATATCTGCAAAAAATTCCAGTTTTGCTCAGTGGACGGAATAAAATTGATGGATTTTTTTCTTCTTGAATGTGTGAGCGCCATATTTTTACTGTCATACTTATTCAGCAAAATTATTGTCAAAATTATTGGCACCCTTGGAGTATGAACAAGGAAGCCTGTAAAAATGTATTTACATTGTTAAGTATTTAAAAAAAAAAAAGAAAAAAAAGTCTAACCTTTCATTGAAGTAAAAGAATTGAAAATGTAAAGAAAATCTCAAATAAATGATTTTTACACTCCAATACACATTGGCCACAATTATTGGCCCCTTTTATTCAATAATTTTTGCAACCCCATTTTGCTCTGACTCTTCTCCTATAATGCCTGATGAGTTTGGACAACACCTGACAAGAGATCAGAGACCATTCCTCCATACAGAATCTCTCCAGATCCTTCAGATTCCCAGATCCCTGTTGGTGCTGCTTCTCTTCAGTTCACCCCACTCATTTTCTATAGGGTTCAGGTCAGGGACTGGGATGGTCATGGCAGAAGCTTCATTTTGTGTTCAGTGACACATTTGTGTGTTGATTTTGATGTTTTTTGGGATTATTGTCCTGATAGAAGATCCAACTACGGCCATGATGCCATGTATCTGAACAAGATGTCCAGGACCTCTGGCAGAAAACTAGGTCCAAAATTTCACAGATCCAGCAGTATATTTAACCATGGGCATTTGGGTACTTTTTTATCCTTGTGTGCTGTTTTTTCCCCCCATCTGACCACATTTAGTTTCATATGACCATAGAATGTGTTTTTTTAGGCTTTCTAACCCCAAGACTCAACTCATTTCTGCAATTCTCCATCTGTGATTTTTGGAAAGTCTTTAGCCACTCAAACTCTCCTCCTCGCCTTCCATTAGGACGATATAGACACACGTCCTCTTTCAGGCAGATTCGTAACATCTTTAGTTGATTGGAACTTCTTAATTATGCCCTGATGGTGGAAATGGGAACTTTCAATGCTTTAGCTAACAATCTTTTGCTGCACATCAGAACTATATTCTGTGGATTACTCATTGATGGATGATTAAGGGAATTTGGAAGGGAATTTTTTTTTTGAATATGAATGGAAATATACTTCAGAGATATTTTAATCATAAGACTTTCTAAGGGTGCCAATAATTGTGGCCGACGTATTTTGGAGAAAAGCATTTATTTCACAACGTGATTTCCGCCCACTTTCAATTCTTTTACTTCAATGATTTTTGCAATTTTTAAATGCTTTTTTTAATGCAATATCAAAAGGATTTATTTTTACAGCCATGTTTAATCACATATACATATACATACATATATATATATATATATATATATATATATATATATATGTATAGTTAATTTTGTCTAAAGGTGCAAATATTATAATAACCATTTTATAATAATTTTATAATAAACGTTTACCTGCATCCTCTGAGGCATGTGTGCCAGGTGTGATATGAACATCAATCTAACAACAAAAAGGAAAAAAAACTAATGACTTATACGAGAAA